>JARBWK010000013.1:9860510-10460510 GCA_030556195.1 Anolis apletophallus
CGGATAACCGGGGGAAGGGACTTCAGGAAGCCCATCACCGTCTCTAAGGTAAGCACTTCATTCTCCCTGGGTGTATCTACTCTGTAGAATTAATGCAGTCTGACATTACTTTGCCTGCTGTGGCTCAGTGCTGTAGAATCCTGGGAGCTGTAGTTTTGCAAGGTCTTTAGCCTTCTTTGCCAAAGATTACCGGTACCTCTCCAAACTACTACTTCTACAATTCCATAACATTGAGTCAATGATGGCAAACTGCATTCATACTATCATGTAGATGCACCCTTAGTAATTAAGGCAGTGACTTTCAACCAGTGTGCCGCGAAACACTAGTGTGCCGTGAGAGATCATCAGGTGTGCCGTGGGAAATTATTTTCGAACTTCATTCATATATAAACTATAAGGCGCATCTGTCCCTTTAAGAAATGGAACCATAGCACTCTCGCATTACCTAAGAAGTGACGCGAGAGTGCTATGGTCGCGCCATCTTGGATTCGCTCAGACGCGGCTAAGTAAACAAAGTTAGAGTTAGTGCTATAATAATGTCCAGGGTGGGACATCTGTTTGAGGTAGACGTTAGCATCTTCGGATTTGGGTATCAGTGGAGTGGAGGATTTTGGAACCAATTCCCAGTAGATACCAATAAACCCGCTGGAGGCCATTGGGATAGAAACATAGCTGACGAAATAATAATATTTCCCATGAAAGATGCACACTTGTTTTGCACTCGAGTGGCACTTCCTTTGGAGAGGTGGAGCACGGACTCCGCCGTTCCTGCACCGAACGTCTGCGGAGTTTTGCAGGACATCCTGGAATGCGGAGCATTTTGTGGCCGCATTTGCTTGGGGCATTAGTCTGGAAAGGAAGCTGCCTCTTTCTCTGCCTGGGCACAGTGCCAAGTGTGACTCTCTTTCAGTTCAAAGAGGAAAACAAATCCTGTTTACCATTCCTCTCCCTTCCCTCAAAGAACTAGACTCCCTGGGAACCACCTCATAGCAAACTCCTCTGGACTGCAAGCAGCAGGAGTCTAATATATTTATTCCTTCCAGGGGCGGTCCGAGCTCTCTGGGGGGAGTAAGCGAATATTATTTTGTCGTCCCCGGCGGCTCCTGCTGCCCCCGCACTTGCACGGAAATCGGGCATGCGCAGTGATACCCGAGCGCACCGGCGTGGAGGAACGAGGGGGGGGGAAGAGGGGACTCACGGGGCGGGCTCCCGGACCTGAGGAGGAGCAGGAGGAGGGGGGGCCACGAGGGCGGCCCTTACGGAGACGCAGCGGCAGCAGCAGCACCCCCGGAAGGGCCCGGAGCCAGGCGCATCTTCCTGACGTCACTTCCTCGCTGCCTCTGCCGAGGAGGAGGAAGGGGAGGAAGGCCTCGCCGGCCGCGCGCTGCAAGGAAGCCCGGAAGGAGAGATGCCGGAGGGAGGGAGGGAAGGAGGAAGAGGCCGCTGCGCCTCCGCAGGGCTCCCTCCTCCGGCGTCTCTCCTTCCGGGCGTGCTTGCAGCGCGGCCGGCGAGCCTTCCTCCTTCCGGGCGCTGCTACGGCTGCCGCTGCGTCGCCGTGGGGGCCTCCCTCGTGGCCTCCCCCCTGCTCCTCCTCAGGTCCGGGGAGCCCGCCCCGTGAGTCCCCTCTCCCCCCCTGTTCCTCCGCGCCGCCGGCTGGCTGCGGCGACACGGCGGCGGGGCGGCGCCCCTCCCAGGTGGCCACGCCCCTCTCCGGGAACATCACCGCGTAGGTCGCTTAATGGGGAAGGCCGACCCTGATTCCTTCCTCTGACGTCCCGCATTGCCCAAGTGGCTTTCGTCTGTCCTTTCAGGAGGAAAGGAGCAACCCAAATGCCTTCTCTTTGTATTCTTTGCCCAGCTACTGAAAGCCAAAGTGGAGCGGAGTGCCTTCCATATAATGTGGAAATATCGTCATCCCTCCACATTGATGCCATTCTCCTTTATCTATTTCATTATTTGCCCATTTGTTTGTTTTATATATTTTTTATTGTTTTATCATTGTCAACACAATATTATACAATGTCTATTTACAGCAGATTCATGTTATTCATTTCTAGCTACAATACTTCAATCTTTAGCATCTGCCATTATGGTTTTTTAAAAATACATTTGTGTATCCCTCACCACTGTGCTCCCCTCCCCCTTCCCCAAGCCATTGCTTTTACATATCATTCGTCCAAAATTTCATTTCTTCTTGTGGAGGTAACCTTCCTTCTTCCTTTCCTAATCCTTTTTCAATAAATTTTCTCCATACCTCATAGAAATCACTTTGTTTCCATATACCTCTTTTTACTTTTAATATACATGTTAACTTGTCATTTATTTTCAGTTTCCATACTTCCTTGTACCATTCCTCTATTTGTATATTTATTTCTTTTTTCCAATTCCTTGCTATAAGGAATATTTATCCTTTTTTTCCAATTGTTTACTATTATATAATGATAATAACGCTATACTAGGACTTCTTTCTATTTTAATATTCATTATATCTTCTATTTCTTTAAATACTTTCGCCCAAAATTTGCTTACATATTTACATTGCCACCACATATGTATATATGTTCCTCTCCAACAGTTTTTCGGAAAGTTTTTATTTATGTTTGCTATTTATTTGCCACTTTGTTTAATATAATATCTCTAAAAAATTCAAGGTCTTCCACCTGCCCATAGAATTATAACTAGAGTGCCTAGAGCAGTTTTTCCCAACCAGTGTGCTGTGGCACACTAGTGTGCCGAGAGAGATCATCAGGTGTGCCGTGGGAAATTACAGTGTAGAGGGGGGGGGGGGAGGGAGAGAGGAAACTTCAGGCAGTGGAAATGAGGCTTTCCTGGCTGAAGCAGCAGGTCTTGCTCAACAGCTGTCTGTCTCTCTCTGTGTTTAGTTTTTATCGCAGTCAAGCTTGAGAAGCTCATCTCACACAGATATGTGGTTGAAAACGGGAGCAATGTCAAAATAGCTGCCGCCATTTTGATCCGAGGGGGCAGCGTGAGCGTGTTCAGGGGTGGGGAGGGAGGAAGACGTGGGGCGAGTCTGCGCAGTAGCGTCCGTAAAGGTCACGTCTTCCTCCCTCCCCCCCCTGAGCAAAGCGAAGCAAAGCGAGCAAAGCGAGGCTGGGAAGAAGGGAGCCCGAGTGGAGAAGAAAAAGTGTTCGGCAGGAGGGGGAAGAAAGGGTATTGGAGGTTTCAATTGCCCACGGCACACCTGATGATCACTCACGGCACACTAGTGTGCCCCAGCACACTGGTTGGGAAACACTGCTTCAAAAGATACAATCTTTTTTTCCTTTGTGTTTGTAAATATAATTTATAAACATAACAAATCATTCAAGTAGGGGCTGTATGGCCACCTCCTGTGGGTGCTTTGATTGTATTTCCCTGCATGGCAGGATAGGTTTGGACTGGAAGGCCCTCTGTCCACGTCCTGCACGCTTTTGCTTCTAAGAGACCCCTTTGCAGTTTTCAAAATAAAGGTCAAAGTGTTTCAGTTTTCCTAACCTGGTAAACGAACCTCCCTCTTGTGACATCTGGGCTATTTTTGTTGGATCCCTGTTAATAAACAGAGCACCTTTCTATCCACTCTAGGGATACACAACACCTTTTGCTCCCTGGGGTTGCCAGGTGAGCTACTTTTACTTGGCAACAGCTTCTTTAATTACACCTCCAATATGCGTTGCTAGCTTTGGTGGAAAAGTGCTGTTGGTTACAGTTTGGTTGCTAAACAGATTTTATATCCAATTTTGTCAAAGTGGAATTACAGGTGTGTGATGAGGTGGTTATTTATATGTTAATCACATGTTTGTTTATGTGTTTAGAAGGAACATTCTTTAAAAGCTGCAGAGAGTGAGCAGTAGAATGTTCGCAGCAGCAAGCTTTAGGCAGAGGCTGTTGCCATGACAACAGAGGCCACTCTGGCTTTAGAATGTTCAGTTTGAATCTGACAGTTGGAGAATGTTAGTTGGCCAGCAGCTGTGACCAGAGTTAGTTGGGAATTGGCAGTTGCTGAAGCTGCAAGCTGTCTGTAGGAGCTGCAGTGTTCAGTTCGGTGTGTGGGTTGAGGGAAACCCAAGTGTGTGGGACAGACTTTAGTCCCAGGGTTGAGAGTAACCCAGTATTAAGTAGTTACTTGTGATAGTAACTGTGTAAGGGGAAGTTAAACCCCCAGTGTTACATTGTTTAAAATTTCAAGTTTGTACCTCTACGGAGCCTATTTGAAACCACCTAAGCTTTGAGCCCATTTGTGTAAAATAAACTGTTAAACACTTTCAACACTACATCTGTGGAAGTCATTTATTCACAAAGACCCTCACATCTAGTGGTCAAGCATTGACAAATGGTGGCAGCAAGTTAATAATAAAGAAAGAAAACATTAATAATTGGTGGCAGTGGTCAGCCGTCCACAGTGAATCCAGTACTAGGTTTGGAACATCGTCACATTTGGTGGCAGCGGTGGGATTAAAAGATAGCCTGCCCTGCCACGGTTCAAAAAGTGAATGGTGAAGTTTCATCATTCTTTACAAGGTGTCATAAAGGAAGCGTTTGTTGTTATTTATTAGTTCATTAAATATTTATGAACTATTATTTTAATGGGTAGCTGTGAGTTTTCTGGGCTGTAGGGCCATGTTCCAGAAGCATTCTCTCCTGATGTTTTGCCTACATCTATGGCAGGCATTATCAGAGGTTGTCAGGTCTGTTGGAAACTAGGCAAGTGGGGTATATCACCTCCCACCTGTGGAATGATGCCCAGGCTGGGAGAAATAACTCTTGTCTGTTGGAGGCAAGTGTGAATGTTGCAGAGGGCCACCTTGGCTAGCATTGAGTGGCCTTACAGTTTTGCAAATTTGATTAGTGTTCTCTCTAGTTTGACTCTATGGCCAACTTCTGCAGGAAGTTTTGCAAATTTGATTAGTGTTCCTTTAGTTTGACTCTATGGCCAACTTCTGCAGGAAACTGACTGCAGAGCTAAACTGGATTTCATAGAGATTCCTAGAAAGAACACTTGGAAGTACTTGGAGGTCCTCCAGTGCAGGCCTGGATTACCCATAAGGCCACCCTAGGCCATGGCCTAGGGGTGCAAGCCGAGGGGGGCGCAGTTCACGGACCCCAAAAAATTGTTGAAACAAAACCGCAATGCACGGCATGGAGATGACTCTTTCTCTCTTTCTCTCTCTGGGGGGAGGGCAGGGGGAGAGCGCTGCGATGGGCGGGGAGGAGGGAATGGCGCCCCCCCTCGTCATCGCCCCCACCCCCTTGTCAAGGAAAAAGGGTACAAGGAGGAGGAGGCGGAGGGAAGGGAAGCCCCCGGGGCCACTGCCGGGTATGCGTGGCACCCAGGAACATGGTGGAGGAGGCAGAGGCGCTCGCGCCCTCCTGCCGCGCATGCCCGGTAGTGGCCCCGGGGGCTTCCCTTCCGTCCTCCTCCTCCTTGTGGCGCCCTCCTTCCTTGACTCAAGGAAGGAGGGTGGGAGGAGAAGGGGGAGGTGGAGGGAAGCCCCGCCCCCAGGGCCACTGCCAGGCATGCGCGGCACCCAGGAACATGGCGGAGGAGGTAGAGGCGCTTGTGCCCTCCTTCCTTGACAAGGTAGAGGTTGGTTTGGGGGCGTAATTCCACAGTGTGGCCAAGGGCGCCAAAAGGGGTTAATCCGAGCCTGCTCCAGTGTGATCCTATGTTCACACAGAGAGTTTTTCTGGAGCAGAGGTGGCAACACTTTTCCAGCATACGAGCTACTTATAAAACAACCAAGTCAAAATGATCTACCTACCCATATTTTGATAGAAGAAATAAGGGACATTTACGTGATTTTTCACAAAAATAAGGGACACTTCATAAAATGCATCCAGGCAAGAGTTCCTTCTCCCACCCTGACATCATTCCACAGATATAAACAGGTAGAATGAAAGCAGACAGACCTTTAAGCTGCAAGGCCATTCTATGCTGATCAAAGCTGCTGTGCAGATGAACTCCTCGCAGTCGCAGATCTTAGGCTTTGGCAGGAAATGGCTGCCAAAGCCTCCTTGTTGTTGTCCTCCTTCGTGGCTCGTCTTCGCGCGCCGCCGCATGCTCCAAATGCGCATGCGCGGGCCGGGCACCCGCCTCCTCCTTCCCTCTGCTGCCCTCCTTCTTCTCCCTCCTCCTCAGGCCACGCTGCGACGGCAGCAGTCGGCACTGAGGATGGAGACAGGGGAGTCGCGTCAGGGGCAGCCTTAGGAAGCCCAGAGGAAGATGCGCGCCGCGCAGTGGGCAGAAGCACCCCTCTGAAATCTGGCCCTGGCTGTGATCGACCAGTTCCAGCTTCGATCGCGATCGATGTTGTGAGCAGCCCTGTCTGGAGGAACTAGAAATTCCTACGAAGGTCTTCATGGTTTGAAAAAAATGTTGTCAAAGGCTTTCATGGTCGGAATCACTGGGTTGCTGTGAGTTTTCTGGGCTGTATGGCCATGTTCCAGAAGTGTTGTCCTGACATTTTGCCCACATCTATGGCAGGCATCCTCAGAGGTTGTGAAGTCTGTTGGAAACTAGGCAAGTGAGGTTTGTATATCTGGGGGAATCCTCTGTTGGGAGGTGTTAGCTGGATTTCCCCAGCCAGGAAGCATCCAGGCTTTGAAGCTGCAAGGCTATTCAATGCCAATCAAGGTGGCTAATTGCAACATTCACACTTACCTCAAACAGACAAGTGTTCTTTCTCTCACTCTGGACATTATCCCACAAATATATAAAGCTTCCTTGCCTAGTTTCCAACACACCTCACAACCTCTGAGGATGCCTGCCATAGATGTGGGCGAAACGTCAGGAGAAAATGCATACAGCCCGAAAAACTCAAATCAACCCAGTCATTCCGACCATGAAAGCCTTCGACTACATATTGTTTTAATGCCATAAATATCTGGATGTCATAAATATATGTTTCCAACCTAAATAAACATTCAGTATCACTGCATAGAACAGTGTTTTTCAACCTTTTTTGAGCCGCGGCACTTTTTTTACATTTACAAAATCCTGAAGCACACCACCAACCAAAATTACACAAAATGACACTCTAACACAGTAATACATATAGTTAATATGTTTTAAATGTATTTATACACTCAGTGTGAAACCTGGGCTTGTTTCGATGAACACAACATAGATATCCTGGCAGGAATGGCAGAAAGACACAAACTTCCCACACAGAACTCCCATAACCAAGAGAAAATACTATAAAAGTTTGGTGGGCATTGACCTTGGGTGTTGGAGTTGGAGTTCACCTATATCCAGAGAGCACTGTGGACTTAAACAATGTTGGATCAGGACCAAACTTGGCATGAATACTCAATATGCCCAAATGTGAACACAGATGGAGTTTGGGGAAAATAGACCTTGACATTTGGGAGTTACAGTTTCTGGGATTTATAGTTAACACACAATCAAAGAGCATCCTGAACTCTTGCAACAATGGAATTTAACCAAACTTGGCATATTGAACTCTCATTACCAACAGAAAGTACTGAAAGGGTTTGCTTGGGAATTGACCTTGAGTTTGGAAGTTATAGTTCACCTACACCCAGAGAGCACTGTGGACTCAAACAATGTTATGTTATGTTGTTTGTTTTCTATCCAGAATCACAATGTTGGAAGGAGGCTCACCACTTTAAGGTCCCTCAAACAGGCATGGGAAAACTTCGGCCCTCTGGGTGCTTTGGACTTCAACTCCCACCATTCCTAACAGTCTGAGGCCCTTTCCTGCTTAAATGGCTGAGGGGGGAAAAGGAAAAGAGCCTGAGGCTGCTAGGAATGGTGGGAATTGAAGTCCAAAACACCTGGATGGTCCATGCCAGCTTTCGACAGAGACCTCTTCCTCCCCCTTCCCCTTCGCGCCCTTTCTTCCCCCTCCTGCCGAACACTTACTTTTTCTTCTACACTGCGACTTCTGCCGCCATTTTGATCCGAGGGGGCAGCATGAGCGTGTTCAGGAGGGGAGGGGGGAGGTAGGAAGACGTGACCCGTGTGGGCGCTACTGCACAGTCTTGTCCCAGAGCAAAGCGAGGCAAAGCGAGCAGAGCGAGGCTGGGAAGAAGGGAGCCCGAGTGGAGAAGAAAAAGTGTTCGGCAGGAGGGGGAAGAAAGGGTACTGGAGGTTCCCATTTCCCACGGCACACCTGATGATCGCTCACGGCACACTAGTGTGCCACAGCACATAGGAGACTTACACAGCTATTTCTTAGTATTCATTCTTGGTAGAAAAGCAAAATGCAAGTTACCTGAATATATAAAACTAAATAAACAGTAATATTTGGTTACATTTTTAACAAAAAGCAAGATAGTTGCACAAAGGTTAAAATTGTAAGACACATAGTTACGTCCAGATGAAATCATTGTTTAAAATACTTCTTTTCAGAAAGGAAACATGGTTCAACGCTTTCACGCTTTCTGGTTTTTTTCCTTGGCAGTCGTTCAGCACCTGGCGAAGTTTTGCCATTTCTGCATTTAACTTTCTTCCTGTTTGTCTTTATGCAATGTCGGTTGTGGCAACGGTGGATATACGAGATGAAACATAGTCTGCTTTGGAAAAGTTTGTGTGACTAGGAAAACAACGGTGTAAAAACACAAATTTGTTTTGCTTTAGCAGATTTAGTTTCGTGACCCTCTTGGAATGTTTTCATCTAGGCCTCCTTAAATTTTTTCCCCTACTGAGCACAATATCCCAAATCCACTTTTAATCTTTAATACGAATGGGGCATTCATTCTTACTGCAGGTTAATTTAGTCCGTATTATGAACTAATCCAGAAAAATTATCAATGGTGATACTTGTTTGGTTATTGGGTCAGCGGCAGCAAGGACAAACTGTACAAAAAGGACAGCATGCCTTTTCCCTTCGGAAAGGAATGTAATGCAGAATATTTCACAATCCTTGTTCTCTGGAGTTATGGGCCCAGGACCTCCATCAAAGTGGTAAAACACATATAAAAATGCTAAGAACTAGGCCCGGATTAACCTCTTTTGGCACCCTAGGCCACACATTGGAATTACGCCCCCAAACCAACCTCTACTGCACACCCCCCCACCTCCTCCTCCTCGCGGCGCCGCGCACCCTTTTTCCTTGAGTCAGGGAAGGAGGGTGCGAGGAGGAGGAGGGAAGCCCCGCCCCACAGGGGCAGGGCTTCCCTCCGCCTCCTCACGGCACGCCCCAGGGGCAGGGCTTCCCTTCGCCTCCTCCTCCTCCTCACGCCCTCCTTCCTTGAATCAAGGAAGGAGGGCGTGCGGAGGAGGAAGAAAGGGAAGCCCCGGGCTCTCGCAGCGCGGCATACCCTCCTTCCCTGAGTCAAGGAAGGAAGGCGCGAGGAGGAGGAGGTGGAGGGAAGCCCCGCCCTCAGGCCTGCTGCCGGGCATGCGCAGCAGGAGGGTGTGAGCGCCTCTGCCTCCTCTGCCATGTTCCTGCGTGCCGTGCATGCCCGGCAGCAGCCCCGGGGGTTCCCTCTGCCTCCTCCTCGCACCCTCCTTCCTTCACAAGGTGGCAGGGGTGATGGCGAGGCGGGGCGCCATTCCCTCCTCCCCTGCCCCCTCGCAGCACTCTCCCCCCGCCCTCCCCCGAGAGAGAGAGAGTCATTGCGTTGTGGTTTTGTTTCACCATATATTTTTTGGTCCGTGTGAATTGCGCCCCCCTTGGCTTGCGCCCCTGGGCCATGGCCTAGGGTGGCCTTATGGGTAATCCGGGCCTGCTAAGAACCTAGAGCAGGGGTTGCGGTGGTGCAACAAGTTAAACCGCTGAGCTGTTGAACTTGTTGACCAGTAGGTCGGTGGTTGAAATCCACGAGATGGGGTGAGCTCCTGCTGTTAGGCCCAGCTTCTGCCAACCTAGCAGTTTGAAGACATGCAAATGTGAGTGGATCAATAGGTACCGCTTTGGTGGGAAGGTACCGGCGCTCCATGCAGTCATGCTGGCCACATGGCCTTGGAGGTGTCTACGGACAGTGCTGGCTCTTTTGTTTAGAAGTAGGGATGAGCACCATCCCCCAGATTCGGACTGAACTAGACTTAATGTCAAGTGGAAATCTTTACCTTTACTAAGAAGCAGGAGATTCCTAGAGGCAACATTTTGAATCAAGTTTGCCGAAGTCAAATCTGCAATTGATGGAGTTGAAGCATTTTCATCCCAGCAATTTGATTTTCGCTACATCAGGGGTCGGTAACCTTTTTGACTCAGAGAGCCATGAAAGCAAAATATTGGAGATTTATTTCAGTGAGAGCCATATAATATATGTAATATATTTTAAGACTGAATTCAACTAAATGTGAGTATATACGTATATACTATGACAAAAGGATTCCCCTGGCAGAATGAGGGGACACTTCAGACCTGACTCTGCAAAAGGCTCGCTCAGGACTCTGGGAAGGAAGAGAAGACGGAAGGAAGGAAGGGGGAAAGAAAGAGAGGCAGAGGAAATAAAGGAGGGAGGGGAGAGCAAGAAAGAAAAGAACGAGCTATGGAAAAGGAAGAAAAGAAAAGCAGAAGAGAGACAAGGAGGGGAAAGAAAGAAGGAAATGGGAAGGGAGGAAAGGAAAGGGTGGGGCAAAGAAGGGAAAGGGAGTGAGGAAAAAGTAAAATAATGAAGGGAAAAGAAGAAAAGAAAGAAGGGAAAGAAAGGGAAGAGAAGGGGAAGACTGGGGAAAGAAAGGAGGAAGGAGAAGGAAAGGAGGACTTGGGAGGAAAGAATGGAAGAGGAGGGAAAGAAGGAAGAGGGAGGGAGAATGGAAGAAAGAAGGAATGGGAGAGAGGGAAGGAAAAGGATGGAGAGAAGGAAAAACTGGAAGAGGAAGGAAGGAAGGAAGGAAGGAAGGAGGAGGGAGAATGGAGGAAAGAAGGAAGAATGGGAGGAAGGAGGAGGAAGGAAAAAGGATGGAGAGAAGGAAAAATGGAAGAGGAAGGAAGAAAGAAGGGAAATGGTGGAAAGAAGGAAGAAGGAAAGGAAGAGAGGAGGGAGAAAAGGAAGGGGAGAGAGAAGGAAAGAAAAGAATGGAAGAAGGAAGGAAGGAAGGAAGGAAGGAAGGAAGGAAGGAAGGAAGGAGGGAGAGGAAGGAAGAAGGGAGAATAGACAAAAGGAAGGAGGAGGAAAGAAGGAAGGGGAGAGAGGGAAAAGAGAAGGAAAGAATGGAAGAGAGAAGGAAAGAATGGAAGAGGAAGGAAGGAAGGAGAATGGAAGAGAAAGAAGGAAGAATGGAGGAAAGAGCCAGATGCAATCATGAAAAGAGCCACATCTGGCTCCCGAGCCATAGGTTCCCTACCCCTGAGCTACATAGATCTCTGTCTTCTCCTTTTGTGCACAGGTGACGGAACATGGCAAAGCAGCCCTAGGTGACCTTCGACCTGGTGATGTCATCATCTCTATCAATGGAGTGAGCACTTCGGAGATGCTCAACGTAGAAGCACAAAACAAGATTAAGCAGAGCTCTGGGGGTCTCCAACTCTTAATAGACAGGTGAGCTTATGTGTGCCTAATGCAAACGGAGCTGGATGCAATTGCTCTGGGGTTCCCAATTGCATGGATACCTTCAGCCATTTCCATTCTTCCTCTTGGTGCTTCTAAGGATTGTTTCTCTGTGTTTGTCTTCTATGATGCCAAGGGCCGTGCTGGCAAAGGGATGCTGGAAATTGCAGGTTCAAAACATGTTTCCACTGTGGCTTCAACTCTGGCAATCTTGACAGGCAACAGAAATAATAGCTAACGGTAACTGATTAAAGAGTGGAGAAACTGGAAGGAGCCATTCTGGGCTCAGGAGACAAAATGCTGGCATTTGGGATTTGCAGCTGTAACAAGTTCCATGCTAGTGTTTATGATCGACTAGCTTGGGTACCCGGCGGTGCCCGGCTTATTTGAAAAAAGGCATTGTTTATTTTGGGATGTCAGTTAATATTTTGTTAATTAGTAACACTATTTATTAGGAAAAAACCAAAATATGATTTTGATTTTTTGAATGCTCCCATTGGAAAATACATAACGATGTGGGTGAACTACAATTCCCAGAATTGTGGGTTAATCCTCCCCAAACCAGGCCTGTATGCACAGTTGGCCATGTTGTGTCTGTGTGCCAAGTTTGGTCCAGATCTGTCATCAGCTGGGTTCAGTGCTCTCTGGATGCAGGTGAACTACAACTTCCAGATTCCCAGGGCAATCACCCCCAAGCCCAGCCAATATTTACAGTTCACCATGTTGGGTCTGTATGCCAAGTGTAGTCCAGATCTGTCATCAGCTGGGTTGAGTGCTCTCGGGATACAGGTGGACTGCACCTCCCAAAATCAAGGTCATTTCCCCCAACCCCCTACAATATGTTCAGTTGGTCATGGGGCTTCTCTGTGCCAAATTTGGTCCCGGTCCATTGTCGGACCCCTCCAGTCTGTTCAGTAGCTGATCAAATCCTCGGTGTTTGCTATGGGAAAGGGTAGGAAAGGGTTAACGGAAAGGCGATAGGCGGGGCCATGCAAATTCCACAAGGAACCCTGGGATGCCTGCCTGCTGTGGAGGAAACACCTTAAATCTAGGATGAATTTTCCCCCGAATGAAAGCATTCCTTGGGTGGTCGGCCGGCCGTCGTGTTTGGGGAGGACATTGGCAGCATTTGGGCTACATGCTCATGGCGCTCGCTCTAACCTGCAATGTCAGTGGAGGGAGTGGCTTTGGAGACTTCTCAGCACTTGGAACTATAGCCTGTTTGTGGGAGCTGGAGGTTGTCTGTGTAAGTGGACACCTCTGCCACATACAGTACACTTTTATTTTATGTATAGAGAGATACATAGATTATGTGGATAGATAGATAGCTGTATATAGATAGATTTACCGTGGTTCCTCACTTATCATGGGTGTTACATTCCTGGATCACCCGTGATAAGTGAAATTCCGCGATGTAGGGACGTCCCCTCACCTTTCCCCCTCACCTTAGTTACCTTCCTCATCCTATTCGCTGCCTGAGGTCTCTTACTGCAACGCCGCATGGGGCCCAAGCAGCAGCAAGAGGTCCCAGTCGGTGAGGGGGAGGAGGATGAGGAAGGTAAGGAGGACAAGGGGGCGGCTCTTCTTCCCCCCTTGCCCTCCTTACCTTCCTCATCCTCCTCTTCACTACCTACTGCGATGCCAAATGGGCAGGCCCGGATTACCCATAAGGCCACGCGAGGCCATGGCCTCGGGCGGCATGTTTGGGGGGGGCAGCGGATCCGGACCCCCAATTTTTTAAACAAAAAATCCCCCCAAAAATTTGCCCAAAAAAAGGGCGCATGCGCGGCCGCCCCCTCCCTTTCTGCTTTAGGAGGGAGGGAGGATCGGCTCCGCTCCTTACTCCGCCCCTCCCCGCTCCCCAGCTCCGCCCCTCCCTGCCTCTTCGCCGGATTGAAGGAAGGAGGGTGGGGTGAGGAGGAGAAAGAGGCGCCCTCCCGCCGCGCATCCTGCGCCCCGCCCACCCCTTTTCGGCGGGGCTGGCGCGACACACAAGGGAGAAGGGGCGGCGGCGGGACTCCTCTCTGCCTCCTCCCTGGCGTGGCGTGGCATCGCCAGGCAGGGAGGAGGAGGCGAAGCCGCGCTGCTGCCCCTCCTCCCTTGCGTGGCGACGCAAGGGAGGAGCGGCGGCGGCGCGGCTTCTCTCCGCCTCCTGGCTTGGCGTCGCCAGGCAGGGAGAAGAAGGGGCGGCGGCGCGGCTTCGCCTCCTCCTCCCTGCCTGGCCACGCCACGCCACGCCAGGGAGGAGGCAGAGAGGAGTCGCGCCAGCCCCGCCGAAAAGGGGTGGGCGGCGCGCAGGATGCGTGGCGGGAGGGCGCCTCTTTCTCCTCCTCGCCCCGCCCTCCTTCAATCTGGCGAGGAGGGGCGGAGCCGGGGGCGGGGAGGGGCGGAGGCAGACCCTTTGGCCTAGGGCGGCAAAAGGGCCTGATCCGGGCCTGTGCTCATCCTCCTCTTCACTACCTACTGCGATGCCGCATGGGGCCCAAGAGGCAGCAAGAGGCCCAGGTGGCGAAGAGGAAAGGGTTTTTTTTTTTAAAAAAATTCATATCAAAAACATTGCATAAATTAGTATAAAAGTGATAAAAATAGAAGGCGCGCAGGTGGCTAAATATCTTTTGACCAAAACTGGGCAACAGCACCGGCGTTGTCTGTAGCCTCCAACCATTCCTCTTCTGTACGTGAGGCAAGGCACAGTGGGCAAGCATACAGACGCGGAGTTGTCTGTTATGCTCCACAGTCACACAAGGTATTTTAGGTTGTGCCATTTTGCCAGGTTGTCTTTTGATCTTCCCACTCCACTTCTGAGTCTATTCAGGGACTTCCAAGTTGCCCATTCTTGGTTTGCCCCTGGAGGAAGAGCCTCTCTCGCGGGGGCCATCCCGTTGGGATTTCCTGGCTTAGCTGCCCTGAAAAGCTTCCCTTCCCAAATGAGACACGGAGATAATTTGCCGGGAAAGGGATTTGGAAGGATGCTTAGTGTGCTCAGTTTTGGCACGGAAGAGGAATTCCTGCGCTCAGAGGCACACTGTCTCTTTATCCAAAGCGAATCTCTTCTCCCCGACCTATTCCAAGCCATGGTTTTGCGCCCAGTGGACCCGTGGAATCTAATGCAAAAGCAAACCAGGTCATGCCATCCTAGATTCACACATTGCTGGGAAGTCAGGGAGATTGCTTAAAGCATGAAGGGATATATACTAGGATATAGGAAAAAATATGACCGTGGGTATATGTGCATGTGACCTGGAAGATGTGTAAAGGCCTGTCAACTCACCTGTGCTCAGCCATTGGGTTAGCAGTGTCCAGTAGGAAGCTTCTTGTGTTCCGGGCTTCTGCGTCAATCTTCTTTCAACAATAGCAAAGCTGAGAAAGTTACTTTTTGAAAGTTATTCACTTGCAACGGAAACCGATTTCAATAATGAGGTGCTGAGATTTGTATTTATATTTTTAACTGTGATTTTAGCTTTTATATGATTGTTTTGTTAAGTGTTATGTATTTTATCTGTGGGCATACATCGCCATATGTGCACCACCTCGAGTCGCCTTCCGGATGAGAGGGGCAGTATAAAAATATCTCTCGGCATTACTTCGCAAACGAAGATTCTTTAGGAAGGACTCATCCCACGCTTTTTACAAGCGCATTGGTGGCTAAAAAGGCCAATCTGAGATAGGCAAGTTCGGTTGCAGAAAGCACAGCAGAAAGTCTCCTTGGGTGATGTTGTTTCCAAGTTGCGGTTCTTTCTGCGTTGTCGTTTCTCTTCGAGACCCGTTCGGCGTGACTTCTCGAAAGAGGCTGCAGCATTGTGGATAGTGCAACTCCATGCCTCCCGATGTGACGCCAGGGTGGAGCATTGTTGGTGACCAATCTGGCCGAGCTTGAGATGTTGTTTCAGTTAGTCCTTATATCGCTTTTTGGGGGAGCCTCTCTTGCGCTGACCCGTGGCGCGTTCACCATAGAGTAGTATCTTTGGGAGGCGGTGGTCCTCCATCCTAGAGATGTGCCCTGCCCAGAGCAGCTGTGTTCTCAATAGCATGACCTCAATGGTGGTGATCCCTGCTTGCTCAAGGACAGCAACATTCGTCACATAGTCAGTCCAGTGTATATTTAGGATTGTGCAAAGACAGCGTTGATGAAAGCGTTCGAGGAGTCGTAGGTGTTGGCAATAGGTGACCCATGTTTCAGACCCATAGAGGAGAATAGACAGATATTACTCAAATCTATTTATTTATTTATAGAAATATAGTCAATAAGTACATACATAAATTTGAGGAATATCTGATCCCGCAGTCTATGTGCCTTGGAAGGTACAGGGAGAAATCACGACCATTTCTGATCTTGAGATGTTTCTATACAAACAGGCCTTGAGGCCCGGGCTCTGAACTGAGTTTAAAAACTGCTTTGGATTTGTGGGTTATGGAGCTGGCTGGGGGTTGAGTGAGTATTGGTTTCTCTTTCAGTGTTCATGACTTGCATTTTTTGGCTTTGGAAATCGGCTAGCGGTTTGGAAAGCAAAGCATAGCTAAGCTGGGGTGGGTTAGCTGGAAAGGGAAAAAGTGCTAGCAGTTGTTCCTCTGCTGCCCAGGTCTGACTGCTTTGAGCGCTTGGAGCAACTCTATTGTAGGAGGAGAAAAGGGAGCCCATGCTTTGATTTGCCCTGTGGACAGAGGATGTCCAGCATATGCTGGTCAGACTAGCTTCTTGTGCAAGTTTGGTCTGTCTTGTGCATGCTTGTGTCCTTCCCCATTTTTGTTGTTGCTTAGTCATTCAGTTGTTTCCGACTCTTTGTGACTCATTGATCAGCTCAGGCCAGAGCTCCCTGCCAGCTGTGGCCATGCCCACCTCCTTCAAGGCCAAGCCCATCACTTCAAGGATACCATCCATCCATCTTGTCCTTAGTCCTCTTCCTTTTTCCTTCCATTTTCCCAAGCATCATTATCTTCTCCAAGCTTTCCTGTCTTCTCATTATGTGGCCAAAGTACTTCTTCATTGCATGCCCGGATTACCCATAAGGCCAACGTGGCCATGGCCTAGGGGCGCAAGCCGAGGGGGAGCGCAGATCATGGAAAAAAACTGGTCTGCGCCCCTCCTTCCCCCTTTCTCATGCCCTTCCTCGCTCCTTCTCCCGGCAAAGTCTCTGCTCCGTCCCTTCTGTCTGTCTGTCTGTCTGTCTGTCTGTCTCTCTCTCTCTCTCACGCTCTCTCTCTCACTCTCATGCTATCTCTCTCTCATTCTCTCGTGTACACTCACTCTCATGCTATCTCTCTCTCTCTCTCGTACGCTCATTCTCTCTCTCGCACTCTCTCTCTCTCTCTCTCTTGTGTGCGCCTTTGGAGTGAGTTTGCACCCGCTGTGCTCTCCCCAAGCCTCCGACTCCCGAGGAGACCTTCAGAGCACAGCGGAGCTTTCCAGCCGGTGGGAATGGGGACCTTGGAGGTGGCGGAAGGTTGGCTTAAAGGGGGCGTAATTCCAAACTGTGGCCTAGTGCGCAAAAAAGTGTTAATCCGGGCCTGCATCTTTGCCTCTAATATCCTTCCTTCCAGTGAGCAGTCGGGCTTTCTTTCCTGGAGTATGGACTGGTTGGATCTTCCTGCGGTCCAAGGCACTCTCGGAATTTTCTTCCAACACCACAATTCAAAGATGTCTCTCATCCTTTGCTCAGCCTTCCTTATGGTCCAGCTCTCACATCCATAGGCTACTATGGGGAATACCATTGTTGCCAGTGTGATGTCTTTACTCCTCACTATTTTATCGAGATTGGTCATTGCTCTCCTCCCAAAAAAGAAACATCTTCTGATTTCCTGACGGAAGTCTGTGTCTGCAGTCATCTTCACACCTAGAAATACAAAGTCTGTCACTGCCTCCACCTTTTCTCCCTCCCAGTTGTCAATCAGTCTGGTTGCCATCATCTTGGTTGTTTTGATGTTGAACTGCAACCAGCTTTTGCACTTTCTTCATTCACCTTGGTTAGAAGGCTTCTCAGCTCCTCCTCACTTTGAGGCATCAAAGTGGTATCATCTGCATATCTAAGGTTGCTAATGTTTCGTCCAGCAATTTTAACTCCAGCCTTGGATTCATCAAGCCCTGCATGTTGCATGATGTGCTCTACATACAAGTTGAATAGTTTGGGTGAGAGTAGACAGCCCTGCTGTATGTCTTTCCCAATCTTGAACCAGTCTGTTGTTCCATGGTCAGTTCTTACTGTTGCTACTTAGTCGTTATACAGATTCCTCAGGAGACAGACGAGGTGGCTTGGTCTCCCCAGACCACCAAGAACTTGCCGCAATTTATTATGATCCACACAGTCAAAGGCTTTAGAATCTATCTATATAATAAAAGAGAATGTTTGTATGTATGTATGTATGTATGTGGCAGCTTACTGATTGGTTGCCACTGTGGGATTATTTGCATAACGCCTCTGATTGGCCAGCACCACCAACATTCCGACACTCTACAGTGGCAGAGGGGGTAAGGAAAAGGCCTGAGGCAGTCAGCCATGGTGGGAGGAACTCAGATAACCCAGGCCCCTTCCACACAGCCTATAACCATGAATATTAAGGCAGAAAATCCCACAATATCTGCTTTGAACTGGGTTTTCTGAGTCCACACTCATATAATCTGGTTCAAAGCAGATAGCATGCGATTTTATTCAGATGTGTGGAAAGGAACTCAGATAACCCAGGCCCCTTCCACACAGCCTATAACCCTGGATATTAAGGCAGAAAATCCCACAATATCGGCTTTGAACTGGGTTTTCTGAGTCCACACTCATATAATCTGGTTCAAAGCAGATAATCCCATAGAACACTGTAGCCCCTACAGATCACAGACCAGGCCAAAACTTGACACACAAGAGTACTCATGACTCACTTTACATGGTGGTGCAGATTGAAGGAGCATGGACCATGGGTGATGGGACTTCCATATGGGAGTTGTACTTCACCCACACCTACTGAATTCAGCTGACATCAGATCTACATTAAACTGGGAGCACTGGCAAACAATGCCTTTCTCAAATAACCCGGGCACCGCCGGGTCCCCAAGCTAGTAGTCAATAAAGCAGAAATAGATGTTTCTCTGAAACTCCCTGCCTTCCTCCATTATCCAGCGGATATTAGCAATTGGTCTCTCGTTCCTCTGCCTTTTCTAAACCCAGCTTGTACATCTGACAACCCTTTCTCTCTATTGCTGGAGTTTACCTTGCAGTTTACCTTGAGCATTACCTTACTGGCACAATATGTGGGAGTCCAGGCTTCATGCTGATCATGGTTACGCAAACTAGTTTAAATTTTCCCAGCCTGCATTTGTTGCAGTGTGTGTTTTTGTGGGAGTAGGACCACAGATTGCCAAAAAGACAAATAAATGGACCAAAGAGCATATCAAGCCTGAACTCTGCCTCGAAGCTAGGATTTTTAAAAAATTGGGCAGTACGTATTATTGATTAGCCCATTGGCCATATGAAAACACTTGACAAAGACATTTAAGACATACAGCATCCAACCCACAGTTAAAATAAACGAGCTGCTAACAAGGGATCAAGATCCCGATCCAGATCGAATATCTGCTTCTGAAGATTATTATGTATTTTATTTTATTGTAATTGTCTATTGGTTGTAGCATTTTGTAGCTTATGTTCTATGTCAGGGCTGTCCAACTTCTGCCAGCCCAAGGGCCGGACTTCTGGTGAGTGATCACCTGGGGGCCACTCGGCCACACCCCTGGCCATGCCCTGGCCACGCCCCCGGCCATGCAGCTCCGCCCCCTCTCCCAAAGCGTCACAATAGCCTTGGAAGCGGGCGATTTCGCCTGCTTCCGAGGCTGTTGTGACGCTTTGGGAGAGAAGGAGGAGCCACGGGGAGCCTTCCGTGGCTCCGTCCCCTCGCCCAAAGCATCAGAACAGCTGTTGTGACGCTTTGGGGGAGAAGGCGAAGCCGCGAGGAGGATGGCTCGCGGGGGAAGCAAGAACCGGGCGCTCGCTTCCGCCGCAAGCCATCCTGGCTTGCGGGTGGGTTTTCGCCCAGCTCTCGCGTCCCTCTGGTCAGCGGGACGTGAGAGCTGGGCGAAAACTCTCCCGCAGGCCTCGATGGCTCGCGGGGAAGTGAGAACCGGGTGCTCGCTCCCCCGTGAGCCATCCAGAAGGCTTCCCTGGAAGGCCTGCCCCCTCGCTCCCTCCCACCCTTCCCGGCGCCGCCGGTGTCCCAATCGGGAGGATTCCTCCTGCTCCTTCCCCGGCGCCGCGGCGTTCGGGACACCAGCGGCGCCGGGAAGGAGGAGGAGGAAGGGAGGATTCCTCTGGCTCCCTTCCTTCTCCCTGCCCCGCCTCCTCCCCTCCCCCCCCCCCAGCCGCCATTTTTCAAAAATAAATTATTTCAGGAGGGTAGCGGGGGGCGTGTCCAACAGGCTGGGGGGGCGTATACGGCCCACGGGCCGTTTGTTGGACAGCCCTGTTCTATGTAATTGATTATAATGTTTTTCTGTATGATGTTACTTTGCTGTTGTGTTGTTGGGCTCGGCCTCATGTAAGCTGCCCCAAGACCCCATCGGGGAGATGGTGGCGGGGTACAAATAAAGATTATTATTTTATTTTTATTTTTATTATTATTAAACGATCATACTTTGGATGTATGCTGAACAAAATCTGACTTATTCGAAAAGAATGATAATGTTTGGTAATTTAGAAGGCAGGAGGAGAAGAGGTTACAGGTGGATGGACACAGTGGTGGAAGCTGCAGTAAGTCCCTAGACTGCAAGGAGGATATGCATAAGCTATGACTACCGTGGCCAAGTCAGACTTCCCAAGGTACGGGCGCAGCTGGCGCACAAGTTTTAATTGTGCGAATGCTCCCCTGGTCACCGCCGAAACATGGGGTTCCAGGCTCAGCGATGAATCCAGGATCACACCCAGACTGCGAACCTGCGTCTTCAGGGGGAGTGTAACCCCGTCCAACACAGGCTGTAACCCTATGCCCTGTTCGGCCTTTCGACTGACCAGGAGTGCCTCTGTCTTGTCTGAATTCAATTTCAATTTGTTCGCCCTCATCCAGTCTGACACAGCAGCCAAGCACCGGTTCAGGACCAAAACAGCCTCCTTAGTAGTACGCAGCAGAGAAACAAGAAACAACAATGGATGCCTCTAGGCAGGAAGCAGTCAGGCTTTGAAGCTGCAAGGCCATCCAATATTAATAAAGGTGGTCAATTGCAATATTCACACTTGCCTCCAACAGACAAGAGTTCTTTCTCCCACCCTGGACATAGATAAACCCCACTTGCCTAGTTTCCAACAGACCTCACAATCTCTGAGGAAGCCGGCCATAGATGTGGGCCAAACGTCAGGAGGCAATGCTCCCGGAAAACTCACAGTTACCCAAACAAGAAACATTGTGTAGCCTGTGAAGAAGAAGGGACATAAAAGTCATACAAGGGTTCTCTGAGACTTGTTTGCCTTTGACGTGCATGTTTTTGATCTTCTATCATACGCCATGAGGTCTATATCCTTGCCAGAAATACACACCTTCCTATTGCAAGTGATGTCAGTAAACAAAGGTGTTGTTTCTCCCAGCGATGGGTAGGAGGTGACATTCCAAAAGCCTCACTCATGCCCATCTCGGCACCTATTAAAGAACCTTATTGACTAGCAGGGAGGATAGGCTCAAAGCACAACCAACCAACAGCCCGACGTCTCCCTTCCAAGCTTCTTCCCACAGCCGCACCTCAATCCTCAAGCTTTGGCTAAGATCCTTTGGTGGCAACTCCGGTGGGGGGAAAATGAGTACTTATGATGCATCTTCCCTGGAGAGGAGCAAAGATCTTCTCTTTTTCTCCAAGACGGGGTGTGTCCTTCTGAGAAGCTATTGAGTAAGGACGTCTATGCTGTGGACACACAGGCCTAGCGAGCATTGAAAACCACAACCCACAAGGTTTGCTTAATCCTGAATATCCCTCTTCATCTTGTGAATGGCAGCAATTGGTATTTGTTTTGGAGACGGCACCAAAAAACCCAATGATTTGTACCATCGTACAAAGGAAATTAGAAGAACTCAACCAGCCTAATGCCGAGACCCCTTAACACAGTTCCTCAAGTTGCGATGACCCCCAACCATAAAATTATTTTAGTTGCTACTTCATAACTGTAATTTTGCAACTCTTATGGATCATAATGTACATATCTGATATGCAGGATGTATTTTCGTTCACCGGATGAAATTTGGCACAAAAACGCCCAAATTTGAAAGGTGGGATTGGAGAGGGCTTGATATTGTCTTTTGGGAGTTGTAGTTGCTGGGATTTATAGTACACCTACAATCAAAGAGCATTCTGAACTCCACCGATGATATAATTGGACCAAGCATGGCACACAGAACTCTCATGACCAACGGAAAATATCAGAAGGGTTTGGTGGTCATTGACCTTGAGTTTTGGAGTTGTAGTTCACCTACATCCAGAGAGCACTGTGGACTCAAACAATGATGGATCTGGACCAAACTTGGCATGAATACTCAATATGCCCAGATGTGAACACTGGTGGAGTTGGGGAAAATTAGGGTTGCCAACTGTCCCATATTGTATGGGATGTCCGGTATTTTGGCCCAGAATTCTGTGTCCCGTTTGTTAAGCTTCTGTCCCGTATTGACAGGACAAGTGGCAGCAGGAGGCAAGGCTCTTTTTGAGTTTGAGGTGGAGGCTCAAGAGGCCTCCTCCTTGTTCCTAATTGTTCATGTTGCCGTGGCGGCATGAGGAGAGGAAGGAGAGAGAGAGAGCGCAGGACGGGGACGTAACTTCTGGCGCGCTGCGCGCTCTGCTTATTGGCGGAGCAGAGTCCCTGCCGGCATCCCTCCTTCTGGACACGCCTGTACTGGAGGAGGTAGCGCTGGAGGGGCTGGACGGCATCACCCCAGGAGCCCTCTGGGAGCACTTGGCTGCCCGCGTGTCGCCCTTCTTGCTCGCGCCCCTCGGAGCCGAGACCCGGGCGCTGCTCTGAGCCTTACTGGCCGCCAACGCCAAGCTCCGCTTCGCCCTCCTCCCCAAGCTGCATCCCCCACTGCACCTCTATGACCGGTGAGCCTTGGGGCCACGGCCTCATGCTTTAGGTCAGTGTTTCCCAACCAATGTGCCGGGGCACACTAGTGTGCTGTGAGCGATCATCAGGTGTGCCGTGGGAAATTGCAACCTCCAGGAGGGGAGGGGGGAGAGTCTAGTGTGTTGAAGTATAAAAACCCTAAGAAACCTACCTCGATAAAGGCATAAAATTACAAACACCCCCCTTCCCACCTGTTGTCTACTTGGTCTCTCCCTCTCCATGCATTGGGAAGGCCCGCCTCCCTTTCCCCAAGTAGAGACCTCCTCTTGCCTACTGGGGGTCCTGTGTGGGAAGTTTGGCCCAGTTCTATCATTGGTGGGGTTCAGAATGCTCTTTGCTTGTCAGGGAACTATAAATCCCAGCAACTACAACTTCCAAATGTCAAGGTCTATTTCCCCTGAACTCCATCTGCATTCATATTTGGGCATATTGAGTATTCATGCCAAGTTTGGTCCTGATCCAACATTGTTTGAGTCCATAGTGCTCTCTGGAGATATGTGAACTACAACTCCAAAACTCAAGGTCAATGCCCACCAAACTCTTATAGTATTTCCTCTTTGTTATGGGAGTTCTGTGTGGGAAGTTTGTGTCTTTCTGCCATTCCTGCCAGGATATCTATAATATAATAAAATATAATAAATAAATATCTATGTTGAGTTCATCAAAACAGGCCCAGGTTTCACACTGAGTGTATAAATACATTTTAAAAACATATTAACTATATGTATTACTGTGCTAGAGTGTCATTTTGTGTCATTTTGGTTGGTTGTGTGCCCCAGGATTTTGCAAATGTAAAAAGTGTGCCGCTGCTCAAAAAAGGTTGGGAAACACTGCTCTAGGCCACGCATGGGCCAACTTGGGCCCTTCCAGGTGTTATAGACTCCAACTTCCACCATTCCTAACAGCCCCAGGTCCTTTCCTTTCCCTCCTCATTCCTTTTCCCTAGAGGTTAAGGGATGTGTTGTTCAGGCACGGCCCCATGTAAGCTGCTCCAAGTCCCCTTTGGGGAGATGGATGCCGGTTATAAATAAAGTATTATTATTATTATTAAAAGGAAGGCGACTGAGGCCTTTAGGAATGGTGGGAGTTGAAGTGAATGAATATTTATTTATGAATGAATGTTTATTTATTTATTTACTTACTTACTTACGAAGTGTCCCTTATTTTTGTGAAAAATCCCATATTTTTAGGTAAATGCCTTTTAATCTTATCTCAAAAAGTGGCAACCCTAGGAAAAATAGACCTTGACATTTGAGAGTAGTAGTTGCTGGGGTTTATAGTTGGCCTTCAATCAAAGAACATTCTGAACCTCATCAACGAATGAATTGGGCCAAACCCCCATGTTGAACAGAAAATACTGTGTTTTCTGATGGTCTTTGGTGACCCTTCTGATACCCCCTTCCCGACCCTCCAAGTTGAGAAATGCTGATTTAGGGTCACTGTTGGAATTTTCCTGGGCTTGTTGCATAAACCCAGCTGGGTCTAATCCCACATGAGCTGGCACGTGACTGGAAAATTAGCGAGTTGCGAAGTAGTCTTTGGGGCATTTTTCCGGAGGGAAGGGTTGGGGAAATGGAGCAGTAGCTTTGTCTTTGGTGATTCAGGATAATGACAGGCGAAACTTGTACTTGTCTGTCTAGGTGCAGGAGGGGGCCGGAGGAGTGCGTGGATTGCTGCATTGTGTCAAAACACTCCACCGCAGGCCACTCTCCAGGGTGTGGTCTCCTATTGCATGACTCAGAGGTTCTCCTTCTCCGCCCTGGGATGGCTGATAGCAGAATTTGGCTGCGTCGGGAGTAACCCCATCACTTTGGAGGTCCTGGGGTATTCCTTGCCTCGAGTTCTGCACTTAATATAAGCCTTCGAACTGAGCTTCCTTGCTGTGCACCTGCCACGTGAGCCTGAAGACACCTTCCACCAGCACCTGTGCATGCTTTAGCTTGCAGGAAGCATCGTGCATGCCAGGGACACGTGACAAGTGGATGCTCTTGGATAGAGTTGCCAGATTAAAAACACGAGCTGGCTCCTGTACCTTTTATCACTAGACGTATAAAACTCATGTATTACTTTCTTACATAGCCCGAGGATGATGGCCCTCTAAGTCTAGAGTCTTAGTGGTGGGTCCATAGGTAGTTGTGGAGACCTGTTCTTGATCTGCATGTTTCCAGGTGGAAGGTGGTCCCCGTCAGGGTTGACTTGATGCGCCTTCCTCTTGGCACGTTTATCCCCTTCGCCCGCCATTTGTGCCTCTTCGAATTCTGCAGCACTGCAGGTCACAGCTGACCCCCAGTTAAAGCGCATCTTCCATGTATGTATTATTTATTTATTTTATTTATTTATTATTTCGACTTATATACCACCCTTCCCAAAAAGGTTCAGGGTGGTTCACAGCAATGAACAACAAAACACAACATACTTGAAAACATAATAAAAACAGATTAAGGCCAGAGTAGGGGTTACAGCCTTAGAGATTGAACGCCTGACGGATCAGGTTGGTCTTACAGGCCCTCCGAAAAGCCTGTAGATCCGTTATTGCTCGTGCCTCCTCCGGGAGGGCGTTCCAAAGGGTAGGTGCTGCTACAGAAAATGTCGATGACAAGCGGCAGATCTTAAGTGATGGAACATCTAGTAGGTTTTGATCCATGGACTGTAGTGGTCTCTGGGGAATGTGCAGGGAAAGGCGGTCGTTCAGGTACACTGGCCCGGGACCATGCAAGGCCTTAAAGGTTAGCACCAGCACTTTGAAGGCAATCCGGTACTCGATGGGGAGCCAGTGCAAGCGCTGTAGGACTGGTGTGATGTGGCACAATAGTGTCACTCCAGCCAGCAGCCGAGCCGCAGCGTTTTGCACCATCTTCACTTTCCAGATTACCGACAAAGGAAGGCCAATGTAAAGGGCATTACAGTAGTCCAGTCTCAAGATGACCGTGGCCTGGATTACCGTGGCCAGGTTGTCACCGGAAAGGTAGGGCACCAGCCACCTTGCCTGGCGCAAATGGAAAGACGCTGCTCTGCTCACGGTGGAGACCTGAGCCTCCATCGTCAGCAGAAGGTCCAGTTGGACCCCCAGGCTTTTAACCAAAGGCGACGGGCTAACCACCTCACCATTCAATATTGGCAGCCGGAGCTCCCCCCCCGGGCGACCCAGCCACAGGACCTCTGTCTTCGACGGGTTCACCTTCAACCTGCTGGCCCGTAGCCACCCAGTCACGGCTTCCAGGCACTGATGGAAATAATCGGGTACAGAGTCCGTCTGGCCTCACATCCTCAGCACCAGCTGAGGATGACTTGGATGAAGGATTAGAGGGCATGCTTATCAAATTTGCTGATGACACCAAATTGAGAGGGAGAGCTAATACTCCAGAGCAGTGTTTCCCACGGCACACTTTTTACATTTTAAAAATTCTGGGGCACACCACCAACCAAAATGACACAAAACGACACTCTAACACAGTAATACATATAGTTAATATGTTTTTAAATGTATTTATACATTCAGTGTGAAACCTGGACCTGTTTCGATGAACACAACATAGATATCCTGGCAGGAACGGCAGAAAGACACAAACTTCCCACACAGAACTTCCATAACCAAGAGAAAATACTATAAGAGTTTGGTGGGCATTGACCTTGAGTTTTGGAGTTGTAGTTCACCTATATCCAGAGAGCACTGTGGACTCAAACAATGTTGAATCAGGATCAAACTTGGCATGAATACTCAATATGCCCAAATATGAATGCAGATGGAGTTCAGGGGAAATAGACCTTGACATTTGGGAGTTGTAGTTCCTGGGATTTATAGTTCCCCTACAATCAAGGAGCAACCAATGATAGAACTGGTTCAAACTTCCCACACAGAACCCCCAGGAGGCAAGAGGAGGTCTCTACTTGGGGAAAGGAAGGCAGGCCTTCCCAATGCATGGAGAGGGAGAGGCCAAGTAGACAACGGGTGGGGAGGGGGGGTGTTTGTAATTTTGTGCCTTTATCGAGGTAAGTTTCTTAGGGTTTTTATACTTCAACACACTAGACTCTCTCCTCCCCCCCTTCCTGGAGGTTCAAATTTCCCACACATGATCGCTCACGGCACACTAGTGTGCCCAGGCACACTGGTTGGGAAACACTGCTCCAGAGGACAGGATCAGAATTCCAAATGACCTTAAGTTAAAGAACTTGTTGGATTTCATCCCTGAACTGCAGTTTCTAGTCCTCAATAAGGAGCTAGGTTCGCAAAGATAAAGCAAAACAAACTCAGGCTTGCCAGGGATATTAAAAACAATAAAAAAGCTTCTTTTCTTACATTGTTAGAAAAAGAAAGATCAAGGAGGTGATAGGGCCTCTGCAAAGAGAAGTTGGGATAATAATAATAATTTATTATTTTATTTATTATATATTATTGTAATTATTTACAGTCTTTTTACCCCACCCTTCCCTACCCCCGAGGGGGGACTCAGATTTTTTTTAAACCCTTTATTTATACCTTGCCACCATTTCCCCAAAGGGGACTCGGAGAGGCTTACATGAGGCCAGGCCCGGCGATACATTACAGCAACATAAAATATAAACAACAAAATAACAACACAATAAAATAAATAGATAAACCAATCAAATAAAATAAGCAGTACACAGTAACGTAATGGAAAATAAAACACAGTGGGCGGGCCAAATGCATGAACATGAAATGATAAAATTTATTTATTTATTTACATCATTTCTACCCCGCTCTTCTCAACCCCCGAGGGGGGGACTCGGAGCTGCCTAACAAAAAGCAACAATTCGATGCCGAACACAATATAAATACAATATAAAACCATAAACATTCAGGATTAAAATACAATTAACATTATCACATAATGCACATACACTTAAGTTAAAAACAAAGTTCCGTCCACCACATAAGCATTGAGCCATAACCATCAACTAACCAATTACAATTCCAATCCAAAGTGCTGTATTGTGCTAATGTGCAAAAGCCTGGTCCCAGAGCCACGATTTCACTTTTTTTCCTGAATGCCAGGAGGGAAGGGGTTGATTGTATGTCGCTTGGAAGCGCATTCCACAGGTGGGGGGCCACAGCCGAGAAGGCCCTGTCTCTCGTCCCCACCAGCCGCATTTGAGAAGTTGGTGGGAGCAAGAGCAGGGCCTCCCCGGCTGATCTTAAGTTATGACGTGGGACGTAGCAGCAGATGCGTTCGGACAAGTAAGCTGGGCCAGAACCGTATAGAGCTTTAAAGGTCAAAACCAGCACTTTGAATTGAGCTCGGAAGTGGACAGGCAGCCAGTGGAGCTGACACAACAGGGGGGTGGTATGCTCCCTGTATGTAGCTCCGGTTAATGATCTGGTTGCTGCGCGTTGGACTAGCTGCAATTTCTGAACTGTCTTCAAAGGCAGCCCCACGTAGAGTGCATTGCAGTAATCTATTCGGGATGTGACCAGAGCGTGGACGACCATAGCCAGATCAGACTTCCCAAGGTATGGGCGCAGCTGGCGCACGAGTCTTAACTGTGCAAAAGCTCCCCTGGCCACCGCCCTGGATAATGTTGACAAGGGATAGAGAAAAAGCAGAACTCCTTAATGCCTTCTTTGCTTCAGTCTTCTCACAAAAAGAAAGTTGTCCTCAACCTCAGCAACATATATAGATGAAGTATTGGGGGAAATCCAACCTCAAATAGGGAAACAAGTCTTCCAGGAATACCTGGCCGCTCTAAATGAATTTTAGTCCCGGGGCCAGATCAACTAAATCCAAGAGTATTGAGGGAACTACCGGAAGTCATCTCGGAACCATTGGCAATCATCTTTGAGAGTCCTTGGAGAACGGGAAAAGTCCAATCAGATTGGAGGAGGGCCAATGTGGTCCCTATGTATCTTCAAGAAGGGAAAAAAGGACGACCCAAACAATTACCAATGTCCGGTCAGCCTCACATCAAAACCAGGCAAGATTTTGGAAAAGATCATGAAGAAAGTGGCCCGCTAATACTTAGAAAGGAATGTGGTCATCACTAACGGTCAACACGGATTTATTTATTTATTTATTTATTTACTACATTTTTATACTGCCCCTCTCAGCCTGAAGGCGACTCAAGGCAGTTTACATAAGGCAATTACTGCCCTCCAGATAAAACACAATTAAAACACTAAAGCAATAACCATATAAATAACTAACAATTAACAATTAAAAACATAAAAATACAATTCTCATCGTCTCGTTAAAATCACTTTCCGTCACATCGTCATCATTCCATAGATCTAATTAAACAACTATATTTCATCTGCAAATGCCTGCTCGAACAGCCAGGGCTTGACTTTCTTACGAAATGTCAGGAGGGAGGGGGCT
The DNA here is from genome assembly GCA_030556195.1 of Anolis apletophallus. Lineage (NCBI taxonomy): Eukaryota > Metazoa > Chordata > Lepidosauria > Squamata > Anolidae > Anolis > Anolis apletophallus. Next base: position 9,889,375 of record JARBWK010000013.1, read on the forward strand.
GATCCGATGTCACTAGGAAGGGCGTTCCAAAGCCGAGGAGCCACCACTGAAAAGGCCCTGTCTCTCGTCCCTGCCAATCGCACCTATATTACAGTATAATGTTATAGCACAATGTAATATGTAATAGTAATATCGTGCTATAGCAATAAATAATATCTTGTATTCACATTTTACTTGTAAGCTGCTCTGAGTTGCCTTCGGGGTGAGAAGGGCGACATATAAATGTTGTAAATAAATAAATAAATAAACAAACATAAGACCTGTTCAGCAGTGGAACTCTCTGTGGTGGAAGCTCCTTCCTTGGATGCTTTTAAACAGAGAAAAAAGGTGGCGGCTCCTTTAAACAACGGGAGTAAAAAGAGCCAAGAAATATACACTTACAATCAGAATGATGCGGAAAAATATATTGTGTAAGTAACACAGTAGAGCTTAGCATATAAGATCAAGCATAATAAACATAACATATAAAGCAACTTGCTGTAAATAGCAATCAAAGCTGAACATAACACTTGCTGTAAATAGCAGTAGCAAGGGAAACGATCCCCAAGCGCGTACCACGCGGCGAAAGTCCCGTGTGTTGGTTAAACTTTATCCTATTCGAGTTCCAACACGGACTTTCGCCACGTGAGTACGCGCTGGGGATCGTTTCCCCTGCTACTGCTATTTACAGCACGCGGTATGTTCAGTTTCGATTGCTATTTACAGCAAGTTGCTTTATATGTTATGTTTATTATGCTTGATCTTATATGCTAAGTTCTACTGTGTTACTTACACAATATATTTTTCCGCATCATTCTGATTGTAAGTGTATATTTCTTGGCTCTTTTTACTCCTGTTGCTTTTAAACAGAGGCCATCTGTCAGGGGTGCTTTGTGCTTTTCCTGCATGGCAGGGGGTTGGACTAGATGGCCCAAGCAGTCTCTTCCAACTCTATGATTCTATGAATCTGTATTGGCTTTTCTGTTTGGACTATAATGGCTCCTACATGGCGTGATGGATCTGAACCAAACCTGGCACGCATACACATTTAATTATCCAACTTCAGGAGGCTTCTTGTATGTGTTTCTTGTCATGCCTCCAGGTAACAAGCAACACGTACCGAAATCATTATCTACACAACCATTAAAATACAGTGCTTTCTCCAGTTTTCATTCCAGTCTCTCCATTGGCAACCTATCTATGGTCACTGGCTTCATCCGATTGAGACTCTGTCCCGTTCCTTAGTCTTCTCCTTGCTCTTCAGGATTAGCTCCTTCCTTTGTTTCTTCTGCTTTTGACGTGCAACGGATGTTAGATGCGAGTCGGAAAGTCCTAGTAGCATCTTGGCTCCATCCCAAAACCGACAAACCAAACTGGAGCAGCTCAGGAGGCAGCATTCCTCTCATTCCGGGGCCTTGGGCTCATCCTTTTCTCTTCCTCCTCCACCCTCCCTGCTTCTTCCCAATTCCCACCCCACGGTTGTCCCGGGGCGCTTTGGAGCCTTCTGAGCAAGCTTCGCGCCGGCCGCTTTTCCAGCTCGCTTTCCCAACTCAGTAGAGACGTCTTGTGGTCTAGGGCAAATACCAGGAGTGCTGAATTCTCCATACCACAAATATTGGTTGGAATTCACAGTGCGCATTTTTCTTTTGGCAGATTATGCGGTTAGCAAGTACATTTCCATCTTGATATTAAACACCCAAGGCATTCCATTCCAAGGTTCTAAATATTTAACGAAGAGATTTTAATGAGAACCCTTGCTTCTCTTTAGCACAACAAGCAACAGGAGAATGGTGTCAGTGTACTGCACTGGTTGTGCAGCGAGTTAAACTGCTGATCTGCTGAGTGAGGTGGGGTGAGTTGACCTCTGGGGGATCCCCCCTGGTTTGTGGGGTCCCTCGGGGGGCCATACTCTCCCCGTTGTTATTTTACGTCTACATGCGGCCACTTGCTCAGCTGGTGCGTAGCTTTGGACTTGAGTGTCATCAGTACGCTGATGACACTCAGCTCATTCTGAGGATGGAGGGCCGGCCGGACTCCATACCCAATCATTTCCATCTGTGCCTCGGAACCTTTACTGGATAGCTGCGACAGGCCCGGATTACCCATAAGGCCAACAAGGCCAAGGTCCAAAAAAACCCCAACCCTTTCTCTTCTTCCTTAGGCGCGGCGAAGAGAAGGAAGAGGCGGAGGGAAGCCGCGGCACCTCTTCGCGAGTGTCGCGGCTTCTGCCTCCTCCGGCATGTTCCTGGGTGCCACAGTGGCCGCCCCTTCCTTCCTCTTCCTTCTCCGAGGAGGAGGAAGGAAGGGAAACTCCCGGTTGGCCGCTGCAGCACCCAGGAACATGCCGGAGGAGGCAGAGAGGCTGCGGCGCTCGCGCCCTGCCACACATGAGCTGAAGCGGCCCGGTGCATGCTGAAGCAGCCCCGTGCATGCGCTGAAGCAGCCCCGCCCCTGGGGGTGGGGTTCCAAAGTGTGGCCTAGGGCGCCACAAACAGGTAATCCGGGCCTAGGCTGCAAGCCAGTAGGTTGAAGGTGAATCCAGCGAAGACGGAAATCCTTTGGTTAGGCCGTCCAGGCGATAGGGATGTCCAGCTGTCGACCCTGGATGGCGTGGCACTATGCCCGTCATCACTAAAAAGCCTGGAAGTCCTTTTGGACCCTCTGCTGTCAATGGAGGCCCAAATCTCCGCTGTCAGCAGAACAGCATTTTTCCATCTGCGGCAGGCTAGGCGGCTGGCCCCCTATTTGTCTCGGAACGACCTGGCCACGGTGGTCCACGCTATGGTCATCTCAAGACTTGACTACTGTAACGCTCTCTACATTGGCCTGCCTTTAACGGTGATCCAGAAACTCAAGCTAGTGCAGGATGCTGCAGCCCTGCTACTCGCGGGGGAGCCCGTGAGTTGTCGTATCACCCCGGTCCTGCAGGATCTGCACTGGCTACCAATTGAGTACCGGATCACTTTCAAAGTATTAGTCTTAACTTTTAAGGCTTGACATGGTCTGGGGCCAGTGTAGTTAAGGGATTGCCTCCCCATATAGTCCCTTTTGATCGCTGCGATCAGAAGATCAGAATCTCTTAGATGTTCCTGGTGTGAAGGCTTACCACCTGACGACAACCTGACGAAGGGCCTTCTCTGTCATCGCCCCAGTTTTGTGGAATGATCTGCCCCCTGAGACTCGGGCTTTGCGAAATTAGGTAACTTTTCGCAAAGCTTGTAAGACCTTCTTGTTCAGACAAGCTTTCGAGTCTCAATGATATTTTAATGTGTATGGTTTTATTGTTTTATTGTTGTGCTGAAATTCTGTAAACCGCCCTGAGCCTCTGGGAGTGGCGGTGTACAAATTGAATAAATAAATAAATAAACTTGCTGACCGAAAGGTTGGCGGTTTGAATCTGGGCAGCGGAGTAAGCTCCCATCATTAGCCCCAGCTTCTGCCAACTTAGCAGTTCGAAAGCATGCAAATGTGAGTAGTTCAATAGGTACCACTTTTGCAGGAAGGTAACGGCGCTCCTTGCAGTCATGCTGGCCACATGACCTTGGAGGTGTCTGTGGACAACACCGGCTCTTCGGCTTAGAAATGGAGATTAGCACCACTCCACAGAGTCAGACATTGCTAGACTTAATGTCAGGGGAAACCTTTACCTTTTTTTACTGCAGTTTGCTGCCATTTTTGACCGGTGCCATGAAGGCAGTATCATTATGATATCTAGAGGGGTTTTTTTTTGTTTGCTTCTATCTTGGAAGGCTTGTGGATGTCTTGCAAAATACACCGACCTTTCCTATTACGAGGAATGTTTTTGGCATTCATTGTTGTTGCTTACTGCTTTTGCATCCACTTTGACTTGTGGTAGCTCCATGAACCAATTGTCCCCCAATTTTCAACAGTTTTCCAGATTTAGGGTTTCCTTGATTGAGTTCATCCATCGGGGATATGCTCTTCCGCTTTTCCTACTGCCTTTATCTTTCCAAGCATTACTTTTTTCTAGTGAGTCCTGCCTTTTCATGGTCTGACCAAAGTAATAATAATAATAATACACTTTATTTATAATCCGCTTTATTTCCCTAGAGGAAGTCAGAGCGGATTACAACGTTCCATATAAAAGGCAAACATTCCGTGCCTTTTTACACAGTAAACAACAACAGAGGTAATGGAAAGCCTTCCTTTCCATTTCCAGCATCTGGAGGTGGTGCTCAGCTCCGGCAATGGGGAGATGTCCTTGTTTTCCATGCGGAGAAGCCTGTAGTCCATAGACGTCTCCTATCCTGTTGCCCGTATGTCTGCATGGGGCGCCCCTTTACCTCCCTGCTGAGGTGGTACCTATTGATCTAGTCACATTACATACTTTTGAGAGGCTGGGGCAGATAGCCAGGAGCTCACCCCGACTCGCGGCTTTGAACTGCTAAACCTACGGTCAGCAGAATTCCCGCAACTTAAGGTTTAACCTGCTGCGCTGTTCCATCTTGATTTGCTCCGGGGTCCATTTATGTACCTTTTTTGGCACTTTATAGTGTTCTTAGAACTTTTCTCCAGAAGCACATTTCTCTCTCTCATATATATATATATATATATATACTGTGTGTGTGTGTGTGTGTGTGTGTGTGTGTGTGTATATATTTGTGTTGTCTGCAGCATAGCAAAGAGTGTTCCGTTTTAGTCTTAGCACTTAGGAGAAAGTGGCAATTTGACTTGTCAAGATTTGTTTTAAATTGAGTCATGATGAGTTGCTCGTAATGCTTTCTGTCTGCTTTTGGGGCTTGACACCTTCTGCCTTGTTCAGACCCAGCCCAAGACATTTTGTAGCCTGAAGCAAAGAAGGTGACAATCTTTCTTGGCCGGAATCACTGGTTTGTTGTGAGTTTTCTGGGCTGTATGGCCATGTTCCAGAAGCTTTCTCTCCTGACGTTTCACCTGCATCTATGGAAGGCATCCTCAGAGGTTGTGAGGTGGTATCCTCACAGGTTCTGAGGATGCTTGCCATAGATGCAGGTGAAACGTCAGAAGAAAAAGCTTCTGGAACATGGCCATACAGCCCAGAAAACTCACAACAATCTAAGGTGACAATCCTTCCGTACATCAGAACCAAGTGGACGGTCACAATGGGATTCTGGTCTGCATAAATCGGAGTCTAGTGTCTAGATCCAGGAAGTCATGCAACCCCCTCTAGAATGGAATCAAACTTCCCACATACAACTCCCATACCCAAGAGAAAATACTATAAGAGTTTGGTGGGAATTGACCTTGAGTTTTGGAGTTGTAGCTCACCTATATCCAGAGAGCACTGTGGACTCAAAACAATGTTGGATCAGGACCAAACTTGGCATGAATACTCAATATGCCCAAAAGTGAACACAGATGGAGTTTGGGGAAAATAGACCTTGACATTTGGGAGTTACAGTTTCTGGGATTTATAGTTAACACACAATCAAAGAGCATCCTAAACTCTTGCAACAATGGAATTGAACGAAACGTGGCATATTGAACTCTCATTACCAACAGAAAGTACTGAAAGGGTTTGCTTGGGAATTGACCTTGAGTTTGGAAGTTGTAGTTCACCTACACCCAAAGAGCACTGTGGACTCAAACAATGATGGATCTGGACCAAATTTGGCATGAATACTCAATATGCCCAACTATGAACACGCATGGAGTTTGGGGGAAATAGACCTTGATGTTTGGGAGTTGTAGTTCACCTACATCCAGAGAGCACTGTGGGCTCAAATAATGATGGGCGGGCCTCTTCCTCATGGGGAGGGGGACACTCCACCCCTTTCCAACCCTCCCTCCGCTCACCTCAGCCTCTCTGCCGGCCTTTCTTCCTCCTCAAATGGCGACCGCTGGGAAGGGGGTGGGACCCGAGTGACGTCACTCTTCTCTCCCTCAATTGGAGGCTGACTGGCGCGCACAGAGGGGAAATGGCTGAAGGAGGCGGCGCCCCGGCCCCTTCTTATCCTTCGCCGCCGCCCGGCCCTTCCTCCTCCTCCTCCCCCTGCAAGCAGCAGCAGCTGGAGTTTGGTAGGAGGGGGAAGTAAAGGTATATTGGACGTTTTCCCACGGCACACTAGTGTGCCATGGCACACCGGTTGGGAAACACTGGCCTAGAGCACCTTGGTAGAGGGCGACTCATAAGAAATAAACTTGAGTTGAGTTGAATATGATTTTCGTGCTTCTTGGAAGAATGGGGTTGGACTGGATGGCCCATGAGGTCAATTTCAACTCTAGGAGTTTATCATCTTGATGCCATGTTTCTGCATTATCTGTCTGAGGTGACTCATTGTTCACACTGTCTAATGGTCATCTGTATTAGAGATCAGGTTTCATAGACGGTTGCACGCCTAAACAACATAATTTCGGTCACTGTTAATGGTCGTGGTGGCCCATATCATGTTCTCCAGGGACTTGAATGCTTGTGGAAGTTTGGGCTGTCTCAGGTCACTCTAAATGTGAACCAGAGCCAAAATAAATGTTCCTTGTGATTTGAAAAAGAAATAATTCAAATTTATTTTCACCGAGTGCCTTGCTTTCCTCTCCTTTTAAGGAGTCATCTTTTTAATGTCACGCACTTCAGCATTTAGGACCCGGAAATATATTCTGTGCCTTTCTATTGCAAATGTATATTCAAGTTGCCTTGTTAGTGGTGCCACATTTTTGGCAATGGCCGTAATACATTCCGAGAGTAAGTGCTCTTAAGATGAGCACACCTTCATATCATTTGCTCTTGGCCGGAGCCAGTCCTTCATACCAGGAACGGCCAATCAGCAGCTTTCTACCTGCCCCGCCTCACCTTCAGGTGCCAGATTCCATAACATCATAGAGACCAAAACTCACTCAGGTATGGAGTCTTGCAGGTATGAGCAGATTCCAAACTTCTAGGATCGTATTTAAGAAAAAGAGGGAGCCTAGTGTCTACTAGCCAAATTAATGTACAAAATGGTGACTTAAGACACATCCAATTGCCTTTTTAACTCCAGGATTATGATTTTTTTTATTTGGCAATAAAAATGATTAATTAAAAAAAAGAATATTCCCCCCCAAAAATCAGTGGATAAGTGAAATGTTCTGAAATTTGGTGGGCTAACAGTGATCAACGTGTTCTTCCATTGAGGAAGATAGGAGCCCCTGAAATTTTCCCAATTCTAGTAATTATGCTCAACTACTCTCGAAATTTTGTTACTCTCGTTATAGTAACGAATTATTCACTAACTATATTTTAAAAACACTTTAGAAATGAAATGCCAGCACACCCAGTTTTGTAATGACTTTTGAACTATTTTAATGGATTGCACATCCTACACACACACACACACACACACACACACACACATGCTTGCACGTGCACACACACGCACACATATACACACACACTTAGCTCGATTCTGCCAGGCCACATCCCCCTGCTTTGTTGCATTTTTGCTGACGATGCTGCCCTTGTCGCCCATTCAGAAGCAGCTCTGCAGCGCCTAACTTCCTGCTTTGCAACAGCTGCAGAGCTGTTTGGTCTGGAAGTCAGCCTGAAGAAAACGGAAGTTCTCTACCAGCCCACACCACAGGAAGAACACCATCATCCCCATGTCAGCATAGGCAAATCTGTTCAGCAGTTCATCTACCTGGGAAGCATCTCTTCAGACGCCAAGATTGATAAAGAGATAGATCACAGATTAGCGAAGGCATAGAGTGCATTTGGAAGGCTTCACAAAAGAGTCTGGAGCAACAAGCACCTGAGGCAAAGCACCAAAATCAGTGTGTACAGAGCTATCATACTGTCTATGCTCCTTTACGGGTCTAAAACATGGGTCACCTATCGCCAACACCTACGACTCCTTGAACGCTTTCATCAGCGCTGTCTTCGCACAATCCTAAATATACACTGGACTGACTACGTGACCAATGTTGCTGTCCTTGAGCAAACAGGGATCACCAGTATTGAGGCCATGCTATTGAGAACACAGCTGCGCTGGGCAGGGCACGTCTCTAGGATGGAGGACCACTATGGTGAACTTGCCACAGGTCAGTGCAAGAGAGGCGCCCCAAAAAAGAGATATAAAGGACTCCCTGAAACAACATCTCAGGCTCAGCCAGATTGATCACCACATCAGGAGGCATGGAGATGCACTATCCCCAATGCTGTGGCCTCTTTCAAGAAGTCACGCCAAACGGGGCTCGAAGAGAAATGACAACGCAGAAAGAACCGCAACTTGGAAACAACGTCACCCAGGAGACTTTCTGCTGTGCTTCCTGCAACCGGACTTGCCTATCTCGGATTGGCCTTTTTAGTCATCTACGCGCTTGTAAAAAGCGTGGGATGAGTCCTTCCTAAGAATCTTCATTCGCGAAGTAATGCCGAGAGAGATACACACACACACATATATATACACACACACACACACATACTTGCATGTGCACACGCACGCACACATATACACACACACTCAGCTCGATTCTGCCAGGCCACATCTCCCCTGCCTTGGCATCCCCTTGTTTTGTTGCATTTTTGTCCTCTTCTCCATCTCGCTGCCGCTTGCCTTTCTCCGTCTCTGTGATTTAATTCCCCTTAATGAATTCCAGCTCCCAGCTACATCAAAGCCCCAAATGCATTCCTGTTGAGAGAATGTAAAGGAAACTTCTTTCCCTCCCTCCCCATTTCAGAAATGGGGATCCAGCCACCAAACTCCTCTGATGGAGCGCAATGGGGAGGGGGGCAGGCGGCATAATTCTGCTTTGATCCCCGTATGGGAAGCCAACTTTCTGTGCATTTCGGAGGGGGCCAGCCGTACGAGGGTAGCGCTTAGACTTGCCATCTGTGCCTCATTTGAAAGCCATCTCCCATGCGGACACCCAGTGGGAGAGGCAGACAGCCACTATTCACAGTGCTCCGTTTTTGTGGGATGACAGGATACCTAAGCTTCACAAGGGGATCTGCGGTATACGCCAGACTGGGAGAAATCTCGGTTTAGAGCGGGAGGTTTTGAAATCTGCATGTATTGAAATGGAAGCCAAACTTCACAGACTTGTACCTTTGGCCATTCCGCTTGTAGTCACACCACAAGCATCACACAATGTGGGCAATTAATCATGAAGGTTGGCAGCACCATTTCGAGCTTAATATATTTTAGTTTTCTATTTACATATTCATAAAAACAAATCTATATGCATGCATATATGCATGAACCAATATGATACTTCCTAACATTTATACAATATGCGTATTTGTTTATACCTTTCCTGCCCCCCACCCCTCCCAATTTAGTGACTTCCCATCCCTTGGGTTGGAAACATTCATATATAATTCCCATCTTCCTTCCTATTACATTGTATTTCTATTCTTCCTTGTGACCTGATCCTTCTGGCCTTCCTTCTTACTTATTTACTTGCTTACTCTCTTTTTTTGTTTGTTTTTACAAAGTTTAGAAAGTGGTTCCCGGTCCTTGATAAAGCTTTTGGTTTTTTCTTCTGTTAATCATTGCTACTTTTGCCCATTTCTGCTATTTTGAAGACTTTTAAGTATCCATTATTCCAGTGTTTCCCAACCTTTTTTGAGCCGCGGCACACTTTTAACATTAAAGAAATCCGGGGGCACAACACCAACCAAAATGACACAAAATGACACTCTAACACAGAAAAGAACTGCTGGGGCATGGTGGCCTGCTGGGAGCAGCTGCTGGGAGTGCCGAAGCCGTGGGAGGAGCCATGACATGCCCCGCCCCCTCCCCACAGCTTCAGCTCTCCCACAGCTTCTCCAGCCCTGAGGGGGCAATGCCAAGCCAGTGGTGGCAATGCTGGCAGCACGGATCCTGGCTGGAGTCCCCTGTGGAGAAGAGTGGCGGAAGTCGGGGGAGGGGGTGGATCCAGGCCGTGCCATGTCCCGCCTCCTCCCCCCAGCTTCCTCCTCCGTGCGGCTTCAACGAGCGAGGGGCAAGAGTCATGGCGGGAGTCATGGCGGGAGTCATGGCGGATTGGAGGCTGGCTGGGGAAACGGCTGAAGGAGCGCCCGTCCCTTTTTTTCGCCGCCGCCCTTCCTCCTTTCCCCCCAAGCAGCAGGGGTTTGGCAGGAGGAGGGGGGAAGGAAGGGGGCAGAGAGTTTTTCTCGCAGCACAGCAGGAGGTCCGTCACAGCACACTACTGTGCCCCGTCACAGCGGTTGGGAAACACTGCATTATTCTATTGTGAGGAGGTCTGCCTTCTTCCAAAACTGTGTGTATACTCTCCTTGCTGCTATGATCCTTGTTTGGTTATTTGACATGCTCAATAAAAATAATCCGGGCTCCAATTTATTTACTTGTTTGTTTGTTTGTTTGTTTGTTTATTGTGTCAGAAGCAAATTGAGAATACAGTTATAATGTATTTTTTAAAAACACGAAGTTAAAAACTTGGCGTTATACTAAATGTCCTTTGAGCAGAAGCTGGCTACTTGGAGTGCCTCTGGTGTTGCTATAAGGAGGTCCTCCATTGTGCATGTGGCAGGGCTCAGGCCTGTGGTCTCTGGTTTGCTCTTCTCCACACTCACATGTCGTGGACTCCACTTTGTAGCCCCATTTCTTAAGGTTAGCTCTGCATCTCATGGTGCCAGAGCATCGCCTCTTCAGCACCTTCCAAGGCGCCCAGCCACTGATCTTGTATCAGCCACTGATTGAGGTTCTGGGTTTTAAACTGCCACTTTTGGACTCTTGCTTGCTGAAGTGCTCCTGCGAGCATCTCTGTAAATCTTAGAAAGCTTTTTCTTGATTTAAGGCATTGGTGTTATCTTGTTATATGTTCATTCATGATGTTTTTATGATGCAGGAGGCAAAACTTTTTGACCGACCCTTGTATTGATTGCTTTTGCTTGGTCAGTAAGTTACTTTTCTGTCCTCTATTTTCCAGGTCTCCGCTGTTTTCTCCGAGCCAGACCAATGGTGAAAATTCCCCGGAGATGCTATCCATACAGTTTCAGGTGAGTTCATTAGACTTTTCTGTATATACTGAAGGACTTGGGGGGGGGGGGATGGTCTGGGAATGTGGCAAATGGTGCGGGAATGTCGCGCAGCTGGCTAAGTGTCAGCTGCATAACATCTCTCTGACCAATAGGTCATGAGTTTGAGGCCTGCCCGGGTCGAGGTGGGTGCTCGACCTTTAAGTGTAGCCTGCTGTCGACCTTTGCAGCCCGAAAGACAGTTGCATCTGTCAAGTAGGAGATAAAGGTACCACATTAAGTGGGGAGGCAAATTTTGACTGAATTATGAGGCCATTAAATCACTCCAGGAATGCTGAGGAATGCGGAAGGAACAACAAGGGATGTTGGAATGCTGAGAGATGAGGAGTGCGTCAGCTCCCCCTTGTGGCCAGAGTTTGCCTCTGTTCGTCTATATGTTGAATGTGCAAACAGCAGGAATGGTCTGCTAAGTATGTGTACCTGTAATCCGCTCTGAGTCCCCTTTGGGGTGAGAAGAGCGGAATATAAATAAAGTAAATAAATAAAAGAAATAAATAATAGTCTTACACCTGAAATCCACCATGGTGTAAGAATTATGGGTGTAGTATTTATCCCCATTTTCTTGTTACTATTAAAGAGAAGCGCAACCATTAAGGATTGCATTTGACACGAAAATCTAGATCCAGAGGAGGTGTTATGCAGTCCAATAGTTCATCAACCTGTGTCTTTTAGCCGCAACATGTTGTGATAATGTATTTCACACTTTTGAGTACAATCCATATAAGTTTTTCCACTCCACCCATGGCACGAATCTTCCTTCACCGTTTCACAATAGGCAGCACAGTTGCCCATTTTCCAGTATCCCAACAACAGCTTTTGGGCTTCAATAAATACATTTCACAAAACAGATTGCCTGTGTCGTGGCAAGCCATGAAAAACATGCGATCAAAAACAAAGAAGTGTTTCATTTCTTCTTTTTTAAAAAAGCCCCAGCAAAAATCTAAATGTGATTTTAAATAATCCTGCCATAAAATAAGGAAGAAAAAGGTTCTGTCAGTCTACCGGCTGTTAGGAATTGTGGGACTTGAAGTCCAAAACACCTGGAGGGCTGAAGTTTGCCTATCCTTGATCAGGCATGTAGCCAGGAGGGGCTAAGGGGGCTTCAGCCCCCCCTGAAATTCTCAGGGTGGTCCGCAAGAAGGCCTTACTGGTACATTATTTAAACTGTTATGTTTATTCATATCATGATCTGATCACCATGCTCATTATATCCCACCTTCATGGGGTTATTGGGATAACAATACAAAAGGTTTGCTAGGGTAAAACCTCTTCCACCCCGTCTCAGCCCCGAACCAAACTCAGCCCCCGGAACCAAAATCCTGGCTACTGCCCTGTCCTTGATGTATGGGTTAAAAAATAGCCTTCATTGCAGTTGTCCATGTCTGTTGCAGGCTATCCATGCTTAACATTTTTCTAAGTTTTAAAAAGAAAATAATAATAATAATAATCTTTATTTGTACCTCGCCCCCCACCTCTCCAAAGGGGAATCGGGGTGGCTCACATGAGGCCAAGCCCAAACAACAAATTACAATAAAATTAAATCAAAACATCAGCAATAAACACAATAAAAATAAATACACATAAATAAATGTATATATATAACGAGATATCTAAAATCACAAAGACAGGGTGGGCTGCAAGCACGCATATAAAGTGTTAAAAACTCAGGATGTATAGGCAAGATCGGCTTGTGAAATATATATGTATGTATGTGTGTGTGTATGTGTATATACAGTATATATATATTTTCATATAATTTCTCTTTTTTTTTAAAAAAAAATAATTTTTATTGATTTTCGAAATAGGGTAAGGGGAAACGAGGGTAGTAAATACTACCTTCTCGTAAAAACAATATAGGGCAAAAAGAGAAAGAAAAGGGAAATTACAACTTTTCATTATTATAATCGGGGTTTGGGTAGGGTAAAGGGGTGGTGGAAGGGGTTGGGGGAGTTAGACTACTAATAATAAGTCAAGAATAATAAAGCAAGAAAAGAAAGATGCATAGAGAAGGGACTTGGGGGAAGGGGAAAGGGGAATTGAGTTTATGTGGGAAAAGTTATGTACAATTGACTTCCTTTCTTCTTCTCGGTGGGGTTTTGACACAATATCTTGATGTATAAGTCCTTATTTCATGTTTATTTTTTATTAAAAGTTTACTCTGGAGTAATCATCTATTTGAGTCCATTTTGTCTGTTTCCTTGGGGTAGGGGTATTCTTTTAGATAGAATGTCAGTGTATCCATATTTTTATTTCATATACCTTTTCCATCCATTCAGCTCTATCAGGGATTTTGTCGGTCTTCCATTTTCTGGCCAGAATGATTCTTGCCGCTGTAAACATATAAAAAAATAGCTTGTCTTCATTTTCTTCCAATACTAAGTCCTGATCTAGGATTCCCAAAAGGAAATATTCTGGTTTGAAGGGGAATTTCATTTTAAAAATATCTTGCATGGTTTCATGAATTTGGTTCCAAAATTTCTTTATTTGTGGACAAGACCACCACATATGAAAGTAGCTGCCTGGATGTTCTTGGCATTTCCAACACTTAGAATTACTATTCTTATACATTATTTTAATCTTTTTTGGAGTAATATACCAACGGTGGAATACCTTCATCCAATTCTCTTTCAAATCCATGGCATAGGTATATTTCAATTTCTTTGTCCAAATTAGTTGCCATTCATTTAATTTTATCGGTCTCCCTATATTTTTTGCCCAATTTATCATGCAACTTTTCACTGTTTCTGTCTCTGTTTCCCTTTCTATCAATTTATTATATAATTTTGTTATCAATTTTTTCCCTGATGTTATTATTTTGTCCCAGAAATCTTCATTCTCATCAAAGCCACTTTTTTTGTCTCTGTTATACGCTGATTTAATTTGATGGTAAATTAACCATGATGTCCCCCCTGTGAGCATGGATAGTTCTTCTTGGGTTTTTATTTCTAGATTACCCTTCTCTGTTTTTAACAAATCTTTATACGTTATCCACTTTCTCCATCCCTGTTGCCGTCTGTGTTCCGCTTCTAAGGGTGATACCCACAGAGGTATCTTACGATGGAAATTTTTTTGTATTTTAACCATATTTTTATAAGGGCCGACCTGACGAAGTGGTTGCCAAAAATTTTTTCTATCTCCGTTTTACCATACCAAAGGTATGCATGCCAACCTCTCCTCAGGTCGAATCCTTCCAGTGTTAGAAGTTTTTCATTTTGGAGTGCAATCCAATCTTTAACCCACATTAGGGCACAAGCTTCATGATAGCTCCTTAGGTCCGGGAGGCCAAACCCACCTCTTTGTTTTTTGTCAATCATTATTTTATGGTTTATCCTTGGCCTTTTACCCTTCCAGATAAATTTGTTAATTTCTTTGTTCCATGTGTTGAATATCTTTTGATTTCTGATTATTGGAATATTCTGAAATAAATACAGAAGTTTTGGTAAGACACTCATCTTAATAGCTTCTATCCTGCCCATCAAGGATAGATTAAGGTGTTTCCATTGTTCTAGATCTTTTTTAATTGAGTTCCATTTTTCTGTATAATTATTCTCCAGAAGTTTTGAGTTTTTTGCTGTTATCCAGATTCCCAGATATTTAATTTTATTTTTTATTTGGAATTTAGATTTTTTCCGTAGAATCTCTTGTTTGACCATCGTCATATTTTTCGTTAAGAGCATAGTTTTATTGTGGTTCACTTTCAATCCTGCTACTTTCCCATAATCTTCTATTTCTTTCACCCACTTTGTTATATTTTTAATCGGATCTTCGACAATGCAAATAATATCGTCGGCAAAGGCTTTCGTTTTATAATCCTGCTTTGCTATTTTTATACCTTGTAACTCATCATTCTCCCTTATTGATTTCAGCAGAATCTCTAGGGCCATAATATACAATAATGGAGAGAGGGGACAACCCTGTCGTGTACCTTTGGTTATGTTGAATTCTTCCGTTAATTCTCCATTTATTTGTATTTTTGCTTTTTGTTTATTATAGATGGTAGTAATAGCATTGTTGAATTGGTGACCTATATCTAATTCTTTAAAAATTATCTTAAAGAAATCCCAATTAAGATTGTCAAACGCTTTCTCCGCATCCAGTGCGAGAAGCGTCATTTCCTTCTGGCTATTTGTCTCGTAGTATTCAATTGTATTCAATACTATCCTTATATTATCTCTGGTACTCCTATTTGGTAGGAACCCAGATTGTTCGTCTCCAATCCATCTAATCAGGAAGTTTTTAAGTCGGTTTGCTAATATTTTTGTGAATATTTTATAATCTACATTAAGTAGAGAGATAGGTCTGAAATCTCCTACTGTTGGTATTGTTACTTCCCCTTTTTTTATTAATGTAATAACTGCTTCTGACCATGACTTAGGGGTTTCTTCACCTTGTAAAATCTTATTCATTAATATTTTCAAGTAGGGTAACAGCTCTTCCAGTAGTTGTTTATAGAAATCTGCTGAGAATCCATCAGGGCCTGGTGCCTTGTTTGAGTCCATAGATTTGATTACCTCAGTGATTTCACGTTCAGTTATTTCTCCGTTAATTCTTTCTCTATCTTCCTCTGAAATTTTTTCTATTTTCCGTTTTGATAGTTATTCGTATATCTCTTCCTCTCTAATTTGGTCTTTCTTATATAGATCTTTGAAATACGTCACAAACTCTTTTTGTATCTCTACCTTTTTCCCTAGTATAACTTCTCCTGTTTCTTTTGTCTCCTTCTTTACTGCTGTTATTAATTGAGACTGTTTTTTTCTTTTTTAGTTTATTCGCCAGCCATTTCCCAGATTTATTTGCATTCTCGAAGGTGTCCCTTTTTATATATTTATACTGATTTGCTAGGTTCTCCATCTCTATTTGTTGTTTATCCTGTCGTAGCTGTCTTAACTTTCTTTCCCAACCCTGTTTTAAATCCTTTGAGGTATTGGATTTAGATTTTAACTCCACTTCCTGAATTTCCTTCTGGATTGCTTTTAATTTCTCATTTTTCTTTTTAAGTTTGATAGAATTCTGCGCTATGAATTGGCCGCGCATGACGGCCTTCATTGCATCCCATACTGTCTGCAATGGTAATTCCCCCGTGTCATTTATCTCAAAATATTCCTTTAATAATTTTTTGTTACTGTTAATGTCATTTTCAGTTTTTAATAGATTATTGTTGAGACGCCATCTCTTTATCTTTTTCTTTATATTTAATTCTGATATCATGGCGCAGTGGTCAGAGTTATCTCTTGGGATAATTCCTACCTTATTTACAGTCATTGCTAGGGAGTTTGTTAGCCAGACCATATCTATCCTGGACCATGTGTCATGTCTGTTAGAATAGAAGGTATAATCCCTTTCCTCTGAATGTGTTGTTCTCCAGATGTCTATTAGGTCTAATTCGGCTTTTAAATTTAGAAATTCTCTTGGGAGAACTCCTTGGTTTCCCTTAGTTTTTTTAATCTTATGACTCTTGTCCAAGTCTTTGTCCATAATCCCATTAAAGTCTCCCAGTATGATGAGATGATCATATTCGATATTCTGGATATTTTCCTTGAGGTATTTTATAAATTTTCTTTTAGGTCCATTCGGTGCGTATATATTGCATATTAGGGTTTTCCCATCAGATGTGTGGATTGTCGTTCCCACCACTCTCCCTTCTACATCTCGAAAACTTAGTTCTGATTTAATTCCTTCCGCTATATACGTCACTACTCCTCTTTTCTTAGTCTCATACGATGAATAATATAATTTCATATAATTTCTCTAGTGGTGTAGGGCATAGACATCCTATGATAATGCAACATGTCTCATTAAGAGCCACATCCACTGTTTTATCGAGGTGAGATGTTTTCTTCATTTGGCATGCGTACTCAGCAGCAGAGTAGCAAAGCACAAGGGCAGATGTCTTCATTGCGTCTGGTTGTGATCCCCAGGTTGTGCCAGTCAGTTTTCGTATGATATTATTGTGTTTACTGTTTTTTTTGATGTTGTTGATATTTTGTGATGTGTTGCTTGGGCACGGCCCCATGTAAGCCGCTCCGAGTCCCCTTTGGGGAGATGGATGCGGGTTACAAATAAAGTTTTATTATTATTATTATTATTTCTAGCACCCCCTCTTTGCTTGATATTCAAGCAGTGCTTCTTATAAGTCAGAGCACCGTCCAGAGTAACTCCTAGGTATTTTGGTAATGCTCCAGTGGGATTCCTTCCCAGTATTCCTCACAGCTTAGGATGCTTCTCTGTTCTTAAGGTAGAAAGCACACGTCTGCATTTTAGATGGATTAGAAATCAGATGGTTTTACCCTGTAATAGGCAGTAAGAGCACCTGAAGCTTCAGAGAGCTTCTGTTCAACCATTTCAAAGCTCCCTGCTTGGGCGGTGATGGCACGATCATCAGCATGGATGAAACTCTCTGTCCCTTCTGGCAGTGGCTGGTCATTTGTGTTAAATATCAAACATTGATGGAGCAAGCACGCTCCCCTGAGGAAGGCCGTTCTTATGTTTTCACCATGTTGTTTGTGGAGCATGCAACACAATAAACCAGTGTTTCCCAACCAGTGTGCCGGGGCACACTAGTGTGCCGTGAGCGATCATCAGGTGTGCCGTGGGAAATTGGAACCTCCAATACCCTTACTTATTAAAGGAGCGCCGCCACGTCACAGTACAAAATGCTCAATTAATCATGCATAATCATACGCAAAAAACACATTCAAAGTACCCAATCGTGCTGGAGAAAATCAAAAGTCTTACATAAGGTAGTTTGGCTTGGTCACAGAGAGCGGAAGAGTTGCAAACCAGGAAGTAACGAGTTCACAGAGCGCTCCTCTACGGAAAACTCACGATATTTGATGAAATCACGGAAGTGAGTGAAAAAAACAAAGTGCATCCATTGTCAGTTCCGGGATCCACACAACAACATAGTCAGTTTGCAGACAATGTAAAGAAGCAGCACCATAATCATAGCGACAAGGTAGAAAATCACGTAGATAATCACATATATTCAAACTGCCAGAGGCTGAAGATAGATGTGGCGATGGAATCGAAAGCTGGCATGGGCAAACTTGGACCTTCCAGGTGTTTTGGACTTCAACTCCCACCATTCCTAGCAGCCTCAGGCCCTTTTCCTTTTTCCCCCTCAGCCACTTAAGCAGGAAAGGGCCTCAGACTGTTAGGAATGGTGGGAGTTGAAGTCCAAAGCACCCAAAGGGCTGAAGTTTTCCCATGACTGACAGCTGTTGAGCAAGACCTTCGTGTGTGTCTTTCTGCCATTCCTGCCAGGATGTCTATGTTGTGTTCATCGAAACATGTCCAGGTTTCACACTGAGCGTATAAATACATTTAAAACATATTAACTATATGTATTACTGTGTTAGAGTGTCATTTTGTGTAATTTTGGTTGGTGATGTGCCCCAGGATTTTGTAAATGTAAAAAGTGTGCCGTGGCTCAAAAAAGGTTGAAAAACACTGCAATCAACAACATCATTATAAACCTAGAATAACTAATGAAGAATAACATTTTTCTAAGTTTTAAAAAGAAATTCAGAAGAAGATGCATAGGAAAATTCTATACAGTTATAATGTATAGAAAAACCACAAACAAAGTTAAAAACTTGGCATTGTATTAAATGTCCTTTGACCAAAAACTGGCCACTTGGAGTAACC
The DNA here is from genome assembly GCA_030556195.1 of Anolis apletophallus. Lineage (NCBI taxonomy): Eukaryota > Metazoa > Chordata > Lepidosauria > Squamata > Anolidae > Anolis > Anolis apletophallus. The sequence continues at coordinate 9,907,973 of JARBWK010000013.1, forward strand.
AATAATAACCACAAAGTAAGAACTTAAATAAACATAATATATCACATTACATTTACCGTCATAATAAAAAAACTAAGCAGCTAAAATGCATTAAAAATATGGTTTACTGCGACCAAAAGTAGATTTCCAGTATCCAGTATCAAAGCAAGTAGACTTGCTTTGAATTTTGCTACGATATAGAGCAATAGATCTTTGTAGAGCGAATAGGGACGAGGTTGTCATTCCTTCTGTCTTTATTTAATGCACATTTCCTTAATTAACAATTTCACAAGTCAAATTAACATGACTACGTTTCTGCTTTGGTAGTTGCACATTCCTGAATTTTGTGACACAGTTTGACAGTGTGGTGGCAGCGGCGGGGAATCCATATATTAGGAGAAGGTGTTGCTAAAGATGCATACATTAGCAAGATCTTAATACATTTGGAGAAATTGCTTGAAGAAAATTATCTCTGTCTGTTGAGGATGAAGTTGAGGGTGAGCGCTTTAGGTTTGTGCGCCAGGAGCCGGTGACGTGAAGCAATTTCTGCACTGGGTTATACGAGGGCGGGTCAATAAGTCCGTGACTTTTTGAATGAAACACAGGATTTTGGATTTTAAAAATCATTTTATTTTTCAACGTAGTCTCCTTTGAGCTCTGTACACTTTGTCCATCGATTCTCCAATTTTTTTTATCCCTTCCAAAAAATAAGATTTGTCGAGGTCATCAAAATAGGTATTTGTTTGTGGGATGATTTCATTGTTGGAGTCAAATCTCTTTCCGCCGAGCCATTCTTCAGGTTTGGAAACAAGAAATAGTCACTCGGGGCTAAATCCGGAGAATAGGGCGGATGAGGGAGCAATTCGTACCCCGGTTCATGGATTGTTGCCATGGCAACTGCACATGTGTGCACCCTTGCATTGTCCTGGTGCAAAAGAACTTTTTTCATGGCCAAATGCGGTCATTTGCAGGTTGTAGTAGCTGGGATTTATAGTTCACCTACAATCAAATAACATTCTGAACTCCACCAAATGTGGTCGTTTATTTTTCAAATCCTCATTAAATTGACCCAATAAGTTGGCATAATATTCGCCATTGATTGTTTTACCCTTTTGAAGGTAGTCAATGTGGATTATACCGCGTGCATAGTAAAAAATGGTTGCCATGACTTTATTGGCTAACAGACCCACCTTGGCCTTCTTCGGCGCCGATTCACCCCGAGGAACCCACTGTTTTGACTGCTGTTTGGTCTCTGGTGTGTTGTGGTGCATCCACGTTCTGTCCACGGTTACGAAATGGCGCAAAAACTCGTCCATATTGCAGTTGAACAACGCCAAACACTCCTGCAAAATTGTCGCACGATTGCGTTTGTGGTCGATTGTGAGCAAACGCGGCACCCATCTTGCGGAAAGCTTTCTCATACCCAAGTGATCATTTAAAATTGAAACCACTGAGCCATGTGAGATGCCTATGGCTTCCACAATCTCTCGCACTTTCAATCTTCAATCGGCCAACACCATATTGTGAATTTTTTCAATTGTTTCGGGTGTAGAGACCTCAACTGGGCGTTCAGAACATTCGGTATCTTCCGTGCTTGTACGGCCACAACAAAATTCAGTAAACCACTTTTTTACCATTGAAATTGATGGTGCAGAGTCCCCATAGTATTTATCAAGCTTAGCCTTGGTTTGAATGATGGTTTTTTCCGCAAAAAATAATGCTTAATGAGTACACAAAATTCACTTTTTTCCATTTTCTCCTCAAATCACCCGGTAGTCTGCTATCAATGGCTGTCAAACACAAACTAAATGACGCAGCTTGTTCAAATTTTGACAGGAGTCAACTGACAGGTGCCTCTTGACAGGAGCAGTGTTGCCCTTTCAGTTAAGAGGTGGGAAATTCAAAAAGTCACGGACTTATTGACCCGCCCTCATAATTCTGGAGACAAGGGTTCAAATTTCTGGTCAGCCATGAAATTTACTGAGTGGCCTTGGGAAGTCACACTTTCTCAGCCTCCAAGGAAGACAGTGGCAAATCTCCTCTGAATATATCCTCTGAACATACTTTGATTTCTGTGGATTATTCCTGATACTTGGATTTTGGGTTTTTTAAAAAAATACTATTTTGCTGAATTGCGTCCTCTCTCTCTCTCTTTTCCTCTCTCTCTCTCTCTCTCTCTCTCTCTCTCTCTCTCTCTCTCTCTATGTATGTATGTATGTATGTATGTATATTCGTAAGAAAATGAAGACCTGGCTATACTAGCAGGCATTCGCAACTGTTTAATTAGATCTATGGAATAATGACGATGTGATGGAAAGTGATTTTGATGAGATGAGAATTGTATTTATATGTTGTTAATTGTTGTTGTTTATATTTATTTATTTATTTATTTGCTTCATTTCTATTCCGCCTTTCTCACCCCGCAGGGGATTCAGGGCGGATCACAATGTACACATTACATTTAGACACACAAACACACAAGACAGACAGAGGCAATTTAACATCTGGCCACCAGGGGGAGCTGTTGCACTCCTTCATTCCTTATGGCCTCGTAAATCAGTTCAACTTAGCCTCCCCACTAAGTGGTACCTTAATTTCCTACTTGACAGATGCAACTGTCTTTCGGGTTGCAAAGGTCGACAACAGGCTACACAATAGGTCGAGAGCCCACCTCGACCTGGGCAGGCCTCGAACTCATGACCTTCTGGTCAGTAGAGATCTTATGCAGCTGACACCCAGCCAGTTGCACCATATTCCCCGTGATTATTGTTTTAATTGTTTTAATTGTGTTTGCCATGTAAACCGCCTCAAGTGGCCTTTGGGGTGAGAGGGGCCGTATAAATTTATGTAGTAAATAAAGAAAATAAATATATATTCTTCAATAAACTGATTTGCTATTTTACCTTGGATTGGAGTAGTTCCCAGCCTTTGAGTGCAACACTGCAATTGTGTTTTGTGGTCTTTCCTTCAAGGGTGCCATGAGAACCAGGGATGATGGCCAGAACTCAGTGCGATCCTCATTTTCCAGCCCGGCCTCCATCAGTCCACGACCCAGCAGCCCTTTCTCTCCTCCGTCTCCTGGAGGCCGATCCGGAAGCCCATATAGTCCTCGGAGACCCAGTTTGCCCGGTGAAGGCAGAGAGGAGTCCATGCCCAACAGCCGCAGGTACCTAACATTGTCTGTATCTGTATCCACAGATTTGACACCCATGAATTCAACTAACCATGGCTTCAATATATTCACAAAATATATGTTTTTTAAAAGGTACTATAGCTCCCATGATTCCGTAACATTGAGCCAGGGCAGCTAAAATGGAGTCAAACTGCATTAAGTCGATCATGTAGACCAGCAGTTCTCAACCTGGGGGTCAGGACCCCTGGGGGTGTCGCAAGGGGGGGTGTCAAAGGGGTCGCCAAAGATCATCAGAAAATATAGAATTGTCCATTGGTCATGGGAGTTCGGTGTGGGAAGTTGGGTCCAATTCTACCATTGGTGGCGTTCAGAATGCTATTTGATTGTAGGTGAACTATAAATCCTAGCAAGTACAACTCCCAAATTTCAAGATTTCCCCAAACTTCACCAGTGTTCACATTAGGGCATTTTGAGTATTCCTGCCAATTTTGGTCCAGATCCATCGCTGTTTTTGAATCCACAGTCCTCTCTGGATGTAGGTGAACTACAACTCCAAAACTCTTCCAGTATTTTCTGTTGGTGATGGAAACTGTGTGCCAAGTTTGGTTCAATTCCATCGTTGGTGGCATTCAGAATGCTTTTTGATTGTAGGTGAACTATAAATCCCAGCAACTACAACTCCCAAATGACAAAATCAACCCAACCCTAACAGTATCGGGTATTTGTGCCAAATTTGGTCCGTTGAATGAAAATACCTCCTGCATATCAGATATTTACTAGGCCTGGGCAATCACGATTCTGTTCGGCCCGGGGAGAAGGGCGTTGGGTGCGGGGCCAAGAGGAAGGGGTGCCGCTGCCGCCATCCCATCGCGGGCTCTGTGGGGCCTGTGTTGGCAGACAGGCCGGGGGAGCGGCGGCTTTGGAGTGCCTGCCATCCCTGGAGGTGATCCGGGCCTGCAGTGGGAGCATTCGGTGACCTACGGCGGCTGATCGCCCTGCTGCTCTGCTCTCCTCTGCTGCGGCGGCGGCTGGGTCCGCTTTGCCATCCTCTGGGCTGGGTCCATTGGGCCATTCCATCTTGGTTTGCACCTTGTCTTCTTGAATTTAATTTTATTTTAGTGGTTTTTATTATTATTTATTATTATTTATTATTATTTTATAATAATTTTATTATAATAATATAATAAATAATATAATGTTATATTATATTATAATTTCAATATATTATAATGTTTATATATATACTATAATATAATAATTATGATATTAATACTAATAATATATGAATATTTTGTGATATATTAATATATTAATATTAATGATGTGTAATATATAGTAAATATAGTAAATAAATAAATAATGTAGGTTAGAATGTAGTTCAGCCTTTAGGTGCGGCCCTCCATAATATTTTTTGGCTCTCGTTTGGCCCCTTGGAAAAAATAATTGCCCACCCCTGTTCTAAATGGTTCTAAAGTACTTACAAACCTAACGTTCTGGTGGTGAACACTAGGTGGCGCTGGTGCTTTGCTTCTACAGTGTTGCTAAAGTTCTGGTGGTGAGCATTTCAGAACTCTAACAAAACTTTCAAAAGTTCATTATTATTTCATTATTGGTGCTTTTAAAGACAGAACCAATTAGGAACTGCCATTTATAACGAGTTCTGTTACGCTTTGTTTGTGCTCTGAGAACAGAGTTGAAGCTGTTTGTAGTTTCTTCCTTTTAATAAACATATGCCTGCATTCTCTTCCAGCTTCCAATCTCTGGTGAGTTCGGCCAGGATCTCTGGAGAACGGTCTCCGCCGCTGCAGGGCCAGCAATATTCAAGCAGCAGACAGGTAAAGATTCGGGAGAGTTTTTGCAATTCCTCAGCCCTCTGTAGGTGTGGTCTGTGTAGCACCATCTCTGCTGCCCTGAGCAGTTTGTTTTAGAAAAATGGCTTCCCTTTGGCGTTTCCATGAGCCCCCGGTGACACAGTGGGTTGAAGCACTGAGCTGTTGAACTTGTTGACCGAAAGGTCGCAGGTTCGAATCCGGGGACCGGTGTGAGCTCCCACTGTTAGCCCCAGCTTCTGCCAACCTAGCAGTTCGAAAACATGCAAATGTGAGTAGATCAATAGGTACCGCTCCAGGAAGGAGGTAGCGGCGCTTCATGCAGTCATGCTGGCCGCATGACCTTGGAGGTGTCTATGGACAACGCCGGCTCTTCAACTTAGAGATGGAGATGAGCACCACCACATGACTGGACTTAATGTCAGGGGGAAACCTTTACCTTTACCTTTCTTGGCATTTCCAGGCATAGGTATATATAATATGCTGCAGCAGAAGGGGGGGGGAGAAAGAATGGGAAGGAGAATGGTAAGAAATGATATGCAAGGAAGTGCATTACAGGGACATACTGTGTAAAATCTCTACTGAACAGAAGGTCATGAGTTCGAGGCCTGCCTGGGTTGGGGTGAGCTCTCGACCAATTCTGTAGCTTGTTGTCTGCCTATATATGTTGTATGTCTATGGCATTGAATGTTTGCCTGTATATGTGCATTGTGATCCGCCCTGAGTCCCCTGTGGGGTGGGAAGGGCGGAATATAAATGATGTAAATAATAATAATAATAATACCTGTGTTAGGTAGCTAGCGTTGTGCAATGGCTTGCCTAGTATTCTGCCATTAACATTTTCTGATGTTGAGGAAGACCACGGTGTAAATCTCTTCATCCGTGAAGCCCATTGGGTGGCCTTGGGCAAGTATCACGCTCTAAATTCATAGGAAGGCAATGGCAAGCCTCTTCTGAATAAATATTTCCTGATTCAAAGCGTAAACACTGCCTCAGAGTGTGGTGGAATCTCCACCTTTGTGGATAAAAAAACAACAGGTTGAATGGCCATCTGTCTGGAGTGCTTTGTTTGGACTGGATGGGGCTTGGGGGTCTCTTCCACCTTATTTATTTATTTATTATTTATTTATTTACAGTATTTATATTCCGCCCTTCTTCTCACCCCGCAGGGGACTCAGGGTGGATTACAATGTACATATACATGGCAAACATGCAATGCCATAGACAAACAACATATATAGACAGACACTCAGAGGATATTTAACATTCCAGCTTCTGGCCACCAGGGTGAGCTGTCGCATTACTTCATTCTTTTGCATACTTCCTGGAGATTTTTATGGCCTCGTAAATCAGTTAAATTGGCCTCCCCACAAAGTGGTACCTAAATTTCCTACTTGGCAGATGCAACTGTCTTTCGGGCTGCAAAGGTCGACAATAAGCTACACAGTTTTGGTCGGGAGCTCACTCCGACCCGGGCTGGCTTCGAACTCATGACCTTTCGGTCAGTAGTGATCTTAATGCAGCTGATTAGATACAACATTAGGTATGAGTTGTGTCTGATTAGGTACAGAATTAGGTATCATTGCTTGCATCACAACAGTCATTCTGTATGAAAGCCCTGTGTGAGAGCCCTGTGAAAACAACTTGAAAGCAACTCAACCACAAAGCAAAGGTTATTTTCCTCATAATTTCATCTCTATGTCCACAACTGTAGGGAGTAAAGTGTTTTCTTCCTACATAAATATATTTGCAAAAAGCCAATGGGCAACTTGATTTAGAACTAATGGTTTCTCCTAGCCACCTGTCATGGTCTTTCGGGTCTTTTGCCAGCCAACAGGTACCTTGACTGAGGTTATAATGCAAGAATATAAGTTCTTTTCTAACAGTATAAGTTTTATAGCCTTTGTTGCTCGCTTTGGTGTATACTCTTCCCTGCTGCCGCTCGCACGTGTCCCTGCAGGTATTGGCGCACCTGGCTGCAGATGTTTGCTTACACCTGCCTGGGGTTCCTAAGCAACACCTGAGAGCCAGGGAGGCAGAACCAGTTTAGGGAGGCATCTTTTGGACACAGGAGATGTGAGCTGTTGACACTTTAAGCTGCTTCCTGCATGCCATGATTCCCGCTCTTTGCTCTCGGGATCTGTCATAGGATCTAAGCAGAATTGATTTACTATATTTCTATACCGCCCCTCTCAGCCCGAAGGCGACTCGAAGCGGTTTACACATGGCAACTAGTTCCCACAGTGTCTCTCTCTCTCGGCATTACTTCGCGAACGAAGATTCTTGGGAAGGACTCATCCCACGCTTTTTACAAGTGCGTTGATGACTAAAAAGGCCAATCTGAGATAGGCAAGTTTGGTTGCAGAAAGCACAGCAGAAAGTCTCCTTGGGTGATGTTGTTTCCAAGTTGCGGTTCTTTCTGCGTTGTCGTTTCTCTTCGAGACCCATTCGGCGTGTCTTCTCGAAAGAGGCCGCAGCATTGTGGATAGTGCGTCTCCATGCCTCCCAATGTGAGGCCAGGGTGGACCATTGTTGGTGATCAATCTGGCCAAGCCTGAGATGTTGTTTCAGGGAGTCCTTATATCTCTTTTTGGGGGCGCCGCTCTTGCACTGACCTGTGACGAGTTCACCATAGAGTAGTATCTTTGGGAGGCGGTGGTCCTCCATCCTAGAGACGTGCCCTGCTCAGCGCAGCTGTGTTCTCAATAGCATGGCCTCAACGCTGGTGATCCCTGCTTGCTCAAGGACAGCAACATTCATCACATAGTCAGTCCAGCGTATATTTAGGATTGTGTGAAGACTGTGCTGATGAAAGCGTTCGAGGAGTCGTAGGTGTTGGCGATTGGTGACCCATGTTTCAGACACATAAAGGGTAATAGACTGTACGATAGCTCTGTACACACTGATTTTGGTGCTTTGCCTCAAATGCTTGTTACTCCAGACTCTTTTGTGAAGCCTTCCGAATGAACTCTATGCCTTTGCTAATCTGTGATCTATCTCTTTATCAATCTTGGCATCTGAAGAGATGATGCTTCCCAGGTAGGTGAACTGCTGAACGGACTTAAGCACAGATTTGCCTATGCTGACGTGGGGATGATGGTGTTCTTCCTGTGGTGCGGGCTGGTAGAGGACTTCCATTTTCTTCAGGCTGACTTCCAGCCCAAATACCTCTGCAGCTGTTGCAAAGCAGGATGTTAGGCGTTGCAGGGCTGCTTCTGAGTGGGCGACAAGGGCAGCAGCGTCAGCAAAAAGCAGCTCACGGACTAGATAGTTTAGAGTCTTAGTGCGAGCCCTCAGACGGCTTAAGTTGGAACAAGCTACCATCAGTACAATAGCGTATATATATATGCCTTCTTCTTCGAGGTCTGCCGTAGCCCTTTGGAGCATCATGCTGAAGAAGATTGTAAATAGAGTTGGTTGATTTATCCACAGGTCATATCAACATCTCTCACTGTGGGCGACAAGGGCAGCAGCGTCAGCAAAAAGCAGCTCACGGACTAGATAGTTTAGAGTCTTAGTGCGAGCCCTCAGACGGCTTAAGTTGGAACAAGCTCCCATCAGTACAATAAAGGTATATATATATGCCTTCTTCTTCGAGGTCTGCCGTGAGCCCTTTGGAGCATCATGCTGAAGAAGATTGTAAATAGAGTTGGTTGATTTATCCACAGGTCATATCAACATCTCTCACTGTGGGCGACAAGGGCAGCAGCGTCAGCAAAAAGCAGCTCACGGACTAGATAGTTTAGAGTCTTAGTGCGAGCCCTCAGACGGCTTAAGTTGGAACAAGCTACCATCAGTACAATAGCGTATATATATATGCCTTCTTCTTCGAGGTCTGCCGTAGCCCTTTGGAGCATCATGCTGAAGAAGATTGTAAATAGGGTTGGTTGATTTATCCACAGGTCATATCAACATCTCTCACTGTGACGCCCTTGAGGCTGACATATACTTATATGAGTATATATAGTAAGTAATCACGAAGTTATATAATGTATACCAAGATAGAAGATTCCAGTGGTTAAACGCTGTTCCTTCCAGTTCCTTCCACCTTGTCCTTGAATGCACCTCTTTCTCATCCTGCTGGCTGAAAGGCTTCATTCAAATCTTTTCGAGCTTATCAGGTAGGCTTTGGAGGAGGCCTGGGTGTTTTGGCCCTCCTAACAGCCTGCCGGCTGTTAGGAATTGTGGGAGTTGGAGTCCAAAACACCTGGAGGGCCAAAGTTTGCCCAGGTCTGCTTTGGAGCCATTTTCCTTGCAGGATCCTGTTGGAATGGCCCTTTGCTTTCAAGAGAACGGTTCCATTCCTCCTATGGTCTTGGAACGACTTGCGCCTACGCTTGGGTGTCCTGGCATGTCCCTCTCCTGTTGCCTTTGGGCTGGGTGCTGTTGTTTGTTTGCTGACATTGGCTCCAGGGGCTGCCTCCTCCTCCTCGTTGTTTTTGCCTTGTCCTGGGCCTATTTTTCAAGCCAAATTGGGAAGGGAGCTTGGCTCTAGAGCACAGAACTTGCCAGCTGGCACCTTGCTCACCCTGGCCTTGCAACCCCTTGGCTTCTCTGCTATGTTTTCCTTTCCTTTCCAGCATTTATTTGCTTTAGCATTTGGCCCTGTTGGTTGGCCTCCTCCCTAGCCCAGCGGTTGGGTGAACATTTGAGTATTGGAGGGTGGTTAGGTGAGGCCCAGGCTTCGGCTTGTTCTCCGTTATCTTATTTTCCCAGAAACTTTTCTTAGGGAAGGAACAACTATTAACCTTCTAATGCCAATTCTAATATGACCTGTGAGGCTATCTGTCCCTGTTCCTCCTTCTTCCTAATGTTCCAGGTCAGGAAGTTTTGGTGCCTCGAGGAGAGATGAATTCGGGCTTGCACATGAGACATTTCACACTTGCGTGTTTTGGCCTGCATAGGGGCCAAATCTCTGGATTCACCCCTGTGATTAACTGTGACCTGCCTTGATCCATAATAATAATAATAACAATAACTTTATTATTTATTTATTTATTTATTGTTCATTTTTATATACCGCTCCTCCCTGCAGGCTCGTACATTGTTTACATAAAACAACAGTAAAAATACAGATAAAACACTTTGTTATATAAAACACAAGGATGTGGTCAGAGTTGTCAGGAGGCGCTTAGATTGAAGGCCTGCTTGAAAAGGGTTGTCTTGCAGGCCCTCCAGAAGGGGGCTAACTCAGTGATAGCCCTAACGTCGTCTGGTAACGCGTTCCATAATGTCGGCGCCACTACAGAGAAGGCTCTCTGTCTTGTTACTGAAAGGCGTCAGGAACGGATTGATGGAATCATCAGACAATTTTGTTCTAAGCGCAGTGATCTCGGGGGAACGTATGGGGTGAGGCGGTCCCTCAGGTACACTGGCCCTAGACCAGTGTTTTTCAACGTCTTTTGAGCTACGGCACATTTTTTACATTTACAAAATCCTGGGGCACACCACCAACCAAAATGACACAAAATGACACTCTAACACAGTCATACATATAGTTAATATGTTTTAAATGTATTTATACACTCAGTGTGAAACCTGGGCCTGTTTCGATGAACACAACATAGATATCCTGGCAGGAATGGCAGAAAGACACACACGAAGGTCTTGCTAAACAGCTGTCCGTCTCTCTCTGTGTTCTTATGCATCAATAAGGAAGGAAGGAAGGAAGGAAGGAAGGAAGGAAGGAAGGAAGGAAGGAAGGAAGGAAGGGAGAAGGAAGAATGGAACCCAAGAGCAAAGAAAGAGAGGAAAGAAACAGGTAGAGAAGGAAGAAAGGAAAAGGAAAAGAAGAAGGAAAAGAAAAAGGGAAGGAAGGAAGGAAAGAGGGAGGGAAGGAGAGAAAGAGAGAGGGTTGGCCACAGCAACGCGTGGTGGGTACAGCTAATAAATTTATACAGCTAATATATATATGTGTGTGTGAATGGTGGGAGTTGTAGGCCAAAACACCTGGAGGGAGGGCCCAAGTTGGCCCATGCCTGCCTTAAGTGAGCAAACCCTGTTAGTTTTCGGCCCCTGCTTAAAGGTGCCTCAACCCTGTGTCCCGAACGCCCCTTGACCCGCCTTGGCTGAGTGCGAGGGAATCACGTGAGTGGTAGTTTGACACCATCCGGAGCCTTCCCAAACTACAAATCCCGGGATTCCCCAGCCTTGAGCCCTGGAAGACCAAGGGGTGCCTCACTGCATCAATGCTACGGTGTAGATCCGCCCCCAGGCAGTTGGGGGACCCAGGGAAGTCCCATCCCAGGATCTTCTCTCTCTCTCTGCGTGACTCTTTCCACCTGATGCAGTCCCCGCCTTTCGGCTCAAACCCTTTTCGAGGCCGAGGAAGGAACGGAAGGGGGGGGGGGAGCCCAAGAAGGCAAGTGGTGAGTCCGGCAGCACAAGGCTTCTCAAAAGGAGGCTGTGTTTGCGGGACTCAGGCAAGGGATCGAGCCTCGGCTAGGGCTTCCCAGTAGGACAGGAGGACTCTCTCTCTCTCTCTCTCTCTCTCTCTCTCTCTCTCTCTCTCTCTCTCTCTCCTCTCTTCAATTTCCCATGGCACACCTGATGATAGCTCATGGCACACTAGTGTGCCACGGCACACTGGTTGGGAAACACTGCCCTAGACCATACAAGGCCTTGAAGGTCAAGACCAGCACCTTGAAAACAATCCGGTACTCTATTGGTAGCCAGTGCAATTGCTGTAAAATTGGTGTGATGTGCTCTCTCGCAGGTGCTCCCACCAGCAATCGAGCAGCAGCATTTTGCACCAGCTTGAGTTTCCGGGTTGTCGACAAGGGAAGGCCAATGTAGAGGGCATTACAGTAGTCAAACCTCGAAATGACCGTCGTCTGGATCACCGTAGCTAGGTCATTCCTGGATAGGTAAGGACCAGTCGCCTAGCCTGCTGGAGATGGAAGAATGCAGACCTGCTAACCGTGGAGATCTGAGTCTCCATCAATAGCAGTGGGTCTAGTTGGACCCCCAGGCTTTTTACCAAAGATGGGCTTAAACGCTCGGCATCCAGAGTAGGCAACTGGCACTCACCAATACCAGGATGACCCAGCCATAGGATCTCCGTCTTCGATGGATTCACCTTCAACCGGCTGGTACGCAGCCATCCAGACACGGCTTCAAGCAGGGCCGTAGCCAGGATTTTGATTGGGGGGCTGAGTTTGGTTCGGGGGGCTGAGACTGGGTGGAAGAGGGTCTACCCTAGCAAACCTTTGTATTGTTATCCCAATAACCCCATTAATGTGGGATATAATGAGCATGGTGATCAGATCATGATATGAATAAACATAACAGTTTAAATAATGTACCAGTAAGGCCTTTTCGCGGACCACCCTGAGAATTTTGGGGGGGGGCTGAAGCCCCCTTAGCGCCCCCCCCCCTGGCTACATGCCTGGCTTCAAGGCATTGATGGAAACAATCGGGTACGGTGTCTGGCCTGCCATCCATTCTCAGCACCAGCTGGGTGTCATCAGCGTACTGATGACTCTCCAGACCAAAATCGCAGACCAGTCGGGCAAGTGGACGCATATAGATATTAAACAATAAAGGGGAGAGGATAGCTCCTATATCTCAAAGCCTGATGGGGCCGATGTGCATTGGGAACAATGGACATGCATCACATTTGCACATCCACCCCACACACATTGGTCACTTTGCCAACTCTTTTATGTAGCAAAAGCCTGATACTGCATATAGATTAACAGAATGGATGACATGAACCCGCAACAGGATCGGGACCAACATTTGTGCAGCATTTCTAAGCGTGCAAGGAGTTTCTCACACATTACAAAAACTTGAAAATGAGGCAGTGTTATTATTTCGGCCTCACAAATTACTCATCTGAGTAGCCCGGGGACTGAGACTGAATGAGAATGGCTTGGTTACATCCACTGTGTGAGTTCATTGCAGAGACAAGATTCAAAACAAGGATTTCCTGGTTCGTAATCTCTTTGTCACTACGCCAAAAGGGCTCCCATTCAAATGCGGGAAGTGTTACCCCCAACTGAATGTTGATGGGCCCACGTTTCTGCCAACTGGGCACAAAGAAGGGCACTGATGGTATGAAAACTCCCTCTGGCCGCAGACTTTCGCCGCAAGCGCAAACATCACCATTCGGAAACATTAAAACCAACTTCTCTGTACTGAGCTGGTCTTCACAGTTGAGGACCGAACGCAGCAAGGGTAGATTGTGTTTTCGGTACACTTTAGTACGTTCTTAAGTTGTATTTTGGTACAATTTTGGCGTTGTTTTTACTTCCAGTACCCACCCCAAACCCTTTCGGATGTGGGCGAGCTATTGATCTCCGTCAACAAATAAAACCCGGCTAGTCAAAAAGCAAAACCCCCTTAATTCAGATTCCACAAAGGGAACAGACGAGCCTCTGTGGGCTTCATTTGCATGCTTTATTCAGTTACACAGCCCGTAATTGTGCTTCGCCTTTTGCTTCCACCATTCCCACCACCCCATCCCCAGCAGTGACTGGCATTGGTATTGACAAAAAACAAGGGTCTGGCAAAGAGAAGATGTCACACTCAATGCTCAATGATTCCATCAGCATTGCCTCTGAAAAATTCTGGAAGAAGCAAAAGCCACCAGAATTGAAGCGATGCTCTCCCGCTATCAACTCTGCTGGATTGGCCACATTGTCTGAATGCCAGATCACCGTCTTCTAAAGCAGTTACTATACTTGCAACTAAAGAATGGGAAACGTAATTAGGTGGACAGGAAAAAGATATTTAAAGATGGGCTTAAAGCTAACCTTAAACATTGTGGCATAAACAACGAGAACTGGGAAGCCCCTTGAGCACCAGGTCAGGATTAGGCTCTTCAGCCACCCGAGGCCAAGATGCCCCATGCCCCCCCCCCCAGGGCGTGGAAAGCCACGGCCCCAGGGTGCTGCTGTGCATGTGCGGCAGCAGCCCCGGCCCCACGGCTTCCGTCCACCTCGCACCTTCCTTTCGGTCGCAGGAGGAGGAGGAGGACGGAAGCCGCGCGGCACTGCTCGTGGGGCTTCCGTCCACTGCCTCTTCCACCTCCCGTGACCAAAAGGAGGGCGCGAAGAGGAGGGCGGGACTTCCATTCATCCTCCTCGCGCCTTCCTTTCGGTCGCGGGAGGAGGAGGTGGTTGCGTCGTGCGCATGCATGCATGCCCGCCTGCGGGGCGGAGCTTCCTTCCTCCTCCCTCGCCGCCTCCTTCCTTTGCAAGGGGGCGGCCCAGGTGAGGAGGCGCCATTCCCTCCTCCCTCCCCCTCGCAGCGCTCTCCCCCTGCCCTCTCCTGAGGTATGATGACTCTCTCAGGAGAGGGTGGGGGGAAAGCGCTGCGGGGCCCCCGGTTTTTAAAAAAAATGTTTTCGGGGGGGCCGAATCCGCTGCCCCCCAAAACCTGCCGCCCAAGGCCATGGCCTAATCTGGCCTTATGGGTAATCCGGGCCTGTTGAGCACTCTAACTGGAGGTCAGCTGTGACCAGCAATGCTGTGGAATTGAAGAGGCACGAATGGTGTGTGAAAGGGAGAACCTTGCCAAGAGGCAGGTGTGTCAAGCCAACCCTGACCTATTATTGACATGCAGGTTGTAAATAAAGTAAGCAAATTTGCTATTTTGAAGCCAGTGCCGCCATTTTAAGAAAGGCTTTGGGGTCCATCGGATGTGGAGGGAAGGCATGGCTTTGGAAGCCTACGCCTTCCCTCCGGATCTGAACGGGGCCGTCCAGATGTGGAGGGAAGGCATGGGCTTCCAAACTGGGTTAAAACACCCAGTTTGGAGTGGATGCTATCATGTTTAAACTGGGTTAAATATGACAGCATCCGCCATTATTGAAGCCATTCCAAATGTCGGAATTATATCCGAATTAATTTCGAAAATACTGCGGAAAACTTTGGATATCAAACAGATTTAAAGCGCCAGCGCCCCCTACACCCGAAGCGAGTTTTGAACCATTTTTAAAAAGTGTTTCCCAACCAGTGTGCCATGGCACACTAGTGTGCCGTGAGCAACCATCAGGTGTGCAGTGGGAAATTGGAACCTCCAATACCCTTTCTTCCTCCTTCTGTCGAACACTTTTTCTTCTCCACTCGGGCTCCCTTCTTCCCAGCCTCGCTCTGCTCGCTTTGCCTCGCTTTGCTTATGCTGCTGCCATTTTGATCCGAGGGGGCAGTGTGAGCGTGTTCAGGAGGGGAGGGGGAGGGAAGAAGATGTGGGGCGAGTCTTCGCAGTAGCGCCCGCACGGGTCACGTCTTCGTCCCTCCCCCCTCCCCTCCTGAAGAAGGGAGCCCGAGTGGAGAAGAAAAAGTAAGTGTTCGGCAGGAGGGGGAAGAAAGGGCGCAAAGGGGAAGGGAGAGGAAGAGATCTCTGTCGAAAGATGGCATGGGCAAACTTGGACCTTCCAGATGTTTTGGACTCCAACTCCCACCATTCCTAGCAGTCTCAGGCCCTTTTCCTCCCCCCCCCCCCCTCAGCCACTTAAGCAGGAAAGGGCCTCAGGCTGTTAGGAATGGTGGGAGTTGAAGTCCAAAGCACCCAGAGGGCCGAAGTTTTCCCATGCCTGTTTTAGGGACCTTAAAGTGGTGAGCCTCCTTCCAACATTGTGATTCTGGATAGAAAACAAATAACAACATAACATAACATTGTTTGAGTCCACAGTGCTCTCTGGGTGTAGGTGAACTACAACTTCCAAACTCAAGGTCAATTCCAAAGCAAACCCTTTCAGTACTTTCTGTTGGTAATGAGAGTTCAATATGCCAAGTTTGGTTCAATTCCATTGTTGCAAGAGTTCAGGATGCTCTTTGATTGTGTGTGAACTATAAATCCCAGAAACTGTAACTCCCAAACGTCAAGGTCTATTTTCCCCAAACTCCATCTGTGTTCACATTTGGGCATATTGAGTATTCATGCCAAGTTTGGTCCTGATCCAACATTTTTGGAGTCCACAGTGCTCTCTGGATGTCGGTGGACTACAACTCCAAAACTCAAGGTTAATGCCCACCAAACCCTTCCAGTATTTTCTGTTGGTCTATTTTGTCATTGCTCCCATTTTCAACCACATATCTGTGTGAGATGAGCTTCTCTAGCTTGACTGCGATAAAAACTAAACACAAAGAGAGACTGACAGCTGTTGAGCAAGACCTTCGTGTGTGTCTTTCTGCCATTCCTGCCAGGACATCTATGTTGTGTTTATCGAAACAAGTCCAGGTTTCACACTGAGTGTATAAATACATTTAAAAACATATTAACTCTATGTATTACTGTGTTAGAGTGTCATTTTGTGTCATTTTGGTTGGTGGTGTGCCCCAGGATTTTGTAAATGTAAAAAATGTGCCGTGGCTCAAAAAAGGTTGAAAAACACTGTTTTAAAAGATCAACCAGCCCTAGTGCTTCTTGTAGATCAGAGCTCTGGGTTATTGGGAGGTAGTCTACATGTCTCTTAGGCCAGTGTTTCCCAACTAGTGTACCGGGGCACACTAGTGTGCCGTGAGCGATCATCAGGTGTGCCGTGGGAAATTGGAACCTCCAGGAAGGGGGGGGGGGGAGTCTAGTGTGTTGAAGTATAAAAACCCTAAGAAACCTACCTCGATAAAGACACAAAATTACAAACACCCCCTCCCCACCCGTTGTCTACTTGCTCTCTCCCTCTCCATGCATTGGGAAGGCCCGCCTCCCTTTCTCCAAGTAGAGACCTCCTCTTGCCTCCTGTGGGTTCTGTGTGGGAAGTTTGACCCAGTTCTATCATTGGTGGGGTTCCGAATGCTCTTTGATTGTAGGGGAACTATAAATCCCAGCAACTACAACTCCCAAATGGCAAGGTCTATTTCCCCTGAACTCCATCTGAGTTCACATTTGGGCATATTGAGTATTCATGCCAAGTTTGGTCCTGATCCAACATTGTTTGAGTCCACAGTGCTCTCTGGATATAGGTGAACTACAACTCCAAAACCCAAGGTCAATGCCCACCAAACTCTTATAGCATTTTCTCTTGATTATGGGAGTTCTGTGTGGGAAGTTTGTGTCTTTCTGCCATGCCTGCCAGGATATCTATGTTGAGTTCATTGAAACAGGCCCAGGTTTCACACTGAGTATATAAATACATTTTAAAAACATATTAACTATATGTATTACTGTGTTAGAGTGTCATTTTGTGTCATTTTGGTTGGTGGTGTGCCCCAGGATTTTGCAAATGTAAAAAGTGTGCTGCGGCTCAGAAAAGGTTGGCAAACACTGTCTTAGGCATTACAAACAATGGAGAATTCGGCCTAGAGCTGGTTATCAGGAGCACGTGGCTGCATGTAGTACAGCAGCCAAAGTGACTTGAGCCCAATTGAAAGTGCTGATTGTTATCTTTAAAGCCTTAATGATTTTAAGACTAGGATACTGAAAGGACTGCCTCCACCCACACGAGCTGGCTTGCTCATTGACATCTTCTGGAGAGGTTCCCTTCTGCTACCCACTAACATCTGAGTTGCATTTGTTTGGGTCCCAGGACATAAAGGGCCTTCTTTGCAGCTGTATCTAGGTCATAAGAAGCCCTTTTTTGCTCTCTCATCCAAGTCCTCTGGGGTAGTGCAATGCTTCATCTCCTCCCCACATGAACTCCAGATATGTGTATACGTTATATTTCTTGTATTGTTTTTTTTATACCCCATTTTCCCCACAAAGTTGGAACTCAAAAATGCTTCTGCAAGATTAAAAGAAACACCGGGAAATACAGATAGATAGAGCTAACCAAAGTTGTATTTAAAATGGCATCAAACTGTCTCAAGGATAAAACCACTGAAATATACTTTTAAAAAAACAAGATATAAAGGTAGTAAACGTACACTAAAACAGTGTTTTTCAACCTTTTTTGAGCTGCGGCACATTTTTTACATTTACAAAATCCTGGGGCACACCACCAACCAAAATGACACCAAATGACACTCTAACACAGTAATACCTATAGTTAATATGTTTTAAAATGTATTTATACACTCAGTGTATAAACCTGGGCCTGTTTCGATGAACACAACATAGATATGACTTCCTCTCACATATTTATACATGTCTATCACGTCTTCTCTCAGCCTTCTCTTCTTCAGGCTAAACATGCCCAGCTCTTCAAGCCGCTCCTCATAGAGCTTGTTCTCCAAACCTTTGTGAAATTTCACCCTGAGTGAAACTTGCTTCCAGTTAACTATGGATGTCATGAAGCTGTTATAAACAGTTCCTTTGGGGGAGGGGGGGAGGCAACTCTCGAAAAATCCAGTAAAATAGTTTAAAAAAACATTTCCAAACTGAGAGGCTCAATTTGTTTCTTGGAAACCTGTGAGGGGGCTGCTAGGAGGGCGGGGAGTGCCAATTTCCCATGGCACACCTGATGATCACTCACGGCACACTGGTTGAGAAACACTGCACTAAAAGAATGCCATCTGCTACAAAGGGATGGGATAAAATGAGCTGATCTAAAGGAAGGAGTTTGGGAGCCTGCAAGCAAACATGGAGAAAATGTTCTAGACCAGTGTTTCCCAACCTTCCCAGGCCCAGATTACCCATAAGGCCACACTAGGCCATGGCCTAGGGGCGCAAGCCAAGGGGCGCAGTTCAGATGAACCAAAAAAATGTTGAAACAAAACCGCAACGCGCGGCATGGAGATGACTCTCTCTTTCTCTCTCTCTCTGGGAGAGGGCAGGGGGAGAGCGCTGTGGGGTAGGAGGGAATGGCACCTCGCCATCGCCCCCACCTTCTTGTCAAGGAAGGAGGGCACGAGGAGGTGGAGGGAAGCCCCCAGAGCCACTGCTGGGCATGCGCGGCACGCAGGAACATGGCGGAGGAGGCAAAGGCATTCGCGCCCTCCTGCCGCGCATGCCCAGGGGCGGGGCTTCCCTCCGCCTCCACCTCCTCGCAGCGCGCCCTCCTTCCTTGAGTCAAGGAGGGTGTGCCGCGATGGCCCGGGGGCTTCCCTTCCTCCCTCCTCCTCCTCGCGCCCTCCTTCCTTGACTCAAGGAAGGAGGGTGCGGGGCGCCGCGAGGAGGAGGAGGAGGTGGGGTGTGTGTGGTAGAGATTGGTTTAGGGGCGTAATTCCAAAGTGTGGCCTAGGGCGCCAAAAGGGGTTAATCCAGGCCTGAACCTTCCTGATGCCGCGACCCCCTTAATACAGTTCCTCATGTTGCAGTGACCCCAATCCATAACATTATTTTCGTTGCTACTTCATAACTGTAATTTTGCTATTGTTATGAATCGTAATGTAAATATCTGATATGCAGGATGTATTTTCATTCACTGGGCCAAATTTGGCACAAATACCGAATACGCCCAAATTTGAATACTGGTGGGGTTGGGGGAGCATTGATTTTGTCATCTGGGAGTTGTAGTTGCTGGGATTTATAGTTCACCTGCAATCAAAAAGCATTCTGAACTCTACCAATGATGGAATTGAATCAAACTTGGCACACAAAACTCCCATGACCAACAGAAAATACTGGAAGGTTTTGATAGGCATTGACCTTGAGTTTTGGAGTTGTAGTTCACCTGCATCCAGAGAGCATTGTGGACTCAAACAATAATGAATCTGGACCAAACTTGTCATAATTACTCAATATGCCCAAAGTTTTGGGAAAATAGACTTTGACATTTGGATGTTGTAGTTGCTGGGATTTATCGTTCACCTACTATCAAAGAAAATTCTGAACCCCACCAACGATAGAATTGGGCCAAACTTTCCACACAAAACCCCCATGACTTGAAGGGACTCACTGCTGTGAACCTCCCTCCCACCTCACATGCTTTTCCTCGCCCGCGCACCACACTGCCATGCGCTGAGCACGCCTGCCCTTCCCTCGCCCAGTTGGAATCTCAGAAACAGCCCTCCCCTTGGCTGAGAGGCTAGCCAATCACATCAAGGGAGGGATTTTGCTAGGAGGCTTCACTGCCTGTTTCCAAAAAAGAAGAGAAGGACAGACAGAGAGATCTTCAGCCTTCTCTGCCAAAGGGGTTCCTAAGACCACCAGAAATATGTGTTTTCTGGTGGTCTTTGGCAAGCCCTCAGAAACCCCCTCGTGACCCGCCAGGAGTCCTGACCCCCAGGTTGAGAAACACTGTCCTAGACCAATGGTTCCCACCCTTTGCTCCTCTGGATGTTTTGGACTTCAGCTACCAGAATTTCAAATTGTTGGTCAGACTCATCTGGGGCTTCTGGAAGTTCAAGTTTTTAAATATCTGGAGGAAAAAAGGTTGGGAACCACTTTCCTAGACTTTGGAGCTCTTTTTCTAGAGCAGTGTTTCCCAACCTTTTTTGAGCCGCGGCACACTTTTTGCATTTACAAAATCCTGGGGGACACCACCAACCAAAATGACACAAAATGACACTCTAACACAGTCATACATATAGTTAATATGTTTTTAAATATATTTATACACTCAGTGTGGAACCTGGGACTGTTTCGATGTACACAACATAGATATCCTGGCAGGAATTGCAGAAAGACACAAACTTCCCACACAGAACTCCCATAACCAAGAGAAAATGCTATAAGAGTTTGGTGAGCATTGACCTTGAGTTTTGGAGTTGTAGTTCACCTATATCCAGAGAGCACTGTGGACTCAAACAATGTTGGATCAGGACCAAACTTGGCATGAATGCTCAATATGCCCAAATGTGAACTCAGATGGAATTCAGGAGAAATAGACCTTGCCATTTGGGAGTTGTAGTTGCTGGGATTTATAGTTCCCCTACAATCAAAGAGCATTCTGAACCCCACCAATGATAGAACTGGGCCAAACTTCCCACACAGAACCCCCAGGTGGCTCCCTTCCTGAATGGCTCTCTCCTTCTTCCACACCAGAAGGGAAGGCACTCACTTGGTCCGCGGTTGCCTGCCTTCCTTCCTTCTTTCCTGCGGTTCGAAAGAAGAAGCCAGTGGGCCTGCCTCGGACTGCGTTCCTCACTTCCACTTCCGTTTCCCGCCCTCTCTCGATTGAAGGCTGGCTGGGGAAACAGTCATAGGAGGCAGTGCCCCAGCCCCCCCCTTCTTTGCCGCCGCCCAGCCCTTCCTCCTCCCCCTCCCCCTCCCCCTCCTCCCCCAAGCAGCAGGAGTTCGGCAGGAGGGGGGAGGGGGGGGAAGAGAGGTTTTACCGTGGCACACCAGGTGATTGCTCACGGCACACTAGTGTGCCGCGGAACACTGGTTGGGAAACACTGTTCTAGAGGCTACATACTTAAGTCTGTGTATGTTTGAGCTACTGACTTAATTTCCTGACTATATTTGTTACATTTTTTTGCTGTAATTTTATATTAGTCATGAGCTATCCTGACATTTTGTTTTTTTAAAAATATGGAATGTAAAGGTGGGATTTATTTTATTTGCAAAATAAACAGGTCTGTAGTACTCTCCTTGTTATAAATCTTTGTTTTGTATCCTGTGTGCTATCTTTATGTTTTGAACTTGGACCTTGAAAACAGCCTCATGAGTAAGTGCTGCTTTAAGTAAAATAGTTTTTGGAGCCAAGCTGGGTGTTGTTTTTGGTTCACTTCCGCCTGCATACCGGCAGAGCCCTGGAAACTGACAGTGGCAGGGAATGCACCAGCGCCATGGCAGGCAATGGAGAATAGCATTACCCCCCGATCCCCATTATATCTGTTCTCTTTCCTGCTTGTTTTCTACTGTCTTAGGGTTGCCACTTTTCGATATAAGAAATAAGGGACATTTATGGGACATTTATGGGATTTTTCACAAAAATAAGGGAAACTCAAACGTTAGGTAGAAATAGTTTTTATTAACAGAATAAGATCATGATTGAAACTCACAAAAGAAACTGACTTACACCCTCTTAACAGTACATGGTATGTTTCTGCATGCTTTGTCATGCAGAAAAAACATTATTAGAACTACCTAATTTCCTCCATCTGTATTTAGTACTTGGCTTTGCTGACTTTAAAAGTGCACTGTCTAAACATTAAAATAAAATAAATTTTTAAAGACGGTACATCTTCATGATTATTATGTCAATAGTTAATGGTATAGTATAGTATGGGATACACCGCATTGTTTAGTATTTGGATGCACACCTAGGCCTATTTTAAGAGTAACTCTCAAGCAACCAGAAACTATCTTTATCCAACATGATCCAACATTCCCCTTGGGTAACGGTTATTAGTCTACTGTACTTTGAAAAAGTCCTGTCTCGCCTCTTCCTTCCAATGGGGACGCAGGCTGCCCTGCGAGTTGGAATCCCCGGGCAGGCATTGCCGTGGAAACCGCAGCGCGCACCTTCCTCTGGTCAACCCCGCCCAGTCCTGTCCTGCTAGTCAAAAATAAGGGACAGGGCCTGAAAATAAGGGACACAAATTTTAGGGCCAAAATAAGGGATGTCCCTTAGAATAAGGGACATATGGCAACCCTATACTGTCTCCTCCCACCCAAAAGAAGGCCGTTAAAGTATTGCTAGCCCATAACAATAATGGGAAAAAATGTTATTTCCCTGACTGCATCTGCTCCTACTTAAAGACCTTGGAGAGGGAAGAAAGAAGAAACCTCTTCATAAGTAGAAGCAAATGTTCCAGAGAACAGCAGTGTGCAAAAAAGAGATTGGACAGAAATGGACTTATCAGTATTTGCATAGGATCTCTGCTTTTTCCAGTACCAGAAAAAACAAAGAGGCAATTTCTCCATTCAAGCTAGACATTTTGAAAGAGGTTTCCGAGCCGGACCTCACCGTGCCTCCTTTGCCTTCTAAACAAAGACCGACACCTTTGCTCCAGGGTGCTGCCCACCCATCTTGTATAAGTTCGCAGTCGGCTCCAAGGAATAATTCAACCCACACAGATATTCCGTGGAAGCGTTCATGCCATTCCATGTGGTTTTGAGAAATGGCTTGATTTGCCAGACTCCCCGCTTCAGGAAAGCCGCCAAACACACAAATTCACAAAACCCCTCCGGCACACAAGACCCACAACATGAAAGGCTGCCAGCTTTGGGTTTCACATATGATTGACCTCCAAACCCCAAGATGAGCCAACTGTGGGCACAGCCGGGGTGGAATTTCAAGTTGTTTATCTTTTCAAACTTACTCAACCAATGACAGCTTTACTGAAGCAATGACTAAATCAAGAATATGGCCCTGCTTTGGCCTAAATCCTGTTGATGTTCCCGAGTAAAGCAGACTGGTTCAATCAATATTACCATATTTTCCGGCATATAAGACTACTTTTTAACCGAAGAAAACCTTCTCAAAAGTCAGGAGCAGTCTTATACACGGGAGTCATCTTATATGCAGGAGTCAATTTATATGCTAGGAGTTGTCTTATAGAGTGGGTGCTGAAACTTCCAATCTGGATTGGAGAATCTGTGGTTGACAATCAATCCATTTCAACAATATGGTGGCCGCGTCCCTGCCGTATGCAGCGACTGTATGAAAGCATTAAGGGTGATGCTGTGCAAGTACGGTAGAAGAAAATCCATTCATCAGGATTCGTGGACTTAATGCGGTCCCGATGGTGAGGTGAAGGGCGCCTCACCAGGAAGGTGTAAGTGAAGGGCGGAGCAAGCTGCAGGCATCCGGGGCGCCCGGGATATGGAAAGAAGAAATAGAGTGGCTCTGGGCCCAGAAAAACACACCTCTTTTACCTGCCTGGCCCGCCCTTGCATCCTATTACCGTACCTCCTCCTCTGCCTCTCAGATCTCACTTCTGAACACTGCGTCTGCTTTTTCAAGACCCATCCGTGAAACGGGGTGGCCATACACCTATCGCCTGTCGACCCTGAGTCTGATTTTTCTATGAGCGTTCCCGCCTCCTCCAAACACTCACTTACTTATACTGGTTGCCGTGAGTTCAATCTGTTTATCAACGGAGGATTATTTTTGACTTTATTTGTGGACTCATTATTGACCACCTTGGATATATTTAAGTTGCGAAAACCTTTGAATGTTTTTGGAAGAACTTTGACTATTGAGGTCTCTGTTTTCTTGGGACAATGAATTGAAATGTGATATTTATCCGTATAATCTGGATTGTCCTCTCTGCACCATTGCATCATTTTTTTCTGATGAAATTCGTGATATTGTATTGCTTTATTTGATGTTACATTGATGCTTCTAGTATTATACTTCACAGAGTGTTTGATGTGAGAGTAATCCAGTTATTCCCCTATTTGGGTTGCTACAATATCTATTATATAAAGGGCTTCCCGTCATGGAACGACCATCCCAAACAGAGAAACCTTACAACGCAGAAACACCAAACTTGCCAACAGAAATAGGCCTCAAGCAAGGTACGTTTGTAGCAAAGAAACTTTCCCCCCCAAAACCTAAAAGGCCCCCAAAACAACGATTAAAAACTACATTTCCCAGCATTCTCCGCGGCTGCCAGCGAATGCCATTGGCCGACATCGGCCCACACAAAATGCAGGGCGGCTGAGTAACCATAGCAACGCTGGCCAGAGCCATCCAAGGCTAGGATAGAATGCTGAGAGATTTAAGTTGTCAGTTGGTGTTTGAGGGTTAAACTGTCAAAACCAAACTCTATGAGGGAGCAATTCTCCAGCAATTCCTACCCACACAACACACACTTCCAATCACAACCCATCCCACCAACCTTACGGGGCCCCGTACACACAACACCTACCACCACCACAAACAAAAACCATTCCTTCCTTCCACACAGACAGAAACTGACCCAAAAGACAAGCCATGCCTTCTAAAAATAACAGCATCGGACGACACACTCGCAACGCTACATACATCAAACAAAAAAGGGGCAGAACAAACGCCAGAACAGAAACACACTGCGCAGCAGAGACACAGACAACAGGCCACTGCACGACGCACAGCTGAGAACCAAATGCAAAGAACTGCACGACAAGAAGAAGCGCGCAGCCAGGAACAACAAAGACGCAGAAATGCAACACAACAGCAGCGCGCAAGGAGCGCAGAAACACAACGTCGCAACACAGAAAACAAACTTCAAAAACACCACAACCAATTCCACCGCCTAGCCTTCAGATACAATGCTGCAGAAGACTACAGCATGGCGCCAGAGGCCGACATTGGCACCCTAACGCACATCTGCACACACTGCAAAGCCCTGAAATACCCAGCAGAAACACCAGGAATGTGCTGCCTAGCCGGTAGAGTCTCTCTACCACCACTTGCCACTCCTCCACAACCACTACAGACTTTGCTGAGTGGACACACTCCAGAATCAAAACTTCCTCCGCTATATAAGACAATACAACTCATGCTTCCAGATGACATCATTTGGAGCACACATAGAAAGTGCGCAATTCATGCCTACTTTCAAAATCAAAGGACAAATCTATCACCGAGCTGGCTCCTGCTCCCAAACACCGAGGAGCACATCAATTTCTTCAAATGTTTTTCATTGGTGATGAAGACACCGAAATCAACACACGATGCCACATTTCCCAAAAGTTAAAAACCCATTATCGCACAACTACAACACCTCCTTCATGAACACAATCAATTAGTCCACTTATTCAAGACCGCTCTGGACAAGATGCCTACTGACACACACAGAATTATAATACATCCCGACAAAAAGCCTGAAGGGCAACATGAACGCAGATACAACGCTCCAACTATCGATGACATGGCCATCGTCATGGTCGGCGATCACTTCCTACCCAGAGACATAGCACTTCAGCGAAGAAACTCTGAATTGACCACCGTAAGACAAAAAACATTGTATATCCACAAGCTCTGCAGAATGCCAGGAACACCACACACCGACAACTCCACAGGACTTCAACATCCCACCCACCAGAACAACCCACAACGACACAGCCATGACCCCACCAAGACCGTAAGTAACATCATTTCCAACCCTTACATACTCAGACTTTCTCGCATCTCCTAAATAGGGCACAGCAACGCGTGCCGGGTACAGCTAGTACTATATATTACTCTAGTCAATTTCTACTCTCCTTGTGTTTGTCTCTGTATTGAACGCACAGGTTCCCTGTTATACTTTTGAAGCTAGGACTGAACAGTCAAGAGTTTACCTCAACTCGTGGCTTTGAATATAGCTTTTTCTGCAGCTAGCAGCTTCAACCGCTGTGCTACCATGGCCCATCATATCCAACCTTCCTGAAAGTATGGTAACTTTCCTATCTTTGCACCGAGGTGTCCATCTCTTGGACTGAACAAATGACCCATCTAGGTCAGTATTGCCTGCTGTGATTTGCCACAGTGCATTACTGTGCAAAGGTCTTTTGCACTCTTATGATCCTAGCTGCAGTTGCATCCTTGCTCCAGCTCAGCGGTGCAACTCGGCTCTTCCTTCAGGGACTTGGTGTTGTAGACCTTGGGTGCCCTCTTCTGTTCAGTGCATCGCATTGACGCAACCAGATGGGAATCTGCGGAAGGATGGCTCTTGAACTAGTCAGATGCTTCCACCTAAAGGCGTTTTAGGGCAGGCAGTAACTCTTCAAGGAGGAGGCGTTCATAAAAAATATGCAAACCTCATCTTTTTCTCTTTCCTTGCCTTTGTTGTTGTAAACTGCTGGCAAGTTGACTTCAACTTATAGTGTGAGAAACCTCAAAGTCAGGGGTGCCCACACTTTTTCAGCATGCGAGCTACTTATAAAACAACCAAGTCAAAATGATCTACCTACCCATATTTTGATAGAAGAAATAAGGGACATTTACGTGATTTTTCGCAAAAAATAAGGGACACTTCATAAAATACATCCAGACAAGAGTTCCTTCTCCCACCCTGACATCATTCCACAGATATAAACAGGCAGAATGAAAGCAGACAGACCTTTAAGCTGCAAGGCCATTCAATGCTGATCAAAGCTGTTGTGCAGATGAACTCCTCACAGTCGCAGATCTTAGGCTTTGGCAGAAAATGGCTGCCAAACCCTCCTTGTTGTTGTCCACCCTCGTGGCTCCAAATGCGCATACGCGGGTCGGGCGCCCGCCCCCTCCTCCCCTCTGCTGCCCTACTTCTCCCTCCCTCCTCCTCAGGCCACGCTGCAACGGCAGCAGTCGGCACTGAGGATGGAGGTGCCGGTGGGGGAGTCGCGTCAGGGGCAGCCTGAGCCAGGCAGCCTGGAGGAAGATGTGCGCGGGGCAGAAGCACCCCTCAGAACTGGCTGCGATCGACCAGTTCCACCTCTGCGATCGTCTGGTCAATCGAGATCGAACTAATGAGCACCCCTGCTCTAAGTCAGTCTTCTTGTTTTCCTACAGTGCTCTTCATCATTCTCTGTACTATTGAACCACATTTATCACAGTAGCCAAACTACAGTAGTTTAGTCAACTTGGCTTCTAGGGAGAGCTTATGCTTGATATGCTCTATAACAGGGCTGCCCACGAAGTCGATCGCGATCGACCAGTCGATCGCGGGTCTAAAGAAGGTCGATCGCAGCCGGATGGGGCGCTTCTGCCCTTCCGTGCGGCGCTCTTTCCACGGAGCATTGTGGGAATGAGGGAGCATGAGGCGGGGCCTCCGGAGGCCCCACCTCGCGCTCCCTTGTTCCCGCTGCCGGCTTCTCCTGCGGGGCATTGCGGGAATGAGGGAGGGCAAGGCGGGGCCTCCGGAGGCCCCGCCTCATGCTCCCTCGTTCCCGCTGCCGGCAAGAGAGAGGCAGGGCAGAGCGTGAGGCGGGGCCTCCAGAAGCCCCGCCTCACACTGCCTCGTCCCCGCAATGCTCCGTGGTGCACACGCATGGAAAGTGCCCCCGCGCGGAAGGTAGATCTTTTTGACTTGGTTTTTTAAAAAGTTGCTCGCATGCTGAAAACGTGTAGTCACCCCTGCTCTATAACAACAACAACACCACTTTATTGCGGTCATTGACAAATATTCTCTATATGTTGCAATAGTAAATGAAAAGAATTTATTGAAACAGCACAGTCAACTCAGAAATGGCCAAAATAACGCCAAAAACACTTTAACTTCAGTGTGAGAATCAAAATAAAGCAAAACTATGACCAAATGGTCAAAAAGAGTACATATAATCTGGATTATATCTCTCTATAATCCGGATTAAACCCCAAAACTAAATAATACAGAGGAAGAAGCACTCGTTGTCGTCCACGCCGATGTCATCATCAAATGGGAGGAGAAACTGAAGAACGAAGAAGCATCAAAGTAAGCCCATGGTCAGGAATGGAGAAACAGCAAACGTAAGCTAAACCGCGTCGTCGTCAGGGAGGGAGAGAGAAGCCGCAGCGAAACAGCAATCCGGCGCACAGCAAGGGAGAAGACGTCAGCAATGAATCAGCAGTCCAAGTCAAAACCGGAGCGAAGACAGCAACACGAAGCAGCCAGCAGCAACTAGCACGTAGGAAGCAATACAAAGTGTAGCCAAAAGGGGAAACATGATGAGGAACCCATCCCATACTATACCAAGTTCCTCAGAGGCAGCGCAGGATCCAATTTACGTCCAAAAGGCCGTTCACAGGAATACCGGAACCAGGAAACACAAAACAAATGGCAGGACACGGCACCCAAAAACACCTTGCCAACTGCAGGGAGCCCCAGATCCAAACCCTTCCTTTATTCACAAATCCTCATGGGAACTGGAATGAGCCAACACCCCATAATTTGCCCCATCAGCTGCACTTACAGCTTCACGTGTAGAGCTGTGTCTCTCCACCCATGCAGACCTCCTTCTGCCAGGGCTTAGATCTCCCCATGATGTGTAGACTGATCATCTGTACTCCAAGTCACATCCCCAGCAAAAACTCCAAACGTATCACTACTAGTTGTTTCCGCACAAACCTCACATACTTTGGTCCAATCCATATCATAGGCACACTCTCTGAATCCTCACCCAGACCTCTCATAGTTGATTCCTCATCACCAGACCCGTCATCCCCTGAGAAACCCTCAAATGAATCTACATCAGTAGGATCACTTAAGTATCTGCCGGATCCATATCCTCTGTTGTTCCCCAACACAGTGATATTCAACCTTTTTTGAGCCGCGGCACATTTTTTCTATTTACAAAATCCTGGGGCACACCACCAACCAAAATGACACAAAATGACACACTAACTGTCATTTTACTAACTGTCACCCTCCCCCTTCGTGACGCTGCTGCTTCCGCCAAACCCGCTCCCCCTCCCCCCCGGGAGGCCCACGCGCAGGAGGCCCGTCGCCGTCCCACAGGGGAAGGCTGCACTGAGTGGCCGAAGTGCACGCGGGCTCGGCTGAGCAGGATGAATAGGAATTGAGCACAGATGGTGGCTCCGAACCTTGGAACAAACTGCGGCGGAGGCTCGCAGCCATCGCCACCCCCAGCTCTCCTTCCCGAAGGGGTTCAGCCCCACCAGGAGAGCCTCCCCCCATGTCCCTTCAGCTTCCCTGTTGTCGCCTTGGGGCCAGATCGGGAAGAAACCAAGCTGGGCTGTGGAGCTGCGCATCCCGGATTCTGCTCTGCTCTGCAGCGAACCTGGAGCCCAGCCAGGAGAGGCCAGGAGATGAGAGTTTGCTCCCTTTCCCCAGCGCGGATAGGCTAGAGCAGTGTTTTTCAACCTTTTTTGAGCCACGGCACGTTTTTTACATTTACAACATCCTGGGGCACACCACCAACCAAAATGACACAAAAGTACACTCTAACACAGTAATACATATAGTTAATATGTTTTAAAATGTATTTATACACTCTGTGTGAAACCTGGGCCTGTTTTGATGAACAAAACATGTACATGACTTCCTCTCACATATTTATACATGGCTATCATGTCTTCCTTCAGCCTTCTCTTCTTCCGGCTAAACATGCCCAGCTCTTCAAGCCGCTCCTCATAGAGCTTGTTCTCCAGACCTTTGTGAAATTTCACCCTGAGTGAAACTGGCTTCCAGTTAACTATGGATGTCATGAAGCTGTTATAAACAGTTCCTTGGGGGGAGGGGGGCACTCTCAAAAAATCCAGTAAAATAGTTTTAAAAACCCAAACATTTCCAAGCGGAGAGGCTCAATTTGTTTCTTGGAAACCTGTGAGGGGGCTGCTAGGAGGGGGGAGAGTGCCAATTTCCCACGGCACACCTGATGATCGCTCATGGCACACTAGTGTGCCACGGGACACTGGTTGGGAAACACTGAGCTAGAGGGCAGAAAGCCTTGCCTCGAGCCTCCAAGAGCGGGGTCGGACGGGGGCAGCTCAGCGGACTCCTCCTCCCTCTCCTCCTCCTTGCTGCCGGAGGGGAGGAGGGCAGAAGAACGCCCAGGAGCCAGGAAGCAGGAGGAGCTGCAGCCCGGCCAGGTAGCCCTTGGCGCGCAGAGGGAGGGAAGGAAGGAAGGGAAGGAGAGAGAGAGGAGGGAGGGAGGAAAGTTCTGGACACCGAGGGCTCTCCCTGACTGCAGCCGGGCTGGCTGGCATTGCTGCTTCGGCCAGGAAAGCCTCATTTCCACTGCCTGAAGTTTCCTGCTAGTCTCTCTCTCTCTCTCCTCTCTCTCTCTCTCTCTCTCTATCTGTCTCTCTCTCCACTGTAATTTCCCACGGCACACCTGATGATCTCTCACGGCACACTAGTGTGCCATGGCACACCAGTTGGAAAACACTGCCCCATCAGACTCCTGCTCCCGAGTAGTCCGTTCTGCCCTTCTAGCCTCAACTTCCATGCTTTCGGCAGTACCCAAAGACTCATCTACAACACTATATTTGTATTTTTAGCGTTCCATGATACCCATAAATTCTCCAGCACCACATTTCCAATAAGTTGATTATCTTCCTGTCAGCTTTCTTCACTGCCCAGCTTAAACAACCATACATAGAAATTGGAAATACGATGGTACAGATAATCCTAACTTTAGTATTGAGTGATAGGCCTTTAGGAGCTTGTCTAAGTTCCTTTCAAGTCTGTCTTCTCGATTGTAGGCTTCATTTAGATTTGTGAGGGAGATGAAGTATGGAAAATCTAACTGTGTTGTCGAAGGCTTTCATGGCTGGAATCACTGGGTTGCTGTGAGTTTTCCGGGCTGTATGGCCATGTTCCAGAAGCATTCTCTCCTGATGTTTTGCCCACATCTATGGCAGGCATCCTCAGAGGTTTTGAGGTTTGTTGGAAACTAGGCAAGTGAGGTTTATAGATCTGTGAAATGTCCAGGGTGGGAAAAAAGAACACTAGTCTGTTGGAGGCAAGTGTAATTCTTGCAATTGATCACCTTGATTAGTATTGAATAGCCTTGCAGCTTCAAGGCTTGGCTGCTTCCTGCCTGGCAGGCATCCTCAGAGGTTGTGAGACTTCACAATTTATTCATTTTATTTATTTAAAGCTTTTGTACCCCGACCTTCTCACCTCCATAGAGGGACTCAGACCGGCTTACAGCAAGATTCAATGCTATACAATTTAAAAACAACTACAACAACATATTAAAATACATAAAAAGCCCAAGACATAAAACCAAATTGCCATTTAAAACAATTCCACTCGGTTTGTAAACGTGGTCATTCATTCAGACTATAAGCAATCTCAGCCTATTCTGGGAAAGCTTCATTCCACATCCAGGTCTTCACCAGACTCCTGAAGGACAACAGGGAGGGGGCAGATCTAACCTCACTTGGGAGAGAGTTCCATAGCTGAGGGGCCACCACAGAGAAGGCCCTGTCTCTCGTCCTCACCAGTCGCTCTTGCGAAGATGGCGGGACCGAGAGCAGGGCCTCTCCGGAGGATCTTAATGTCCTTGATGGTTCGTAGGGGAGAATCCGTTCGGACAGGTAAACTGGGCCGGAACAGTATAGGGTTTTGTAGGTTAAAACCAGCACTTTGAATTGTGCTCGGAAACTAATTGGCAGCCAATGGAGCTGGTGCAGCAGGAGAGTTGTATGCTCCCTGTACCCAGCTCCTGTTACGGTAGTAACCTGGCTGCCGAGCGCTGGACTAATCGCAGCTTCCGAGCAGTCTTCAGAGGCAACGCCATGTAGAGAGCGTTGCAGTAGTCTATTTGCAACCTCTGAGGATACCTGCCATAGCTGCAGGTGGAACGTCAGGAGAGAATGCTTCTGGAACATGGTCATACAGCCCGGAAAACACACAACAACATACTCACATTTGTATTTTTTTGAACTGCTAGATTGGCAGAAACTGGAACTAGCAATGGGAGCTCACCCTGTCCCGCAGATTCGAACCACCGACCTTCCGGTCAGCAAGTTCTGCAGCTGAGCAGTTCGACTGGCTGTGCCATGCAGTAACTGGTTTCTTTTGTGGATGAGAACTACAAATGAAATATTTTGCTTCTAACCATGCAAATGAGCCGAGTGCTAAGTGGGAATGTCAGTGTTGGTGTTGCTACTTAGTGTCTTGACTCCTCGCCATTTCTTTTCTTCTCTTCTGCTGCTTCCTACAGGAACGGAGGAGCTTCACCCCTCCCAGTGGGCCTCCATTGGCAAGCCTTCCTCCCCTGAACGGCTCTCCATCTTCAGGATCTTATTCACTCTGCAACCCTTGGGAGATCAGGAAGGAACAGAACCGGAGCCCCTCCAGCCCTTTCCATCGCAGCTACAGGTATTCTTTCCTGTGTTAAGCAAAAAACAGAGAGAATACGCTAACCCTGAAGCAAGGCAAGCACAACAGGGGCAAACCACAACAAGGAGCAAAACACTTACTGTATGTGGTGGCAGGCCAGAAAATACAATGTAGAAAGGCAGCGCAATACTGGATATCCCACTAATGAAAGGTGTAAGGAAGGCACTGTTGTCCCTATTCAATAACACACACACACTCTCTATATCTATCTATCTATCTATCTATCTATCTCTATATATCAGGCCCGGATTACCCATAAGGCCAGCCTAGGCCATGGCCTCGGGTGGCAGGTTTTGTGGGGCAGCGGATTCGGGCCCCCGAAAACATAATTTTTTAAAAATAAAAAAGCCCCCTCGCAGCGCTTTCCCCCTGCCCTCTCCCGAGAGAGTCATCAAGGGGGGAGAGTGCTGTGAGGGGCCAGGGAGGAGGGAATGGTGCCCTCCCCTCGCCTGGGCCGCCCCCTTGCAAAGGAAGGAGGCAGCGAGGAGGAGGCAGGGAAGCCCCGCCCCGCCGGCGGGTATGCATGCATGCGCAAGCATGCCCGCCAGCAGGCTTCCCTTCCTCCTCCTCCTCCTGGAGGAGGGCGGGACTTCCCTTCCTCCTAATCGCACCTTCCTTTCGGTCGCAGGAGGAGGAGGTGGACGGAAGCCGCGCGGCACTGCTCGTGGGGCTTCCGTCCGCCACCGCCTCCTCCTCCCGCGACCGAAAGGAAGGCGCGAGGAGGAGGAAGGGAAGTCCCGCCCCTCCGCAGGTGGAGCAGGCAGCGGACGGAAGCCCCACGAGCAGTGCCATGCGGCTTCTGTTCCGTCCACCTCCTCCTCCCGCGACCGAAAGAAAGGCACGAGGTGGACGGAAGCCGCGGGGCC
This sequence comes from Anolis apletophallus, assembly GCA_030556195.1. Lineage (NCBI taxonomy): Eukaryota > Metazoa > Chordata > Lepidosauria > Squamata > Anolidae > Anolis > Anolis apletophallus. The sequence continues at coordinate 9,941,238 of JARBWK010000013.1, forward strand.
AGTGCCATGCGGCTTCCGTCCACCTCCTCGGGCCTTCCGTTCGCGGGAGGAGGAGGTGGCAGAAGCCCCAAGGCACCGGCCGCCTCCTCCTCCCGCGAACGGAAGGAGGGCGCGAGGAGGCGACGGAAGCCGCACGGCCGGGGCTGCTGCCGCACATGCACAGCAGCACCCTGGGGGCGTGGCTTTTTGCGCCCTGGGGGCGTGGCTTTCTGCACCTTGGGGGGGGCGGCGCGGGGCGTCTTGGCCTCAGGCGGCCAAAGAGGCTAATCCGGGCCTGCTATATATACTAGCTGTACCTGGCCACGCGTTGCTGTGGCGCAGTCTGGTGGTATGGAAAACTTCAGACATTGAATCGTTGGCAGTGTTAGCTGCTCTCGGGGGTTGAGAAGGGTGGGGTAGAAATGTTGTAAATAAATAAATAAATGCTGTCCTTTTCCGTCTCTATAATCCCCTGAGCATGCACAGAGTTCCTTTTGGGAGTCAGAGCATGCACAGAGTTCCTTTCCCCTTTTGAGGCATTGCAGTCCTCTGAGCAGGTTCAATATAGTCTCCTCTGAGCATGCAGAGTCTCTTTGGGAGTCTGAGCATGTGCAGGGTGCCTCTGAGCATTTGCAGGGTTCCTTCCTAATCCTCTGGGCATAGAAAGAGTTGTTTTGGGCACCTAAACATCAGAGCATGCGAAGTCCCCCCCTTCCCCGGTCCCTGTTTCCCTCTGAGCATGGGCAGAGTTCCTTTGAGGAGGCTGGGGGGGGGGGAGGGAGGGAGGGGCTAATGCTGTTAAGAATGGTGGGAGTGGGAGGGAGGGCCCAAGCTGACCCACGCCCGTCCTAGGGCCAAGCCTGTGCCGCCCCCTTCCCTTGCAGGGCCTCACCTTGTGTGGTGACCTGGTCCAGCCATTCCAAGACCCCCCCCCACCACAGGCCTGCTTTTGAGGCTGGTGGAGGCGAGAGGATGAGCCAAGCGACAAATCGAGCCCCCCGTCTTCGCCCTCTTTCTCATCCTGCGGCGCGCACGGTATTTAGTTTAGGGGGGGAGGCAGCGGCCGGGGCCTTGGTTGGTGTTGCGGCCCAGGCTCTGGAGGCCTCCGCGACACCAAACAAGGTCTCGGCTTCGCTCCTTTTAGGTGTTCAGCAGCCAGCGCAGCCACCGGGGAATGGCTGGAGCCGATGCTGGCTGCTGAAGACCTGAAAGGAGGAGAGAGGCTCGTCGTCCTTGCCAGAGCCGGGGCCTCAATTTCTGCCACGGAAGCCTCCGGAGGCCGGGCAGCGACACCAACTGAGGCCCCGACTTTGGCGAAGACAGCAGGCTTCCCTCCTCCTTTTAGGTCTTCAGCAACCAGCGCTACCAACAGCCATTCCCTCACTGGCCACAGTTGAGCTGCGGACCTTTGGTAAGATTGCGGGCCTTCTTCCAGTTTTCTCTGTGCTGGTGGGGGGAGGGAGAGGAGCTTTGCGCACGCAAGAGTGAGTACCGCGCATGCGCTGTGCTGTTTTAGCGTGGGGGTTGATGGGAGTTGTAGTCCCATTCGTTTTTCTTAATTTTGACCGTATTGTTATAATTTTTGTTTTAGTTTTTTGGGTGGTAAACATCCCTTGTTCGGTTGTGGGTTTATGTGGCCTGGTTTGGTGTGTCTGCGTTGTGTGGTTTTGCTGTCTATAAGCTCCTCACCACAACAGCTCTCATTATTTATATATATATAATTTTATATATATATACAGTATATATACACACACACGCTGTATCAAGCAATGAGAAACACAACAGTAACAAATTGTCAGTAGAAATCACCTATGGCAATAATGTCACACAAATAAACTAACATAGTTGAGGCACACACAAAATCAAGGCGAGCGCAGAGTACAATGAGAGAAAATCTATCTCAAACACATGTACATACGGTAATATATATCAGTACAGTTAGGGAGAGCAAAAACAGAACATAAATCGGTTAATTCACCAGCGTAACGACATTAGTCCATTGAATATACATATGTAATACAAAATCAACATGTTAGACAAAAAGAATTGTGTACGTCACACCTGTATATTGAAGCGGCTGCAAATGTAATAATAACATTAATAATATAATAAATGTAATAATAAAAATAAATAGAATAATATAATAAATGTAATAAAATATTATAATAGAGTAAAATAATGGAAATATAATTATAATAATAGAGTAAAATAATAAATGTAATCATAATAAATAGAGTAAAATAATAAATGTAATCATAATAAATAGAGTAAAATAATAAATGCAATAAAATAATAATATAATGAAGTAAAATAATGGAAATATAATTGTAATAATGGAGTAAAATAATAAATGTAATCATAATAAATAGAGTAAAATAATAAATGTAATAATAAATAGAGTAAAATAATAAATGCAATAAAATAATAATATAATAGAGTAAAATAATAAATGTAATAATAAATAGAGTAAAATAATAAATGTAATGATAATAGAGTAAAATAATAAATGCAATAAAATAATAATAAATAGAGTAAAATAATAAATGTAATGATAATAAATAGAGTAAAATAATAATAATAATATAATAGAGTAAAATAATGGAAATATAATTATAATAGAGTAAAATAATGTAATGATAATAAATAGAGTAAAATAATAAATGTAATAATAATAATATAATAGAGTAAAATAATGGAAATATAATTATAATAGAGTAAAATAATAAATGTAATAATAATAAATAGAGTAAAATAATAAATGCAATAAAATAATAATATAATAGAGTTAAATAACGGAAATGTAATAATAACCATAATTATAGATTAAAATAATAATTGTAATAATAGTAACAACAGAGTATAATAATAAATAACTTTGACTCGAGTATAAGCCTTTAAAAAGAGCTGAAAAACCCAGCTTATACTCGAGTATATACGGTACATTGTTTCGTGACCGAATTTATTGAAATTTTGTGTAGAAAATTACCTTCAGGATACATGAAAGATAAATATAAGTTTGTGTGTCAATGTGGCTCTTAAGTTATTTCATTCTGTGCATGTTTACAAATAGGTTTCCCCTATTTGTAAACTCGAAAACGCTTCTGGTCCCAAGCCTTTTGGATAAGGGTAATTCAACCTGTATATAACCCCTTTGGGCATTTTCGGCTTGCTTCCGAGAGCCAGGCAAGGTGAGGGTTAATGCAAAGGTGCCGTTGACAGGCCTGGAGATTGGGCAAGTCAGGGCGTCATGCGTCATGTACAGGGAGTGCCCTTGCATGCGGAAAGAGCCAAAGAGAGCCAGGTAACACCTGAAGCCAACCAGGAAGGAAACATTCAGGTGAGAGGGAAACTGAATGATTAGTCATTGTCGAGAGAACTAGTTCTTGAGAGGAGGGGAGTCTTTAAACCAGGTCACACTCCGTGGCACTTCCTTGGCAGGAAGGAAAGACTCCAAATCCTGCCTTATATGCCTTCTTTGTCATTTCCTGGAGGTGCGGTGCTTCATAAACCTTCAAAAGGGCACAGCCAAGAAAAGACTTTCCCTTGGTCCGAGCAGCTTGGGTAGGTGGGATTTCGGAAAATGGCAGCTGGGGGTGGATGGGACCCCATGGTAAGGATTGGCGAGTCCTAATAAGCATCTTGACCGGTTGTTGTTTCCTGAAGAACTGGGAGATACTGTTTTAGAAATGAGAAGCAGTGCTGTCAAAGCCTTTCATGGTTGGAATCACTGGGCTGTTGTGTGATGTCCGGGCTGGATGACTAGTGTGCTCTAGCAGCATTTTCTCCTGACATTTTGCCTGCATCTGTGGCTAATGGCATCTTCAGAGGATCTATAGCAGGCAATTGCCGGCCCTCCAGGGGTTTTGAACTTCAACTCCCAGAAATCCTAGCCAGTTTACCAGCTGTTAGGATTTCTGGGATTTGAAGTCCAAAACACCTGGAGGGTCGGCAATTGCTCACGCCTGATCTATAGCATTGTTTCTCAATCTAGGGGTTGCGAGGGGGGCTGTCAAAGGGGTCTCCAAAGACCACTGTTAGTTGCGGGGATTCTGTGTGGGAAGCTGGCCCAATTCTATCATTGGTGGGGTTCCGGATGCTCTTTGATTTCAGGTGAACTATAAATCCCAAGAACTATAACTCCCAAATGTCAAGGTCTATTTTCCCAAAACTCCACCAGTGTTCACATTTGGGCATATTGAGTATTCGTGCCAAGTTTGCTGCAGACCCATCATTGTTTGAGTCCACAGTGCTCTCTGGATGTTGGTGAACTACAACTCCAAAACTCAAGGTCAATGCCCACCAAACCCTTCCAGTATTTCCTGTTGGTCATGGGAGTTCTGTGTACCAAGTTTGGTTCAATTCCATATTTGGTGGAGTTCTGAATGCTCTTTGATTGCAGGTGAACTAGAATTCCCAACAGCTACAACTCCCAAATGTCAAGATATATTTTCCCAAAACTCCACCAGTGTTCACATTTGGGCATATTGAGTATTCGTGCCAAGTTTGCTCCAGATCCATCATTGTTTGAGTACGCAGTTCTCTCTGGATATAGGTAAACTACAACTCCAAAACTCAAGGCCAATGAAGCTGTGCTTCTTTTGAGTTGGTGGACCGATAGCTTCCCAACCTGGTGCAAGTGAAGTTCCATGTTGGGTGGTTGTGGGACCTTATCTTGTGCAGGATGGTCCTGCTACTCCATACAAGACTTCAGGAATCTCTCATCCTTCTTCTGAAGCCTTCCTTTCCAGAAACTCAACTATTCCCAGTCCCACCCTTTTTTTCCCAGGCTCTGCAGAAAAAGATCCTGATGACCAAAGACTGGTTTGTCCTGCCCTCCTGGATAAAAGAAAGCTCGAGGGATCCCAAGTCTAACCGCAGTGCGCTTGTTCTTTCTTTCTCCAGCCTGGATTCAGAGGCAGCCATGCATCGTTTGGAAGGGGACTCGGAGGTTTACAAGATGATGCAAGAAAACCGCGAAACCAGGGCTCCTCCGCGGCAGTCGAGCACCTTTCGCATGCTGCAGGTGGCTCTGGAGTTGGATGAAAAAGGTGGGCAGCCAAAATGCATACTTGTGTGCCTCTCTGCTTGTCTGTGAATCTCAATATGTCAGGAGGAAAAGGTGTGACTGCCACTTGGAGACATGTTCCTATTCGGCCTGCTCAATCATGCTTCTAAATGTTTCTAAACTAAAATTCTGAGGGTGAACACTAGGTGGCGCTGGTACTTTGTTTCTATAGTGTTGCTAAAGTTCTGGTGGTGAAATGCTCAACACCAGAACTTTAGCAACACTGTAGAAGCAAAGCACTAGCGCCATCTAGTTTCCACCCACAGAATTTATTTATTTATTTATTATTTGAACTTGCATGCCGCCACTCCCCGAGGGCTCGGAGCGGCTCACAATCACATAAAAACATCAAACAGTCAAACAGCATTTAAATTTAGGTAAAATGGTTATACAGTTTAGCAGTCAAAAGCTAACTGAAAGAGATAAGTCTTGCAGGCCTTGCGGAAGGATGGTAAGTTTTGCAAGGCTCGGACTTCACTTGGAAGAGAGTTCCAAATTGATGGTGCCACCACAGAAAAGGCTCTACGCCGGGTGGATGTTAGGTGGATAGATTTGATGTTAGGTACCTCGAGAAGGTTCAGGTGTTTGGAGCGGAGTGATCTCTGGGGTTGATAGGGGATAAGACGGTCCCTCAGATACAACGGCCCCAGACCATGTAAGGCCTTGAAGGTTAACACTATCACCTTGAAGGTGATCCGGTGCTCGACCGGAAGCCAATGAAGCTGCTGAAGGATGGGAGTTAAGTGACCTCTCACTGGGGTTCCAGTAAGAAGTCGCGCAGTGGCATTCTGGACGAGCTTAAGTTTCCGGATCAAAGACAGGGGCAGGCCAATGTAAAGGGCGTTACAGTAGTCCAGTCTCGAAATGACCGTGGCTTGGATCACCGTGGCTAGGTCATCTCTGGATAAATAGGGAGCCAGCCGCCTAGCCTGCCACAGATGGCAGAAAGCGGTTTTGCTGACGCTGGAGATTTGAGCTTCCATGGTCAGCAAAGGGTCTAAAATAACCCCAAGGCTCTTTACAGAAGATGTCGGGCATAACGTCTTGCCATCCAGGGTAGGCAGCTGGACCACCCCACCGACCGGACACCCTAGCCACAGTATCTCCGTCTTTGCTGGATTTACCCTCAATCTACTGGCACGGAGCCATCCAGTGATGGCCTCAAGGCACTGATGGAAATGAGGGTACGGAGTCTGGTCGGCCTTCCATCCTCAGAACAAGCTGGGTGTCATCAGCATACTGATAACATTCCAGCCTGAAACTTCACACCAGACTAGCAAGTGGCTGCATATAGATGTTAAATAACAACGGGGAGAGTATAGCCCCTTGAGGGACCCCACAGAACAGTTTTAGTTTTGTAAGTACTTTAGAAACATTTAGAAGCATGATTTAACAGGCCCTTCCTTTTCTTACCCTTCTTGCTTGAGCAAATGCACAGATTTGATGTTGGGGAGAGGTGAATTCAAAGGGATTGTAGAGCTGTTAAGATCATTTCAGTTTCTTAGCTCCTTGCATTTTCCCTCCATTCATTAATATTAAATGTTGGTAAAATGAAAACTCATTACAATAATTTACAGCTGCAATCCTGGGCGCTCCTTCTCCCAGGCAAGGATTGCGTCTTCTGCCCGGATCCCATAAGGCCAACGAGGCCATGGCCTCGCATGTGGACTGGTCTCTCTTTCCCCCTCTCTGCCCCTCCTCGCTCCTTCTCCCGGCAAAGTCTCTGCTCCGTCTCGCGTGCTCTCTCTCTCTCTCGTGCGCGCTCTCTCGCGCGTGCGCGCATGCTCTCTCTCTCTCACGCGCGCTCTCTCTCTCGTGCATGTCTTTGGAGCGAGTTTGCACGCACTGTGCTCTCCCCAAGCCTCCTGACTCCTGAGGAGACCTTCAGAGCACAGCGGAGCTTTCCAGCCGGTGGGAATGGGGACCTTGGAGGTGGCGGGATGGTGCCTACTTGCCTTTCTCTTCTGCTCCGGAGGCACCATGGCGAAAGCCAGCCAAGTGTGGGTCTGAGTGGTGTGTGTGTGGGGGCGGGGGAGCGTAATTCCAAAGTGTGGCCTAGGGTGCAAAAAAGTGTTAATCCGGGCCTGGCTTTCTTGCCTCCCTTTAAGGACTCAGGGCTCCAAGGACCAAACTGGACACTTCAGTTAACTCAAAAGGCTTTATTGTTCATAACATGAGTTATCTTCACTCAGGCACACTGCTTAGTTTCCCCCCCAAATAATAACTGGCTTACTTTAAAGTTCTTTGCTGTTTTGGTCCAGGAAGCTGAAGCTGAAAAGCTCTCTGAGTCTTTCCTCTCTCAATGGCCTCGAGTTATGGACACTCTCGGCCCCAGTTAGATGGCCAAGCTTGAAGACACGAAGCCTTCCTCTAGATCAGTGGTTCCCAAACTTTTTTGGCCTACTGCCCCCTTTCCAGAAAAAAATTTACTCACCGCCCCCCTAGAAATATTTTTTTTAAAATGTAATAGCAATTAAACAGAAAGATATAAGTTAATGCAGTGGTTCTCAACCTTTCTAATGCCGTGACCCCTAAATAAATTTCTATAACACAAGTCAGGGTTAGAGTAACCTCCAAAATCATTCAAAAAACGCTATATTTTCAAATCATATCATTCAGTTTATAACACAGATGTTGAATTTCAAAGTATAACATATACAGAGCTTTATAGCTTATCCACTCTACCGTATCCGGGGCGCAGCCAGGACGACGCAACAGTCCATTCCCCAATTTGGCAATTAAGGGTGTCAGTCCCGGACAAATCATAAAGTTCCAAATGGAAATAGACTGTTAGAGGGCAGGCATTAGGCCAAGGTACTCCAGTATCATAGGACGAAAACGAACCGGAGCCGCCAGTTTAGGCTCCTAGTAGTCCAATAGGGCAAGCCGACGGAAAGTCATAGAAAACACATCGGGGCCACAGATTCCGTTTCGAAATTCTTTGTCAAGGCTAGATGTCCATGTTTAGGTTCATGTCCTAGAAATGTATATATATATATATAAAGAATCATACAGTAGCAAATAGAAACATAAGCCACATTTAAACAATACTTAAAGGCGAAATCGCAATGTATAGCATACCATGAGTATAGGAGATCCTAGCACAACCTCGTCTCGATCCGGCGAGGTGACCATAAAGGTAATTTTACCTGTGGACGTACTTATTTAAATTAAATCAAAAGGGAGTGTAAGCTGACCGGCTCATTAAGGCCAAAAGGTAATTCGCATTTAATTTTAATTGTCCATAAAACTTCAAGCCTTCGGAGCACCTGGGAGAGGTTTCCGTGTGGAGGAACAAAAGGCTTTTCCAGCACCATGAGTTTTAAAGACGCAGGGGACTGTTGTTTTTCCATGCAGTGTTGATAGAAGGGATTTCTGTACTATTATTGTTTATCCTACTCTGATGCTCGATGAATCTTTGTCGGCTTGCCCTATTGGACTACTAGGAGCCTAAACTGGCGGCTCCGGTTCGTTTTCGTCCTATGATACTGGAGTACCTTGGCCTAATGCCTGCCCTCTAACAGTCTATTTCCATTTGGAACTTTATGATTTGTCCGGGACTGACACCCTTAATTGCCAAATTGGGGAATGGACTGTTGCGTCGTCCTGGCTGCGCCCCGGAAACGGTAGAGTGGAATAAGCTATAAAGCTCTGTATATGTTATACTTTGAAATTCAACATCTGTGTTATAAACTGAATGATATGATTTGAAAATATAGCGTTTTTTGAATGATTTTGGACCCTAAATAAATTTCCTCATGTTGTGGTGACCCCCAACCATATTTTCGTTGCTACTTCATAAATAATTTTGCTACTCGTACGAATTCTAATCCAAATATCTAATATGCAGTCTAAGTAACGGAGGCAGGGCGGGGCCAAAGAAGTGGACCATGCAACCCCTCCTAAATGGCCAATTGTTCACCGCCCCCTTAAAGTGGTTCACCACCCCCCAAATTCCCCTGACTGTGGAACACCCTATCTAGGGATATAAGATCGGCCCCTTCCCTGCTGTCTTTCCGAAGGCAGGTGAAAACCTGGCTTTTCGAACAGGCTTTTCCGAGCACAGCATAGCTTTATGAACTTTCGGAATGACCCGGCAATAAAATTGAATAATAACACAACATGGTTAACACTCACGAGAATGTTTTTAAGGCTTGTACAGGTTTTTTTTTTACTGTTTTGTAATACTTTTAACTTTTAGATTTGTGTTGTATGTTAATTGCTTAATGCTTTTATGGTTGTTTTTAATTGTTAATTATGTTGTGGCATTGAATTATTGCCAATTGTGAACCGCCCTAAGTCGCCCTTGGGCTGAGAAGGACGGTATAAAAGTTCCATAAATAAAATAAATAAATAAAACAACTGGAGGGCCAAAGTTTGCCCATGCCTGGTCTAGACCAGTGGTTATCAACCTGTAGGTGTTTTGGCCTACAACTCCCAGAAATCCCAGCCAGTTCACCAGCTGTTAGGATTTCTGGGAGTTGAGGCCAAAACATCTGGGGACCCACAGTTTGAGGACCACTAGTTTGGACCAGCGTTTTTCAACAAAATCCTGGGGCACACCACCAACCAAAATGACACAAAACGACACTCTAACACAGTAATACATATAGTTAATATGTTTTTAAATTTATTTATACACTCAGTGTGAAACCTGGGCCTGTTTCAATGAACACAACATAGATATCCTGCCAGGAATGGCAGAAAGACACAAACTTCCCACGCAGAACTCCCATAACCAAGAGAAAATACTATAAGAGTTTGGTGGGCATTGACCTTGAGTTTTGAAGTTGTAGTTCTCCTATATCCAGAGAGCACTGTGGACTGAAACAATGTGGGATCAGGAACAAACTTGGCATGAATACTCAATATGCCCAAATGTGAACACAGATGGAGTTTGGAAAAAATAGACCTTGACATTTGGGAGTTACAGTTTCTGGGATTTATAGTTAACACACAATCAAAGAGCATCATGAACTCTTGCAACAATGGAATTGAACCAAACTTTTGAACTTTTGAGAGCATATTGAACTCTCATTACCAACAGAAAGTACTGAAAGGGTTTGCTTGGAAATTAATGTTGAGTTTGGAAGTTGTAGTTCACCTACACCCAGAAAGCAATGTGGGCAGGAGGGGGAAGAAAGGGTATTGGAGGTTCCAATTTCCCACGGCACACCTGATGATCGCTCACGGCACACTAGTGTGCCACGGCACACTGGTTGGGAAACACTGGTCTAGACTATCCTAATAATACAGCCTAGAATCGTGCTAGTTTTTTTTAGCTTGTGGCCTGCTAAAATTCCTAGATCACACCAAGCATTTATACACTATCCTTTCCCCAGATTTGGGCCTAATCTCCTCCTTATTGTTTCAACAGATGGCACAGCCACTCACTTCCCCAGCCAGCTGTCTCCCAGCGCTCACAAACCAGTCAATAGTTCTGCGACCAGCAGCAGCCCAAAGATGATGCACACCTGTGAGAAATGCGGTGGCGGCATCACGTAAGTATTATTCACCCATGGAACATAATTGAGTTTATTTTTAGGGGGACAGTCATGCCATGAGACATAGCTTTGTGGTATAAACAGAGGCGGAATCCTGTCCCTTTGACACAATCTCTCAGGTAGGTCGATGGGCAGCAACAAAAGGCCCCAGACTCACCCTGCAGACGTCTACACAGACTGAGCATCCCTTCTCCTAAATGCGTGGGATCAAAATTTGAAAAATGTTCAGTTCTTGAAAGTGTCATTTTAGAAAATGGCATTTATCACCTAGGGAAAGAAATCATGTTACATAGTGTGATGCATTATTTTAGAGATGGAACCCGAGTGTCAACACTGACACTAATGTATGTGTAGCAATAATAGTAATTTTGTGATTTATTACCCAGCTCTCCCAACAGCTGAAGGCAGGGCACAGCACACTTAAAATAGTTCAATTAACACCTTATTGACAGAGCCGGAAGATAATTTGATACAATATTTTAATATGTTAGTGCATGAAACAAATTGGTGTGCATTGCACCATCAGAAAGCAAAGATGATGATGATGGTGACGATGATGCTTTGTATCCCACCCCATCTCCCCAAGGGGACTCAGGGCAGCTCACAAAAGCAACAGTACAAACAACATGTAATGAATACAGTGGAATGAAACTACATCCTTCCCTCTCTTTCTTTCCTTACTTCCCTCCCTTTCCTTTCTTTCTGTCCTTCCCTCCTTTCCTTCCCCCTCCCTCTTCCCTTTCCCTCTCTCCTTTCTTCATTCCCTCCTTCCTTTCCTATCCTTCCCTCCCTTTCTTTCTTTCTTTTCTTCCCTCCTTTCCTTTCCCTCCCTCCCTCCTTTCCTTTTCTCCCCTTCCCTCCTTCTTTCCCTCCCTCCCTTCTTCCCCTTCCTTCCTTCCTTCCTTTCCTTTTCTTCCCGCCTTTCATTCTTTCCTTCCCTCTCTCCCTCCCTCCCTTCCCTTTCCTCCCTCTTTCCTTTCTTTCCCTCCCTCCTCCTTCCTTTCATTCCCTCCCCTCCCTCCCTCCCTTTACTCCCTTTTCTTCTTTTCCTCCTTCCTTCTTTTCCTTCCCTCCCTCTTTCTTTCCTTTCCCTTCCTCCTTTCTTCCTTCTCTCCTTCCTTTCCTTTCCTTTGCGCCTTTCATCAGGAGGCTTTGAGTTTGTATGAATGTGTGTGTGTGTGCAACAAGTTGCTGCGAGTTTGTACAAATGTGTGTGTGCACTGGGTGGCTGTGAGTTTGCACGAATGTGTGTGTATGAGTGTGTGCATCGAGTTGCTGTGAGTTTGTATGAGTGTGTTTGTGTGCGTGCGCACCAGGTTGCTGTGAGTTTGTACGAATGTGTGTGTGCACTGGGTCGCTGTGAGGTTGCACAAATGGGTGTGGATGTGTGCGCGCATCAGGTTGCTGTGAGTTTGTATGAGTGTGTGTGTATGTGTGCACGCATCAGGTTGCTGTGAGTTTGTATGAGTGTGTGTGTATGTGTGCACGCATCAGGTTGCTGTGAGTTTGTATGAGTGTGTGTGTATGTGTGCACGCATCAGGTTGCTGTGAGTTTGTATGAGTGTGTGTGTGCGTGCGTGCAACAGGTTTCTGTGAGTTTGTACAAATGTGTGTGTGCACTGGGTGGCTGTGAGTTCGCACGAATGTATGTGTGCATTGGGTTGCTGTGAGTTTGTATGAATGTGTTTGTGTGTCTATCAGGTTGCTGTGAATTTTTACAACTCTGTGTGTGCACTGGGTGGCTGTGAGTTTTCAAAAAAGTTTGTGTGTGTGCATCATGTTGCTGTGAGTTTGTACAAATGTGTGTGTACACTGGGTGGCTGTGAGTTTGCACGAATGTGTGTGTATGTGTGTGTGCATCGGGTTGCTGTGAGTTTGTACAAATGTGTATGTGCACTGGGTAGCTGTGAGTTTGCACAAATGTGTGTGCATCGGGTTGCTGTGCATCCCTTTCACACGGCACACTTGCATTGTGTCTCCGGCAGGAACCAGGCGGTGAGGATCCAAGAGAACCGCTACCGCCACCCCTCCTGCTACACGTGTACCGACTGTGGCCTCAACCTGAAGATGCGCGGCCACTTTTGGGTGGGCCAGGAGATGTTCTGCGAGAAGCACGCCCGGCAGCGCTACCAAGGGCCAGCAGGGGGCAACACTGCCACGGCCGTCTACTCCCAGTCCTAAAGCCACAGGAGAGAAGACTCCCTCCCAATATCTAATCAATCTGTTTGATATCCGGAGGCTCCCCTGGTCTCTGTTGAGCCTTCCTCTTCTTGCACTTTTCCATGATTCAGCCAGCCAAGATGTGCCCAAGATGGGGAATGTCTAGTGCTCAAATACAAAGGATGTGGGGAACTTGAAAAGGGGGAATGGAGCTCTTTGGTGCATTTCCAGCTAGCTTGTTAGGTGTGGGATTGTCCTCTTACAGAGGCAAATGTTTGCATTTGCAAGTGGTATTTGGCACTTAATGGCTTCAACAGGGATGTTTTGCGCGACGCTGCCTTCCGAAGGGTCCTGCCTTCAGCATCGCTGTTCTCTTAAGGGCAGGTGCCAACGCCAAGCACTTCTTCCTAGTCCCAGCAGCATCTCAAGAGCAAATGGCCGTGTTGCTTCCTTCTGCGGCCAATAGCACATCCACATATCTCCGTAGTAAATGGAAATGGAGGGAAGACCATTTGAACCAGTAGGTACTGGGTTGGCGTGGGGGTAGCTTTGACTGTTGGCTCTGCCTGTAAAGCTTTCTCTAAGATGTTAAGCCAGATCTCTATGTGAAATATAATATATATATGTGTGTGTGTTAAAAGTTCATGCCGTGCACCTGCATTTACTCTACGGAAAGACTGGGAAAGTACACATTTGCTGGAGTTACAAGCCCAGGCAGGCCCGCATTACCCATAAGGCCATTGGCGCAAGCCAAGGGGGGGCAAATCAATTGGACACCCCCCCCCAAATGTTGAAACAAAATCGCAACACAACTCTCTCTCTCTCAGGGGAGGGTGGGGGGAGAGCGCTGCGAGGGGGCGGGGGAGGAGGGAATGGCGCCCCCCCTCACCACCGCCCTCTTGTCAAGGAAGGAGGGTGCGAGGAGGAGGCGGCGGAAGGAAGCCCTCGGGGCTGCTGCCAGGCATGCGCGGCACCCAGGAACATGGCAGAGGCGCTCGCACCCTCCTGCTGCGCATGCCCGGCAGCGGCCCCGGGGGCTTCCCTCCACCTCCTCACGCCCCCCTTCCTTGACTCAAGGAAGGAGGGAGCGCCGTGAAGAGGAGGAGGTGGAAAGAGAAGCCCGCCCCGGGCCGCTGCTGGCTCCAGGGGCGGGGCTTCCGTCCGCCTCCTCCTCGCACCACAAGGAGGAGGAGAAGGTGGGGGGGGGGGTGCGGTAGAGGTTGGTTTGGGGGCGCAATTCCAAAGTGTAGCCTAGGCGTCAAAAGGGGTTAATCTGGGCCTGACCCCAGAAAATGTGAAAAACACCTATTTAAAAGGGTTGTATTGTTTACCTGGAAGGGCGCCACTTCTCTAGGAACTTCTAGGCCAGTGTTTCTCAACTGGGGATCTCGAGGGGGGTTTTAGGGGCATTGCCAAAGACCATCAGACAAGACATATTTCTGATGGTCTTAGGGATCCCTTTGGCAGACAAAGCTGAAGATCTCTCCGCCTTTCTTTCTTTTCCTATTTGGTTTTGGTGAACTACAACTTCCAACCCCACCAGTTTTCAATGTTGGCCATGTAGGTAGTGTGCCAAGTTTGGTGCAGAGCCATAGTGGGCTGGGTTTGGCGTGCTCTTTGATTGTAGGTGAACTATAAATCCCAGCAACTATAACTCCCAAATGTCAAGGTCTGTTTTCCCCAAACTCCACCAATGTTCACATTTGGGCATATTGAGTATTCGTGCCAAGTTCGGTCCAGATCTATCATTGTTTGAGTTCACAGTGCTCTCTGGATATAGGTGAACTACAACTCCAAAACACAAGGTCACTGCCCAACAAACCCTTCCAGTATTTTCTGTTGGTCATGAGAGTTCTGTGTGCCAAGTTAGGTTCCATCCCATTGTTGGTGGAGTTCAGAATGCTTTTTAATTGAAGGTTAACTAGAAATCCCAACAACTACAACTCACAAATAATAATAATAATAATAATAATAATAATAATAATACTTTATTTATACTCCACCACCATCTCCCCAAGGGGACTCAGGGCGGTTTACATGACCTGAACAAAATCAGCTAAGCAGCTGAGGGGGGAAAGGGAGAGGCCCGAGGCTGTTAGGAATTGTGGGAGTTGAAGTCCAAGACACCTGGAGAGACCAAGTTTGCCCATGCCTGCTGTAGTACGTTTTCACTCTGCAGAGCAAGGTTGCCAGCAGAGGGCACTGTCTCTCCTTAGTCAAAAGACATCTCAGTGTTTCCCAACCTTTTTTGAGCCACTGCACATTTTTTACATGTACAAAATCCTGGGGCACACCACCAACCAAAATGACACAAAATGACACTCGAACACAGTAATACATATAGTTAATATGTTTTTAAATGCATTTATACACTCGGTGTGAAACCTGGGCCTGTTTCGATGAACTCTACATAGATATCCTGGCAGGAATGGCAGAAAGACAAACTTCCCACACAGAACTCCCATAACCAAGAGAAAATGCTATAAGAGTTTAGTGGGCATTGACCTTGAGTTTTGGAGTTGTAGTTCACCTCTATCCAGAGAGCACTGTGGGCTCAAACAATGTTGGATCAAGACCAAACTTGGCATGAATACTCAATATGTCCAAATATGAACACAGATGGAGTTCAGGGCAAATAGACCTTGACATTTGGGAGTTGTAGTTGCTGGGATTTATAGTTCCCCTACAATCAGAGAGCATTCTGAACCCCACCAATGATAGAACTGGGCCAAACTTCCCACACAGAACCCCCAGGAGGCAAGAGGAGGTCTCTACTTGGGGAAAGGGAGGTGGGCCTTCCCAATGCATGGAGAGGGAGAGACCAAGTAGACAATGGGTGGGGAGGGGGGGTGTTTGTAATTTGGTGCCTTTATAGAGGTAGGTTTCTTAAGGTTTTTATACTTCAACACACTAGACTCCCCTCCCCTCCTGGAGGTTCCAATTTCCCACGGCGCACCTGATGATCGCTCACGGCACACTAGTGTGCCCCGGCACACTGGCTGGGAAACACCGCTTTACATAAGGCAAGATACGAGGGCGGGTCAATAAGTCTGTGACTTTTTGAATGAAACACAGGTTTTTGGATTTAAAAAATCTTTTTATTTTTCAACGTAGTCTCCTTTGAGCTCTATACACTTTGTCCAACATTTCTCCAATTTTTATCCCTTCCAAAAATAAGATTTGTGGAGGCCATCAAGATAGGTATTTGTTTGTGAGATGATTTCATTGTTGGAGTCAAATCTCTTTCCACTGAGCCATTTCTTCAGGTTTGGAAACAAGAAATAGTCACTCGAGGCTAAATCCGGAGAATAGGGTGGATGAGGGAGCAATTTGTATCCAAATTCATGGATTGTTGCCATGGAAACTGCACATGTGTGCACTCTTGCATTGTCCGGGTCCCATCTTGCGGAAAGCTTTCTCATACCCAAGTAATCATTTAAAATTGAAACCACTGAGCCGTGTGAGATGCCTATGGCTTCCACAATCTCTCGCACTTTTAGTCTTCGATCGGCCAACACCATATCGTGATTTTTTTCAATTGTTTTGGGTGTAGAGACCTCAACTGGGCATCCAGAACGTTCGGCATCTTCCATGCTTGTACAGCCACAACGAAATTCAGTAAACCACTTTTTTACCATTGAAATTGTATTTATCAGGCTTAGCCTTGGTTTGAGAGATGGTTATTTTCCGCAAAAAATAATGCTTAATGAGCACACAAAATTCACTTTTTTCCATTTTCTCCTCAAATCACGCGGTAGTCTGCTATCAATGGCTGTCAAACACAAACTAAATGACGCAGCTTGTTCAATTTTTGACAGGAGTCAACTGACAGGTGCCTGTTGACAGGAGCAGTGTCACCCTTTCAGTTAAGAGGCGGGACATTCAAAAAGTCACGAACTTATTGACCCGCCCTCATAGATAGATAGATAAATAGATAGATATATCCCTTGCCAAATCTCACGTATGGCCATGTGAAAGGGATCTAGGAGTCTCAAGTCAACTGCAAGCTGAGTTCTAGGAGGAATTCATGCAAAAACATGGAACATCTTTCATAGGAATGGGGCACACAACCTGGTCAAGAGTAGCTGTCAAAGATTTGGGGCAAGTTGGAAGTGTGTCTGCAAAATGTGTTTACAGTAGGACTATCTTGTTATCGGGGGAAGCCCTCGTGGCGCAGCGGGTTATACAGCTAAACTGCTGAACTTGCAGACCAAAAGGTTGGTGGTGCGAATACGGGGAGCGGGGTGAGCTCCCCCTGTTAGCCTCAGCTTCTGCCAACCTAGCACTTCGAAAACATGCAAATGTGAGTAGATCAATAGGTACCGCTTTGGCAGGAAGGTGATGACGCTCCATGCAGTCATGCCGGCCACATGACCCTGGAGGTGTCTACGAATGCCGGCTCTTCAGCTTTGAAATGAAGATGAGCACCATCCCCCAGAATCGGACTCGAGTAGACTGAATGACAGTGGAAACCTTTACCTTTTATCTTGTTATTCCCATCATGGAACTATTTTTCCACAGTGGTGAGATGGGTCGTTAATTCAGACCGGCTTTATTTAAATTTATTTATTATTTATTTAAAACGCAGGGGACTCAGGGCGGAGCATAACATATATACAGCAAACATTCAATGCCAGGACATAAATATACACAAACATTAAAATCCTTTATAGCAGTGTTTCCCAACCTTTTTTGAGCCACGACACACTTTTAACATTAAAAAAATCCGGGGGCACACCACCAACCAAAATGACACAAAATGACACTCTAACACTGGGGCAGTGCCAAGCCAGCGGTGTCAAGGCCAGCACAATGCTGGCTTCGCACTGTCCCCTCAGGGCTGGAGCAGCTGCTGGGAGTGCCGAAGCCGGGGGAGGGGGCAGAGCCAGGCCGCGCCATGCCCCCCCCTCCTCCCAGCTTCAGCTCTCCTACAGGTCACGCCATGCCCCTCCCCCCAGCTTCAGTTCTCCTACAAGCCGTGCCATGCCCCGCCCCCTCCCCCCAGCTTCAGCTCTCCCACAGAGGAGCAGCATGAGCGGTGGATGGGCTGCAGTGGGCGGGGCTCCTCCGCGCGGCTTCAGCGAGCGAGGGGCGAGAGTCATGGTGGGAGTCATGGCGGATTGGAGGCTGGCTGGGGAAACGGCCAAAGGAGGCGGCGCCCCGATGCCTTCTTTTTCTTCGCCACTGCCTGGCCCTTCCTCCTCCTCCCCCAAGCAGCAGGAGTTCAGCAGGAGGGGGGGAGGAAGGGGGGCAGAGAGCTTTTCTCACGGCACAGCAGGAGGTCCATCACGGCACACTAGTGTGCCACGGCACACTGGTTGAGAAAGACTGCTTTATAGAAACATTAAAAGTTGCTTACCATAACAGAACACCATTTTGCCTCATTGCACTGCCCCAAAGGCTTGGCCCCACAGCCAGGTCTTAACCATTCTTCTGAAGGACGGTCGGGGGGGAGGGGGGGGTTGATCTATTATTGCCAGGAAGGGAGTTCCATAACCGGGGTGCAATTACTGAGAAGGCCCTGTCTCTCGTCCTTACCAAACGCGCCTGTGACGGTGGTGGAAATTAGAGCAGGGCCTCCCCAGAAGATCTTAGTTTCCGCAGTGGTTCATAAAGGGAGGGGTGTCCGGACAGGTAAACTGGGCTGGGGACATTTAGAGTTTTCTAGGCCAAAGCCAGCACTTTGAATTGTGCCTGGTAGCAAACAGGCAGCCAGTGGAGCTGACACAATATGGGAGTTGTGTGCTCCTGTATGCTGCCCCAGTTCTTAACCTGGCTGCCTCTCATTGGACTATTTGGAGCTTCCGAACCGTCTTCAAAGGCAACCCCATGTAGAGGACGTTGCAGTAGTCTATCCTGGATGTAACAGCAGCGTAGACCACTGGGGCCAAGTCTGACTTCCCAAGGTAGGGGTGCAGCCGGCACACAAGGTTTAATTGTGCAACCCCACCCCACCCCCAAGCCACCGTTGCAACCTGGGATTCCAGGCTCAGTGATGAGTCCAAGAGGCCTCCCAAGCTGCAAACCTGTGCCTTCAATGGGAGTGTAACCCCATCCAGCAGAGGCTGTAACCCTATACCCTGTTTGGTCTTGCGATTGACCAGGCTGTCCTCTATTTTGTCAGGGTTCAACTTCAATTTATTTACTCTCATCCAGACTGTCACAGCAGCTAGGCACTGGTTCAGGACCTGGACAGCCTCCTTCGCATCTGGTGGAAAGGAGTAATAGAGTTGGACGTCATCTGCAAACAGATGGCATTGAACTGGAAAACTCTGAATAATCTCATCCAATGGCTTCATGTTGCTGTTAAACAACATGGGGGGCTATACTGAGCCCTGCGGGACACCACAGGACAACGGCTGTGGGGCCAAGCAGTTGTTCCCCAACAACAACACCTGGGTACGATTCTCAAGGAAGGACTGGAGCCACTGCAGAACAGTACTCCCAAGGCCCATCCTCACAAGGCGACCCAGAAGGATACCGTGGTGTACGGCAGTGTTTCCCAACCTTTTTTGAGCCGCGGCACACTTTTAACATTAAAAAAATCTGAGGGCACACCACCAACCAAAATGACACAAAATGACACTCTAACACAGTAAAGAACGCCTGGGGGATTGTGAGCTGCTGGGAGCAGCTGCTGGGAGTGCCGGAGCCAGGGGAGGAGCCAGGCCGAAGCTGTGGGAGTGCTGAAGCTGGGGGGGAGGGGGCGGAGCCAGGCTGCATCATGCCCCCCAGCTTCAGCTCTCTCACAGAGGAGGAGCATGAGCAGTGGATGGGCTTCAGTAGGCGGGGCTCCTCCGCATGGCTTGTGTTCAAGGGTGAGAGTCATGGCTGGAGTCATGGCAGATTGGAGGAAACAGCCGAAGGAGGCGGTGCCCCAGTCCCTTCTTTTTCTTTACGGCCGCCCATCCCTTCCTCCTCTCCCAAGCAGCAGGAGTTCGGCAGGAGGAGGGGGGAAGGAAGGGGGGGCAGAGAGCTTTTCTCGCGGCACACCTGATGATCGCTCACGGCACACTAGTGTGCCACGGCACACTGGTTGAGAAACACTGGTGTACGGTATTGAAGGATGCTGAGAGGTCCAAGAGAACCAACAGGGACACACGCCCCCTGTTGAGCTCTCTGCGGAGATTATCCACTAAGGCGACCATGGCTGTCTCAGTTCCATGACCTGGTCTGAAACCATATAGTTTCGTCCAAGAAGCCCAGGAGCTGTGAGGCAATCACACTTTCCAGGACTTTGCCGAAAAAGAGGAGATTGGAAACTGGCCGATAGTTGATGAATTGAGTGGGGTCCAGTGATGGCTTTTTCAACAGCGGTTTTATCACAGCTTCTTTTAAGCTCGCTGGAATGTTGCCTTCCCGAAGGGAGGCCTTAACCACCACCTTGACCCACTCTGCCAAACCCCCTCTGGCTTCCTTTATAAGCCAGGATGGGCAGGGGTCCAGTAGGCACCTCCAAGATCATGTTGATTTATTTATTATTTATTTCAAAAATTTATACCCTGCCCTTCTCCACCCCTGGAGGGGGACTCAGGGCGGCTCACAACCGGCAGCGATTCAATGCCCACATACTGTATACAATCAATAAAACAACAATTACACGATACTCTCGGCATTACTTCGCGAAAGAAGATTCTTAGGAAGGACTCATCCCACGTTTTTTTTACAAGCGCGTTGATGACTAAAAAGGCCAATCTGAGATAGGCAAGTTCGGTTGCAGAAAGCACAGCAGAAAGTCTCCTTGGGTGCTGTTGTTTCCAAGTTGCGGTTCTTTCTGCATTGTTGTTTCTCTTCAAGACCCATTCAGCGTGTCTTCTCGAAAGAGGCCGCAGCATTGCGGATACTGCATCTCCATGCCTCCCGATGTGAGGCCAGGGTGGACCATTGTTTGTGATCAATCTGGCCAAGCCTGAGATGTTGTTTCAGGGAGTCCTTATATCTCTTTTTTGGGGTGCCTCTCTTGCGCTGACCCGTGGCGAGTTCACCATAGAGTAGTATCGTTGGGAGGCGGTGGTCCTCCATCCTAGAGACGTGCCCTGCCCAGCGCAGCTGTGTTCTCAATAGCATGGCCTCAACGCTGGTGATCCCTGCTTGCTCAAGGACAGCAACATTTGTCACATAGTTGGTCCAGTGTATATTTAAGGATTGTGCGAAGACAGCGCTGATGAAAGCGTTCGAGGAGTCGCAGGTGTTGGCGATAGGTGACTCATGTTTCAGACCCATAGAGGAGAATAGACAGTACGATAGCTCTGTACACATTGATTTTGGTGCTTTGCTTCAGGTGCTTGTTGCTCCAGACTCTTTTGTGAAGCCTTCCGAATGCACTCTATGCCTTTGCTAATCTGTGATCTATCTCTTTATCAATCTCGGCGTCTGAAGAGATGATGCTTCCCAGGGAGGTGAACTGCTAAACGGACTTAAGCACAGATTTGCCTATGCTGACGCGGGGATGATGGTGTTCTTCCTGTGGTGCGGGCTGGTAGAGGACTTCCGTTTTCTCCAGCCCAAACAGGTCTGCAGCTGCTGCAAAGCAGGATGTTAGGCGCTGCAGGGCTGCTTCTGAATGGGCGACAAGGGAAGCATCGTCAGCAAAAAGCAGCTCACGGACTAGATAGTTTCGATAAATACACGATAAATAACACATTAATCAGATTAAAACCAATTAAAAATACAACCATACAAATAGTTCGAGTTCTGCAATCCGAAGCCAGTCTACAGTCCATTTTCATAACACTGTCATCATTCCTGCTACCCAATGTGGCCAGCATGACTGCACTGTTACCTTCCAACAGAAGCGGTACCTATTGATCTACACACAGTTTTCGAAGTGCTAGGTTGGCAGAAGCTGGGCCTAACAGCAGGAGCTTACCTCATTCGAACCACCAACCTTTCAGTCAGCAAGGTCAGCAGCTCAGCGGTTTAACCCGCTGTGCCACAAGGGGTTAAACCCGCTGCTGCACCACCATCATCTGCCAAGGAATATTGGTGCTTCATCAAACTATAGCTTCCACTAATCCATAGCCTTGAACTATGAAAGTTAAAGTGGTGTCAAACTGTGTTAAGTTGACAATGTAGATGCATCCTTGGTCCACAAGGACATGAATCAAAAGGATGACGCTAACTAAGTGGTTGAATATCAGTCTTATTCCTCCCTCCTTTGAGATCTGGGGGGAAGTCATGCAGAAAAATGGGCATCATTCATGGCAGTGGGACATATGGTCATGAGTTTCTCCTTTGTTTACCACCCTGTTTTTCCAAAAGTGGCTTTTGGGCACGCTTGGAATGCTTTTGGGGTTCGATGAGAGAAATTGGGATCTGCAGAAACACAAAAGAGGGGCGTCCGTCCCCCCGAAACCACGCAAACAATGGCTTGGATTGGAAAGGCATTGTGGATGCCGCTTGTCTTCCTGTTCGGAGCAGCATTCCTGCTATGAAGTCACCAGAGAAACGGCCGGCCCAACGTGTTCTGGAATGTGGCCTGTGCATTCCCCACATTCAAGGGCCTGAAAGCAAAGGGAGAGGCAGAGCAAGGCTTTCCGCCAGAGAGTCTTGCTAAGAGAAGCATCGTGGGCAACAAAGGCATCCGAGTCGTCACAGGCTCGTAAACCCTGAGCAAACCTCGCTGCAGACTTTTAATGTCTTTGCACCAACGTAACTGACACAACATGCTCTAAAGCAGGCATGGACAAACTTGGACCCTCCAGGTGTTTGGGACTTGAAGTCCAAAACACCTGGAGGGGTGAAGTTTGCCCATGCCTGCTCTAAAGCAATTATGGGAGATGTAGTTGCAAACACCTACCATTATCCATCATAGCTCTTACCAGATCTACCTACAATTGGTGGAAAACCAATAAATTCCTTGAAGAGTCCTTCTCTCTGAGCCTCCAAGGCTCGGGATCCAGGTGTGGCTCTTTTCATGATTGCATCTGGCTCTCCAGAGCAGCCCGGGCCTTCCTTCCTTCCTCTTCCTTTCTCCCCCTTCACCCTTTCCTTCTCTCCTTCCTTTTCCCTCCCTCTCTCCCCTTCCTTCTTTCCTCCATTCTCCCTCTTCCTTCCTTCCTCTTCCATTATTTCATTCTCTCCTTCCTTTTCCCTCCCTCTTTCCCCTTCTTTCTTTCCTCCGTTCTTCCTCTTCCTTCCTTCCTCTTCTTTCCTTCCTCTTCCTTTCTTTCTCCCCTTCACCCTTTCATTCTCTCCTTTTCCCTCCCTCTCCCCTTCCTTCTTTCCTCTATTCTCCCTCTTCCTTCCTTCCTTCCTCTTCCTTCCTTCCTTCCCATCACCCTTTCCTTCTCCTTCTTCCTTTTCCCTACCTCTCCCCTCTCTTCTTTCCTTCATTCTCCCTCTTCCTTCCTCTTCCTTCCTTCCTTTCTCCCCTTCACCCTTTCCTTCTCTCCTTCCTTTCCCCCTCTCTCCCCTTCCTTCTTTCCTCCATTCCCCCTCCCACCTTCTTTCTTGCTTCCTCTTCTATTCTTTTTCCCCAAGTCTTCCTTTCCTCCTTCTTCCTTTCTTTTCATTTCCCTCTCTCTCCCCTTCTTTCTTTTCTTCTTTTCCCTTCATTATTTTACTTTTTCCTCACTCTCTTTCCTTTCTTTTCCCCACCCTTTCCTTTCCTCCCTTCCCATTTCCTTCTTTCTTTTCCCCTCCTTGTCTCTCTCCTGCTTTTCTTTTCTTCCTTTTCCATAGCTTGTTCTTCTTTTCTTCCTTCCTCCCCCCCCCTCCTTTATTTCCTCTTTTTTTCTTTCTTTCCCCCTTCCTTCCTTCCTTCCTTCCTTCCTTCCTTCCTTCCTTCCTTCCTTCCTTCCGTCTTCTCTTCCTTCCCAGAGTCCTGAGCATGCCTTTTGCAGAGCCAGGTCTGAAGTGTCCCGTCATTCTGCCGGGGAAATCCTTTTCTCATTGTATGTACGTATATACTCACATTTAGTTGAATTCAGTCTTAAATTTATATATATATATTATATATATATATATATATATATATATATATATATAAAATGGCACTGACTGAAATAAATTTCCAAATATTTTGCTTTTATGGCTCTCTGAGTCGAAAAGGTTCCCGACCCCTGCTCCAAGGGAAGCAATGGCGAACCTTCTCTCGACTCTGATATGGTCACCATACATAGAAAACAAGACACACAACAGCAGACCCTGCAACTCTGAATTAATGGAGTCAAATGGCAGGAAAAGAGATTCCACCTAAATATTAGAAATACCTTCCTGATGGTAAGAGCCGTTTGGCAGTGGAATATGCGGGTGACGTCTACTTCTTTTGAGGTTTTTAAGAGGAGGCTGGATGGCTATCTGTCAGGGTTGCTTTGATCGTATTATCCTTGGGCATCATATCCACAAGCCTTGTACCTCAATTGAAACCCCACTAGCCTTACTAAACAAAACAAATTACAGCTCCCCAGGTGTTACTGGATCACAACAACCATCAGCTGAAGTCATGATGTATAATGATGAAGAATACAGAAGATGCACCATCTGGAGGGCCATAATGTAAATATGGCGGGATGTATTTTCATTCACTGGACCAAATTTGGCACAAATACCCAGTACGCCCAAATCTGAATACTGGTGGGTTGGGGGAGGGGGTGTTGATTTGGTCATTTGGGAGTTGTAGTTGCTGGGATTTATAGTTCACCTACAATCAAAGAGCATTCTGAACTCCACCAATGATTGAATTGAACCAGACGTGGCACACAGAACTCCCATGACCAGCAAAAAATACTGGGTTTGGTGGGCATTGACCTTGATTTTGGAGTTGTAGTTCACCTACATCCAGAGAGCACTGCGTACTCAAACAATGATGAATCTGGACCAAAATCGGCACAAATACCCAGTATGCCCAAATGAGAACACTGGTGGAGTTTGGGGAAAATAGACCTTGACATTTGGGAGTTGTAGTTGCTGGGATTTATAGTTCACCTACAATCAAAGAGCATTCTGAACTCCACCAATGATGGAATTGAACCAGACGTGGCACACAGAACTCCCATGACCAGCAAAAAATACTGGGTTTGGTGGGCATTGACCTTGATTTTGGAGTTGTAGTTCACCTACATCCAAAGAGCACTGCGTACTCAAACAATGATAGATCTTGACCAAACTTTGCATGAATAGTTAGTATGCCCAAATGTGAACACTGGTGGAGTTTGGGGAAAATAGACCTTGACATTTGGGAGTTGTAGTTGCTGGGATTTATAGTTCACCTACAATCAAAGAGCATTCTGAACCTCACCAATGATAGAATTGGGTCAAACTTCCCACACAGAACCCCCCTGTCCAACAGAAAATACTGTGTTTTCTGATTATCTTTGGTGACCCCTCTGACACCCCGTCGTGACCCCCAGGTTGAGAACCACTGCTCTAGATTGAGTTCAAAAAAAGCCAAGAGGGGAGAATGGGGTGCAACGTAGACCTTCCCAGTTGACTGAGGCAGAAGCAAACTGCTGCAACCTCTTCTAGTGGACTTGTTATTCCTCCTTAATAATGTTTGCCATCTAAACCACACTATGATGTTGTTTGGCCACATAGATTGCAGCTGTGAAATCTCGGAGGTTATGTTCAAGGGTTCACTAAGACTTGTGGGTTTGGCTCCATTTTGCCGCTGTATGCAGAAGGAAGGTCACACCCCACCCTTTGATGGCTCAATGGCATTCTATTCAGGACTCCCCACCTCCGTCTCCCACCAACAAAAAGCAACACAAGCAAAAAAAAAAAAAAAAAAAAATGATGGTGCTTGAGATTATTCAGGGTCAAAGTCTCATTCTGTTCTTTCTGGCTGGGGAGCCCCTCCTGTGTTATCAAATCCCTTTGGTATTTTGTCTTTAACATTGAACTTTTGGAACTATTCACATGGGACACCTTGTTGAGCTTTATTGCACCACCGGGGTCAGTTTGCAGTCCTGGTTTTGCTCCAAAAAATGGACAAATCCTAAATTTATCGGAGAAAAGAGTGTGTGGTGCAAATGTGGACTGGGAGGAATGAGAAGTTGGAAGCCAACATGCACAAGTTGGAGGAAACAACCTCCTAGACCAGCGGTTCTTAGAGTGTGCTCCGCGGAGCCCTTAGGGCCCTGCTAAACATACTAAGGGGCTCCATGGTTTCTCCCTCCTCCTCCCTCCAGCCTTTCCTTCTCCTTTCCTGCTCCTCCTCGCCTCCTTCACCGCCAACAGCTCTTTTTCCTTGCTTGGACTGGACAGCCCCAGGGATTACTACTACTACTACTACTACTACTACTACTACTACTACAGAGGCTGGTTGCCCATTGGTTGGGGATGCTTTGATTGTGCTTTTCCTGCCAGGCAGAAGGGAGTTGGACTGGACTGCCCCAGGAATTTTTGCAATTACTACTACTACTACTACTACTACTACTACTACTACTACAAAGGCTGGGTGGCCACTTGTTGGGGGTGTTTGATTGTGTTTCTTCTACCTGGCAGAAGGGGGTTGGACTGGACTGCCCCAGGAATTTTTGCAATTACTACTACTACTACTACTACTACTACTACAAAGGCTGGGTGGCCATTTGTTGGGGGTGCTTTGATTGTGCTTTTCCTGCCTGGCAGAAGGGAGTTGGACTGGACGGCCCCAGGGATTTCTGCCATTATTATTATTACTACTACTACTACTACTACTACTACTACTACTACTACAAATCCTGGGTGGCCATTTAGTGGGTCTGTAGATAGTAGGTTGTGTTTCCTCATCAGCTTTCCTATGCAATCAGTGGTTCCCTTGATATATGGCAAGAGTACTTTTCCTCTGGGTGGATCTTTGTCTTTACTTTCGTGGCTTGTTCTCAGTCTTGCAGCTCTGTGTTGTTGCCCTTTGGTCACTTTGTCTTTAGGGGCCGTTTACTCTCAGAGCTGCACCTGAATCGTCTTGAAGCCAATTTCAGAAGTGGCAATTGCTCCACCGGCTAGAGGGCATTTCATTTATTGGACCCTTCCCCAATAGCTATTGTCTCCTTGGCAGAGGCGTTAGTGGAGAATCTCAAAAGGAAATGGAAGGGAAACTTTTGTTCTCTTTTGAGGAGTAAAGCCAGGGGCCCCTTTATAGCTTGCTACTCCTATAGCCATTCCTGTTTCCGGGGGCAATGTGGGCTGCCTGTTTGTATCTCTCCTGGTGAGGAAGCCCACCAATACGTTGGTAGGATGGGGAACCTTTCCGCAAAGTAATTAAAGCTTAGCCCTATATAGCTCTCATCCTCTTAATTGTTTCTTGGTTGTGATATGGTTATCATGTCTTTCTATAGGCCAGTGTTTCTCAACCTCAGGGTCGCGAGGGGTGTCAGAGGGGTCACCGAAGACCATCACCAAAGACACAGTTTTTCTGTTGGTCATGGGGGTTCTGTGTGGGAAGTTTGGCCCATTTCTATTGTTGGTGGGATTCATAATGCTCTTTGATTGTAGGTGAACTATAAATCCCAGCAACTACAACTCCCAAATGTCAAGGTCTATTTTTGCCAAACTCCACCAGTGTTCACAGCTAGGCATATTGAGTATTAATGCCAAGTCCGGTCCAGATCCATCATGGTTTGAGTCCATAGTGCTTTCTGGATGTAGGTAATCTACAAGACCAAAACTCAAAGTCAATGCCACCACACCTTTCCAGTCTTTTCTGTTGGTCATGGGAGTTTTGTGTGCCAAGTTTGGTTCAATTCCATCATTGGTGGATTTCATAATGCTCTTTGATTTTAGGTGAACTATAAATGACAGCAACTACAACTCCCACATGACAAAGTCAATCCCCCCCCCCAACCCCACCAGTATTCAAATATGGGCGTATCAGGTATTTGTGCCAAATTCGATCCAGTGAATGAAAATACATCCTGCCTGTCAGATATTTACCTTCCAATTCATAACAGTAGGAAAATTACAGTTTTGAAGAAGCAACAAAAATAATGTCATGGTTGGGGGTCACCACAACATGAGGAACTGTATTAAGGGGTTGCGGCATTATGAAGGTTGAGAAACACTGCTATAGGCAAACAGATTAAGTCGTTTATTGCAGTGTTTCCCAACCAGTGTGCCGGGGCACACTAGTGTGCCGTGAGAGATCATCAGGTGTGCCGTGGGAAATTACAGTGTAGAGAGAGAGAGAGAGAGAGAGAGAGAGAGAGAGAGAGAGAGAGAGAGAGCCTAGCAGGAAACTTCAGGCAGTGGAAATGAGGCTTTCCTGGCCGAAGCAGCAATGCCAGCCAGCCTGGCTGCAGTCAGGAAGAGCCCTCGGCATCCAGAACTTTCCTCCCTCCCTCCTCTCTCTCTCCTTCCCTTCCTTCCTTCCCTCCCTCTCCGCGCCAAGGGCTACCTGGCTGGGCTGCGGCTCCTCCTGCTTCCTGGGCGCTCTTCTGCCCTCTTCCCCTCTGGCAGCAAGGAGGAGGAGAGGGAGGATGAGTCCGTGGGACTGCCCCATCCAACCCCGTTCCCGGAGGCTTGAGGCGAGGCTTTCTGCCCTCTAGCCCCTCCGCGCCGGGAAAAGGGAGCAACCCCTCATCTCTTGGCCTCTCCTGGCTGGGCTCCGGGTTCGCTGCAGAGCAGAGCAGAGCAGAGCAGAGGCCGGGATGCGCAGCTCCACAGCCCAGCTTTGTTCCTTCCCGATCTGGCCCCAAGGCGACAGCAGGGAAGCCGAAGGGATGCCCGGGAGGGGGCAGTCCTGGGGGTGGGGCTGAACCCCTTCAAGAAGGAGAGCTACGGCTGCGAGCCTCCGCCGCAGTTTGTTCCGAGGTTCGGAGCCACCCCGTGTGCTCAATTCCTATTCGTCTTGCTCAGCTGAGCCCGCGTGCGCTTCGGCCACTCAGCGCAGCCCTCCCCCACGGGACGGTGACGGGCCTCCTGCACATGGGCCTCCGGGGGGGGGGGGAGAGGTTTGGTGGAAGCAGCGGCGTCATGAGAGG
The DNA here is from genome assembly GCA_030556195.1 of Anolis apletophallus. Lineage (NCBI taxonomy): Eukaryota > Metazoa > Chordata > Lepidosauria > Squamata > Anolidae > Anolis > Anolis apletophallus. The sequence continues at coordinate 9,969,848 of JARBWK010000013.1, forward strand.
GAGGGTGATCGTTAGTAAAATGACAGAGTGTCATTTTGTGTCATTTTGGTTGGTGGTGTGCCCCAGGATTTTGTAAATGTAAAAAATGTGCTGCGGCTCAAAAAAGGTTGAAAATCACTGGTTTATTGCATATGTTCTGTATTGCAAAACCTAGAACTGATATAGGAAAACGGGTGCCATTTTTTTTGGAATTAGCAAGTTAAATCTACCCAGAAACAGGGCTAACATTTGAAGTATCAAAACAGGTCTCGGCCAATGTAATGCCCATTGAATATTTATTTATTTACTAGATTTATATCCTGCTTTTCTCGACCTTGAAGGGGACACAAGGCAGCTTACAGATAGGCAACAATTCAATGCTTAACAACAATATACACGTAAAGATTTTACTATACACAATATACACAAAAACATTTTAATTGCAATTAAGATCAAAATCAAAATATATCAAAACATTTTTAAAAACATTACCATTGCTATAAAACCACGCTATCTGCAATCATAATCCAGGTCATTGCACATCATTCCAGTCCATCTATTATAGTTATTCTCCAAAAACTTGATCCCAAAGCCACGTTTTCACTCTCTTCCTGAAGGGCAGGAGGGAGGGGGCTGATCTAATATCACTGGGGAGGGAGTTCCACAGCCAAGGGGACACTACTGAGAAGGCTCTCGCCCCCACCCAGGGCCGTAGCCAGGATTTTGATTCGGGGGGGGGGGGGGGGGTGAGACTGGGTGGAAGAGGGTCTACCCTAGCAAACCTTTTGTATTGTTATCCCAATAACCCCATGAATGTGGGATATAATGAGCATGGTGATCAGATCATGATATGAATAAACATAAAAGTTTAAATAATGTACCACTAAGGCCTTCTCGTGGACCACCCTGAGAATTTGGGGGGGGGGGGCTGAAGCCCCCTAAGCCCCCCCCCCCGGCTACATGCCTGCCCCCACCAATCATGCCTGTGAAGGAGGTGGAATCGAGAGCAGGGCCTCCCCGGATTATCTTAATCTCCGAAATGGTTCATAGAAGGAGATATGTTCAGACAGGTAAGCTGGGCTGGAACCGCATAGGCTGAAGCCAATACTTTGATTTGTGTTTGGTAGCAAACTGGCAGCCAGTGAAGCTGACACAACAGGGGGGGGGTTATTATTTATTATTTATTTATTATACAATCATATAAAATATAAAATCATATATTACAATCATATAAAAGCACCACAGAAGTAAAAACAACAAACTAGACCCGAAAAGATTTTCCAGCTTAGCAGTCAAAGGCTAGCCGGAAAAGGTGGGTCTTGCAGGCCTTGCGGAAAGAGAGTAGATCATGCAAGGCCCGAACATCGCTTGGAAGGGTGTTCCAGATTGACAGCGCTACTACAGAAAAGGCTCTGCGCCGAGTCGATGTGAGACGAATTGCTTTAAAGGTCGGCACTTCCAGGAGGTTCATTAGTTCGGAATGGAGTGACCTCTGGGGTTGGTAGGGGAAGAGACGGTCCCTCAGATACAGCGGCCCCAGACCATGCAAGGCCTTGAAGGTTAACACCATCACCTTGAAGATGATCCGGTGCTCGACCGGAAGCCAATGAAGCTGCTGAAGGATGGGTGTTATGTGACATCTCACGGGAGCCCCAGTAAGAAGTCGAGCAGCGGCATTCTGGGTGAGCTTTAGTTTCCCGATCACTGACAAGGGCGGGCCAATGTAAAAGGCGTTACAGTAGTCCAGTCTCGAGATGACCGTGGCTTGGAGCACCGTGGCCAGGTCTTCCCTGGATAGGTAGGGGGCCAGACGACCTGGGCCTCCATTAACAGCAATGGGTCTAAGACGACCCCAAGGATCTTTACTGAGGATGTCGGGCATAATGCCTTGCCATCCAAGCTAGGCAGCCGTCCTCCCCGCCCACTGGGCGGCCCAGCCACAGTATCTCCATCTTTGCTGGATTCACCCTCAATCTACTGGCACGCAGCCAACCAGTAACGGCTTCAAGGCACTGTTGGAAACAAGAGGGTACGGAGTCCGGTCGGCCTTCCATTCTCAGAATGAGCTGGGTGTCATCAGCGTACTGATCACATTCCAGCCCAAAGCTTCGGACCAGACCAAGGTTGTGTTCTCTCTGTATGCCGCTCCAGTGAGGAATCTGGCTGCCACCCATTGGAACTTTTGGAGCTTCCAAAACGTCTTCAAAATCAACCGCAGATAGAGTGCATTGCAGTAGTCTATGCCAGGGCTGTCCAACTGGCGGCCCCGGGGCCGGATCCGGCCCCGTAGCCTGTTGGACATGGCCCCACCTATGCCCACAGCCGCCATTTTTAAATTTGAAAAAAAATATCGATTTTTTTTAAAAAAATGGCGGCCGGGGGCCGGGGGGGGAGGCGGGGCAGGGAGGAGGAAGAGAGCTAGCTCCTCCTCCTTTTTGGCGCCCCCCCTCCCTACCTAGGGCGGGGGAGCCGCCGAAAAAGGGCAGAAGGCGGCGCCAAGAGCAGCGCGTCACAGGCCTGGCGTGACGCGCTGCCCCTTGGCGCCGCCTTCTGCCCTTGTTCAGCGCCCCCCTCCCTTCCTAGGGCGGAGGGGGCGCCGAAAGGAGGAGTAGGCGGCGCCAAGAGCAGAGCGTCACAGGCCTGGCGTGACGCTGCTCAGCGCCGCTCCTCCTTTCGCGCCCCCTCCGCCTAGGAAAGGCGCCGAAAAGGAGGAGTAGGCGGTGCCAAGGGGCAGCGCGTCACGCCAGGCCTGTGACGCGCTGCTCTTGGCGCCGCCTTCTGCCCTTTTCGGCCGTTTAGGAGGGCGGGGCCTGGGGTTGGGGGCGGGGCCTGGGGGCGGGGCCTGGGGCGGGGCCGAGCGGCCCCCTAGGTCATCAGTGACCTTTTATCCGGCCCTGGACCCCGTAGAAGTTGGACAGCACTGGTCTATGCCGAATGTAACCAGAACATGGACCGCTGTGTCCAAGCCTGACTTCCCCAGGTATGGGTGCAGCTGGCACACAAGTTCTAATTGGGCAAGTGCTCCCCTGGCCACCGCCGAGACCTGAGGTTCCAGGCTTAGCAATGAGTCCAAGAGAATTCCCAAGCTGCGAACCTGTGTCTTCAGGGGGAGTGTAACCCTGTTCAGCACAGGCTGTAACCCTTGCAACTGACCAGAAGGACCTGTGTCTTGTCTGGGTTTAATTACAATTTTCTCGCCCTCATCCAGGACGTCGCAACCACCAAGCACTGGTTCAGGACCTAAACAGCCTCCTTAGCAGCAGGCAGAATGATAAGAACGTCGTCTGCGTGCATACAGATGACACCCAACTCCAAAACTGGATGATCTCTCCCAGCGGCTTCATGTAGATATTAAACAACATGGGGGACAGTATTGAGCCTTGCGGGACTCCACAAGGCAATGGCTGCGGGTCCGAGCAGGTGTTCCCCAACAACACCTCAGTTTGGTCCAGATCCATCACTGTTTGAGATGTAGATAAACTACAACTCCAAAATTCAAAACCCTTCCAGTAATTTCTGTTGGTCTTTGGAGTTCTGTGTGCCAAGTTTGGTTCAATTCTATCGTTGGTGCTGTTCAGAATGCTCTTTGATTATAGGTGAACTATAAATCCCAGCTACTTATTTATTTATTTATTTATTATTTCGATTTATATACCACCCTTCCCAAAAAGGCTCAGGGTGGTTCACAACAATGAATACACAACACAAGGTAGTAAAAACAGAATAAAAACAGATTAGGACCAGAATGGAAAGCACAACCTTAGAGATTAAATGCCTGGCGGAACAGGGTGGTCTTACAGGATCTCCAAAAGGCCTGTAACTCCGTTATTGCTCGTACCTCTGTCGGGAGGGCATTCCACAAGGTAGGCGCTACTACAGAAAAGGTGCGCTGCCGAGTCGATGACAATCGGCAAATCTTGAGTGATGGAACCTCCAATAGGTTTTGGTCCATGGACCGTAATGGTCTCTGGGGAATGTGCAGGGAGAAACGGTCCTTCAGGTACACTGGCCCCAGGCCATGCAAGGCCTTAAAGGTTAACACCAGCACTTTGAAGGCAATCGGGTATTCAATGGGAAGCCAGTGCAAACGCTGGAGGACTGTTGTGATGTGACATGATGTTAGTGTCACTCCAGCCAGCAGTCGAGCCGCAGTGTTTTGCACCATCTTCAGTTTTCGGATTACTGACAAAGGAAGGCCAATGTAAAGGGCGTTACAGTAGTCCAGTCTCGAGATGACCATGGCCTGGATTACCGCGGCTAGGTCGTCACCAGAAAAGTAGGGTGCCAGCCGCCTTGCCTGGCGCAGATGGAAAAACGCTGCTCTGCCCATGGTGGAGACCTGAGCCTCCATCGCCAGCAGAGGGTCCAGTTGGACCCCCAGGCTTTTAACCAGCGGCGATGGACTAACCACCTCACCATCCATTATTGGCAACCGGAGCTCGCCCCTATCCCCCCCCCCCCCCGGGACGACCCAGCCACAGGACCTCAGTCTTCGACGGGTTCACCTTCAACCTGCTGGCGCGTAGCCACCCAGTCACTTCAACTACCAAATGACAAGTGAACACCTCACCAGTGTTCAGATTTGGGCATATCGGGTATTTGTGCCAAATTTGGTCCAGTGAATGAGAATACATCCTGCATATCAGATATTTAAAAATAATAATAATTATATATATACAGTATATATAATAATAATTATTATTATTATTACCAGCCAGAATGGGCAGGGCGGGCCGTAGCCAGGATTTTGATTGGGGGGGGGGGGGGCTGAGACTGGGTGGAAGAGGGTCTACCCTAGCAAACCTTTTGTATTGTTTTCCCACTAACCCCATTAATGTGGGATATAATGAGCATGGGGATCAGATCATGATATGAATAAACATAACAGTTTAAATAATGTACCAGTAAGGCCTTCTCGCGGACCACCCTGAGAATTTCGGGGGGGGGGGGCTGAAGCCCCCTTAGCCCCCTCCCCCTGGCTACATGCCTGGGGAGGGGTCTAGGAATAAAACTTGTTGGGATAAGGTCACCATAAAAGATCATTTGGAGGCAACACATAATTTACAACTGCAAACAAACAACCAGTGTGTGTACACATCTGCGGATGCAGTTGTGAATGGTATGGAGGGAGGGGCTCTCCAGGAGACACTTTTGTCTGATGTTTGCAAGCTAAACACAGAGTGGTCATTGCTAACAACAATCCCCTTTCTCCATTGTTATTTTAAAACCAACTTGTTCCAGCATAGGGCTGCAGTCACGTTTCCAATGCCTCTCTCTCTCCTTGCCCTTTTACCTTTGCAGCAACACCTCCCAGCCCTAGCCCTCCTCCTGCCTGGGGCAGATTCCTGTTTTCTGGTGTTGACAAGAGGAGGAGGAGGAGGACAGGTGGATTCCTGCACGTCCTCAGGGGCCCCTGCCTCTTATCTCCTCCTGCTGTCTGCTTGCTTTTCCTTAAAGGGACACTCTTTAAGACAAGGCGGAGAGGAGGAGAGCTTTTCCTACCTGCTGCCTAAGTCAGTCTGGTTTCGTGGAAGGGCCCTTTGGTTCTTCAAATCCAATGTTTGCTCACCTGTCTGAGCCAGAGACCAATACTGGGTTGAGCCTTGGTCTAGGACCTTGGAGGCCAAGGGTTCAAGTCCTTATTTGGACATAGAAAGCTGGCAGGTGACATGGAACAAGTCACACTCCCTCAGCCTCAGAGGAAAGCAAAGGCAATCCCCCTTTAGACAAAACCCCCCAATAGCTTCACCTGGAGGGCTGAAGTTTGCCCACTGCCAACAGTGTGGAGGTGACTACATTCAGAAGCAGCCCTGCAGCGCCTCACATCCTGCTTTGCAACAGCTGCAGAGCTGTTTGCGCTGGAAGTCAACCTGAAGAAAACGCAAGTCCTCTACCAGCCCGCACCACAGGAAGAACACCATCATCCCCATGTCAGCATAGGACTGTCATCTGTGCTTAAGTCCGTTCAGCAGTTCACCTACCTGGGAAGCATAATCTCTTCAGACGCCAAGATTGACAAAGAGATAGATCACAGATTAGCAAAGGCATATAGTGCATTCGGAAGGCTTCACAAAAGAGTCTGGAGCAACAAGCACCTGAGGCAAAGCACAAAAATCAGTGTGTACAGAGCTATCGTACAGTCCATTCTCCTCTATGGGTCTGAAACATGGGTCACCTATCGCCAACACCTACGACTCCTCGAACGCTTTCATCAGCGCTGTCTTGGCACAATCCTAAATGTACACTGGACTGACTATGTGATGAATGCTGCTGTCCTTGAGCAAGCAGGGATCACCAGCATTGAGGCCATGCTATTGAAAACACAGCTGCGCTTGACAGGGCACATCTCTAGGATGGACGACCACCGCCTCCCAAAGATACTACTCTATGGTGAACTCGCCACGGGTCAGCGCAAGAGAGGCGCCCCCAAAAGAGATATAAGGACTCCTGAAACAACATCTCAGGCTCGGCCAGATTGATCACCAAAAATGGTCCACCCTGGCCTCACATCAGGAGGCATGCAGATGCACTATCCACAATGCTGCAGCCTCTTTCGAGAAGACATGCCAAACGGGTCTCGAAGAGAAACGACAACGCAGAAAGAACCGCAACTTGGAAACAACATCACCCATGGAGACTTTCTGCAGTGCTTTCTGCAACCGAACTTGCCTATCTCAGATTGGCCTTTTTAGTCATCAACGCGCTTATAAAAAGCATGGGATGAGTCCTTCCGAAGAATCTTCATTTGCAAAGTAATGCCAGATAATAGGAGGTGACCTCACCATATAGGGGTCAAGCCTGTCCTTCCTTCCAAAAATATTCTGGAGACAATGCCTCAGTGAGTGGAACTTTTCCCCACCTTGCTTTTTGTTTGCACCTTCAAGACAGGCTGATCCCCTGGGCTTGGCTTCCCCGCACGTCCCTGTTGGAGTTTCGGATGCAGTTAAGTATCGAGATCAAGAGGCCACTTCCCGCAAATCTCCCTAAACCTTGGAATGGCTTGTGCCAGCAATGCAGGCCTTTGGGATTTGGGATAAGACTATACTGTAGCGGTCAAACATTCTTAGGTTTGCATCTCAGTTTGATCATACGAGCTCTAGAATGGGCAGAAATGGACAAACTACCTTGTTTGGCAAACGAGAAGTCAACTGGCAACTTCAGAAAATAAAAAAGATTGTATCTATCTATCTATCTATTTATCTATACATATAATAAAAGAGAATGTTTGTATGTATGTGTGTGGAGGGCGGAAGTGCGGAGGGCGGATATATGGCAGCTTTCTGATTGGCTCCCACTGTGGGAGAATTTGCATAACAGACTCTGATTGACCAGCACCACCAACATTCCGACACTCTAAAGTGGTAGAGGGGGGTAAGGAAAAGGCCTGAGGCAGTCAGGCATGGGGGGAGTTTAAGGCCAAAACACTTTGTGGCTCCCAACAATGACAGAACAAGACCAAACGTGGCACACAGAACCCACTCAAGACCCACTCTACTTTCTGGTGCAGTTTGAGGGAGGATGGAACATGGATGACGGGACTTGCAGTACTTTAACTCAATTCCTTAGAGCATTGTGACCCACACCAATGACAGATCAGGACCATTTAATGCTAACCAAGCTGTCCAATTGCAACATTCACACTTGCCTCCAGCAGACAAGAGTTGATTTTGTCATTTGGGAGTTGTAGAAAATACTGGGAGGGTTTGGTGGGCATTGACCTTGGGTTTTGGAGCTGTAGTTCATCTACACCCAGAGAGCACTGTGGACTCAAACAATGATGGATCTGGACCAAACTTGACACGGATAATCATTATGCCCAAATGTGAACACTGGTGGAGTTTGGGTAAAATAGACCTTGACATTTGGAATGAGCCTTCCTCCAGTCTCGCATGCTCTCCCTCATCTATGCATATGCACAATGCTGCCATGCGTCTATTTACAAAAAGGAAGAGAAGGACAGGTGGAGAGATCTTCAGCCTTCTCTGCCAAAGGGATTCCTAATTCCTTCCGACATATGTGATTTCTGATTGTGTTTGGTGACCCCTCTGAAACTCCTCCCGACCCCCTCAGGGGTCCCGACCCCCAGGTTGAGAAACATTAATCTACAGAGATACTCTCAGGAACACCTCAGCAAACAAGAGTCCAAAAGTGGCAGGCAAAAACCTGGGACCTCAATTCATGGCTGATACCGGATGAGAAAGCCCCCCCCCCCCAGGGCACACAGAAGACTGGGAGGCTTGGAAGGGGCTTGGCACCACGAGATGCAGAGCTTACCTTGGAGCTACAAAGTGGAAATGGAGCTACAAAGTGAAATGGAGAAATGGAGCTACAAAGTGGAGTCCACGACAAGCGAGTGTGGAGAAAAGCAAACTACAGTCCACTTACTACAATGTACTCTGAACCCACATGCACAATGGAGGACCTTCTCACAGCAACACCAGAGGCACTCCAAGTGGCCAGCTTCTGGTCAAAGGAAATTTAATATAATGCCAAGTTATTATTTTTGTTTGTGGTTTCTCTATACATTATAACTGTATTCTCAATTCGCTTCTGACATGATAAACAGGAAAAGAATGATTTTGGTGTAGGGATAACACTTGGATTTTTTTTTCCATGTCAGGAGCGACTTGAGAAACTGCAAGTCACTTCTAGTGTGAGAGAATTGGCCTGTCTGCAAGGACATTGCCCAGGGGACGCCTGGAGGTTTGATGTTTTACTATCCTTGTGGGAGGCTTCTCTCATGTCCCTGCATGGGGAGCGGGAGCTGGAGCTGACAGAGGGAGCTCAACCCGCTCTTATTTTCTTTATTTATATTCTGCTCTTCTCACCCCGAAGGGGACTCAGAGCGGATTACAGGTACACGTACTTAGCAAACAATCCCTGCCATTTTCCACACACAACATATAGACGAACAGAGGCAAACTCTGGCCACAAGGGGGAGCTGACGCACTCCTCATCTCTCAGCATTCCCAGCATCCCTTGTTGTTCCTTCCGCATTCCTCAGCGTTCCTGGAGTTCTTTAATGGCCTCATAATTCAGTCAAAATTTGCCTCCCCACTTAATGTGGTACCTTTATCTCATACATCAGTGTTTCCCAACACTAGTGTGCCGTGAGCGATCATCAGGTGTGCCGTGGGAAGTCGGCACTCTCCCCCCTCCTAGCAGCCCCCTCACAGGTTTCCAAGAAACAAATTGAGCCTCTCCGCTTGGAATTTTCCCCCCTATTTTACTGAATTTTTTGAGAGTCCCCCATCCCCCCAAAGGAACTGTTTATAACAGCTTCATGACATCCATAGTTAACTGGAAGCAAGTTTCACTCAGGGTGAAATTTCACAAAGGTCTGAAGAACAAGCTCTATGAGGAGCGGCTTGAAGAGCTGGGCAAGAGGAGAAGGCTGAGAGAAGACATGATAGCCATGTATAAATATGTGTTCATCGAAACAGGCCCAGGGTTCACACGGAGTGTATAAATACATTTAAAAACATATTAACTATTCGTATTACTGTGTTCGAGTGTCATTTTGTGTCATTTTGGTTGGTGGTGTGCCCCAGGATTTTGTAAATGTAAAAAATGTGCTGCGGCTCAAAACAGGTTGAAAAACACTGTCCTACATGACAGATGCAACTGTCTTTCGGGCTGCAAAGGTCGACAGCAGGCTACACTTATAGTTCGAGCACCCACCTCGACACGGGCAGGCCTCGAACTCATGACCTACTGGTCAGAGAGATCTTATGCAGCTGACACTTAGCCAGCTGCGCCACATTCCCGGTGCTCTCCCTGTATTCAAACCGCTGATCTGTCGGTCAGCAGTCCTGCCTGCAGAAGGGCTTAACCCATTGTGCCACCGGCGACTCCAATGCTTGAAATGACAGAAGGCAGTAGGAGAAAAGGAAAGGCACATTGCAGGTGGATAAACCCAAGAAGGGAAGCCGAGAACAATTCAGAATTTGTTTCCTTTCTGTTACAAAGTTGGCTTTCTAAGGGTTAACATCCCCGAAATCTGGTTATCTTCCTTTTGGTCTGCATTAGAAGAAGAAGAAAAACATTTGAGTCCAGATGGCTCAGTAATCACCAGCCAGCTGTATTTCATATCCTTGGAAGGAGAACTGTTGCCAAAAATAAAAATAAAATACATGCCGAGGTAGGTAAGCAACTTGCTGCTAATGCCACTAAATGCACCTGAGAGTTCAGGGCAAGGGCACCGAGCTGCCATATAATCTGAGGAATGAGTGGCCAGGAAAAGTGGGATCGTGGTAAGGCTGCCTGCACGTCAAAAAGCGAACTTATTGCCGTAATAGATATTTCCCTTTAGGACGGGGGCATACATCCGTGGGGTTAGTGTCTTTCAGATAGGCACACCCCATTCATTGCTTGGTGTGAATTCATTCATTGCTTTGAACTGGTGGATTAGGCCAGGAGGGAGGTGGAGGGTTTATCTTAAACGGATTTGGGTTTCTAATCCCCATTTATTTATCTGGCCGTGGCCAGGTGTGAGCTGCTCCGACTTCCGGGCTTTCAAAGCAAGAGCAGATGCCCTCACTTCCTTGATCAAAAGGATTCTTTCGCAGGTACAATAACCTCACCTCTGACCTCTTGTTTCCTTTTTACAGAGGGGGAAAAGGCAATGCATTCAGTGCTATAGGGCTTGGTTTCTAATAGCATCATTTGGCATTCCTGCCATTTTCTACCTATGATAACCCCAAGGAAGGCACGGGCAAACTTTGGGCCCTCCAGATGTTTGTCCATAGCAATAATAATAATATTTATTTGCACCCCGCCATAATTTCCCCGATGGGGACCCAAGCCCATGGGTCACCTATCACCAACACCTACGACTCCTCGAACGTTTTCATCAGCGCTGTCTTCGCACAATCCTAAATATACACTGGACTGACTTTGTGATGAATGTTGCTGTCCTTGAGCAAGCAGGGATCACCAGCATTGAGGCCATGCTATTGGGAACACCGCTGGGCAGGGCATGTCTCTAGGATGGAGGACCACCGCCTCCCAAAGATACAACTCTACGGTGAACTCGACATGGGTCAGCGCCAGGGGCGGATATTAGTGGAGGTAAATTAAGCAGCCACCTCAGGGCGCCACGTGGGCTAGGGGCGCATCCGGCCATGGCCGCCAGGTTCGGCGCATGCCGCGCCATTGCTGCAAGCCGGCGTGCGGGTGCAACTCCAGGTGGATGGTGACGCAAAACACACTCCACGAGGCTGAAAAGGAGGATGTTTTGCAGCCGGGGTGGAGCCTCCCGCCTCCAACTGCAAAATGCCCTCCTTTTCGGCCTCTTGGAGTGCGTTTTGCATCACCACCCACTTGTTGATGCACATGCCCTGAACTAGTTGGCCTGCGCATGCGCACACCGGCGCACCACTGGCGCGCTTGCACACGGAGAGTGAGGGGGCGCCAAAAGAAGGTTTGCATACCATTTGTAATTACCTTCGTCCGGTCCTGGTCAGCGCAAGAGAGGCGCCCCAAAAAAAGAGATATAAGGACTCCCTGAAACAACATCTCAGGCTCGGCCAGATTGACCCCCAACAATGGTCCACCCTGGCCTCACATCGGGAGGCATGGAGACGCACTATCCACAATGCTGCCGAACGTGTCTCGAAGAGAAACGACAACGCAGAAACAATCACAACTTGAAAACGACATCACCCAAGGAGACTTTCTGCTGTGCTTTCTGCAACCGGACTTGCCTATCTCAGATTGACCTTCTTAGCCATTAACGCACTTGTAGAAAGCGTGGGATGAGTCCTTCCTGAATATTCGCAAAGAAAAGCCAAGAATTTTTTTAAAAAATTATTTATACCCCGCCACTTTCTCCCCAATGGGAATTCGGGGTGGCTTACATGAGGCCAAGCCCAAACAACAAATTACAATAAAATAAAATCAAAACATCAACAATAACACAATAAAATACATACATATAAATAAAAGAACAATATGCAAATAAATATCTAAAATCACAGATGATAGGCGGGTTGCATGCACAATATAAAATGTTACATACTCAAGGTGAGATAGCAGGAGTAGATTCTTTGCAAGGGGGAGCACATATAACACGGGTTATAGGGGGCTTTCATATAAGGCGGGGGGGGGGGGGGCATTGAGGAGAGCAATGGTATAAAGTTTAACGACTACTCTCCGATGGCACAGCGGAAAAGCCAGATGTTTTTTGAATGTTTCCAGAGTGGGGGCTTTCCTAATCTCTCCTGGCAAGGAGTTCCAGAGTCCATAGCAATGAGCCAAGGCAGTCAACGCGTCAAAGTGCATTAATTCTACAGTGTAGATGCACTCAGGAGCATTCCTGCTACATTAAAAAGCACCTTTGATCTCAACTGTAGCCAATATTAGCAATTGTGCAGGAAAAAACGACAGCCCTCCCTGGTTTGTCCTTGGCCCTTTAGTCAAAGACAGGCTGTGGGGGGAAAAACAACAACAGGTGAAACCTAGCAGGGCTAAACAGGGCCAGCTGAGGATTGCCGTGGTCCAAGTGTGAGCAATCTCACTGATCAACAGCTTGCAACTCCACTGATCCAGCTTGGGAGGCTTTGCATTATGGAAGAGTCTCAACGCAACCGTTGTTTAACTCTCCAAACAGTGCCAGGAGCAATTTTAGATCCTGGACATGATCACCTTTATTGGAGGAGAGGCATTTAGATGCTGATGTGCATTATATTTTGGATTTCCCTCCTCTGCTTCATCTTTAACCTCTTCAGTAGTTGAGTACCGTAAGTCTACCTTTGAAACTCATCCAGAGTCATAGGCGTTCAATGGAGTTTGTTTCTCTTGTGCTTATGTTAAAATACATATTTGCTGTAAAATAGGATAATAAGGGGAATAGGATACACAGCCGGCTCTCCACATTCATCAGGGTTAAAGGCACAGGACCTTTGGGTATAAAGAAATGGCTGTTAGTTTGCTCCATGATATTGTTTTTATTTATTTATGTATTTATTATTTACTAGTCCAACCCTTATCAATCAGGCAGGATTGCACAGTCAAAGCCCTCCCAACAGATGGACATCCAGCCTCAGTTCAGAATCCTCCAAAGAAGGAGATGCCATTGGACTCCCAGATAGTTTATACTTCACTAGAGTTGGAAGGGTCTCCAAAGGGCATGTGTGTGCCGTGAGCGATCATCAGGTGTGCTGTGGGAAATTGGAACCTCCAATACCCTTTCTTCCCCCTCCTGCCCACAGTGCTCTCTGGGTGTAGGTGAACTACAACTTCCAAACTCAAGGTCAATTCCCAAGCAAACCCTTTCCAGTCACTGATCACCTGGGGGGCTGAAGGGTCCGCCCCCTCCCCCGGCTCCGCCCCCTCCCCCGGCTCCAATGTACTTACAATTGACCTTGACTTGTGGAGTTGTAGTTCACCTCCATCCAGAGAGCACTGTGGACCCAATAATGATGGATCTGGACCAAACTTGGCATGAATACTCAATATACCCAAATGGGAACACTGGTGGATTTGGGGGAATGTTTCCTAATACCTTTGAGTTATTTGAGTCCACACTCAAATTGGGACACACCAAAAAAAACCCAAACACCTCAATGCCGTCGCAGGGCTTGATGGGGCCTCCTTTCCCAGAGGCGGGTGGAGGAGGCCCAAAGAGCTCCCTCCCTCCCTCCCTGAAGGGAAAACAAGCCGCGGGGGCAGGCGCAAAGGAAGCCACGTTGCGTCCTGCACACGGGGGAAGGCAGCACAACAAGGGGGAGGGGGTACAGAGGAGGGGAAGGAAGCGTCGCCAAGGAAACCGCCGCTGAGGGACCCCCCCCCTCACCCAACGTCCCACTGTTTTTAGATTGATTGATTCGAGCCAGGCCCTTCTTTACCCATACTGCGGAAGCCCCGCCACAGGGCCGAAGCGCCAACACCGCCGCCGTCCCCGAAGAGCCCGCTGGGCCGAGGCCAAGCTCAGGCCGGGGCGGCGGCTCCCATCCGCGGGCGGGAGCGAGGCCCTCCACAGGAAGAGGACGGTGCCAGGAGGGGCTTTCCCTGCCTCTCTCCCCTCCTCCCTCTCTCTGAGGGAATGGGGGCTGGCCTGGAAGCAGCCGCGAGGGAGGAGGGGAGGGCGCACCCAGGCCATCCGCAAATCCCGCGGGACCCAAGATTTCTGCAGCTATCGCGAGACTACGCAGCCACAGACGGGATTTCGACCTCCTCGAAATCCCGTCTCTGGCTGGCATAGTCTCGCGTGCTTGCCTAAACCCGGAAGTAGGTATTTTTATTTTTATTTTTATTTTTTTTAATTTGTATTTTATTAAAAACAAGTTAGGGGGCCGGAGGGAAGGGGCTCGGGGGCCGTGTATGGCCCCAGGGCCGCCTGTTGGACAGCCCTGATCTAGTCCAACCCCCATCAATCAGGCAGGATTGCACAGTCAAAACCCTCCCAACAGATGGCCATCCAGCCTCCATTTAGAAACACCCAGAGAATTTAATTACATAAATGGTGCTGGTTAAATGTGGGTGCTGTTATAATTTGCACAGTGTGTTAATTGAGTTGTAGTAATTATCACTAACATGGATAAGTTTAGAATTACGAAAAGTCTGTTGACAATGTTGTTTGGCATGAACCCCATGGAGCGGCTATAGAGGTTTCCCCTGACATGAAGTCCAGCCGTGTCTGACTCTGGGGGTTGGTGCTCATCTCCATTTCTAAGCCGACGAGCCGGCGTAATCCATAGGCCCCTCCAAAGTCATGTGGCTAGCATGACTGCATGGAGCACTGTTACCTTCCCACAGAAGTGGTACATGTTGATCAATTCACATTTGCATGTTTTCAAACAGCTAGGTTGGCAGAAGCTGGGACTAAAGCGGGAGCTCACTCCGCTTATTGGATTCAAACCTTCAAACCTTTCGGTCAGCAAGTTCAGCAGCTCAGTGGTTTAACCCGCTGCACCACCAGGGGGCCAATGTATAATATATATTTATATGTATAATATATATTTTATATGATATGTATAATATATATAATATATATAATACATAATAATAAATATATATAATATATATAGCATATTTATATGCATAATATATAATTCCTATATATGTATCATACATATATACTATTTTATATGTATAATATATATATTATGTATAATATATACTTATTTATATGTATATTTACTTCATCTATTATATGCATAATATATATTTCATATATGTATCATATATATTTCATCTATTACATAGTGAAGGTAAAGGTTTCCCCTGACATTAAGTCCAGTCGTTTAACTTTGGGGTGTTGGTGCTTATCTCCATTTCTAAGCCAAAGAGCCGGTGTTGTCCGTAGACATCTCAAAGGTCATGTGGCCAGAATGACTGCAAGGAGCGCTGTTACCTTCCCGCCAGAGTGGTACCTATTGGTCTACTCACATTTACTTGTTTTCAAACTGCTAGGTTGGCAGAAGCTGGGGCTAACAGTGGGAGCTCACACCTCTCCTCAGATTCAAGTGATGGTCACTCATACGCCTGATAGGTGTATTGTGTCCAAATTTGGTGTCAATTCGTCCAGTAGTTTTTGAGTTATGTTAATCTCACAAGCGAACATTACATTTTTATTTATATAGATGGATCACATATATTTTATGTATATATGTGTGTGTGATGTTTTATATGGATCATATATATTTTATATATTAAATTGATCATATATATTTTATACATGTGTATGATATGTTTTATGGATCATATATATTTTATATATTAAATGGATCACATATATTTTATATATTAAATGGATCATATATATTTTATATATGTGTACAATATATGTTTTATGGATCATATGTATTTTATATATTAAATGGATCATATATATTATGTATGTGTATGATATGTTTTATGGATCATATATATTTTATATATGTGTATGATGTTTTATGGATCACATATTTTATATATTGAATGGATCATAAATATTTTATATATGTGTATATTTTATGGATCATATGTATTTCATATATTATATGGATCATAAATATTTTATATATGTGTAGGATATGTTTTATGGATCATATGTATTTTATATATTAAATGGATCATATATATTTTATATATGTGTAGGATATGTTTTATGGATCATATGTATTTTATATATTAAATGGATCATATATATATTATATATGTGTATGATATGTTTTATGGATCATATATCTTTTATATATGTGTATGATGTTTTATGGATCACATATTTTATATATTGAATGGATCATAAATATTTTATATATGTGTATATTTTATGGATCATATGTATTTCATATATTATATGGATCATAAATATTTTATATATGTGTAGGATATGTTTTATGGATCATATGTATTTTATATATTAAATGGATCATATATATATTATATATGTGTAGGATATGTTTTATGGATCATATGTATTTTATATATTATATGGATCCTATATATTTGATAGCACAGGTATGTTGTATGAGACTCTTCTAAAGGGTTTGGTTGAAGGGACTTGCTAGTTCAATGGGTCGCCAGCATGGAAAGTTTGCAAAACTTTGCCTGAAACTCAGAAAACCCTTTCTTTCTGTTGCAGGAATTATGCCCGGCTCAAGGCTTCCCTTCCCAGCTTGAGAGTTAGCCCGGTTTCGCTCCCCGCCCTTCTTTCCTCCCGTGGAGACGCCGGGCCCCACCCCTCGGGGGTCTCCCTCCCTCCTGGGCTGCCTTTGGGGCGGGAGAGGAAGGCGGCGCGTCCCCCTTGAAAGCGCCCACCTCAGGCAGGCAGCCCGGCAATTGCGCCCAGAGTCGGCAGCAGCACTCCAGGCAAGGCAGGAAAATGCTCAGCAAGCGGCGCGTCTTCTCAGTGGAGGAGCCCCACTGGAACCACCCAGGTGAGCCCCCCACCCCCCAAAATCCTTTGAGAATGTATAGTTTCCCTTTAATGCAAGGGAGGGGGGGGGAGTCCCATGGGTGCCCGCAATCTCCCTCCACACTGCCACTTTATGCCGCTTTTGTCCCAGTTTCATCCCAGCAGATCCAAACTCTGCAGTTTGGGGACCTGGAATTGAAAAAGTGTGAAACCAGATGTGGACCTCCCTCCATGATTTTGTAAGGGAGTCTCAGGCGAAGCATTAGGCAGCACCAGAAACCAGTATAATAATAATAATAATAATAATAATAATAATAATTGTCTCTCTCTCAGCATTACTTCGCGAACGAAGATTCTTAGGAAGGACTCATCCCACGCTTTTTACAAGCGCGTTGATGACTAAAAAGGCCAATCTGAGATAGGCAAGTTTGGTTGCACAAAGCACAGCAGAAAGTCTCCTTGGGTGTTGTTGTTTCCAAGTTGCGGTTCTTCCTGCGCTGTCGTTTCTCTTCGAGACCCATTCGGCGTGTCTTCTCGAAAGAGGCCGCAGCATTGTGGATAGTGCGTCTCCACGCCTCCCGATGTCAGGCCAAGGTGGACCATTCTTGGTGATCAATCTGGCCGAGTCTGAGATGCTGTTTCAGGAAGCCCTTATATCTCTTTTTGGGGGCGCCGCTCTTGCGCTGACCCGTGGCGAGTTCACCGTAGAATAGTATCTTTGGGAGGCGGTGGTCCTCCATCCTAGAGACGTGCCCTGCCCAGCGCAGGTGTGTTCTCAATAGCATGGCCTCAACGCTGGTGATCCCTGCTTGCTCAAGGACAGCAACATTCGTCACATAGTCGGTCCAGTGTATATTTAGGATTGTGCGAAGACGGCGCTGATGAAAGCGTTCGAGGAGTTGTAGGTGTTGGTGATAGGTGATCCATGTTTCAGACCCATATAGGAGAATAGACAGTACGATAGCTCTGTACACACTGATTTTGGTGCTTTGCCTCAGTTGCTTGTTGCTCCAGACTCTTTTGTGAAGCCTTCCAAATGCACTCTATGCCTTTGCTAATCTGTGATCTATCTCTTAGTCAATCTTGGTGTCTGAAGAGATGATGCTTCCCAGGTAGGTGAACTGCTCAATGGACTCAAGTACAGATTTGCCTATGCAGACGTGAGGATGATGGTGTTCTTCCTGTGGTGCGGGCTGGTAGAGGACTTCCGTTTTCTTAATAATAATAAAAAAAATTTTTTTTACCCCACCACCATCTCCCCGAAAGGACTCAGGATGGCTTGAAACCAGAATAATAATAATAATATATTTATACCCCACCACCATCTTCCCGAAAGGACTCAGGATGGCTTGAAACCAGTATAATAATAATAATAATAATATATTTATACCCTGCCACCATCTCCCCGAAAGGACTCAGGACGGCTTGAAACCAGTATAATAATAATATATTTATATCCCGCCACCATAAAATGTTAGAAGGTTAAAAACCCTGGGTTTGATAGGAACACAAAGTGTATTTGTAGTAAAGGAGGTCTAACCTTGATAAAGGGGGAGCTGCTTTCTCATGAGGGTGAATTGTAGGTGGGAACAGACGATGGGTTGAATGGTCACGTTCCAAAGGCACATCGGAAGAGCCAGGTTTCTAGCTCTCTCTTGAAGGCTGCCAGGGTAGGGGCTTGCCTGATCTCCCCAGGTAGTGAGTTCCAAAGGCGGGGGGCCACAGCAGAGAAGGCCCTCTCCCTCGTACCCACAAGTTGAGCCTGTGATAGAGGAAGGGGCGAAAGAAAGACCTCTCCGGAACATCGAAGAGATTGTGCAGGCTTGTGGTAGGAGAGACGGTCAAGAAAGTAGGCGGGTCCCAAACCATTCAGAGCTTTATAGGTGATGACCTGAACCTTGAATTGGGACCTGTAGATGAATAGCAGCCAACGGAGCTCCTTGAACAGGGGGGTTGACCGCTCCCTATAATTCGCCCCAGTTAGAAGTCTGGCTGCCGACATCTAATTGGAGTTTCCGGGCCATCTTCAAGGGAAGCCCCACGTAGAGTGCATTGCAGCAGTCCAATCTAGAGGTAACTAAGGCAGTGTGTCTCAACATGTGTGACATCTGTGGGGATTGTTTACATTTTTCAATTTACTCCTCTGCCTCTTGATGGCTACTTAAAATAGTCAGTGTTCAGTGTATTGTCCAAGGCTGGAAGCACTGGTTTGTTGTGAGTTTCCCAGGCTGTCTGGCCATGTTCCAGAAGCATTCTCTCCTGATGTTCGTCCACATCCATGGCAGGCATCCTCAGAGGTTGTGAAATCTGTTGGAAACTAGGAAAATGGGGTTTATATATCTGTGGAATTATGTCTAGAGTGGGAGAAAGAGCTCTTGTCTGTGAATGTTGCAATTGGCCACCTTGATTAGCATTGAATAGCCTTGCATCTTCAAAGCCTGGCTGTTTCCTGCCTGGAGAATCCTTTGTTGGGAGGTGTTACCTGGCCCTGATTGTGTTGTCAAAGGCTTTAATGGCTGGAATCACTGGGTTGTTGTGAGTTTTTCGGACTGTAT
Organism: Anolis apletophallus; assembly: GCA_030556195.1. NCBI lineage: Eukaryota > Metazoa > Chordata > Lepidosauria > Squamata > Anolidae > Anolis > Anolis apletophallus. The sequence goes on from JARBWK010000013.1 coordinate 9,989,222, forward strand.
GGCCATGTTCCAGAAGCATTCTCTCCTGAAATTTCGCCCACGTCTCTGGCAGGCATCCTCACAACCTCTGAGGGTGCCTGCCATAGGAGCAGGCTAAATGTCAGGAGAGAATGCTTCTCGAACATGGTCAAACTCACAACAACCTAGCAGGTGTTCATTTGCATGTTTTTAAAGTATGCCTCAAATTAGGAATCGGGTCCATTCATGCGTGTGGTCCATAGTACATTTGTGTGACATGCAAATGATAATGAGCGTGATTGGTGGTCTTTTAGCCTTGTTAATACCTATTGCAGCATTTCTCTCTCTTCCAAATTTCGTGACCCCTTAATAAAGCTCCTCATGCTGTGGTGACCCCCAACCATAACATTATTTTCGTTGCTACTTCATAACCAATTTTGCTACTGCTATGAATAGTAATGTAAATATCTGACATGCAGGATGTATTTTCATTCACTGGGCCAAATACGCCCACATGTGAATACTAGTGGGGTTAGGGGTGATTCATGTTGTCATTTGCAGGTTGTAGTAGCTGGGATTTATAGTTCACCTACAATCAAATAACATTCTGAACTCTACCAAATGTGGTAGTTTATTTTTCAAATCCTCATTAAATTGACCCAATAAGTTGGCATAATATTCGCCATTGATTGTTTTACCCTTTTGAAGGTAGTCAATGTGGATTATACTGCGTGCATCCCAAGAAACGGTCAGCATGACTTTATTGGCTGACAAACCCACCTTGGCCTTCTTTGGCGCCGATTCACCCCAAGAAACCCACTGTTTTGACTGCTGTTTTGTCTCTGGTGTGTTGTGGTGGATCCACGTTTCCTCCACGGTTACGAAACAGTGCAAAAACTCGTTCATATTGAGGTTGAACAACGCCAAATACTCCTGCGAAATTGTCACACGATTGTGTTTGTGGTTGATTGTGAGCAAAGGCGGCACCCATCTTGCAGAAAGCTTTCTCATACCCAAGTGATCATTTAAAATTGAAACCACTGAGCCACGTGAGATGCCTATGGCTTCCGCTATCTCTCACGCTTTCAATCTCCGATCAGCCAACACAATATTATTTGAGCTCTATACACTTTGTCCAAAGTTTCTCCAATTTTTTTATCCCTCCCAAAAATAAGATTTGTGGAAGTCATCAAAATAGGTATTTGTTTGTGAGATGATTTCATCGTTGGAGTCAAATCTTTTTCCACCGAGCCATTTATTCAGGTTTGGAAACAAGAAATAGTCACTTGGGGCTAAATCCGGAGAATAGGGCGGATGAGGGAGCAATTCGTATCCCAAGTCATGAATTTTTGCCATGGAAACTGCACATGTGTGCACCCTTGCATTGCGGTCGATTGTGAGCAAATGCGGCACCCATCTTGCGGAAAGCTTTCTCATACCCAAGTGATCCTTTAAAATTGAAATCACTGAGCCACGTGAGATGCCTATGGCTTCCACAATCTCTCGCACTTTCAATCTATGATCGGCCAACACCACATCGTGAATTTTTCAATTGTTTCGGGTGTAGAAACTCAACTGGGCGTCCAGAACGTTCGGCATCTTCCGTGCCTATACGGCCACAACAAAATTCAGTAAACCACTTTTTTACCATTGAAATTGATGGTGCAGAGTCCCCATAGTATTTATCAAGCCTTGCTTTGAGTGATGGTTTTTGTCTGCAAAAAATAATGCTTAAGGAGCACACGAAATTCACTCCCCCATTTTCTCCTCAAATCACATGGTAGTATGCTATCAATGGCTGTCAAACACAAACTAAATGACGCAGCTTGTTCAAATTTTGACAGGAGTCAACTGACAGATGCCTCTTGACAGGAGCAGTGTCGCCCTTTCAGTTAAGAGGAGGGAAATTCAAAAAGTCACGAACTTATTGACCCGCCCTCGTAGAAGGGCTTGGCCTCATGTTAGCCGCCCCGAGTCCCCATTGGGGAGATGGTGGCGGGGTATAAATAAAGATTATTATTATTATCCTGCAAGATTGTAGTTCGTTCAGTTCCCCTTCTTACTCGCCTTTGCATTCGGAAAGCAGGCATTGATATTCTGAAGGAGGTGCAACTGGGGAAGAAGAAGGAGAAGAAGGGACGGATTGGGGAATCTTTGTTATCTGGAAAGGCTTCACCTCCTGGCAGCGGCCCAGTTGAGAGTTGATCAAACAATCCGTGTTGTCCGCAGACAGTCTGTTTCTTCTCCTTCCCTAGCCCCCCCCCGGCCTGCCCTATTATGCACTTGGCTGCCTTTGAAGAGTAGCGGAGTCTCTCTGTAGTGGAACAATTGGGACTCGCAGCTCTTGATATGAAGCTGTACTGGTTTCACTGGTTGCAATTATGTCCCAAATTGGAAGGCGATGGCAGATATGTTCCTGTGCTTTGCCTTTCTTCTGTCAATAGCCCTCCTTGGGCCATGCATTCTTCCACAGTTCACTGGACAGTCCAGACAGGCTGATGAGAGATGGAGATAGGTTTGTGTTTATGTCCTTAGGATGCCAAGAAAAGAGAGCGAAAGGAAGGGACAAGGGTTTCGGGTTCTCACTTCATTTATTTCAGTATTTACTAGCTGCCTTCTTGGATCAAGGCGGCAAATTAAGATATAACCAGAGCCGAACGAAGGTAATTTCAAATGGTACACAAACCTTTTGGTGCCCCTTCACTCTCCGTGCGCACACGCGCCGGTGGTGAGGCGGTGTGCGCATGGACAGGCCAGTTAGTTCTATGCATGCGCAGGGCCAGCTTCGCACATGCTCACTGGTGTGCGCATGCGCAGGGCCAGCTAGTTCGGCACATGCGGCATTCGTGCGGGTGCGACACCAAGTGGATGGTGACGCAAAACGCACTCCAGGAGGCCGAAAAGGAGGGCGTTTTGCAGCCGAAGGCAGAAGGCTCCACCCCGGCTGCAAAACGTCCTCCTTTTTGGCCTCGTGGAGTGCGTTTTGCGTCACCATCCACCTGGAGTCGCACCCACACACCGGCCCGCAGCAATGGCGGTCACAGCCGGATGCGCCCCTAGCCCACGTGGCGCCCTGAGGTGGCCGCTTAATTTGCGTCACCATCCACCTGGAGTCGCACCCATACACCGGCCCGCAGCAATGGCGGTCACAGCCGGATGAGCCCCTAGCCCACGTGGCGCCCTGAGGTGGCCGCTTAATTTGCCTCCATTAAGATCCGCCCCTGAATATAACTGTGTTGTTGAAGACTTTCATGGCCGGAATCACTAGCTTGTTCCAGAAGCATTCTCTCCTGACGTTTTGCCCACGTCTATGGCAGGCGTCCTCAGAGGTTGTGAAGTCTGCTGGCAAGTGAGCTTTATATATTTGTGGAGTGTCCAGGGTGGGAGAAAATCAGGTCTGTAAATAAGGAATATTTTTATTATTATTATTTATATCATTTATATTCCGCCCTTCGCACCCCGCAGGGGACTCAGGGCTGAGTACAATGTACATATAATGTAAAACCTATGCACAATGTACATTGTAAAACCTATTTGTTTAAGCAGGCTTTCAGCGGGTAGGCCCGCGCATTCTTAATTGTGCCATTGCTTCAATTGTGTTATTGTTTTATTGTGTCGCTCTGTTTTTAACTGTTTTTATTGCTCTGTATTTTATTGTTGCCTTCGGCTCTTGTAAGCCGCCGCGAGCCTCCGGGAGTTGGCGGCATAGAAACCCGAAAAATAAATAAATAAATAAATATACAGGCAAACATTCAATGCCATAGACACACAACATATATAGACAGACACTCAGAGGCAATTTAACATTCCAGCTTCTGGCCACCAGAGGGAGCTGTCGCATTCCTTCATTCTTTTGCATACTTCCTGGATATTTTTATGGCCTCGTAAATCAGTTGAATTAGCCTCCCCACAAAATGGTACCTAAATTTCCTACTTCACAGATGCAACTGCCTTTTGGGTTGCAAAGGTTGACAACAAGCTACACAAATTGGTCGAGAGCTCACCCCGACCCGAGCAGGCTTCGAACTCATGACCTTCTGGTCAGCGGAGATCTTATGCAGCTGACTCCCAGCCAGCTACACCACAGTCCCGATGCCAAGAGAGCTTTATATATCTGTGGAGTGTCCAGGGTTGGAGAAAATCAGGGCAGTAAATAAGGAATATTTTATTTATTTATTTATTTACATCATTTATATTCCGCCCTTCGCACCCCGCAGAGGACTCAGGGCGGAGTACAATGTACATATACAGGCAAACATTCAATGCCATAGACACACAACATATATAGACAGACACTCAGAGGCAATTTAACATTCCAGCTTCTGGCCACCAGGGGGAGCTGTCGCATTCCTTCATTCTTTTGCATACTTCCTGGGGATTTTATGGCCTCCTAAATCAGTTAAATTAGGTACCTAAATTTCCTACTTGACAGATGCAACTGTCTTTCGGGTTGCAAAGGTCGACAACAAGCTACACAAATTGGTCGAGAGCTCACCCCGACCCGGGCAGGCTTTGAACTCATGACCTTCTGGTCAGTAGAGATCTTATGCAGCTGACTCCCAGCCAGTTGCGCCACAGTCCCGGTGCCAAGTGAGCTTTATATATCTGCGGAGTGTCCAGGGTGGGAGAAAATCACGACAGTAAATAAGGAACAACACTCAGAAAACAGAGGAATTCCAGACAGGAAATAATTGGGGGCAGCTAATACCTCCCAACAAAGGATATGACCTTCCTGCTTCTTGGCGGTGGGTGGGTGTTGGACTGGATGTCCCCCGAGGTCCCTTTCAAATATATGATTCTATTATTCCCCAGGCAGGAAGCAGCCAGGCTTTGAAGCTGCAAGGCTATTCGCTGCTAATCAATATGGCCAGCTGCAACATTCCAACAGACAAGAGTTCTTTCTCCCACCCTGAACATTATTCCACAGATATATAAACCCCACTTCCCTAGTTTCCAACACACCTCACAACCTCTGAGGATGCCTGCCATAGAGTGAGTGAAATGTCAGGAGAGAATGCTTCTGGAGCTTGGCTGTACAGTTTTTCACATTAAGAACGCAAAAGGAATCCAGTAGCACTTTGAGGACTTAAGTAGGAAAAAGAAATCATTTTTGGATTACAGTTCATTTCAACAGATACGTTTCATCCCATGGAGTGAACCGAGTCCATGAAAAGGTGCGCTAGAAATATATTTCTCGCCAGTGAGTCTCAAAAAGTATTACTAGGATTCCTTTGTGGGGTTTTTGTTTTGCCCATAGAAAAGCATTTCCAGACCTATGGCAATAGAACTCATAAACACTGAGCTAAAAAACAATGTGAAAAAATATATACCGTATATACTCAAGTAGAAGCCTACCCAAATATAAGCCGATATAATCTAATGTTACCACAAAAAACTGGGAAAGCGTATTTACTCGAGTATAAGCCGAGGGTGAGAAATGCAGTCGCTACTGGTCAATTTCAAAATAAAAATAGATACCAATAAAATTACATTAATTGAGGCATCAGTAGGTTAAATGTTTTTGGATATCTCTCTCTCGGCATTACTTCGCGAATGAAGATTCTTAGGAAGGACTCATCCCACGCTTTTTACAAGCACGTCGATGACTAGAAAGGCCAATCTGAGATAGGCAAGTTCGGTTGCAGAAAGCACAGCAGAAAGTCTCCTTGGGTGATGTTGTTTCCAAGTTGCAGTTCTTTCTGCGTTGTTGTTTCTCTCCAAGACCCATTCGGCGTGACTTCTCGAAAGAGGCCACAGCATTGTGAATAGTGCATCTCCACGCCTCCCGATGTGAGGCCAGGGTGGACCATTGTTGGTGATCAATCTGGCTGAGCCTGAGATGTTGTTTCAGGGAGTCCTTATATCTCTTTTTGGGGGCGCCTCTCTTGCGCTGACCCGTGGCGAGTTCACCTTAGAGTAGTATCTTTGGGAGGCGGTGGTCCTCCATCCTACAGACCTGCCCTGCCCAGCACAGCTGTGTTCTCAGTAGCATGGCCTCAACGCTGGTGATCCCTGCTTGCTCAAGGACAGCAACATTAGTCACATAGTCGGTCCAGTGTATATTTAGGATTGTGCGAAGGCAGCGCTGATGAAAGCGTTTGAGGAGTCGTAGGTGTTGGCGATAGGTGACCCATACACACACACATACACACACATATATACACATGCAATATATTATACTATTAGCATAGTACAATATCAGTTTTATATATTACCATATTGTACTATACCATGATATTGTAATATTATTAGTAATATTACATGTAATATAAAATATATAATTATAATATCAAATTATTATTAGTATTATATTGTATTACATTATAATATAAATATTATATGAATATACAATATATTATATTACAAGCATAGCACAGGAGACAAGGTGGAACAGTCTTCTGTCCCTCTCTTCACTGTAATAAAATAATAATAGAGTAAAATAATAAATGTAATAATAAATAGTGTAAAATAATAATAATAATTAAAGTAAAATAATAAATGTAATAATAACAATAGAATATAATAATGTACCAAATGTAATAATAACAACAACAATATGAATAAATAGAGTAAAATAATAAATAGAATTAAAATAATAGTAACAGGGTAAAATAATAGAGTAAAATAATAAATGTAATAATAACAATAATAAATAAAGTAAAATAATAATTTTAATAATAACAATAGAGCAACATAATGTACCAAATTTAATAATAACAACAATACAAATAAATAGAGAGAAAAAATAAATGGAATTAAAATAATAGTAACAGGGTAAAATAATAGAGTAAAATAATAAATGTAATAATAACAATAATAAATAAAGTAAAATAATACATGTAATCATAACAATAGAGCAACATAATGTACCAAATTTAATAACAACAACAACATGAATAAATAGAGTAAAATAATAATTGGAATTAAAATAATAGTAACAGGGTAAAATAATAAATAATCTTGAGTCAACTATAATCCAAGGGGGACTTTTTCATTCAAAAACCGGGCTGAGTAACTCTTATACTCGAATACATATGGTATATTGCATTTCTGCATGTGTTGGGTGCACAGTGAGGAATGTGTTAGGGAAAGAGAGTGAGTGAGTAACCCTTTATATAACATAGTATGTCGTTAGCGGAAGCCTGGTGTAATGCAGATTTAGCAATTCACATTTCCGTGAATAGTATTTATTTGTACAATGTCAAAGTATACCACTCTGAGCAGAATAGGAGAGAGCTCGGCCCCGAGGAATTTACAGTTCGTAGAAGAGACAATGCCGGAAGGGGCGGAAGAGTCAAATTGGAAAATAATAAGCAATTTGTTTCAGTTACAACAGGAATGCGTCCTTTTAGCAGGCCAGATCAGAACAAAAAGATACCCCCTTGTTTCCTTTCTCTATTGTGGGACTTGGAATGAAGTGGGCTTGTGGCCACACATTCACGCTTTTTGTGGGCTCCATCTGATACGTATGGGCAGAAAAGGCACGCAGAATGAGCCGTAGGTGTGCATGGGTGCCGCCGATCAGGGACAAGGCCTTCTCGCGTTATCACAACACGGCATTGTTTTCTCAGAAGTGAGAGCTCAGCATTCAGGAATTCTTATTGCCGAGATGTTTCAGAGGTCGTAACCTCAGGCATCTGAAGGACTGTTGTCACGTAGAGGATGTTCTGGATCGGCGTCTATAGGGAAATGTTCTTGTGTTTCCAGAAACTGGGGAGCCATAAGCTTGGAATCTCCGATTTGTGGTCAGGATCGTTTAGATAAGGAAACAGACTGTGCTTAATCAGAGGCAGGGACTCCGTGTTCTGCCCCTGGACAAAGTCATCCCCAGACCCGGATTGCAAGGAGAGAAGGGGAAAACCTATGGCAAAACAAATGTCATCACTCGGTCTCTGCGATGGGAGAAGCAGAAAGGAGATTTTGGGCCGTTTGCCAATAGACCAGCAAAAAAAGGAGTTTATTTCGGTTATTCTAAACTGTGTTGTCGAAAGCTTTCATGGCCAGAATCACTGGGTTGCTGTGAGTTTTCTGACCTGTATGGCCATGTTCCAGAAGCATTCTCTCCTGACATTTTGCCCACATCAATGGCAGGCATCCCCAGAAGTTGTGAAGTCCGCTGGCAAGTGAGGTTTATATATCTGTGGTGTGTCCAGGGTGGGAGAAAATCAGGACAGTAAATAAGGAATAACACTCAGAAAACAGGGGAATTCCAGACAGGAAATAATTGGGGGCAGCAATAATAATAATAATAATAATAATAGTTACATCATTTATATTCCGCCTTTCTCACCCCGCAGGGGACTCAGGCCAGATTACAATACACATATACAGGCAAACATTCAATAGACATACAACATATATAGACAGACAACGAGCTACACAATTGGTCGAGAGCTCACCCCGACCTGGGCAGGTCTCGAACTCATTACCTTCTGGTCAGTAGAGATCTTATGCAGCTGAGTCCCAGCCAGCTGCGCCACAGTCCCGGTAATAATAATAATAATAATAACAATAATAATTTTACATCATTTATGTTCCGCCCTTCTCACCCTGCAGGGGACTCAATGCGGATTGCACTACACATATAAAGGCAAACATTCAATGCCATAGACATACAACATATATAGACAGATAACGAGCTACACAATTGGTCGAGAGCTCACCCTGACCCAGGCAGGCCTCGAACTCATGACCTTCTGGTCAGTAGAGATCTTATGCAGCTGAGTCCCAGCCAACTGCGCCACATTCCCGCTGCTAATAATAATAATAATAATCTTTATTTGTACCCCGCCACCATCTCCCCAACGGGGACTCAGGGCGGCTTACATGAGTCCCAAGTCCATCAACATAACACAATAAAATCAATCAAAAACAACATAGTCAATTACATAGAACTACAATCAATATAAAATTACAGTAAAATAACACCTCCCAACAAAGGATACAATTTTCCTGCTGCTTGGCAGAGGGTTGGACTGGATGGTCTCTTCTAAATATATGATTCTATGATTCCCCAAGGCAGGAAGCAGCCAAGCTTTGAAGCTGCAAGGCTCTTCACTGCTCACCAAGGTGGCCAATTGCAACACTTGCCTCCAACAGAAAATACACCCCGGACATTCTACAGATATCTAAACCCCACTTGCCTAGTTTCCAACAGACCTCACAACCTCTGAGGATGCCTGCCATAGATGTGGGCAAAATGTCAGGAGAGAATGCTTCTGGAACATGGCCATACAGTCCGGAAAACACAGCAACCTAGTTTCCCCCTTTCTTTTTGAATGAGGGATGCTCAAATAAAGAAAGTTATGGAAGCTATCCATTGCAATAACTCATTTTCCCCAACACAGGCAAACATTCAATGCTTTGTTACAATGCCTTGTTACGATGAAATACAATGAAACTCAAATACACAAAGACAAAGGCTTCTTCTTTCATTTCTAGTTCTGGAGGCAGTGCTCATCTTAGCCTTTGGGGAGGTGCTCCTCCATTTTCAAGCCAAGGAGCCGGCTTTGTCTTTAGACACCTCCTGATCATGTGGCCGACATGACTGCACGGAGCGTCATTTTCCCTTCCCACTGAGGCGGTACCTATTATCTACTCACATTTAATGTTTTGAACTGCTAAGTTGGTAGGAGTCAGGGCTAACAGCACGAGCTCACCCCGCCTCGTGGATTCGAACTGCCAACCTTCAGGTCATCAGTTCAACAGCTCAAGAGTTTAACCCATTGCGCCACCATGGATAAACTTGCACAACATTATTTTTTAAAAACATTGTACAAAATTTGCAACAGGCAAAGTGTATGTATCTGGTGTCTATGAAACATGAATGAATGTCATATTTAGACTCAGCACCCCTCTCCAAAGTATTTCATTATGTATATACAGAACTCTTCCGGTCCTAGGGATTTTGGATCAGGGATCATCAACCTGCACTTGTGTTTTCAACAAAATGTTGGGAAGTTGAAAAACAAATAACACCATCTTTAAAAAAAAATTAGGCTTTTATCATTGTAAGAAATCCAATGTCTGTTATTTATTTATTTATTTTATTTATTTATTATTTCGATTTGTATACCGTCCTTTCCCATAGGCTCAGGACGGTTTACATCATATTGAACTATAACAGGAAACATATCAGGTTATAACATAGATACATAAAAGCAATACAGTATTGCTTTTATGGCCATGGTGGTCCATGCTCTGGTTACATCCCGTATAGATTACTGCAATGCTCTCTACGTGGGGTTGCCTTTGAAGACTGTTCGGAAGCTGCAACTAGTCCAACGGACAGCAGCCAGGTTGATAACAGGAGCGCCATTCAGAGAGCGTACAACTCCTCTGTTGTGCCAGCTCCACTGGCTGCCAGTTTGCTACCGGGCACAATTCAAAGTGCTGGCTTTAGCCTTTAAAGCCCTAAACGGTTCGGGTCCAACTTACCTGTCCGAACGCATCTCTCCCTATGAACCATCGAGATGTTTAAGATCATCTGGAGAGGCCCTGCTCTCGGTCCCGCCTTCTTCGCAGGCGCGACTGGCGGGGACGAGAGACAGGGCCTTTTCAGTGGTGGCTCCTCGGCTTTGGAACGCCCTCCCTAAAGACAGCAGATCGGCCCCCTCCCTCCTGGCGTTTCGCAAGTAAGTCAAGACCTGGCTATTTGAGCAGGCATTTGTTGATGAAATATAAGGCTTTAATTGGATGTAAGGAATGACGACGGTGTGATGGAAACTGATTTCAACATGACGCTGAGGCTGCAATTGTATGTTTTTAATTGTTAAATTGTTATTATATGGTTTTTTTTCTGGGGGGAGTCCAGCATTCTGTATCACACAGTGGCCCCAGTTGTACACGGGGATCTCGAGCAGAAGGGAGGGCAAAACCCTGACCTGCTCCCGACCCCCCACAACCAGTACCCAGGGAAATCCTGCCTACCTCAACCAACTCCGAGGTGGCACTTGAATGTCCTTTTCAGTAACTACCGATACACTTGGTATCCATGAATCTGTCTAATCCTGCCTTGAAGCGGTCCAGGCTGACATCAGACACAACCTCCTCTGGAAGGGAGTTCCATAACCCAATCACCCTCTGGGTGAAGAAATATTTCCCTTTATTTGTCCTAATTTTCCTACGTTGGAGCTTCAGGAGTGCCCTCTAGTCCTAGTGTTTTGTGACAAAGAAAACAGTTTTTCTTTATTCACCTTTTCTATCCCATGCATGATTTTATACACTTCGATCAAGTCACCTCTTAAACGCGTCTTTCAAGGCTGAAAAGACCAAGGCGTTGCAACCTGGTTTCATAAGGGAGCCGCTCCATCCCTTGGATCATTCTTGTTGCCCTTTTCTGTACCTTTTCCAGTTCCGTTATATCCTTCTTAAGGTGCGGAGACCAGAATTGTACACAGTACTCCAAATGTGGCCTTACCATCGATTTGTAGAGAGGTAATACAACATTTGCTGACCTATTTTCGATTCCCTTTCTGATCATGCCTAGCATAGAATTTGCTTTTTCACTGCTGCTGCGCACTGGGTTGACATCTTCATTGAGCTGTCCACCAAAACCCCAAGATCCCTTTCCTGGTTTGTCTCGGAAAGCTTTGACCCCATCAATTTGTAGGTGTAGTTGGGGTTCTTTGCCCCGATGTGCATGACTTTACACTTGTTTAGGTTAAAATGCATTTGCCACTTTGTTGCCCATTCACTCAATTTCGAGAGATCTTTCTGGAGCTCTTTACAATCAGTTTCATTTTTAACTACCCTGAACAATTTAGTGTCGTCTGCAAACTTTGCTACCTCAGAATTCACTCCTACATCCAGATCATTAATGAATAAATTAAAAAGTAACGGACCCAAAACTGAACCTTGGGGTACGCCACTTCTCACCTCTTTCCACCCAGAGAAATGTCCGTTTATTACCACCCTTTGTTGTATTGAGGGCAGAGACTGCCTGTGTAAACCGTCCCGAGTCGCCTTCGGGCTGAGAGGGGCGGTATAGAAATGTGACAAATAAATAAATGACAAATAAAATAAATAAAACCACTTCAACAGTATTCTGCTATAGCCAAGAGTGGTCAAAGGCTGAATGCCTGTCAGAACAGTGCCGTTTTGCAAGCCTTCCGGAAGGCCAATAGCTTGCTCATTGCTCGAACTTCTGGCAGTAGACTGTTCCACAGGCATGGTGCTGCCACAGAGAAAGCTCTTTGCCTGGTTGACGACAAGTGAATGGTTCGCAAGGAGGGAATCTGCAAGAGATTGAGGTCTTCTGATCGGAGAGATATCTGGGGAACATATGAGAGCAGACTGTCCCTTAGGTACACCGGCCCCAGACCATGCAAGGCCTTAAAGGTCAAGACCAACACCTTGAAGATGATCCGGTGCTCGATTGGCAACCAGTGCAAATGCTGCAGGGTTGGAGTAATATGTGCCCTGGCCGGCACTCCGGCCAGGAGTCTCGCTGCTGCGTTTTGCACCAGTTTAAGCTTCCGGATGACCGACAAAGGAAGACCAATGTAAAGGGCGTTACAGTAGTCCAGCCTCGAGATGACCGTCACCTGGATCACCGTGGCTAGGTCATTTCTGATGAGATAGGGCGCTAGCTGCCTAGCCTGCCGCAGATGGAAAAAGGCAGATCTGCTGACCATAGAGACCTGAGCCTCCATTGTCAGCAGAGGGTCCAATTGGATCCCCAGGCTCTTTACTAGGGACGACGGACGTAGTGCCTCGCCGTCCAGAGTTGGCAGCCGTAGGTCAAACCCACCTGGACAGCCCAGCCAAAGGATCTCCGTTTTTGACGGGTTCATTCTCAGTCGTAATAATAATAATAATACTTTATTTATTTATACCCCCCACCATCTCCCCAAGGGGACTCCGGGTGGCTTACATGAGGCCAAGCCCAATAACACATCAATAGAACAACACAACAGCAAACAATAAAACAGTACAATCAATAAAATTCACATATAAGCAATAGCACAAACATTAAAACCTTATGGCCGGGCCAGATGTAATATATTAAAATTTTAAAATAAACACTGGGCACGAACAGAGATCGAATGTATCTAAGCAGGAGGGTTTTAAGGATGATGTGGGGAGATCAACCCAACAGGTAGTTAAAGTGCTTCTGAGGACATTTTGATCAGAGCAGGGCATTATTTACTTTATTCAGGGAAGGCACACTGGAATAGCCACGTTTTCAGGCTCCTCCTAAAGACTGCCAAAGTGGGGGCTTGTCTGATATCTTTGGGTAGCGAGTTCCAGAGTCGGGGCCACCACAGAGAAGGCCCTCTCCCTCGTCCCCACCAATTGCGCCTGTGAAGAGGGCCTCTCCAGATGCTCGTAGACAGAAATGGGTCCCAAACCGTCCAGGGCTTTATAGGTAAGAACCCGCACCTTGAATTGCAGTTAGCATTAAACTTGTATTGCTTGGCATACATGTAACATTTTTGTTTGCTATTTAATTCAAAATGCTCTGGGTAGAAGGCGCATGTTGCTGCACGCCGGGGTCCCTGAATCAGAGCGCAACTTGGATACTGAGAAGTTAAAGTATTTTGTTGAGTTCACTGGAATGTGCTCTTTGGGAAGGGAGTGTAATATTCCAGCTGCCTGTGTCTCTTCCCCGCATTGAGTGAACGAATGGGGAGTTGGGGATGAGAGTCAAGCAGAAACCATCTCACCTTGTTGTAAACAGCAAGGAATTGCCTTTTAGGGCCTAAATGGTATGTTTCAGGAGAGAGAGATTGAGAGCCGAGCATTCCTGTGTTGTAGATTGCCACAGGAGCCCATAGCTGATGTGTTCTAGAGGAATGCGATGCAGTCACGGTGTTGAAGCTAAACAGGTCCAGATCTAGTTGGTGCTCTTTGTGGAGCAGGGTGGGTGGGCGGAAAAACACTGTGTTTAAGTTCCTGCTGAGGTGTGCATTCAACCACAGTAGGGCTGAGGGATACATTTTCCATGCCTGTCAGACTTGCCATTTGACCAGTCCAGTCTCCAAATTGCTTTTTAACATATAAACATACAGTCAAAGAGGGGGAACAACTGGTTATAGGAAAGTAGGAAATACCAAATGTAAGGGGTCAGGGTTGGCCCATTGGTCAGTCACCACTGACCATTCCTTTTTCGGTGTGGCAGGGCAGGCTATCCCACCATGCCACTAAATATGTCAGGGCTCGGACCCCTTTACCCTTACAGTAAATATGCTGCCACCAAATAATGTAATGAAATATATAAAGAAGGCTTCCAGGCTCCTTATGTTACCCGTGGCAGGGCAGGTCTACTTTGCAAATCTTACCACTGCCACTAACATGTAAGGAACGAACCCTTTTATAACTCTGGGCAGTAAGGCTTTCTTCCCACTGTGGTAGGGTGGGTACTTTCCCTTTGATCCCCACCAACATATGTACAAACTGCCACCAGTTAATATATTTGCTGCCACCAATAGCATCAGATCAGCCACCGATGTGAGAGTTTGTCCTTTTAAGGCTTGTGGTTTAAAAAGAACGACATTGAGAGGTGATGTAATAAAGATGTTCAACAGTTTATTTTATGACAGAGCAGAGCTTAGTTGGTTGCAAAGAAGTCTCCTAAGAGGTACCAATCTTGCAGTTACAACGTTTCAACATAAGGTTACAGTTTCCACTGTACTTCCTAACACAGAACCAAGCAGTCCTACTAACTAACTGCTCCAGCAGGTAATTAGCCAACTATAGGCTTTACCTATCTATTAAGTTAGTTTTCTACTCTAACTTGGACAAAGTCTGTCTTTCACCTGGGTTTCTCAAATCCCGAACCGAACTGCTTCTTAAAAGCTCCGAAAGACAGCTTCCCTCCCACCAACCGACAAAACCAACCAACTTATTTTAAAAATCTGAAAGTTCTAAAACAGGTGCAGCTCTAACTTCCGTCTCCACGGCAACAGCCTTCGCAGGGGCCTGCTGCTCCAACATTCCCCGCTAACCCTCTGTGGCTTGTTAAACATTTTACCATCAAACGTATAGGCAAATAAGCAATAACAAACCATACATTTATCTTGCAACAAAACTACATGACTTCATTACACCAAGTATATCCCCAAAATAAAAATAAAAAGGAGATAAAAAATATTTATTTTCCCCAATAATAATAATAATAATATTAAAAATACAATAAAAATGATGACTTCCAATCTTCTACCATTCATTGTCATCTTCTATTTATATTAATTATGCATTTTCCAGCAAACTTCTTCTATATAAGACATTCTCTCTAATGTCAAGTCTAAGTAATTGAAAACCTACTACAGTTAAATGTTCTCTTTTAAATAGTTAGTAAGGCTTGACCAATCCCTTTGGGTTATGGTGTTACCCGTATTCTTCTTCAGCAAAAAGAGTCAAGTTATCCATATCCTTAATGGTTCATCTTCATCCTGATAAGAAGTGACTAGTGGGGTGCCATAAAGAGGGTTCAGTCCTGGATCCACTAGCATTCAACATCTTGATTAATTACTTAGATCAGTGGTTCCCAAACTTTTTTGGCCTACCACCCCCTTTCCAGAAAAAAAATTACTCATCGCCCCCCTAGAAATTAATTTTTAAAATTTTAATAGCAATTAAACAGAAAGATATATGAATTAATGTTTCTACCTTTTTCGTAAAATATAGTAAAGAAAGGTGTAAATTACAAACATTGAATTCCAGAAATAATCACAAAACAATATGTTTGGGGGAGTATGAGCAACAGATGATGGGATTTGCAGTACCTTCAGCCAATTCAGCTCTGACTGCCACAGACCACTAAGATCCCCATGAATGACAGTTCTGGATCAAACGGCAACGCCTGCCCGGGGATCGCGCGCTTGCGACTCTGTCCCTGTGATTCTGAATCCCCAGGCAGCCGTTGCCGTGGAAACCGCAGCGCACGCCTCCTTCCTCTAGTCAACCCCGCCCAGGGCGCAGTCCTGTGTATCGGCCTCTTTCTTCCAATGGGGACGTCCTAGCAAGCGCGCAAAGAGCATTCAGAACTCCACTAATGATGGAGTTGACCCAAAACTTGGCACACAGAACTCCCATGACCAACAGAAAATACTGGAAGGATTTGGTGGGCATTGACCTTGAGTTTTGGAGTTGTAGTTCACCTACATCCAGAGAGCACTGTGGCCTCAAACAGTGGTGGATCTGGACCAAACTTGGTATGAAGACTCAAGATGACCAAATGTGAACACTGATGGGAGTTTGGGGAAAATAGACTTGACACTTGAGAACTGTAGTTGCTGGGATTTATAGTTCACCTACAACCAAAGAGCATTCTGAACCCCACCAATGATGGAATTGGGTCTAACTTCCCACACAGAACCCCCATAACCAACAGAAAATACTGAGTTTTCTGATGGCCTTTGGCGAGCCCTCTGGCACCCTCTCGCGACCCCCCCCCCAGGGGTCCCGACCCCCATGTTGAGAAACGCTATCCTAGGTGCTCCCTGGCATTGGCAAATCCAAGTGGAGAGAAACCTGCTCCCTGAGTAAGGTTGCTCCTCTGCCTTGGGAATGGGGAAACAGGTGCCCAGGAGAAGACCCCGTCCTCAGTGTCGTTCTCCGCAGGACCTGTAATTTTGTCCTTTTTTTCTGTCCCCCTGGGCTGTTTTGGGAGAGGTCCTTTATTAGCCATGCAACTGGATCTTCCAGTTTAGTCCTTTCGAAAAACCCAGCAGTCTCTCTTGTGCCTAAAAAGAACTGGGGAGTGGGAAACCCATGCACGGCCACTTTAGGTTTTACTACCGAGGAGCTCCTGGCAGGTTAAGTTCTCTTGACCAGTTGAGAAAGAAACAAAAAGACAAATTGTTCCTCACCTCTTTGTGAAAAGGGACCCTAGAATGACAAGAATGACATGAGCCAGCCCAAGGTCTCTGTGTAATGTTCTTTTGTTTAATCAAAGGTTATTCTGCTGCTCTCCCCTATCAGAAAAGAAAGCCTGAATCACACACACATGAGGAATATTCTTGGAATGCATATGTCGCAAGCGGGCATATTTCTTCAGGAGCCGGCAGTCTGTCTTCGGGAGCCTTGGGGAGGGGCTGGGGTGGAGTTATGTGCCCTGTATTTACCTAGTTTCAGGTGCTGGGCTTTCATTCTCGGTCGAACATGGGGGCGGCGCCTTCCTAACTCAGCGGTGCTTCCTTCCTTCCCAAATTGCAGGCAGTGCCTGGAGATCGGGAGAGAGCGGCGGCGTGGTGCTAACGTCGGTCAGGATGTACCGGAAGCATCCAGATCCTCAGGCTCAAGAGTCCCTCAGCTTGGAGCTGGGCAACAAGATGACCCCAAAGGTGGACAGGTGGGGCGAGGCCGGCTCCCCCACGGACCTTGCCCCCCACCAGCTGAGTTACCTGCCAACCAGTGGGCGGCTTCTCAAATCCGAATCCGAGGACTCCGGCGTGGAGATGGCTAGTAATGACCACTCGCCTTCGAGCCCTGTGGGTTCTGAGGAAAGCTTCTCCTTGGACGGTTTGGATGGCTTCCAACCAGCGGTAGAAGATTCTCCGCTTCCAGTTTCCCCCGAAGAAAAAGGGCCGGGGGTACAGGACCCCATCCAGGATTGCACTTACCTCCACAGCCTTTCTGTCAGCAAAAAACTGGCGCAAGTGGTCCAACGGTCGCAGAAGCATCGCTTGCCTGGTCGCTCCTCTCAGCCACTGAGTCTGCGGCCTCGCAGCCTCATGGACTTGGAGGAGATGAAGTCCTTTCACTTGCCCCATCTGGCCAGTGTTGATGGGATTGTGGACATGTCCAATGGAGGAGATGACCGGGCACTCTTCGGCTGCAAAACCCCAGAAGAGTACAGCATAGAGGAGCAGGTACGTAGGAGAAGGGACGGACCCACTTGCTGCCATTTGACACGGCTTGGCTTGGATTCCCCCCCGCATTCTGTTTTTCTAGTAGTTTTCCACCATATTTGAGGATAATAATAATAATCATTATCATCTTAATTTATTTTCCTCTCTATCTCCCCAAGGGCACTCAGAGCGGATTACAAGTACAGTAAAGCCTCGCTTATCCAATCCTCACTCATCCAACATTCTGTATTATCCAACGCAGTCTGCCTCCTGCCCGGATCCACAGCTATTTTCAATACATTGTGATGTTTGGTGCTAAATTCTTAAATACAGTAATTACTATTTATTTATTTATTTACATCATTTATATTCCGCCCTTCTCACCCCGCAGGGGACTCAGGGCGGATCACAATGCACATATACAGGCAAACATTCAATGCCATTTGACATACAACATATATAGACAGACACAGAGGCAATTTAACGTTCCAGAAATCAGTTAAATTTAGCCTCCCCACAAAGTGGTCCCTAAATTTCCTACTTGACAGATGCAGCTGTCTTTTCGGGTTGCAAAGGTCGACAACAAGCTACACAAATTGGATGAGAGCTCACCCCGACCCGGGCAGGCCTCGAACTCATGACCTTCTGGTCAGTAGAGATCGTATGCAGCTGACACCCGGCCAACTGCGCCACATTCCTGGTGCTACATAACGTTACCGTGTATTGAACTGCTTTTTCTGTCAGTTTGTTGTAAAACATGATGTTTTGGTGCTTAATTTGTAAAATCATGATGTAATTTGACGTTTAATAGGCTTTTTCTTAATTCCTCCTTATTATCCCACATTTTTCCTGTCCAACATTCTGCCAGTCTGTTTATGTTGGATAGGCGAGACTCTACTATAGGGGTGCTCACACTTTTCCAGCATGCGAGCTACTTATATAACAACCAAGTCCCAAAGATCTACCTACCCACTACTCAGAGAGCCATAAAAGCAAAATATTAGATTTAATTCAGTGAGAGCCATATAATATATTTTAAGACTGAATGCAACTAAATGTGAGTATAATAAGCCCCTGAGCATTCCTCACAAATGGCATGGGAGCCATACACACTGTGCCTGCGATCCGCCTGCGATCTACCAGGACGCCCTTCAAGATCTACCAGGACGCCCTTTGAGATCTACCAGTAGATCACGATCTACCTAATGAGCACCCCTGCTATACTGTATATGGCAAACATTCAATGCCATTATACAATTGATGGAGACAGACAATACATAGATAGAGGCAAGCCTTCCCTCTTTTCATCTCTGGCACCCAGCTGTGCTCGGCCCGGCCATGGGGAGGTGCTGTTGTTTTTCATTTTTCACACAGAGGAGCCTGTCATGCATTGATTCATTTCCTGGTCGGATTTTTGCCAGCATGTTTTTCAAGGCACCTTTTACCTCCCCGTCAAAGCAGTATCTGTTTATCTACTTACTAGGCCTGGGCAATCATGGTTCTCAATGGTTCTAAAGTACTTACAAAACTAAAGTTCTGGTGGTGAACACTAGGTGGCGCTGGTGCTTTGCTTCTACAGTGTTGCTAAAGTTCTGGTGGTGAACATTTCAGAACTCTAACAAAACTTTCAAAATTTCATTATTGGCGATTTTTAAGACAGAACCAATTAGGAACTGCCATTTAAGACAGGATGTCGGATAAGACAGAATGTTAGATAAGCGAAGGTCGGATAAGCGAGACTCTACTATATAAGGATGGAACACCTATAAGGTTTCTGGAGTGGAAACTAGAGGGGACTCGCACACTTTGCAAGCTGTACCTGCTGAATCTTCTTGTGCTAAATTATTAAAGATGCACCAAGCCCCCTTGAGCTCTTTCTCTGGCAACCTCAGCTGGGTGCAAGGAAGCCAGGGGTCTCAAAAGGGCTTTGCATTTGAAAGGGGGGGGGGGGGCTTCTTGGGACTGATGAACATAATTTGAGCATACCAGGCGACAGGTTGGCATGGAGGCTGTCATGCTTTCCTGCTGTGACCTAATCTCTCCTCCTACTAGCTAGGCAGGGCAGTTTCAATGGGAAATAGTATTCATTCCCTCTTATGATGATGATATCTTGAGTAATTGCCTCTTGCTGGAATGTGGTGATCTCGCTGCTCTTTAATAACAGGGACATGCATATATACACATATATAAATACATACATGTATAAAATTCTCATTTCTCTCTCTCTTCCTCTTTTGTGGCGTGACTCTCTTTTTGGCAGTGAATTCAGGACTTGATTCATCTGTGTTCTAGTTAGCTACATAGCTATTGGCACATCTAGTTTGGAACATAGGAAGCCGCTTTATTCTGAGTCAGATCTCATTCTGGGTCAAACTACTTGAGTATTGTTGGCCCTGATTGAGTGGTGACTCTCTAGGGCAGGGGTGCTCACACTTTTTCAGCATGGGAGCTACTGATTAAAAAACCAAGTCCCAAAGATCACCTACCCAGAAATGTAAAATGTATAACTATTTTCTTATTTATTTATTTATATTTATTATTCATTTTTATGTACCACTCCTACCAGTAGGCTCGGGGCAGTTTACATAAAATGAAGTTATAAAACATCAACATTTCAATTCCATAACAACAATATAAAACAGAGCATAAAAATACATCCAACCACCCCATTTCTCCCACACTGCCATATTACCACACATATTATCAGCCAGAAAGTAAGAAGAGAGGCTGTTGAACTGCAAGGCCATTTAATACGCAGCAAGGTAAACAAAGGGGCATGCAAAAATACATCCAACCACCCCATTTCTCCCACACTGCCATATTACCACACATATTATCAGCCAGAAAATAAGAAGAGAGGCTTTTGAACTGCAAGGCCATTTAATACTCAGCAAGGTAATCAAAGGGGCATGCAAAAATACCCCATTTTCCCCACATTTCCATATTCCCCAACATATATTTCTCAAGGAACAAAGCAAGCAGAGAGGCTTTGGAGCTAAAAGGCCATTTTTAAACATTAAAAATAAACAAAGAGACATGCCACAGAACAATCAAGCACCCACCCCAAAGTAAATAGACCGAGGTTTGAGATGCGGTGAGGAAATGACCCCAAAGCGTCCTGCTTCGCCTCCTCCGTCGTGGCTCCTATTTCCACGCCGCCAGCATGCATGCCGCCTCCAAGAGCTCACGAGAAGTCTGAGAGGCAGAATGGGCGCTTCTGCGCATGCGTGCGGGGCCAGCTATGCATCACATCATCCAGGCCCGCCCCCTTTGGTCTCCTACGACTCTGAGTGGCTGGAGAAGGACGGAGGGAGAAGGAGGAATCCAAAAGAGGGGGCCCATTCTGCCTCTTGGACTCTGGAGCTTTTGGAGGCGGCGCGCGAGCAGGGAGCAGGGAGGAGCAACGGCGGAGGACTTCTTTGCAGCGTGCAGGGGCGCGTTAAGAGGACCAACAGCAAAAAACCTGGTCAGGGGCCTGAAGATCACCAGGATGAGGCCCGAAGATCACCCTGGTGATCGCGATCACCGTTCTGAGCACCCCTGCTCTAGGGTTTCCCAAAGGAGTTTTTCACAGTTATGACGGAGCTGGAACCTGGGATTCCTTGCAACCAATCCAAGGGCAATTCCACCAAGGTATGGTCCCCTTCCACCCAGAAAAGGAAATTTCTCGTTCATATTGTTCTGAATCAAGGAACACTTTAAAAGGGATGGTGGTAATTTGTGTGGGTATTAGGCCTGGGCAATCATGGTTCTAAAGTACTTACAAAACTAAAATTCTGGTGGTGAACACTAGGTGGCGCTGGTGCTTTGCTTCTACAGTGTCGCTAAAGTTCTGGTGGTGAACATTTCAGAACTCTAACAAAACTTTCAAAACTTCATTATTATATCATTATTGGTGATTTTAAAGACAGAACCAATTAGGAACTGCCATTTATAACGAAAGTGAGAAGAGGTTCTGTGAGAGCAAAGTTGTTTATCTGCATGAGAGCAAAGCCCAGTGTTGAAGCAAAGAAGGAAGTATAAAGAACTTCAATCGTGTTACGGAAACCTTGTTCTTGTAAATAGTGCGACCATTTTTTTTACTACAAAGAAAAGCCAACAAAGGAAGATATCAATCAATCAATCAATTTTTATTACTTGCTTAGTCGCCCTCCACCAACAGGGCTCTGGGTGACTTACAGAATAAATAAATTAAACACTTAAATTATCATTAAAACCACTAATCAAACACCCTGCCAAAGAGCCGAGTCTTCAGTGTGACAGTAAAACATACCGTATTTTTCGCACCATAAGACGCAGTTTTTTCCTCCCAAAGTAGGAGGAAAAATCAGCTGCCTCTTATGGAGCGAAGAGGGGGGGGGGGAGGCGATAGAAAGCCTTTCCCTTGGCCGCCTCCTCCTCGGTCCCGCCTCCTCCTCCGCTCTCCTCTGCCTCTGTCACCGCCGCCCCCGCCCCCGCCCCGCTTACCGCCGCCTCGCCTCCCGCCGCCGCATGCGCAGTAGGTCCCAAGCGCGTCTGGCGCGTCTGACGCCTGACGCAGGTGCACCAGGCGTGCCTGCGCCAGCGCGCCAGCGCCAGACGTCAGACGCGTCAGGCGCGCTTTGGGGCCTACTGCGCATGCGCGGGCGGCGAGGGCGGCGGCGGTAAGTGGCGGAGGCGGCGGAAAGCGGTGAAAAGCGGCGGTAAGCGGCGGAGGCGGCGGGGGTGAACGGAGGCAGAGGAGGCGGAGGAGGAGGCGGGACCGAGGAGGAGGCGGGACCGAGGAGGAGGCGGCCAAGGGAAAGGCTTAGGGATGGCGGAGGGCGCCGAGGAGGGTCCACCCTTCCAGAAGAAAATTGGAAAAAAATATTTTGGGCCAAAAAGTGGGCCAAGCGCCGGGGCCCACTTTTTGGCCCAAAATATTTTTTTCCAATTTTCTTCTTCTAAAATCTAGGTGCGTCTTATCATCCGGTGCGCCTTATGGTGCGAAAAATACGGTAGATATAACATTGTTCTGCGTGTTTGTGCTTTTTAAAAAATCACTTTTGGCTACTGGTGCTGGGGCACACTGCTGCTAATAAGTTTACTCTGTTGTATATTTATGAGGAGGGTCTTTTGTTAATAAGCCCACTCCCCTCAACCAGGCCCGGATTAACACCTTTTTGCACCCTAGGCCACACTTTGGAATTACGCCCCCTTTAAGCCAAGCTCTACTGCACCCCCCCTCCCCATGCACACACATCCTTTCATCCTTTCGTCCCCCTTAGGGCCCCGCATCCAGCTCTCCCGGTGTGGCCCCACTAGGTCCGCCACAGGAGTTTCCCTCTCGGCAGGCACTATGGATGCAGGCATGGGGGGAGGAGCCTCCTCCCCAATGCCGGGGCTTGAGGCACTTGGCTCCCACCCAGTATCGGGGATTGCGCATGCGTTGTAGTCAGCAGCTGTACCGATGCCGCGCTTCTCCGTGATACCGGGGCTTGTCGCGTTGGGCTTCTCTCCTGTACTGGGGTTTGCGCATGTGCCGTAGCCGGCAGTTGCGCTTCTCTCTCCAGTAAGGAGGAGTCTCCTCCTTGTGTTGGAGGAGGAATACCAGCTTTCATGGTGTTAGGGTATGCGCAGACTGCGCAATGGAGTTTCCTGTACTTGCACTGAAGGAGCCAGCAAGTGGATGCTGTCGGCATTGAGGGAGTTAATTGTTCCTCCTGTCGACGTCGACGCCAGTGTTGAGAGCCTCTGCGCATACGCCGTTTGCGCAACAATAACAGAGGCAGGAGCTGGTATTCAGGAAGGGGCAGAGGTAGCGCCGAAAAGGAGGACCTCCGGTTTCCTTCCTTCCTCATCTCCATGCGCGTTGCGTTTTTATTTGTTTCAACATTTTTTTTTGGTCTGTGATCTGCGCGCCCCCTTGGCTTGCACCCCTAGGCCATGGCCTAGGTTGGCCTTATGGGCAGGGCCAGTTCGTCCATTAGGAGGACGAAGCAGGCGCGTAGGGCGAGGTCACCAGGGAGGGCGACGTCACCGGGGAGGGCGTCGCCGTGCCGGCTCCCCGCCGCCCGCACCGCCCGTGCCGCGCTGCCCCGCCGCCGCCGCGCCGGCCAGGCCTCCGCAGTGCCCCGGCCACGCTTCCGCATGCGCGGAGCTTTTTGCACATGCGCGAAAAGGTCCGCGCATGCGCACTGGCTCCCACTTTGGAGCCAGTGCGCATGCGCAGATTGGCGCATGCGCACTGGCCGCCAAAGCACGAGGCGCGCTCTGGAGCCAGTGCGTGAGCAGATTGGCGCATGCGCACTGGGGGGGCGCAAAATATTTTTCCGCGTACCCCCTGGGAACAGCTTGCTCTGTCCCTGCTTATGGGTAATCCTCAACATTATCTGGATGGTATATATCTATTATATCAGTTGGAGATGCAACCCCGCTTAGCATTGAAGAGTGAGGAGTGCCTCACAGTGGGCAGTAGCAAGAGGGTTAGATAGTTTGAGTGATGTGAAGGATCACTCAGTCCAGCCCTCCCGTTGACTGCTTGAGGCAGCAGGTTTTGGGCATAACGAATGGGCAGCAAATTGTTTACTCATTCGTCTGTTATTGTATTTTTACTGCCAAGAGTGGGGAGAGGTTCTTGCTTGATTTTCTGCCTCGTATGCCAAAATAACTTCACTCTTTCCTTCTCTCCTTCCTTTTCCCTCCCTCTTTCCCCTTCCTTCTTTCACAGCATTAGGAAGGTTGAGAAACACTGGGCTAGAACCTTTTGTTATGAAAGGTTCTGGCCCGAAATGGTTTTAAATTGTCCGTTACTTATGTTTGAGTTTTATTGATTGTATTGTTTATATTTGCTGTTTTGTTGTTATTGTGTGTTATTGGGCTTGGGCTCATGTAAGCCGCCCCGAGTCCCCTTGGGGAGATGGTGGCGGGATATAAATAAAGTAAAGTAAATAAATAAATCTGTAGCAAGCTCCTAGTTATATATGCAGGGTTTCAATTCAGAATACTACTGCTAACTTTTTGAAGTTATTTTGCCTTGTTCCTTTTCTCTTTCCCCCCTCATTTTAAAGATTACACCCTTGTTTATATGGTAATAGAGATGGTGGTGTGCTCTGCAACAGCTGTCTTGCATTTGGCACTGTTTTGACTACAGAAAGTGTTTCATCATACAGCTGGTGGGACTGTCATTTCCTTGCTTGCTTCTCTTTCTAATTCAATATGTTTGGCTGCGAATGGTCATATATCACAATGCCCGACCATGCTCCTTCTTTTAGGTGCCCGATGAGCCCCCACTTTCCATGCCTGGACAGGGTCTGCGGTACCTGGAGCACATCTGCCAGATGTGGGAGAAGATTGCCCACCTCCAGCGGGCCAACCTGCGGCTTCAGCATCAGCAGCAGATCATGGAGTGCAAGATCCGGGCTCAGAAATTGGAGAACGTAAGAGGAGACTGTAACTCTCATACTAGAAATTAAATCCCATTGAAATGCATTGAAATGGAGCCACCGTGGCATTATGGTTTCAGTGCTGGACGATGACTCTGAATTCCCACTGAGCCAGGAAATTCATTGCACGACCCTGAACAAGTCACAAACTCTTAAGGTGCATCTACATTGTAGAATTAATGCAGTTTGGTGAGGCACTAGCCCTCTGTTTCAACTGTAGAACTACCACTGCTGTGACTCAAATAGGAGTTGTAGTTCTACAGATGCTACAGAGGGCTAGTGCCTCACCAAACTACAGCTCCCGGGATTCCACTGCATTGAGCCATGTCACTTTAACGTGGTGTCAAACTGCATTCTATAATGTGGATGCACCCTTTAGTGCAGAAAAACCCATGACAGGGTCACACACAACTACAACAGGAGGAGACTGCAATCCTAAAACTATTTATTGGAAACTAGTTGTACCCGCCACACGTGGCCAACCTTCCCTCCCTCTTTCCCTCCTCCTTTCTCTCTTTCCCCTTCCCCTTCCTTCCTTCCTTCCTTCCTTCCTTCCTTCCTTCCTTCCTTCCTTCCTTCCTTCCTTCCTTCCTTCCCTCCTTCCTTCCTTCCTCTTTCTCCCTCTTTCTTCCTTCTCTACCTATTCTTGGACTGCAACTCCCAGCAGTCCTTCTGATCGCTCTACCTACCTGGATCAAACAATACTACAAAAACAGTGTAACTACGCCTAGCTATGTATCTCTAGACACAAAAGGGTCAAAAACAGAGTCATACAGACTCGTGTATTAGAGACAGAAATAATAATCTATCTCTTGAGAGTATATTCCTCGATAAACAATAATCAATATACACAATCAATACAATCAATCAATGGGAGGGAAACCTCCTTCAAATAACAATACACAGTCTCGGTGCGTCAAATAGTCTGTTACTCAAGCTCCTCAATATCGTCCCGTCTTGCGAAACCTATCTACCTATCTTTCTCTACCTAATCTATCTATCTGAAGGATTGTTGGCGATTAATAATAATAATAAACTTTCTTTATACCCCACCACCATCTCCCCAATGGGGACTCGGGGCGGCTAACATGAGGCCAAGCCCTTCCACAATACAATACAATACAACACAGTAAAATACAAAATACAGAACAAAATACATCAGAAATAATAATTATAATAATACAATTACAAAACAAATGAAGTGACACAAGAAATTTACACACAGGAATCGAATTAAATGGGCAGGCCAAGAGGACACGATTAAAATGATAAAAACTGGGTGTGATAGGTGTAGTCCAAGAATAGGAAATTGGAAATATACAGGGATTGGGATGCTGTCAAATAAATGCTGTCTCCTAAAGGGTTTGGTCTAGGCTAAGGGATGCTGGGAGCTGTAGTCTAGAATAGAGTGTGGATATGCGGGGGAGTCGTTTTTGCGCATGCGCTGTAGCATCTTTTATTTTTTGGCTTTTTTGGCTTTTTATGTCCCTTTTGCAGTGTTTTTCAGTGTTTTTGTGAGTAATGGTCACTCGTTGGCCTGATTGTGTCCATATTTGGTGTCAATGCGTCCAGTGTTTTTTGAGTTTTTAAAAATCCCACAAATGAACATTACATTTTCATTTATATAGATTAAATCCCATAAAAATGCATTTTGTAGGGGGAAGGGATTTTTTTTAAGTAGGTATTGTCAGTCATCTTGGAAAGGGTATCTGGGGTATCGTTTTGTTTCTCTGTATTTTCCACCTTTCTCCAAGGATTAGGGAGTTACAGTCATACGTCATTTATTTATTTATTTGTTTCAACTTGTCTGTCGCCACTCCCGTGTGGCTCGGGGCAACTCACAACACTAGAATACAAATAAAAGCAGATAAAATACAGATAAAATCGCATATATAAACAACACATTTAACCTAAAACCATTAAAAATGGAATATATAACATAGCGTATATAACTCATCACATACACAGCATATAACTGGAGCAAGTTGCGCAAGTAAATAATACACCCGAGGAACTAACGGTCGAACACTTGCTTAAACAACAGAGTCTTGCAGGCCTTTCTGAAGGCCAGCAGACTGGTCAAGGCGCGAACCTCGGGTGGGAGGGCATTCCAGAGAGTTGGCGCAATGACACGGAATGCTCTTCTCCTTGTTGCGGTCAAGCGAAGACTTCTACAGCTCGGGATCTCAAGGAGGTTGTGTCTTTTATTTCCCTCTCCCATGTTCATCCCTCTCCTAGCATTTTGTCCCCATGAAACACCTTCGGGGAACGTTGAGGTGGAGAGATAGTGTGGCTGTTCAGAACTTTGTTGCTAACTGGGATCTAAACTCCACTTTTATTAAGACATGTGTTAGGGAAAACTACCCTAAATATATCAGAACATCCAAAAACAAACAGGATACAAAAGTTGAGCAACTGCTCACAGCTAGCAAAGTGACATGTGATGCGGCCATAAAGAATTCAGGGCTTAGGAGGCAAACATGCAGAGTCCAATCTTTAAAAATCACAAAAAGGTTTATTTACAATAATAAGAAATAACTGCATTTCTTAATAGTCAAGAACTGGGTCTGAGCTACTCTTAACACCCATCTAAGGTTTCAAGAGAGGGAAAAACTACATCTATTTATTTATTTACATCATTTATATTCCGCCCTTCTCACCCCGCAGGGGACTCAGGGCGGATCACAATGCAAATATACAGGCAAACATTCAATGCCCTTTGACATACAAACATATAAAACAGACACAGAGGCAATTTAACATTCCAGCTTTTCTGGCCACCAGGGGGAGCTGTCGGATTCCTTCACTCCTTTTGTGTGTAATTCCTGGATATTATTAAGGCCTCGTAAATCAATTAAATTAAGCCTCCCCACTCAAGTGGTACTTAAATTTCCTACTTGACAGATGCAACTGTCTTTTGGGTTGCAAAGGTCGACAACAAGCTACACAATTGGTCAAGTGCTCACCCCGAGCCGGGAAGGCCTCGAACTCATGACCTTCTGGTCAGTAGAGATCTTATGCAGCTGATACCCAGCCAAAAAGCTTGCAATATTTATTTTTACTTATTTATTTACAACATTTATATGCCGCCCTTCTCACCCCGAAGGGGACTCAGAGCAGCTTACATGTCATATGTACATACAGCATACTACATTATTAGCATAATCTGCATATTATATTATGATATATCTGCATAATATATCTGCAGGAGAAAAGTATCCATTTCAAACAACCAATCATAATAAGAGCAGGAAGAGAGAAGAAAAAAATACATTTACAAGTGTCAAACAGGAGACGTGGGTGAAGGGAAATCTTTAGTCTATACTAAACTAACTTAACTGTTCCTCATTGAGGACTTGAGACTTGGGCAGTGTGGGGGTAGAATCTCAACAGTTAGTATCCCCCAGACTTTCTGGGAATTGCTTCTCTCCAACCCTGATGCCATTTTGTCCCGTAGGAGGGCTTTTCAGAGGAAACAGCTAAAGACTCTGAGCTGGTGGAATTGGGACCCTCACCAGCAAACGCAGCAGCTTCGGAGATTGAGAATGAACCAGATGGAGAAGCCGATTCTCCCAACTCCTGGCACTCACAACACTTCCGGGCGCGTTCTGCTTCTGATACACGGATGCTACGGAGCCCAGCCCGAAGCCATGGTGAGTGACCAATGCTTGCCTGCTTGCTCACAGACCCATAGAATTGGAAGGCACACTGGGTGAAAATATAGAGGCTATGGATTTAGCATGAAGCTATTTATCTTCTTGAAGATAGGGCAATACACATTTTTCAAACTCTTTAGTGAGGTGTATTGAACACAGTTCTGTGAAAATGGTTTGGTTGCAGTTCTCACGTTCCACCCCAAAATGGTGGCACTTTCTAGTGTGTCCCAAAAATTGTTGCGTTGTGTTGTGCTAACAAAACTTCTCCTCTTCCAGCAGTAAACAAGGCCGACTACTCAAGAAAGTCAGCAACGCACTCTGCCAGCTCTCCCAACCTCCTGGATCAGTTGGATGGCGGCTTTCATACGTTACCAGCAAACATCAAGGTCAAGGTAGGCTGGGCTGCTGTGATACGACAACGACAACAAAGGTTCATATATAAATAGATTTTGGGGATAGATCTGTGTGTCTTCTCCCCACTTGTTGGGAGAAGACACACACATTTATCCCCAAAATATATTCAGTAAAATGGGTAGCAATAGTTTAACAACAACAGGGGCAAATTACAACATACACAGAGAGGCAAACATTCAGTGCCTTTAACACAGTGGAATAACAATGACATACAAATACACAAAGGTCATCTCTGGCTTTCTGGAGGAGGTGCTCAACTTTGGCCATGGGGAGGCGCTCTTGTTCCATTTCTAAGCCGAGGAGCTTGTCCGTAGACACTCCCTGGTCGTGTTGCTGGCATGGCTACATGGGCACCCTTTGACCTTGCTGCCAAAGTGGTACATATTGAACTACTCACATTTGCATGCTATCAAACTGCTAGGTTGGCAGGAGCTAGGGCTAATAGCGGGAGCTCACCCCAACCCACGGTTTTGAACTGCCAACCTTTAGGCGAGCGGATTCAACCGTTCAACGGTTTAACCTGTTGCGCTCCCATGGCCCAAAGGCCTGTATCTGTTGCTTTGATGGTTTCTGTGGAGATTATATACAGAATTACCCTGAGAAGGCTTTCAGGAGAATGAGTTGCTGTAACATCTCTTGGTGTTGTGCAAATTTCCAGAGACCCTTTGAACTGCACCGTTAAAGCATTATGATTCCACTTTAACAGCCATGGCTACACCCTATAGAATCCTGGCCTTTTTAGTTTATGGAGCTGCTTTGTGTCATGTACTTTAATTGTTCTGTAATCCACCTTGAGCCATCAGGAGAGGCAGGTAAGAAATAAAATTATTATTATTATTTGATACTAATGGCACCCCTGCAAGAATCATGGCCTTTTAAATGTTTCATGTAAATTGTACTTAATCCAAAACTAAAATTATCTTATTATTGACAACTAGAGGGCGCTGGTGCTTTTTCTTTTTACAGTGTTGCTAAAGTTCTGGTGGTGAACATTTCACCACCAGAACTTTAGCAACACTATAGAAACAAAGTACCAGCGCCACTTAGTGTTCACCCACAGAATTTTTGTTTTGTAAGTACTTTAAAAACATTTAGAAGCATGATTGCACAGGCCTATTTGATACTTTGATTCTGTGACATCATCATCATCATCATTATATATTCTAAACCAGAGCCCCCCAGTTTAATTTTCTAAACTGGATCCTCCGGTGGCACAGTGGATTAAACCGCTGAACTTGCTGACCAAAAGGTCACCGGTTCGAATGCGGAGAGCAGAGTGAACTTCCGCTGTTAGCCCAAGCTTCTGTCAACCTAGCAGTTTGAAATCATGCAAATGTGAGTAGATCAATAGGTACCACTTAGGCAGAAAGGTAACGGCACTCCATGCAGTCATGCTGGCCATATGACTTTGGAGGTGTCTACGAACAATGCCAGCTCTTTAGCTTAGATATGGAGGTGAGTACCAACCCTCAGAGTTGAACACGATTGGACTTAAGGTCAGGGGAAAACCTTTAACTTTACCTTAAACGAGAGAGCTTTAGTGGCTCGCCAAAGGGTCTTAGCTCAGGCCCGGATTACCCATAAGGCCACACTAGGCCATGGCCTATGGGCGCAGACCTAGGGGGGGCGCCAGATCAAGGACCCCCCCCCCAAAGTTGAAGCAAAACCGCAATGTGCGGCATGATTACTCTCTCTCTCTCTTTCTCTTTCTCTCTCGGGGGAGGGCGGGGGGAGAGCGCTGCGAGGGGGCGGGGGAGGAGGGAATGGCGCCCCCCCCCTTGCCAAGGAAGGAGGGCATGAGGAGGATGAGGCAGAGGGAAGCCCCGCCCCGGAGCCGCTCGCGGGCATGCGCATGCGGCAAGAGGGTGCCTCTTCCTCCTTCACCGTGTCCCTGGGTGCTGTGCAGGGCCGGCAGAGGTCCCGGGGGCTTCCCTTCTTTCCTCGGGAGGAGGAAGGAAGGGAAGCCCCGGTGCCACTGTTGGCCATGCGCGGCACTCCAGGACATGGCGGAGGAGGAAGAGGCGCCCTCCTGCCGCGTGCACATGCCCGCGCGTGGCTCCGGGGTGGGGCTTCCTTCTTCCTCGTCATCCTCGTGCCCAAGGAAGGAGGGCACGAGGAGGATGACGCGGAGGGAAGCCCTGCCCCCAGGGCCGCTGGCGCCTGGCGGGCATGCGCGCGGGGCAGGAGGGTGCCTCTGCCTCCTCCTCCGCCGTGTCCCTGGGTGCCCAAGAAAGAAGGGCGGAGTGAGGATGATGCGGAGGGAAGCCCTGCCCCCGGGGCTGCTGCCGCGCATGCCCAGCAGCACCCCGGGGGCGGGGCTTCCCAAGTGTGGCCTAGGGCGCCAAAATCAGTTAATCCGGGCCTGTCTTAGCTGGTGCTAGACTGGGCCTCCAGTCACATCCAGTGGTAAAGAATGATGGGAGGGGTTGTTTAGCCCCTGCCCCTTCCCCCAGAGCTCTTTTTCATCTGTGTTTTGCAACCATGAATCCCTTTTTTACCTTCAGTTTGATCACTCTCTTCTCCATCTTCGGTGCCTTTCAGAACGAGCATTCCAACTGGGGCAAAGTCAAAGTGCTAATCAACAGGATGAAAAGGAAGTCCTTGCGGTCCAATGAAACCGGTTCCCTTGACCAACTTGCAGCAGGCAGCAGGCACTGCAGGTAAGTTACTGTTTTGGGGGTGGAGACCTTCAGGTGTTGGGTAACAGTCCTCACAACCTCTGAGGATGCCTGCCACAGATGTGGGCGAAATGTCAGAAGAGAATGCTTCTGGAACATTGCCATACAGCCCAGACAACTCACAGCAACCTATTGTTTCCGGCCATGAAAGCCTTCGACAACACATGGCATAGCTCTTGATAACATTCCCATGGAAGGATTCAAATCCAATCCAAATATATAATAATATGAGATTGTTTCCAGCCTTTTCTGATTAATCTCTGTGGCCTTGACAAAGGAAAAAAGTAAATATCACCAGCTGGTTGTATTTTTCACAACCATAGGATAGTGTCGTGTTTTTGGAATGGGGGAATCAATTGAGTTTTCTATAAATACTAAGCACTTTTCAGTTTCCCTAAGAGTATGGGAATTTTTGTGATTTTAGATATCTAGTTGTATTTTTTTATTTATATGTATCTATTTTTATTGTGTTTATTGCTGATGTTTTGATTTTATTTTATTGTAATTTGTTGTTTAGGCTTGGCCTCATGTAAGCCGCCCCGAGTCCCCATTGGGGAGATGGGGGTGGGGTACAAATAAATATGATGATGATGATGATTATGGGATCAAGCTCTGCTAACAATTTTCTAGTACTAGAACGTCCTTCCTCGAGGGTCGTTCCCAGAAGGTGTTGCTAGGGGACTCCTGCTCGACCCCACGGCCATTGTACTGTGGGGTCCCGCAGGGCTCAATACTGTCCCCTATGTTATTTAACATATACATGAAGCCGTTGGGGGAGATCATCTGGAGTTTCGGGGTGCGGTGTCATCTGTACGCAGATGATGTCCAACTCTATCACTCCTTCCCACCTGCTATTAAGGAGGCTGTTCAAGTCCTGAACCGGCGCTTGGCCGCTGTAACAGACTGGATGAGGGCTAACAAATTGAAACTTAATCCAGAAAAGACAGAGGTACTCCTGGTCAGTCATAAGTCTGAACAGGGCATAGCCTGTGCTTGACGGGGTTACACTCCCCCTGAAGGTGCAGGTTCGCACTTTGGGAGTGATCCTGGATTCATCGCTGAGCCTGGAGCCCCAGGTCTCGGCGGTGGCCGGGAGAGCTTTTGCACAGTTTAAGCTTGTGCGCCAGCTGCGCCCATACCTTGGGAAGTCTGACTTGGCCACGGTAGTCCATGCTCTGGTTACATCTCGAATAGACCACTGCAACGCTCTCTACGTGGGGTTGCCTCTGAAGACTGCTTGGAAACTGCAATTAGTCCAACGCTCGGCAGCCACGTTACTAACAGGATTGGGGTACAGGGAGCAAACAACTCCCTTGTTGCGCCAACTCCATTGGCTGCCAATTAGTTTCCGAGCACAAGTCAAAGTGCTGGTTTTAACCTACAAAACCCTATACGGTTCCAGCCCAGTTTACTTGTCCGAACAGATTCTCCCCTATGAACCATCAAGGACATTAAGATCCTCAGGAGAGTCCCTGCTCTCGGTCCCGCCATTTTCGCAAGCGTGACTGGTGGGGACGAGAGACAGGGCCTTCTCTGTGGTGGCCCCTCGGCTGTGGAACTCCCTCCCAAGCAATGTTAGATCTGCCCCCTCCCTGTTGTCCTTCAGGAGGCGGGTGAAGACTTGGATGTGGAACGAGGCCTTCCGAGAGTAAGCTGAGATTGATTTCAATCTGAAATGGGTGACCACTTTTTTAGACCGAGCTGCGTGTTGGTTTTAATGGCAATGTGGTTTTTATGTATCTCTGTTTTTATGTATTTTAATATGCTGTTTTAAGATGTTTTAAATTTGTATGGCATTGAATTTTGCTGTAAGCCGGTCTGAGTCCCTCCTCGGAGGTGAGAAGGTTGGGGTACAAGAAAATTAAATAAATATATAAATAAATGGCCAGACTTGCATATATAGCTTTTCCAACCTAAGGTAAAGCAGTAAGGGTTTCCCCTTGACATTAAGTCCAGTCGTATCTGATTATGGAGGGTGATGTTTATCTCAGTTTCTAAGGCAAAAATCTGGTGTTGTCCATAGTCACCTCTAAGGTCATGTCGCTGGCATCACTGCATCTAGCGCTGTTATCTTCCCAAACAAGCAGTATCTATTGATCTACTCACATTTGCATGCTTTCGAATTACTAAGTTGGCAGAAGCTTGGGCTAACAGCGGGAGCTCACCCCACTCCCAGGATTTGAGCCACTGACCTTTCGGTTAGCAAGTTCAGCAGCTCAGTGGTTTAATTCATTGAAACCCCCCGGGGGCCCAACCTAACCTCAATCCTTTTCTATGTTTCTCTTACAGAGAAGACACTGTTTTAGACAAACAGGAACCCGTCCTTAGGCGGCGTTTCCTGCCCGCTCTGGGGACAAAGAAACGCCATTCAAAGCATCTTTCCATTCGGTGAGCTTTGAGTTCCTTTGGAGACATGGAAGTTGGATGATGCTGAATCGAGTGTGATTCTGGTCCTTTTCTTCACCTGCTCATCGAGGATCCAGAAAGAAAAAAGAAAAGAAAGAGAAAGAAAAAAGGATGAGAGACTTTCAGTCACAAGCAAGCCAGCAGCCCCATCTTCTGTGACGGAGAAAGAAGGGCTTGGGATTCGTAATTCCTTTCCTTCGCAAACCAGACATTTTTGTGGAACGTCTCTCTCATATCTCTCTCATATCAGCATCTACCTGCAAAGATGGCTACCTGCAAACCCAGCTTTGCAGACTGGAAGCAAACCTTGTGAGCCAGTGCTTCCTTCTTTCCTCTTGGACGAAATTTCCCCTGCCTGGTGTTAATCGTAGTTGTGTGTTACAGAGGCACTGACAACACAAGTCATGGTTCAAACTGGATTTGCAAGCTATGGTTACGAAGGAACCTGGAAAACACATTTTCTTCAGTTGTACAGTTGGGTAGCTCACTTTGGCCCAGCTCCACTTGGTGCAAGCCATGGTCATTGCTAAGCTGGTTCTCTGCAAGCCATGGTTTGCCACGTGGCTTTGAAGCAGACCCATCCAAGGGATCAACCCGTGATTTCTTTTCTTCCTCCATATACATTTTAGGTGGAACTGGGTCCTGATTTGCAAATCACTGTTTGCAGGGCGATGTATTCCTTCGGTCACCCAAAGCTTCTGTTTAGTCCTCACCCACTTCACTTTCGAATGCACTCTGATTGGGACTGATCTCTCCGAGGCTGGTTCTCTGGAGGAAACTGGTTTTGGGCTTGTCCCTTATTCACCAATCTCCCAAATGCAATTCACATAGAGGTCTCCATGCTGTGTGCATTTTCCTAGAGGCAGATTCTTTCTCATCACGGCTCTGTAGTTCCCAAGGCTGGTTAGGTTTGCTTACCTAAAATGCTTACAAGAGCCATTTGCAGGTGAAGGAAGCGACTTAGGAGGAAGCCCTCTCTTCTCCATATCTCTTACCATTGCATCTCCAACAGGAAATCCCTGTGTCACCAAATGTGAACTAACTTATTGGTTCTCCTTACCTCCCCCGCCTCCAATTAAAACAGTGGTCAAAGACCTCTTGCTATGCCTACAGCCATATAACTTCACATATGGAGTGAATCTTGTATATTTATATGACTTTTTGGTCACACCTGTATTTGTATGTAGAAATGCATGTATGCTCCAGATTACAAAAATAAAACTTTTTTCATATTTTTATTTATTTATTTATTATTTCAATTTTTATACCACTCCTTCCTGTAGGCTCAGAGCGGTTTACACAGTTCTAAAAGCACACCTATCTATCTATCTATCTATCTATCTATCTATCTAATAAAAGTCAGTGTTTGCGGGCGGTGGTGTGGTGGTGCGATGGGAGGAATATGTGCCAGTGTTTCGATTGGCTGCAACTGTGGGATTATTTGCATAAAGGGCTCTGATTGGCCAGCCTCAGAACTCCCAACATTCTACGGCCCCAGACAGAGGGGATTGGTTGCCACTGAAATGGTATTTGCATAAAAGACTCCGATTGGCCAACCACATCCCAACATTCTAAAGTGACTCAGAAGAAAAAGGAAAGGCCTCAGGCAGTCAGCCACTGCGGCCCACAGCAAAGGACCAAACTTGGCAAACGGGCCCAATGGCCCACTTCACAACCTGGTGTGGTTTAGGGCAGATGGGGCCACGAATGATGGGAGTTGAAGTACCTTCACTCACTTTCTGAGACCGCTGCGACCCTCATCCAATGACTGATCAAGACCACAGTTGGCACACAGAGCCCCCATGACCCACTCTACATCCTGGTGCAGTTTGGAGAACGGGGGATAGAGCATGGCCAATGGGACTCGCAGTACCTTCACTAAGTTCTTGAGACCACTGCAAGCCACATAAACATCTAATAGGAACCAACCTTGGCACACAATGCCTTCCTCAAATAACCCGGACACCGCCGGGTCCTCGGTACACAATAAAAGTAAAACAACAACTGAAACTACAACTACATACTAAAATTCTACTATTGATTCAAGACAGGAGTTATGGAGGGCTACTTAGATTGAACATTCTGCTTTGGAAATGGCAGTAAAGGTTTTTTTTAAAGCTTGGTTGCCTTCCCTTCTTAGGGTTGTGTGGATTTGCTTTGTTACAGAACAACATGAGCAGGTGCCTGATGGATCATATGAGGGTTGTCTGGAAAGTAAGGTCACAAGGCACGTAGCTCTTGGGAATTTTCTCGGGTTGAGTTGATATCACTGCTGTGTAGTGGGAAGCCAGCGGAAGCGAACGAGCATTGCCAGTCGTCAGTGGCCCATCGACTGGCATTGCGAAGATTAAAGGTGTGCGTCCTTATTCTGTTTCCCGCCAAGTGTGAAGTTTATGCTATAATATGCTACCTAAATGCTAAGGGCATGAACTCATTGCAAAATCATTTTAGTTTATGGAGAGGACGTAATGTCAAGATAGCATATGGCAAAACGGCTAAGGAATATATTGTGAGACCATGAAAAAACTTATGTAGAGCCATCCAAAACAAACGTCATGGGATGCTGATGGCGGGAGTCTGTCTCCTTCATGACAGTGCGCATCTGTACACCACTCATGCAACACAAGAGTTGTTGACTTCATTTGGTTGGCATGTGAAGGTGAATCCGTCGAAAACGGAGGTCCTGTGGCTGGGTCGTCCCGGGGGCGGGGGGAGCTCTGGTTGCCAATCATGGACGGTGGGATGGTTACCCCGTTGCCTTTGGTTAAAAGCCTGGGGGTCCAACTGGACCCTCTGCTGATGATGGAGGCTCGGGTCTCCGCCGTGAGTAGAGCAGCGTTTTTCCATCTGCGCCAGGCAAGGCAGCTGGCGCCCTACCTTTCCGGTGACAACCTGGCCACGGTAATCCAGGCCAGTCTTTCTCAACCAGTGTGCCGTGGCACACTAGTGTGCCGTGACGGACCTCCTGTGCCGTGAGAAAAGCTCTCTGCCCCCTTCTTCCCCCCCCTCCTGCTGAGCTCCTGCTGCTCGGGGGAGGAGGAAGGGCCAGGCAGTGGCGAAGAAAAAGAAGAAAGGACCGGGGCGCCACCTCCTTCGGCCGTTTCCCCAGCCAGCCTCCAATCCGCCATGACTCCCACCATGATTCTCGCCCCTCGCTCGCTGAAGCCGCGTGGAGGAGCCCCGCCCACTGAAGCCCATCCACCACTCATGCTCCTTCTCTGTAGGAGAGCTGAAGCTCGGGGGAGGGGGCGGGGCATGGCACGGCCTGTAGGAGAGCTGAAGCCGGGGGGAGGGGGGTGGGGCATGGCGTGGCCTGGCTCTGCCCCCTCCCCCGGCTTCGGCACTCCCAGCAGCTGCTCCCAGCAGGCCACCAACCCCCAGCCGTTCTTTACTGTGTTAGAGTGTCATTTTGTGTCATTTTGGTTGGTGATGTGCCCCCGGATTTTTTTAATGTTGAAAGTGTGCCGCGGCTCAAAAAAGGTTGGGAAACACTGATCCAGGCCACGGTCATCTTAAAACTGGACTACTGTAACGCCCTTTACATTGGCCTTCCTTTGTTGGTAATCCGGAAACTTAAGCTGGTGCCAAATGCAAAAAGGGTGGTATAGAAATTGAAATTAATAATAATAATATAATGTTTTAAGCCCATCTCCTCTCACAACCCCGATCTTGCACCCAGTGACTATCATCTGTTCACTAAATTGAAGGAATACCTGGGTGGAAACACACTTTTCTGATGATGACGAGGTGAAAATCAAAGTGAAAAAATTGGCTGAAAAAGGCGGAGGGGAACTTTTATGACACGCATCCAAAACTTGTCCCACGGATGACAAAATGCAAAATACTAATAATTTGATATTATAATTATATCTATTATATTATATTAATAATGAATATTACAGTATATTACAGTATACAGTATATTACAGTATAATGGTATAGTACAATACAGTAATATATAATACTGATATTGTGCTATGCTAATAACATAATATATTGTATATTCATATAATATATTATATAATATTTATAATATTATAATGCAGTACAATAGAATACTAATAATTTGATATTATAATTATATATTTTATATTATATTCCTAATAATATTACAGTATAATAGTATAGTACAATATAGTAATATATAATACTGATATTGTGCTAGGCTAATAATATAATATATTGTATATTTAGGCCATCCAGATGTTTTGGACTTCAACCCCCACCATTGCTAAGAGCAATTGAAGTCCAAAACACCTGGAGGGAAGCTTGAAGTTTGCCCATGCCTGCACTAAAGGCACAGGAGAGCCCTCTAGTGGCCAATAAGTGCCAATAAGTGCCGCGCATGCGCAGAAAGGCACAGACTCGCTTTTGCTTTGCCTCTGAGAGTCAATCTCGTCCCCGCATGCGCAGAACGTGGAGTGAGGCCTACTTCCGGGTAGGGTTAATCTCCGGGCAGGAGCGCTTCCGGCGCGCGGCGTTTCCGTTGGCGAGCGACATCCGTTGGCGGCGTTTCCGGGTCCCTTTGTCTTTGGCGCCGCGGCCGGGCTTGGCGTTCCGCGAGAGGGCCTTCGCAGCGGCTTGGAGTTCCCTCAGAAGGGGAAGAAGCCCCTGGGCCCGGCCTTGGAGCCTCGGCCGCCTCCTTCCTCAGTGAGAACAGGTGCTTCCCTCAGGGCTTGGGTTTTGTGCGAGGAGGGGAGGCCCTTCGATCTAGGCCAGGCCGAGGCCTTGAGGCCTGTTCTTGAGTAGGGATGCTCTGGAGCCAGCTTGGGCCCTCCAGGTGTTTTGGACTCCAACTCCCACCACTCCTAACAGCCTCAGGCCCTTCCTTTCTCCCCTCAGCCGCTTAACCGAGGAGGAGAGGCCATTCGATCTAGGCTAGACTGAGGCCTTGAGGCCTGTTCTTGAGTAGGGATGCTCTGGAGCCAGCTTGGGCCCTCCAGGTGTTTTGGACTCCAACTCCCACCACTCCTAACAGCCTCAGGCCCCTTCCTTTCTCCCCTCAGCCGCTTAACCGAGGAGGAGAGGCCATTCGATCTAGGCTAGACTGAGGCCTTGAGGCCTGTTCTTGAGAAGGGATGCTCTGGAGCCAGCTTGGGCCCTCCAGGTGTTTTGGACTCCAACTCCCACCACTCCTAACAGCCTCAGGCCCCTTCCTTTCTCCCCTCAGCCGCTTAACCGAGGAGGAGAGGCCCTTCGATCTAGGCTAGACTGAGGCCCTGAGGCCTGTTCTTGAGTAGGGATGCTCTGGAGCCGACCTGGGCAAACACCTCCAAGTGTTTCGGACTCCGACTCCCACCATCCCTAACAGCCTCAGGCCCCTTCCTTTCTCCCCTCAGCCGCTTAACCGAGGAGGAGAGGCCATTCGATCTAGGCTAGACTGAGGCCTTGAGGCCTGTTCTTGAGAAGGGATGCTCTGGAGCCAGCTTGGGCCCTCCAGGTGTTTTGGACTCCGACTCCCACCATCCCTAACAGCCTCAGGCCCCTTCCTTTTGCCCCTCAGCCGCTTAAGCGAGGAGGAGAGGCCCTTCGATCTAGGCCAGGCCGAGGCCCTGAGGCCTGTTCTTGAGTAGGGATGCTCTGGAGCCAGCTTGGGCCCTCCAAGTGTTTTGGACTCCGACTCCCACCATTCCTAACAGCCTCAGGCCCCTTCCTTTCTCCCCTCAGCCGCTTAACCGAGGAGGAGAGGCCATTCGATCTAGGCTAGACTGAGGCCTTGAGGCCTGTTCTTGAGTGGGGATGCTCTGGAGCCGGCTTGGGCCCTCCAGGTGTTTTGGACTCCAACTCCCACCACTCCTAACAGCCTCAGGCCCCTTCCTTTCACCCCCCAGCCGCTTAAGCGAGGAGAAGAGGCCCTTCGATCTAGGCCAGGCCGAGGCCTTGAGGCCTGTTCTTGAGTAGGGGTGCTCTGGAGCCGACCTGGGCAAACACCTCCAGGTGTTTTGGACTCCAACTCCCACCATTCCTAACAGCCTCAGGCTCCTCCCTTTCCTCCCTCAGCCGCTTAACTGATTTTGTTATTTGTGAGTTGTAGTTGTTGGGATTTCTAGTTAACCTTCAATCAAAGAGCATTCTGAACTCCACCAACAATGGGATGGAACCTAACTTGGCACACAGACCAACAAAAAATACTGGAAGGGTTTATTGGGCAGTGACCTTGTGTTTTGGAGACAGCACTGTAAATTCAAACAATGATAGATCTGGACCAAACTTGAAATCCCAACAACTACAACTCACAAATAACAACATCAGCTAAGCAACTGAGGGGGGGAAAGGGAGGGGCCTGAGGCTGTTAGGAATGGTGGGAGTTGGAGTCCAAAACACCTGGAGGGCCCAAGTTTGCTCATGCCTGGGTTAAGGCCTTGTATGGTCTAGGGCAGGGCTGTCCAACTGCCAGCCCTGCAGGTGTTTTGGACTTCAAATCCCAGAAATCCTAACAGCTGGTAAACTGGCTAGGATTTCTGGGAGTTGAAGTCCAAAACACCTGCAGGGCTGGCAGTTGGACAGCCCTGGTCTAGGGCTGGTGTACCTGAGGGGCCGGCTCTCCCCATATGTTCCCCAGAGATCACTTTGGTCGAAAGAACAAAATCTCTTCGATGTTCCTATGGTTTGGACTTATCATCTATTTTCCACCAGACAAAGAGCCTTCTCAGTGATGGCACCGACGCTCTGGAATGTTGAAGTTTGAGCGATCAGAGAGTTGTCCTCCTTTCGGAGGGCGTGCAAAACTGCTCTCTTTCGGCAGGCATTCAATTTGAGTGGTCTATCGTAACATCTTGTGCTTAGAATTTTATAGTAATTTTAGATTGTCGTTATTTTGCTTGATGTTTATGTTTATCTCTTTATGTTGCTTTAGATTGTTATAAACCGCCCCGAGCCTATGGGGAGGAGCAGTATAGAAATTGAAATTAAAAAACAAAAAGAAAAACCCTTTACATACCATTGAGCCATGTAGTTTAAAGTGTCGAACCTCCCTTCTATTATTATTATTATTATTATTATTATTATTATTATTATCTGGAGCTAGCTATAGGGAGCAAACTATGCTCCTACTCAAGCAGCCCCACTGGCATCCGGCAATATTTCAAGCTCAATTCAAGGTGCAGGTTATTACCTGCAAAGCCCTATACGCTTTAGGCCCAACCTATCTTCGAGACTGCATCTATTCTATGAACCGGTGCGAGTTTTGAGATTGGCAGGGGAGGCCCTTTTCTCAATCCCACCACCATCTCAAGTATGGCTGATGGGGATGAGAGAGAGAGGGCCTTCTCTGTAGTTGCTCCTCTTGCTCTGGAATACCCTCCCAAAAAATATTACAGGAGGCCCTTCTCTGTAGTGGCTCTGTAGTGGAATACCCCCCCCCCCCAAAGATATTAGAGGAGGGCCTTCTCTGTACTGGCTCCCCTTGCTCAGGAATACCCTCCTGAACGATATTAGATTAGCCCCCACCCTTGACTCCTTCTGATCCAACCTAAAACCATGGATTTTTAAGTAGGCTTTTTGCCTCGAGTTGGTTGAAATGGGCCCATATGAGGTTGACACTTTGACACTTTAGTTGTGATTTGAAGACAGGTAGTTTTAAGTACAGATGGTCTGTGTTTTAAACTGTGTTTTTGTTTTATTTTATGTGTTCACAGAGGTTGTTTTTATAACATTTATGTGATATTCTTTTTATAATCATGTACCGTTTATGTTATATGCTACATATATAGTGCCTTGTAAGCCACCCCGAGTCTTTTTTGAGATGTTGGTGGGATATAAATAAAGTTGTTTCCCCTTCCCCCCTCTCCTCCCCTCTCCTCCTCCTCCTCATGTTTATTTAACCCCCATGTTGCAGCAGCTCCACTGGCTGCCAGTCTGTTTCCAAGCACAATTCAAAGTGCTGGTTATGACCTTTAAAGCCCTAGACTGTTCAGGTTCAGGCTATTTGGTCGGTTGCGTCCCCTTGTAGGAATCTGCCCGGGCTCTGAGATCCCCTTCAGGAGAGGCCATTTCTTCTCATCTCAGTGTCACCCCCATCTCAAGCTCGGTTGGTGAGAACAAGGGAGCCGGCCTTCTTGGTAGCTGCCCCTCGACCCTGAACACCCTGCTCATGGAAGCCAGAGCGGTCCCCTCCCTGCTATCCTTCAGACGGCATTCAGATACCTTTTAGTGCTGGAATAGTTTTCATGACTCCAGTATTCAACTAAGGGGATTCCATTTGCGGTCAGGATCCTCAGTTTAAGAAACAGTGGTGTATGTCATAAGTAAGATTGAACCCAAAGGAATGAGTAGTTACAATGATTTGTATCCTTTAAAGAAATCTAGTCACAGATCACTTGTCTCTTTGAGTCTCTTCCTGAAGAAAAGTGGGGAATAAATAAACATAATAATAATAACCACCAACCTCACAGTTCAAAAACATGCAAATGTGAGTAGATCAATAGGCATTGCCTTGGCAGGAAGGTAACAGCACTCCATGCAGTCATGCTTGCCACATGATCTTGGAGGTGTCTATGGACAATGTTAGCTCTTTGACTTAGAAATGGAGATGAGCACCACCACAGAGTTGGACACAACTAGACTTAAAGTCAGGGGAAACCTTTACTACTACTACTACTACTACTACTACTACTACTACTAATAATACAATAATAATACAATATTCCAGAGGCTACTGAATCTTTGTCCAACTTTGAAAAATGATCAAAAAGTGTATTTGCTTCAAAGTTAGTCTTATTTGACTCAAACCTGTATTTACAAGAACTGGCTGAGTAATCAGGTGAGGGTCTGAAATGGGTATTTGTCAGTTATTGAGCACCAATAATCAATTTGGGAAAGTGTTTATCAGAGCATGATGTGCCTGTCAGCTTGGTGCTTGACAATTTAGTTGAAAGGGATCCTCTCCTTTTCTTCTGTATACGTTTTACTGGAATAGGATACCATTGTAACCTATGCATGTCTTGTTATGTGTGCATTTTTAGGAAAGAAAACTGTCATACTTTTCAAAATGGCACAGTTCAAACGCCAGAAGCAATTGAGAACCAGCAATCTTCAGGGAGCCAGATCATTCTCAGGTTGGTCCAACCAAAATGTGCCTCTGCTCCACTGTGATGTAGCCTCAGTCTTTGTCTGTGCATATTTGTTGCTTTCCTTGTTTCTTCTAGACAAATAATTTTTCTTAGTTATTCTTGACAAAACTTAAATTTAAAATGCTTTTTTTGTGTCAGGAGCAACTTGAGAAATTGCAAGTTTCTTCTGGTGTGAGATAATTAGTTGTTGGCAAAGACATTGCCCTGGCGACACCTGGATGGGTTTAAAAAAATGTTTTACTATCCTTGTGGGAGGCTTCTCTCGTGTCCCTGCATGGGGAGCTGGAGCTGACAAAGGGAGCTCAACCTGCTCTCCCCGAATTCGAACTGCTGACCTATCAGTCAGCAGTCCTGCCAGCACAAGGATTTAACTCAACCAGGGGCTCCAATTTGCAATGCTTTCCTGTTGTGTTATACAAATCTACGTGCTTAATCAGAATGGCTATTCTTTGGATGTTATTTCATGGGACAAGAAGAAAAGCTATGCTAAAGGCAAGAAAATATTTACTCTTAAGTTAATGCTCCTTCCAGGGGGTTGGAGGTTGCTGTTTTTGGTTAATTGCCCATGTG
This sequence comes from Anolis apletophallus, assembly GCA_030556195.1. Classification (NCBI taxonomy): domain Eukaryota; kingdom Metazoa; phylum Chordata; class Lepidosauria; order Squamata; family Anolidae; genus Anolis; species Anolis apletophallus. The sequence continues at coordinate 10,033,173 of JARBWK010000013.1, forward strand.
GCTTCGTGTTAATCAAATTTTAAGGATGACGTTGTCATCAAAACTTAGTTTTATTGAAATAATAAGAATCTTCAACACAGATTCCGGGTAAATTTTCGAATACTCTGTATATTCTCACTTTTTGTTTTAAATGACAAAACCATCAACATATGGATGCTGACTCTCTTTAAAGAGTGGTCTTTCCTAACCTTAGCCACTTTAGTTAGTAGAGAAGGGTAACGGAAATTGTAGGTCAACAAAAGGAGAACTACATATTCCTCATCCAGGTTTCCTTGTGTGATCTGCACAAGAGTTCCAAGAGTTCATCTTGAATAGCCTTTTCTAACCAGATATCCTCCAGATCAGGGGTGCCCACACTTTTTCAGCATGCGAGCTACTTATAATAAAACCAAGTCAGAAAGATCTACCTACCTCCTCAAGGCTGGAGAGGGGAGGGGCAGGGGCGGGTCTTGGTGCGGCCTGGCTCCGGCCCCCTCTGGCTTTTGCTCTACTAGCAGCTTCTCCAGGCTTGAGGATGGCAATGCCAAGCCAGTGGTGACATAGCTAGCACAAGGCTGGCTTGGCCCTGCCATCCTCAAGCCTGGAGAAGCTGCTGGTAGAGCGGAAGCCAGAGGGGGCGGAGCCACGCAGCACCAAGCCCCGCCCCCTCTGGCTTTGGAGCTCCCAGCAGCTTCTCCAGGCTTGAGGATGGCAATGCCAAGCCAGTGGTGGCATAGCTAGCACAAGGCTGGCTTGGCCCTGCCATCCTCAAGGCTGGAGCAGCTTCTGGGAGTGCTGAAGCTGGGGGAGGGGGAGGGGCTTGGTGCAGCCTGGCTCCGCCTCCTCTGAGAAGCGCCCCATCCAGCTGGGATCAACCTCCTTCAGTCCCGGGATTGACTGGTCGATCGTGATCGATTTCCTGGGCAGCCCTGCTCCAGATATTTGAACTACAACTCCTATCAACACTAGCAATAGGACATAAGTTGAATTGACAATAGGAATGGCTTCGGATTCTGGATTTTGTGATTTTAACGTTCCTCTAAAAGGCTATTCTATATTTTAATTTTAAATGTCTATGTTCTCTGTTTAATATGATTTTAGAGTTTAATTATAGTTATATTTTATTGTTTTAGTTATGCTTTGGTTTCGTATATATGTTGGCACTGAGTCTTGCCATTACTTGTTGGACACTGCTTTGAGTCTTCTCAGGGGTGAGAAAAGCAGTATATAAATGCAGTAAATAAATAAATAAATAAACAAGAAATTGCTTTGGTTGAGAAGAGGGTCAGATTGGGCAAAATAAATCTGGGTCCAATGGATAGCATGTGGGAAATGGCTGCTATCTTGTTGAATTTCTTCTAACATAAAATCTAAGTATTGTTAAATCTTTTCAGATTTGTTCAAAAAATATAATGGCATTTGCTTCTTTTCACTAGGAGCCCAGCCAGCCTCCTTATTGGGACCAGCACCTGGCCTATTAAATCCTCCTATCTCAGCAGAGATTATTCAGGCAGCACGTCATCTTCAGGTCAGTGGCTTTCTTTTGTCATTGTCTTTGCTACTAGTTGATGATATGTTGATATCTTTGCATTTTCATGTCATTTAGGGAATTGGCCACAAGAACTCCATGAACAATTCAGGTGTTAAAGTGGTTGGGTTGGCTACCATCTTTGCTAAGAGGCAGAACATGGGTTCACTGTCTGAGTTTGAATTTCAGGGGTCAGATGAAGGCTCTTTAGAGGCCTATGTTGACTTCTCTGGTGCCTCAGGAATGGAACTTTAGACTTTCTGCTTTGGATGAAACTAGACCTGTGCGCGCGGGACTAATCTAACTTAAAGCCATTGCAGGAGAAAAGATCTTGGTGGAAGTGTGACAAGCCTTATTTCCCAGAACAACTAACTTGATGTGTCATTAGCAAATCGCATTGTGCATAGTTATTCAGATGGCTTAAACCCACTTGCAGCCCTGATGTTTGGCATGTGGAGTATGAAAGATAGACATTTGCAATAACTAAGTGAGAATTTGAGAAAGGTAGGTTCTTATTTTAATGTCCATGGGTAGATAAAAAGGGGCATCATAGAGACCACAAGGGTCATCCAGTCCAACTCCCTTTTTTCATGTAGGACAGGGGCGCCCACACTTTTTCAGCGTGCGAGCTACTTATAACAAAACCAAGTCAAAAAGATCTACCTTCCACGGGAAGATGCGAGGAGGGGCGAGGCTTTGCGTGGCTCGGCTTCAGCTCTAGCAGCAGCTGCTCCAGGCTTGAGGATGGCAGTGCCAAGCCATCCATGTTTGCTTCCGGACGAGAGAGAAACAGGGCGGAGCCAGGGAGGGGGCGGGACTTGGCACGACCTGGCTCCACCCCCCCTCTGGCTTCAGCTCTAGCAGCAGCTGCTCCAGGCTTGAGGATGGCAGTGCCAAGCCAGTGGTGGCATAGCTAGCACAGGGCTGGCTTGGCCCTGCCCTCATCAAGGCTGAAGCAGCTGCTGGGAGTGCCGAATCCAGGGGAAGGGGCGGGGCTTTGCGTGGCCTGGCTCCGCCCCCTCTAGCTTCAACTCTAGCAGCAGCTGCTCCAGGCTTGAGGATGGCAGTGCCAAGCCAGTGGTGGCATAGCTAGCACAAGGCTGGCTCGGCCCTGCCCTCCTCAAGGCTGAAGCAGCTGCTGGGAGTGCCGAAGCCGGGGGAGTGGCGGGGCTTGGTGCAGCCTGGCTCTGCCCCCGTCTGAGAAGCGCCCCATCCGGCTGGGATCGACCTCCTTCGGTCCCGCAATCGACTGGTCGATCACGATCGACTTCCTGGGCAGCCCTGATGTAGCAAGATATAAGTAAAGTCTTAACAACAGATGTCCATTAAGCCTCTGTTTAAAAACCCTCAGAGAAGGAGACTCCTCCATGCTCTAAGGCAGCATATTCCACTGGTGGACTGCTCTTACCGTCAGGAGGTCCTTCCTAATCTTTAGGTGGAATCTGTCCCCCAATTTGGATACATTGCTCCATGTGTTAGTCTCAGAGCAACAGAAAACAAGCATGCTCCCTCCTCTTGTTAATTTTCAAGATGGCTCATAGTGTTTTAAGATAAATGTTAATTTTCCAGTGTAATTAAGAATGAAAAGGAAACAAAAAGATGTATTGTGGGTATAATGAAGTTTAGACATTATCTGGTTAGTGTGCTTTCAATATTAAAGACTGGGAGTATAGAGCCTGCTAGCTAGGGATCGTTAAATAGAATAAATCTTGTTTAATAAGTCACAAGAGTTTGGTCTCAGCTAAAGGAAAGCTATAAATGGTGTAGAACTTATTTGGCTTACAGAAACTGAAAATTAGGTAGTGGCTTGTACCTAAGTCACATTTGCAATTGTGTAATCATTATACCTGTTGACTGACTTTGGGAACAATATGTGCAAAGTTCCACATGTTTATTGCTGGCACTCAGATGGGAGCTATCATTACGTTATTACACTGATTTCCCTGGGTCTTTGTGTTTTCAGGGGGGAGAGAAGCAACGCGTTTTTACTGGTATTGTCAGTAGTCTCCACGATTACTTTGGAGTGGTGGATGATGAAGTTTTCTTCCAGTTAAGGTAATTAAGATGCTGCTGAAACAGAATAGAATAATTGTATTGCCATTATACATTGTACAACAAAATTACCGTATATACTTGAGTATAAGCCAAGTTTTTCAGCCTCCTTTTTAGGATGAAAAAGCCCCCCTCAGCTTATACTAGAGTCAAAAGTTATTTATTATTTTACTCTGTTATTGTTACATTTGTTAATTTATTTATTATTACATTTATTATTTTACTTTATTTATTATTATTACATTTACATTATTTTACTCTATTGTTATTACATTTACATTATTTTACTCTATTGTTATTATTACATTTTTACTCTATTTTTATTATATTTATTATTTTACTCTTTTACTACTGTTATTATTACATTTACATTATTTTACTCTATTATTATTTTATTACATTTATTATTTTACTCTAAGTATTGGAAGGATACTTAAGCACATTTACATTGAAGAAGGTTAAAATAATGTTTTAATCAGAGTTGGACAGTAATGTTAAGTTACAGTTTAATGTACAGTAAATATTCAAAAACATTGAATCTAGTGATGCCTCAATTGATGCAATTTTATTGGTATCTATTTTTATTTTTAAATTCACCAGTAGCTGCTGTATTTCCCACCCTTGGCTTATTTTCCCAGTGTTTTGTGGTAAATTAGGTGCTTCGGCTTATATTCGGGTCGCCTTGTACTCTAGTATATATGGCAAATGTTTTCCCCAGCACATGTCACAAAAGCAAGTTAACAAGTGTCTGTTTGTGGCATTGCGTTACAGTCTATTCAGCAGGCTCTCTTGCCAGGGAAAAATATTCTCTAGGTACACAATCAAAACTTGCTTTGCACTTGTGGCAAAAATGAAGTGATTTGTTTGTTATTGTTGGGTGCTGTTCTTGAATTCTTCCTAACATTAAATAAATCCCATTTGGTATGAAAAAAGGGAGGTTACAGATTTGTTTAAAAAGTAAATGAGGTCATTTCGCAGGTAATTGAGAGTAGGTATGCCTTCAGAGCTTGGAGAGCTGAAACTAGTAAGAATAGATAAGGTGGAAATATGGCCTGGCTTGATATGAATCGGCTTTCTTTGTTCCTAGTGAAATAGGACAAGAAGCTGCTGTTTACTGCTGCGTACGAAGACCAGAGTCAGATTAGTGAAACCAGAATTGCTGGGTTTTGATCAATTTATCTTCCATTGCAAACTCTAGAGATGTGTATTGAAAGCGTAGCCCCAATGAAACTCTTGCAAATGCTGGGTTTTTTTGTGTGGTTTTGCAGCACTGTCAAAGGCCGAATCCCACAGATTGGTGAAAAGGTGTTGGTGAAAGCTGTTTATAATCCTAGCCAATCAGTGCCATGGAATGCCCTGAAGGTCCAGACATTATCAAATCAGGTACCATAGATGTTGTGTTCTTTCAAATGTTTAAGGAGGAAGCTTGGATTTATTTTTCTTTATTAGATTTTTGGGGCAGTATAGGAAAAAACACTTAGGTTAACCATTATTTAATTATTTTACGATATTTATATGCCGCCTTTCTCAACCCCGAAGGGGACTCAGAGCGGCTCACAAGCAAATGCAAATACAATGAATTATATTATTGCCACTGTGCAACATCAGTATTACATATCACATTGTACTATAACAATATCACATTGAACTATAAAAATTACATTATTATTAGTAATATTGCATGTAACACAAAATATATAGTTATAGTATCATATTATTATTAGTATTATTATATTGCATTACATTACAACATTATCAATATTATATGTGTACACAATATATTATACCATACTATTTTATACTATAATATCAAACAAACCTCGTTGGCGGGCTTTTTCGATCGTGGCTCCGACCCTCTGGAACTCATTGCCCGTCAACGTTCGCGCCATCCAGGGCCTTCTCCCTTTCAGGAAGGCGTGTAAGACTTTGCTGTTCTGGCAGACCTACGGAGCTGGATAACCTGTTGTGCTTCTAGCTGCCTTGCACCATTGTCTGCTGCCGTTGCGCCTAGTGCGCGACCTATTGTGGTTGTATATGCTGTTTTTAATTATGTTTTTAACTCTGATGTGTTTGTATTGTGTTTTATGATATGCATGTTTTTACTGTGTAATGATTGATCTGTTGTGAGCCGCCCTGAGCCATTGAGGGGGGGGGGGGCGGTGCAGTAGACAAATGTGAAGAAATAATAAATAAATAAATAAATACAACATGCTATGTCATTGTCACAGTACAACAATTACATATCACATTGTATTATAACAATTATATCGCAATGTTATTAGTAATATTAGATGTACCGTAAATACACAATTATAATATAATCCAGGGCAGAACGCAGTCTGAAATGACTGATGATTGCCATCTCAATATTACGTTCACAATGTAGCTTTTTAGTGCCTGGTGATGCACGGCAAGTAGAAGAAAATGGTGTAGTAGTTTATATGTGCGCTTCTGACATAGCAAACCAAATTAGTTCTTGTTTGAGCAGTTTTGTATTCTCGGAAACTGCCCATGCTGATTGCCTTTGGGTAGACAAGGATTTGCCCCCTTTGTTCCACTTTTTCAGTTTTCTTGGCTTAGTTAGGATGGGAGGAAACGGAAACCTCTCTGTTGATTCCTGGCTAACACTGCTTTCTTAATCTTTGATAACCATTATATGAGCACTGGATTGGAAAAGATGAGAGCTAGCTGTCAATTGACTTCCTAGTTAGCCTCATCTTTTTGTTCTGTAGCCTCTTCTGAAACCTCCCACCCCTCTGCTCCACGTGGCTTCTTTGGGACAGAAGCAAGGCATCTTGGGACCCCAGCCTCAGCTGCTGTTTCAGCCTCACCGAATCCCTCCCCTCTTTCCCCAGAAGCGTAAGTGATATTGCATGTTGTGTTGGGGGGCTGCATGTTTAGTAGCGGAGAGAAGCATGAGGAGTAAGCAATCTGGAATCTGAGATACAATTTTTGGACTGAAGTAGAGACATCTCTTTTGGAAACAACTGCTGGCGGGGGGAGGGTTGGTTCAGAGTGGAAACCTGAAGCAGTGCTACCTTGGTGGTCTAGGTTTTGTAAATCCTAGGAAATCAGAGATGGGTAGAGCTGTGATGCTACTATGTGGACATTAACTCTATCGTCAACAACAGCATTTTATTAAGGTCAAATGATGCCTTTTCTCCAAAGGTGTACAAGGTTAATAAGGTTAATAGCAGTTGACTGATTAGACACATAGTTGAATAAAATTTACAACAGTTAAAACTGTTTGGAATACAGGGTTAGAACTGCTTGATGCCATACATGATGGCTAAAAACCTAGGTTAAATACTACAAAGGTACCGGCATGTTTCAGCCTGTATCTTAAATTGGGAATCTTAAATCCTGGCTGCCACAGAAATAAACTTGGCAACCGCCAAGGTCACGTGGGGAAGATTATCACCAAGTAGAAACTTCACATAAAGTTTCACTGAACTAGTCGGTAGCCAGTAAGTTTCTCAGTGGGGGATTGATTATGTGTGCTCGGGCCTGTTCATAGAAGCTGCATGACAGTAGAAACTTCCTGTTTGTTACATGGACATAGTCTTTCTTTATATGGGATACCCCCAAATCTCCCACGCAGCAGTTCAGACGGGAGCTTTGGAAAATAGACAGCGGTATTTGGCCACAGTCAAGTTTTTAAGTAGTTTGCTCGGTGGAAAGGCCTGCCATAGTCTATGGACAGAGCATTTGGGTTACAAGATAGAGAGATAGCATGCCATAGTGGTAACAACAGCTGTGTTTGCAATCATAAGGTTGCATGTTCGATTCCCGGGCTGGTCTGGACACCCAGCTGTGAGCCCTGTCCACTGTCCACCTAGCAGATCGAAAAGAAGCCAGCTGTGAGTAAATGAACTAGGGACCGCTCAGCGGGGAAGGATTTTTATAAGGACTTTACAACACCTGAATAAAAATAAGGAAGATCGGCTGCCGAAGGTGGAATGTGGAACCAGAGGCTCTTGTCTGAGGATGAAGCAACAGCACCCCCTTGTGACGTAATGGAGCAACCAGAAGAGAAAAAAAAATCCTTCTAATTGCACATGTTTGTCTGCACATGTTTGTCTGTACAATGTATTATAATTGTCTGTCAGTCGGCAGGGACTGTCTGCCATATGTATAATGCAATCCGCTCTGAGTCCCCCTCGGGGTGAGAAGAGCGGAATATAAATAAAGTGTATTATTATTTATTACAAATGAACAAGAATGTAGTTCACAAAAGACAATAGCCCTCAATCTCTGTTTGAATGACTTGAGAGCCCAGTTGAGTTAAGAGGGATGCGGAAAGGCCAATGGAGGAGACTTTCTTTGAATTGATATTACACGAACTGCTTAAGTATTCCTCCTGTGCTAAGTGAGGAATCAGACTTGGGCAATTACCGGCCCTCCAGGTGTTTTGGACTTCCTCCTGTGCTGGTGAGGAATCAGAGGGCTACCCTGATCCTAAAAACTCTTGGTCTTGAGCCAATATTGAAGTTCTCCCCACCAGGTTCTTCTTGAGAAGGGTATTTCCACGAATTCAAGTACCAAAACAGAGGATGGAACACATCTGGGGAGTTGGAAGAGGGACCTCAAAAGCTGTGTTTGCTTTTGGTCTATTTTGGATGTTGAGTCACCGATCCAGATGCCGGAAGCATACAGTAGCTGAGAAGCTATCTTAGCGTTAAAAACTTTGGTTGCAGAAAGCATGAATTGCCCCCCTTTAGTATTGCTAAAATGCAAAATGGCTGAACTACTTACTTGAGCTTTGAGGATAATAGAGGCAATATGAGTGGACCAAGAAGTCTGTGGTGAAAAGAAAGCTCCAGGTATTGAAAAATTCTGACCTGTTCAAGGGTATGCCCATCAAGGAATCAGTGGCGTGAGGAAATTTTTTCTCTCAAATGCCAGAACTTTAGATTTCTCATAGTTGATTTTCAGGACGTTATTGGAACAGTAATTAAGGAATTTCCTTAATAAATAATTTAGACCTGCCCTGGAACGTGAAATGATAGCAGCATTGTCTGCATAAAGCAGTAACGGGGTTCTTTTAGTTCCAAGCCTGGGCAAATGCCTATTGATGTATAAAAGGGCATCCTCCATGTGAGTTATAAATATGTTGAATAGGGCAGGGGCAAGGATGCATCCTTGTTGAACCCCTCTGGACACTAACTGTATGGGACATCTGCATGTGAGTAGCTTACTCTTTTGATTTTTCACCAAATAGTGTATATATCAGAACGAACTGCTGCTGTTGATCCTGAGTGATTCAGGAGAGTAGAAATAAGACTGGTGTTTTTCTTTTCAAGCAATGAGCCTCTTTCAGACATCGCCATCCCTCCATTTGGGTCATCTTGGGAGATACAGTGGTCGGGGTCCAAAAGGCAGGCAGGACACGGGCAGATGGTAAGCATATAATTATCCATTAACCCAAGTGTCTTTCTTCCCACCTTCCTCTTTGTCCTCTGAGAGGATTGATTTGGTGCCTGTACAATTCTCCCAGCCTATCCCCTGGTCTCCCATGGATTCTTTTGTCCTTTTTAGTGGGCCTGATGCTTCATTTAGTCATGGCAAAACAAAGCAGATGTGTTTATCATAGAATATCATTTGAGGGGGAATGAGGATACGCTTTTGTCCATGTTGTGGTATTTCCAGATAATTATGGTTTAGAAACAGGGCGATATAAAACATACATTTTTGGTCTGACCTAGGAACTTGGGGAGGGGGGGCATTTCAGCCTTTTAAAAACGGCGGCACATTTTTTACATTTTCAAAATCCTGGGCCACACCACCAACCAAAATGACACAAAATGACACTCAAACACAGTAATATATATAGTTAATATGTTTTAAAATGTATTTATACACTCGGTGTGAAACCTGGGCCTGTTTCGATGAACACAACATAGATATCCTGGCAGGAATGGCAGAAAGACACACACGAAGGTGTTGCTCAACAGCTGGGAGTTATAGTTCACCCGCAATCAAAGAGCACTCTGAACTCCACCAATGATGGAATGGAATCAAACTTCCCACACAGAACTCCCATAACCAAGAGAAAATACTATAAGCGTTTGGTGGGCATTGACCTTGAGTTTTGGAGTTGTTGTTCACCTATATCCAGAGAGCACTGTGGAGGGAGGGAGGAAGACGTGGGGCGAGTCTGCGCAGTAGTGCCCGCACGGGTCACGTCTTCCTCCCTCTCCCCTCCCGCAGAAGCGGCAGCATGAGCAAAGCGAGGCAAAGCAAGCAGAGCGAGGCTGGGAAGAAGGGAGCCCGAGTGGAGAAGAAAAACTGTTTGGCAGGAGGGGGAAGAAAGGGTATTGGAGGTTCCAATTTCCCATGGCACACCTGATGATCACTCATGGCACATGGCACACTGGTTGGGAAACACTGCTCTAGCATTTCAGTATTAATGCAGCCATGGCCAACTGTAAAGAATTATTGTCCTTATAACTGTGGTTCTGCCCTGCTTTTAGGGATGACTTTGATTCCAAGAAGCGAAAGCAGAAGGGGAATGAGCCGTGGGGCGTGAAAAGGCCCCGGCACGAACCACCACAATACCGGGTCCAGTTGGCTTGTTATAGTCTGAACAGGTAAGAACAAGAGACCCGAGTGAGCAGGGGCTTCTGGGCAGGGAGGAAAGAATGGAATGGAGTTCTGTTTGCGTGATCAACAATAACTTTAGTAGAAAGACCATGTATATCAGCGAGGCAATATCATTTATTAGTGATATAGTACATATGTTTGTTTGATCTTAAGTTGAGAGAGAGAGAGAGAGAGAGAGAAAGTGTGTATGTTAGGCATGAGTGATCCATTAAAAAGTTTTTAAAGTCTTTACAAAACTGGGGGGAGTTTTGTTGTCTTGTCTTTGCAAAGTCTGGTTTTGGTAGCATCTTGTTTACATCTTCTCAGCCCCTCCTGTGATGCAATGGAAATCTTAAGGCGTTATGGCAACATCCAGTTGCCCAAGGAGTTCTACGACGTCCGCCTCTCCTGGCTGGATACCTTCCCGATCACTCAGCCCCTGACCCTCCGTCACCCCAGCCGCATCCAGCTGGCCAGCCCTGCAGAAGAAGCCCCTCTGGGTGAAGAGAGCCCCACTTTGGATTCTCAGCCAGAAGACACCAACTCCTCTTTCAGTGCTAAGGTGAAGCATTTGGTGCCGGCACGGGCAAACTTCAGCCCTCCAGATGTTTTGGATTTCAATTCCCACAACTCGGGTGTTAGGAATTGTGGGAGTTGAAGTCCAAATCACATGGAAGGCCAAAGTTTGCATGTGTCTGATTTGGAGTGCAAGAAAAATGAAAAATGAACAACAACGGCATATGTGGGAAGTGAAAATAAAGTGTGCAAAGTAATGAACTTGCATCAGGCTTTAAATCAGGGTTTCCTTCCTGTTGTATTTTGCCCCTCCTACTTGACCACAGGAATGGGCAACTCTCAGATGAACCAACCTTCCCATCAAGGCCATAAAGCTCTTTTAACACTGCGTTTTATTCTATGCTGCTGAACTTGCTGACCAAAAGGTTGGTGGTACGAATCCGGAGAGCGGAGTGAGCTCCCACTGTTAGCACCAGTTTCTGCCATCCTAGCAGTTTGAAAACATGCAGATGTGAGTAGATCAATAGGCACCGCTTCTGTGGGAAGCTAACGGTGCTCCATGCAGTCTTGCTGGCCACATGACCTTGGAGGCGTCTTAGAAATGGAGTTGAGCACCCCTCCCCCCCACAAAAAAGTTGGACACGACTAGACTTAATGTCGAGGGGAAAACTTTTTTTACCTTTGCCTATACTGTAATTAAGCCTAGAATGTCCTTGGGCTTGCCACTCATACTGAGTATAGTACAGCATAAATCCTTTTTGTGTATTTGAATGATCCGGTTGTTTTAATGTGCTTATATGGCTGTTAGGTGAATAGGAGGGAATTGGATTATAGATAAAGCAAGACATTTTAGATCTCTGCTTTTTAACTGTAAAAAATGGGGTAAAAGTGCATGAAATAAATAAATAAATAATAATAATGCATAACACATTAACTCTGCATTATGAATGATGACTGGGAACAGTATTTAAAAACAGTATTTCTGCATTCTCTTGGCCTTTAGCTGATGGATTTAAATGATGTTAGGTAAAGGTTTCCCTGACATTAAGTGTAGTTAATGTCAACCCTCCAACTCTGGGGGTTGGTGCTCATCTCCATTTCTAAGCCAAAGAGCCGGCGTTGTCCGTAGACGCCTCCTAGGTCATGTGACCAACATGGCTACATGGAGCGCTGTTACCTTTCCGCAGATCTCACATTTGTATGTTTTTGAACTGCTAGGTTGGCAGAAGCTTACCCCACTCCCCGGATTCAAACCACCAACCTTTTGGTCAGAAAGTTCAGCAACTCAGTGGTTTAACCCGCTGCGCCACGAAGGGGCCTGAAATGATGTTAAGCTACAATAAATAGCCAAATTTAAACTGAAACAACAGTATCCCAGAATGCAGCATCTTTAAAAGGCAAACAATGCAATAACATCTTCACTGGCAGTTTAAAAATGAGCAACTGATCTCTCATTTCCTCAAAAGCTTGTGGAATATTGGGCTACTACTTCCAAATCCCCCCAAATGCCTTGCTAACTGAGAGATTTTGGGAATTTGTAGTTCAAAAAAGCAACATTTTTAAAGGTGTATAGATAAGGTCTTTTGGGAGGTTGTTATAGATTTCCACATGGGTCTGTTTAATGCATAATGTGTCCCCAAAGTCTGAGGCTGAAGGCCTTTTCTGTTTGAGCTTGGAACTTTCTGCGTGCTAAATACCTGCCTTGCCACTAAGCGGTGGTCCTTCCGTGATGCTGCAGGTCTTGCTGTTGTCTTCTCCGGGCCTAGAAGAATTCGGCCGCCATTGCTTGCAGTATATTGATGATCACAGTGACCAGAGGGAGAGTCCTGAGCACCTAGCAAAACAAATTAAGGTGAGGATCTCAAAAGTTCAGGAGTGGGGAGCATACGTGGATGCCAGCATTAAATGTGAGCAACACGGTAAAGCCCAGATTCCTTAATTGATGGGAGAGGCCACGCGGGGATCCCTGGGCAATGCAGATACCTCTTTATTGAAGGTGTCCACTGCAACTCTTTTCTGCTTCTCAACAATCAGTAAAACTGGTGTTTATTGAAAAGACAGTACAGGATCTTCACACTACAGTTATAATAACTGAAGTTTTGTTTGGTTTCCACTAACAGTTTGCAGCTGCCTACTCTTATTTCCCATCAGCTCACTATATGCTGAAATAGCTTACAGTAATACATAGCAATACTAGAGCACCACTTTGACTGGAATTGGATTGGCAAGACGACAGATATGTGGATACGGTTTTTATTGTTTTATCAATGGGTTTGCAGATTGAGTATTGTTTAATTAATTTATTTATTATTTGGATTTGTACGCCGCCACTCCCCGAGGGCTCGGAGCGGCTTACAACCAGGTAAAACACACAGAGGTAAAAGCATACATATTAAACTAGCTTAAAAAGATTTCTGGCCTAGCAATCAAAGGCTAGCCGGAAAAGGTGAGTCTTGCAGGCCTTGCGGAAGGAGAGAAGGTCCTGCATGGCCCGTACATCACGAAAAAGAGTGTTCCCTATTGATGGCGCCACTACAGAAAAGGCTCTGTGCCGGGTCGATGTAAGATGGATTGCTTTGAAAGTCGGTATTTCAAGGAGGTTCATTTGTTCGGAACGAAGTGACCTCTGGGGTTGGTAGGGGAATTTATTTATTTATTTACTTTATTTATATTCCGCTCTTCTCACCCCAAAGGGGAGTCAGAGCAGATTACAGGTACACATACTTAGCAGACAATCCCTGCCGTTTCCACATACACACATATAGACGAACAGAGGCAAACTCTGGCCACTGGGGGAGCTGATGCACTCCTCATCTCTCAGCGTTCCCAGCGTCCCTTGTTGTTCCTTCCTCATTCCTTAGCATTCCTGGAGTTCTTTAATGGCCTCATAATTCAGTCAAAATTTGCCTCCCACTTAATGTGGTACCTTTATCACCTACTTAACAGATGCAACTGTCTTTCGGGCTGCAAAGGTCGACAGCAGGCTATACTTAAAGGTCGAGCACACACCTAGACCCGGGCAGGCCTCAAACTCATGACCTACTGGTCAGAGAGATCTTATGCAGCTGACACTTAGCCAGCTGCGCCACATTCCCAGTGCCTCAGATACAGCGGCCCCAGACCATGCAAGGCCTTGAAAGTTAACACCATCACCTTGAAGGTGATCCGGTGCTCGACTGGAAGCCAATGAAGCTGCTGGAGGATAGGTGTTATGTGACATCGCACTGGACTGATTGACTGATAATTTGGTTATAATTAGTTGCTATTGTTTTATTTGTATGTATTTATGGTTTTATCCTGTGGTATTGATTTGTGGCATCAAATTGCTGCTTTTGTTAGCCGCTCTGAGTCCTGGGAGAGTTTGAGAAGGGGGAGGTAAAAATGCTGTAAATAAATAAAAATAAACAATAAATCACATATTTCCTGTTTCATTCTAAGCCTCTTCCTGCATTCACCCCACGAGTGTGTGACTCGATAGTGTGCTGAAGAAGCAAACATTTGTTTTTCTGTCCTCAGTTCCTGCTGGGAAAAAAAGCAGACGAAACAGTGCTGGTAGGAGGGGAGTGGTCCCCTTCTCTGGATGGCCTCGACCCAGCAGCAAACCCTATGGTCCTGATTTGCACTGCCATCCGTTGCACGAAGGTTCAGACTGGTTTGGACCTGTCAGGCTGCACAAAATGGTAGGTCTGGCTTTTCCGATGCTGTGGATTCACCTGTTAATTTTTTTCCTCCAAGAAGAACCACCCTTGGACCTTATTTTCATGCAAATTGCCCCTGCTTTAGGTATTTCTGTGTTTGTATCCATTTTATTTATATAAGGCCTTTCCGGATACTATGGGAAGGGGTGCAGGAAAAAGAGTTATTTATTTATCATGTCTGAAGCAAGTTGAGGGTACAGTTAAAATGCATTTAAAAACACAAAGTTAAAAAAAGAACTTGGCATTATGCTAAATGTCCTTTGACCAGAAGCCGGCCACTTGGAGTGCCTCTGCTGTCGCTGTGAGAAGGTCCTCCATTGTGCATGTGGCAGGACTTAGGTTGCATTGCAGTAGGTGGTCTGTGGTATGCTCTTCTCCGCACTCTCATGTCGGGGACTCCATGTTGTAGCCCCATTTCTTAAGGTTCTTTGCATCTTGTGGTGCCAGAGCGCAACCTGTTCAGCATCTTTCAGGTCGTCCACTCTTCTGCGTGCTCAGGAGGGAGTTTCTCATGTGGTATCAGCCACTGATTGAGGTGCTGGGTTTTACCCTGTCATGTTTGGACTCTCGCTCGCTGAGGAGTTCCTGCGAGTATCTTTGTAGATCTTAAGACGCTGGCATACATGTTATCAAACAGGACGGGATGAAGATATCAATGCTTAGAGCGCTTGTGCCCGCTTTGTGCTGGTCTGTGACCGCAATAAAGTTTTGATTGATTGATATCAATGCTTTGGTCCTTTCATTGTTGGCTGCTACTTCCTGGCAGATGTCAGGTGGTGCGATACCAGTTAAAAAGTGTAATTTCTCCAGTGGTGTAGGGTGTAGACATCCTGTTTTAATGCGGCATGTCTCATTAAGAGCCACATCCACTGTTTTAACACGGTGAGATGTTTTTCATACTGGGCATGCATATTCAGCAGCAGAATATTCAAGCACAAGGGCAGATGTCTTCACTGTGTCTGGTTGTGATCCCCAGGTTGTGCCAGTCAGCTTTTGTATGATATTGTTTCTAGCACCCACTTTTTGCTTGATAGTCAAGCAGTGCTTCTTGTAAGTCAGTGCACGGTCCAGAGCGACTCCCAGGTATTTGGGTGTGTTGCAATGCTCTAGTGGGATTCCTTCCCAAGTAATCCTCAGAGACCGGGATGCTTGTTTCTTCTTAAGGTGAAAAGCACACGCCTGTGTTTTAGATGGATTAAGAATCAGCTGGTTTTCTCTGTAATAGGTAGTCAGAGCACCTAAAGCTTTGGAGAGCTTCTGTTCAACCATCTCAAAGCTCCCAGCTTGAGCGGTGATGGCTCGATCGTCAGCACAGATGAAACTCTCTGTCCCTTCTGGCAGTGGCTGGTCATTTGAGTAAATGTTAAACATTGATGGAGCAAGTATGCTTCCCTAAAGCACGCCGTTCTTTTGTTTTCACCGTCTGCTTCTCTGGCCCTGGAACTCAACCAAAAAGCTCCTGTTTTGTAGCAGATGTCCTATGAGGAGGGTGAGGTGGTAGTCCTTTGTGATATTATAAATTTTTCCCAGAAGGTGATGATTTAGGGTATCATATGCTGCTAACAGGTCTATGAAGACAGCTCCTGTTATCTGCTTTCAAAACCATCTTCTGTGTGCTGAGCCAGGTTCAGCACTTGTTATGTGCAGGTTTTGCCTTTCCTGAAACCAACTGGTTGAGTGTGGTTCTTTATTTACAGTTATGATTTTAAAGTTTTTTTAATACCGGTAGCCAGATTTTGTTCATTTTCACGGGTTCTTCCTTTCTGTTGAAATTGTCCACATACTTGTGGATTTCCAACAGACCTCACAACCTCTGAGGATGCCTGCCATAGATGCAGGCGAAACGCCAGGAGAGAATACTTCTGGAACATGGCCAGGCAACCCGGAAAACTTACAACAGGGGTGCTCACACTTTTTCAGCATGTGAGCTACTCTTAAAGCAACCAAGTCAAAAAGATCTACCTGCACCCACGCGCACCCGCGCATGCTCCTGCTGCGGTTTTCCACCTGCACAGCGCTTCTTCCGCACGAGGCGAAGACTGCACAGCTGCTTCTGGATGAGAGAGAGGCAGGGCGCTCCCTCCGGATGCCCCGCCTCACGCTCCCTCCTTCCCGCAATGCCCCGCGGGCGGAAGAAGCACCACAAGAGCAAAAGCCAGCAGCAGGAGCGCACGTGCGCGCAGGGTGTGCTCGCGCATGGCAGGAATGCCCCATCTGGCTGGTGAGGCTCGAAGATCGACTGGGTGAGGGCCGAAGATCGACTAGTCGATCGCAAACGACGACTTGAGCAGCCCTGACTTGCAACATTCCAGTGATTCCGGCCATGTAAGCCTTCGGCAATACATAGGGATCATAGTCTGCCATGTTGGGAAAAGCTGGATTAATCAGCCCAGACCCACAAATCCTCAACATAAAACAAAATCCAAGATCCACTAAATATTGATGCTTTTATTGGTCAATTAAAATGCAGAAAACATTTAAGGAAATCAAATGATTTTGGCCACTAGGTGGCTGTGTTTGGCAACTAAATTCACGTTTGCAAGCGGGTTTGAAGTTCATGAAAAGCTCACCAGGCATGTTTGGAAATGCATTGTTAGAATCTAAGAAGGAGAGGGATTGAAATATCAATGGTTTCTTCACTGATCTAGAGGAGAAAATTGGAGAGAGCTACTCAAAAACCTCCTCTTGCTTTACGGAATTTAAGTGGGAATTGGGAAACTACAATTCCCACAATCCCATGGCAGTGGGCGATGGCAGTTAACGTGGTATCACACTGCATTAATTTTCCTCTCTAGATGGGTTCCAAGTGTCTTCACTCTAGATTGGAAGAACCAGTGGAGAAAGAGTAGGAGGAGATGCTGAGAACATGGAGATGGGTGCCATTTCCACAGTGGCTGAGACTAGGGTTTATTTTTTGCTTCTCTGAGCCCAGTCTGCCCAGGATGAGCATCTCGCTGAGTTTTTGGGATCTGTTTCCAAGCATAATCCCTTTGTGCCTCCATCCTAATGTTTCTGGCCCCTTGGAGCTCCAGCGGATGCCTTTGCATGTGAGTTCCTGGGAGCCAGCAAAGACTTCACAAATTCAGAGGCCCAGCAAATCAGTAGTGAGGAAACAAGCTGGAACTTGGAGCACATTGGTTTGGTTGGTAGCAGCATGGTTATATATAGACTCCTTGCACTGGGTAACCATGGAAACTGATCTTATTTTGCTTAAACCTGGCAGCACATGTGACATGTTTGGGAAGCAACAGATGAGGGAAGAGGGTTGCTTCTGGGCCCCTGATGCTCGCCACTTGTTGAACAGAGCTGTACTTGGGGAGCGTGTGTTCCCTAGAAACCTGCTCCTTCTGTTCTGTAGTGCTGACTGAAGCCAAATTTGTGGAATGAGACATACAATGCTAGAGCCACCATAATGGATGGGGCTAGAAAAGGGCCATGATTATAGAGCTATGCTTGTGTTCACTGGTTGTATTCTTCTGCAGATGGAATTGGTGATGGGCCAAGCTTGGGACTGGCCATCTTTTGGACCAATCGCCTGCCATTTTGGCTGGAGAGTAAAACTTTTTCAATAGAGCTAGGTTGGCCCTAACGTTGTTAACGGAAACTTCCCAAGCACACATAACCAGACTCCTAATGTACATGAAGGCCAGAAATGTATTTATGAATATCTTGAGAATCCCCCTGAGCAGTGCTTCCTAATGTCGTGACCCCTTAATACAGTTCCTCATGTGGTGACCCCCAACCATAAAATTATTTTCGTTGCTACGTCATATCTTGGCCACGGTGATCCAAGCTACGGTCATCTCAAGGCTAGACTACTGTAACGCTCTCTACATTGGCCTACCCTTGTTGGTGACCCGGAAAATTAAGCTGGTGCAGAACGCCGCAGCCCGGCTGCTCGCGGGAGCCCCAATTCTGCGGGAACTGCACTGGCTCCCTATTGAGTTCCGGATCACCTTCAAGGTGCTAGTTTTAACTTTCAAGGCCTTGTATGGTCTGGGGGCAGTGTACCTGAGGGATCGCCTAACCCCATACTGTCGCATGAGAACACTTAGATCCGAAGAGATGAACCTCTTAGCTGTGCCCAGTGTCAAGCAATTGTGGAGAAGGGCATTTTCAATAATCGCCCCTGTCCTCTGGAACACATTACCCCTGGAGGTTAGGGCTTTGCGCAATTTGCTGGCTTTCCGGAAGGCCTGTAAGGCGTTCCTATTCCGCCAAGCCTTTGAGCTGTGACATGCCATCTTTAGACTCTGTTCTTTCTAGAAACTGTTTTATTCTCTGATTAGAAACTGTTTTATTCTCCGATTTTAATGCTGTTGTTGAGTGTTGTTGCCAAGATGTTGTTGTAAGCCACCCAGAGCCACTGGGAGTGGCGGCTAATAAGTCTAATAAATAAATAAATAACTGTAATTTTGCTACTGTTATGAATTGTAATGTAAATATCTGATGCAGGATGTATTTTCATTCACTGGACCAAATTTGGCACAAACACCCAATCTGCCCAAATTTGGGGGATTTGGGATTTATAATTATATAGTAATAGTAATATAATTTTTAGTTTATATATTATATTAGTTAATATATTATATTAGTTAATATATTATATAATAATATATAAACTTTATATTGTATTTATAATATAAAGTTGCTGGGATTTATAATTATAATATAAAGTTGCTGGGATTTATAATTCACCTACAAACAAAGAGCCTTCTGAACACCGACGATGGAATTGAACCAAACTTGGCACACAGAACTCCCATAACCAACAGAAAATACTGGAAGGGTTTGGCGGTCCAGAGAGCCATTTGAACCCAAACACCGATGGATCTGGACCAAACTTGGTACACATACCTGATATGCCGAAATTTGATTACTGGAGGGGTTTAAGGGGAACTGACCTTCCTTTCTGGAAGTTATACTTTACCACAACCAGAGAAACCGTGACCTCCATCAATGATGGACCTAGACCACACTTGGCACACAGAACCCACTACTTGAAGGGGTTTGAGGAACTGACTCACCATAGTGAAAGTTGTAGTTTGCAGCCAGAGAGAACAGTGAACCCCATCAATGATGCATCCAGAGCAAACATGCCCAACATAACAAACTTCAAATACTGATGGAGTTTTTTGAGGTTAACCTAGCATGATGTGAATTGTCATTCACCCACAACCTTATACATTTTGTACAATTTATAAAAATGACTTTTTCAAATCACCAGGGCAATGCTAGGTACCCAAGCTAGTACTAAATATATTTTAAAAAGGACAGATGGAAAAGTAGCTGTTTATATAGTCTATTCCTCAACTCTAGCAAAACTAAATGCTAGAATCGCAAATGTAAATGTTCATTGATTTGGAAGGGCCAGATTTGCTGCCTGATTCTCTCTCCAATCCTCGTGCAACAGGCTCCGGTTTGCTGAGTTCAGATATCTGCGTGAAGGAAACCCATCTCATCAGGAGCAGACCGTGGTCTTCCTGCCAGATGTCTGGAGCTGCATGCCGTCTCTGGAGGAATGGGAGGCCTTATGCAAACAGAAAGCAGAGAAGAACCCTCCTCCACAAGAAGAGACATCAGTGATGGTAAGAACAGGATAGAATTGAATAGCAACTTTTAGTTAAGCAGAGAAGGCTCAATAGATTCTGGCAACCTACTATGCTATGGCTAGAAATGAGAGGGTCCTCCTTTCATATCTACTACTTCTTATTGATAACAGAAAACATTTTTAGTAGATCCAGAATGATTCAAGTTAAGGGATACTTTCTTGTGTCTTATGTTAGCTTTTTGGGGTCAATGCATCACTTGGAAATGGTATTCCGCTTCGCTTTTAGATTGAAATGATTCATTAGTCTTTGCTTATGAGTATGTTGGAGCCCCCAGTGGTGACACAGGTTGAACCGCTGAGCTGTTGAACTTGCTGATCAAAAGGTTGGCGGTTTGAAGCTGGAGAGTGGGGTGAGCTCCTGCTGTTAGCCCCAGCTTCTGCCAACCGAGCAGTTCGAAAACATGCAAATGTGAGTAGATTAATAAGTACCGCACTGGCGGGAAGGTAATAATAATAATATATAATACACTTTATTTATATTCCGCTCTTCTCACCCCGAAGGGGACTCAGAGCGGATTACAGGTACACATACTTAGCAGACAACCCTTGCCGTTTCCAGATACACACATAAAGATGAACAGGGGCAAACTCTGGCCACCAGGGGGAGCCGACGCACTCCTCATTTCTCAGCGTTCCCAGCATCCCTTGTTGTTCCTTCAGCATTCCTCAGCGCTCCTGGAGTTCTTTAATGGCCTCATAATTCAGTCAAAATTTGCCTCCCCACTTAATGTGGCACCTTTATCTCCTACTTGACTGATGCAACTGTCTTTCGGGCTGCAAAGGTTGGCAGCAGGCTACACTTAAAGGTCGAGTGCCCACCTCGACCCGGGCAGGCTCGAACTCATGACCTAATGGTCAGAGAAATCTTATGCAGCTGACACTTAGCCAGCTGCGCCACATTCCTGGTGCTCCATGCAGTCATGCTGACCACAGGACCTAAGAGGTGACTACTGACAATGCCGGCTCTACAGCTGAGAAATGGAGATGAGTACCACCCCCCAGAGTCGGGCATGACTGGACTTAATGTTAAGAGGAAATCTTTACCTTTATGAGTATGTACTGTGGGCGAGTGGTCTTAATAACAAAAGACCCCCCTTATAAATGCATAGCAGAGTAACTTAGCAGCAGTTGTGTTTTCCTGGCATGGTTTATTCAGAGGAGGTTTGCCCTTGCTGACCTCTGAGGCTGAGAGGTTATGGGATTGTGAGGTTGTGGCGCAGCTGGCTGGGAATCAGCTACGTTAAAATCACTACTGACCGAAAGATCACGAGTTCGACCTTTACAGCCCGAAAGACAGTTGCATCTGTCAAGTAGGAAATTTAGATACCACTTTGTGGGGAGGCTAATTTAACTGATTTACGAGGCCATAAAAATCTCCAGGAAGTATGCAAAGAATGAGGAAGCGACAGCTCCCCTGGTAGCCAGAAGCTGGAATGTTAAATAGCCTCTGAGTGTCTGTCTATATATGTTGTTTCTATGGCATTGAATGTTTGCCATGTATATGTACATTGTAATCCACCCAGAGTCCCCTGCGGGGTGAGAAGGGCGGAATATAAATACTGTAAGTAAATAAATAAATAAATAAATAAATAAATAAGACTTACAAGAAGTCACCGAGTGGGTTTCCATGGCTGAGCTGGGATTCAGACTGTGGTCTAGGGTTGTAGTCCAGCGCTTGTACCACACTGACTTTCTTTGTTTCTGAATAGGAAGAAGAAGCTGAACAGTCTTCTGAAACAGGTCTTGAACAGGAGATGGAAACCAGTGAACAGGAAGTAGAGGCAGCTGAGCCAGGTGTTGAGACCTCCACCTCTAATCCCGAAGCCCCATCTCCTCCCCTACAACCTGCCATTATTGCTACCCCACAACCAGCACTGCAGGGGGGTCAGCCCAGCTGCACCAACCTCTCCCTTTGCACATTGCTGGAGTACAGGAGACAGCTGGAGTACAGGAGACAGCGGGAGAAGCTCTCCTTCGAGGTAGGCTTCCTCTGTCTGGTAAACTTCCAAGCTGGGTCTCATCTTTGCCTTTTTCCTGCCCCTTTTTCTCTTTTTAACGTTCAAGTAGTTGAGTGCTGAGGTTTGCTTACCGCCTTCTTAACTTGTCTCAAAAGAGATATCTTTACTGTGGGAGTTTCATCAAATAAGTGGAAATTAGCTGAATTAGTTTTAGGAGAGCTTAGGTAAGTGGTTCTCAAACTTCCTAATGCCGTGCCCCCTTAATACAGTTCCTCACGTTGTGGTGACCCTCAACCATACAATTATTTTGGTTGCGACTTCGTAACTAATTTTGCTACTGTTATGAATTGTGATGTAATTATCTGATATGCAGGATGTATTTTCATCCACTGAACCAAATAGGCACAAATACTTGATACGCCCAAATTTGAATACTGGTGGGGTATGGGGGATTGATTTTGTCATTTGGGAGTTGTAGTTGTTGGGATTTATTGTTCACCTACAATCAAAGAGCATTCTGAACTCCACCAATGATAGAATTGAGCCAAATTTCCCACACAGAATCCCCATGCCTTGAAGGAACTCACTGGTGCGGGCCTCCCTCCAACCTCACACACACTTCCTCGCCCACACATGCGCGCCACTCTGTCATGCGTTGAGCACATCTGCTCTTCCCTCCCCGCTTGGAGTTTCAGCCCTCTCCTTGGCTGAGAGGCCAGCCATTCACAGCGGAGGAGGACTGCCGTCTGTTTACGAAAAGGAAGAGAAAGACTGGCAGAGAGATCTTCAGCCTCTTCTGCCAAAGGGATTCCTAAGAGCAGGGCTGCCCAGGAAGACGATCGCGATCGACCAGTCGATCCTGGGACCGAAGGAGGTCGATCCCAGCCAGATGGGGCGCTTCTCAGAGGGGGGCAGAGTCAGGCCGCGCCAAGCCCCTCCCCGGCTTCGGCACTCCCAGCAGCTGCTCCAGCCTTGAGGAGGGCAGGGCCAAGCCAGCCGTGTGCTAGCTATGCCACCACTCAAGCCTGGAGAAGCTGCTGGGAGCTCCAAAGCCAGAGGGGGTGGGGCTTGGCACGGCCTGGCTCCGCCCCCCTCTGGCTTCCGCTCTACCAGCATCTTCTCCAGGCTTGAGGATGGCAATGCCAAGCCAGTGGTGATATAGCTAGCACAAGGCTGGATTGGCATTGCCATCCTCAAACCTGGAGAAGCTGTTGGTAGAGCGGAAGCCAGAGGGGGACGGAGCCAGGCTGCGCCAAGCCCTGCCCCCTCCCCTCTGGTTTTGGAGCTCCCAGCCGCTTCTCCAGGCTTGAGGAGGGCAATGCCAAGCCAGCCTTGTGCTAGCTATGTCACCACTGGCTTGGCACTGCTATCCTCAAGCCTGGAGAAGCTGCTGGGAGCTCCAAAGCCAGAGGGGGGCAGAGCCAGGCCGCGCCAAGCCCCTCCCCCTCCCCTCTCCAGCCTAGAGGAGGTAGGTAGATCTTTCTGACTTGGTTTTATTATAAGTAGCTCGCATGCTGAAAAAGTGTGGGCACCCCTGCCTAAGAGCATCAGAAATATGTTTTCTGATGACCCTTGGTGACCCCTTTCTGAAACCCTCTTGTGATTCCCCCCCCCCCCCAAGGGTTTCGACACCTCAGGTTTTGAAACGCTGTCTTAGTTGAAGCAGCTACTAAAAGGTGCCCATAAAATACAGGCAGTAGGAAGTCCAAGCATAACATAGAGGAGGCTTTATGGAGATTGTCCCATCAATCTCCATAAAGGTTTTAATGTGTTAGATTTGAGCACTCTGTGTTTCTGCCATGTCCATTTGTAAGTGACGTGGGCCTCTTTCCTTACCTTTTGGTCACCGGTCCCTTTGTGTCCTCTCTCTGCCCTGAGGTGGCTGTGGTGACCGAGTTCTTCCAGGAGATGCTGCAACGGGATTTTGGCTACAAGCTCTACAGAGCATTGCTGGCCCTGCCGGAGAAGGAGGAACCACTGGAGGCAAAGAATCCCGAGGCTGAAAAAACGGCGGAATCAGAGAAGGAAGGAGAAAGCGAAGTCAAAGAAGAACCTCTGGAGAAACCCGAGTCAGAGGAAACAGCAGAGAGCGACCAGAAGGAAGCTCAGGTGACTATCTTTCCTGGACACGAACATGGCCAGTTTGCGCCAGTTCTCATCTAGATTGCAGCGTTCTCGTGGCAGTTAGGGGTGGGAATTTTATAGAATGCGTATGCACCTATTGACATGGTTTTCACTCCTATAGAAAGAGGAGGAGGCTGCGGATGCTGAGAAGAAGCCAGTGGGTCAGGACGGTCCGAATTTGGCCAAGGAGGAAAAAGTTGGCGGGAAGGTGAAATCGGATCCCAAAGATTCCACAGAGGACCTCTGTGACCTGAGCCTAGAGGATGACTTGCTGCTGCTAAGAGAAGACGAGGAGGAGGATTTTGGTTGGTGCTCTGGGAAATGCAGCCATTTTGCTGGGAGTTGTGGGGAGGGCAGTGCCACTTTGTGCGGAGAGGCTTTACTTAACGGCAGCTAAATCCAAATAGGGAAAGTCAGGGTTTCTGGGTTCCTTTCCCTGCTACTTTCTATTCTCAGACATGCCAAAGCTGTTTCTCCACTGTGTGACTGATGATTAAGGTGCTTTGGAAGATGATGTACCAGTTGCTCAGATCTCAGATCAATGTGTCTCTGGAGCTGGTGATGAGAGGCTGCCTTTCTCAGCTCAGGAATCTGCTGATGGAGCCAGAAGTATTGACAAAGAGAGAAGCTGGGTTTATTTTTGTTAACAGACCCAGTTTAGGAGCAGAGGAGTAAACCGATGCCTCTACTTTCAAACCAGTGTCTCTGCTCCTTAAGTGTAATTGATTACTATAGCCCTTGCCAGACCAGGGATTGCATCCTGTTTGGATTTGATTTCCATTGCCCATTTCTGTGCTGCTCCGTTAATAGTTTGCAGACTGGCCTTTCACATAGCTTGGATGGCGAGGCATTATGCCCGACATCCTCAGTTAAGAGCCTTGGGGTCGTTTTTGACCCGTTGCTGTCGACGGAGGCCCAGGTCACCAGCATCAGCAAAACCGCCTTTTTCCACCTGCTGCAAGCTAGCCGTCTGGCCCCCTACCTATCCAGAGAGGACCTGGCCATGGTGCTCCAAGCCATGGTCATCTCGAGACTGGACTACTGTAACGCCCTTTACATTGGCCTGCCCTTGTCCGTGATCCAGAAACTTAAGCTCACCCAGAATGCCGCTGCACGACTTCTCACTGGGACCCCAGTGAGATGTCACGTAACACCTATTCTCCAGCAACTTCATTGGCTCCCGGTCGAGCACCGGATCACCTTCAAGGTGATGGTGTTAACTTTCAAGGCCTTGCATGGTCTGGGGCTGCTGTATCTGAGGGACCGTTTTTTCCCCTATCAACCCCAGAGGTCACTTCGTTCCGAACAAATGAACCTCCTTGAAGTCCCGACATTCAAAGCAATCCATCTTACATCGACCCGGCGCAGAGCCTTTTCTGTAGTGGCGCCGTCAATATGGAACACTCTTTTTAGTGATGTACGGGCCATGCAGGACCTTCTCTCCTTCCGCAAGGCCTGCAAGACTCATCTTTTCCGGCTAGCCTTTGATTGCTAGGCCAGAAATCTTTCTTTAAGCTAGTTTAATATGTTTGCTTTTACCTCTGTGTGTTTTACCTGATTGTAAGCCGCTCCGAGCCCTCGGGGAGTGGCGGCGTACAAGTCCAAATAATAAATAAATAAATAGCGTGTGCTGCCTCCCTTGTCTACAGGTGTCAAACTGGAAGATGCCGAAGTGAGATCGGTTGCATCCAATCAGTCCGAAATGGAGTTCTCCTCACTTCACGATGTAGGTAGTGACTTTGGATTCTCGGATTTGTTTACAGTCTGTTTTAGTTTTTTTTTTTTTAGTATTGGCAGCCCTCACCGCTTGTTGAGTATTTATTTATGTTAGGCTGTTTTAAATGTCTGGAGAACAAGCCATGTGAGGAATGGCTTAAAGAGCTGGGCATGTCTAGCCTGTAGAAGAGAAGGCTGAGAGGAGACAGGATGAGGGCCATGTGTAAATGTGTGAGGGGAAGTCATAGGAAGGAGGGAGCAAGCTTGTTTTCTGCTGCCCTGGAGACTAGGACGCGGAGCAATGGCCTCAAAGTACAGGAAAGGAGATTCCACCTGAACATGTGGAATAACTTCCTGATTGTGAGAGCTATTCAGCAGTGGAACTCTCTGCCCCAGAGTGTGGTGGAGGCTCCTTCTTTGGAGGCTTTGAAACAGAGGCTGGATGGCCATCTATTGGGGGTGCTTTGGATGCTATTTTCCTGGTTCTTGGCAAAATGGGATTAGACTGGATGGCCCACAAGGTCTCTATGATTCTATGTTTCTGTGGCTTTGCTACCAGTTAATACAGTGCAGTTTGTGCTGTTGCCTAATGTTTAAAATTCTACCTTGAGCCCATGCAGTGGCAAGCAAATATGTTTGATTTTCCTTCAAATACTTCACCATGACGGCAAACTTTTTATTTTTGGATAAAGCGACCCATTTGGGGCGAAGGAATTGGAAGAAGAAAACTTGCTAAACTTTCTTTGTAGCGTGGGATCCAATATGAATCCCACTCACAAGACTTCCCCAGTTTAGATGCTTCTGAGTTTCTAAAAGCCTGTCTTATACATTTTTCTTTAAGGTTATGTGAACTGGAAATGGATGTCTTGGCAAGATTGGGTTCCTCAGGATTAGATTTTTTTTGGCATTAGCATGGATGTTGTGTGATATGTGACAACACTGCAGCCTTGTTAAGCTGTTATTCACATTGAAAATGGGAACGGGGAGTACTTGCACATAATCATTTTTCTCACATGGAAAGTAACTTGTCTGTCAGAAAAAGAGGCACTCCCCCTTTGTAGAGACTCTCTACACCAGGGGTGCCCACACTTTTTCAGCATGCAAGCTACTTATAATAAAACCAAGTCAGAAAGATCTACCTACCTCCTCAAGGCTGGGGAGGGGAGGGGGCGGGGCTTGGTGCTGCCTGGCTCTGCCCCCTCTGACTTCCGCTCTACCTGCAGCTGCTCCAGCCTTGAGGAGAGCAGGGCCAAGCCAGCCTTGTGCTAGCTATGTCACCACTGGCTTGGCACTGCCATCCTCAAGCCTGGAAAAGCTGCTGGTAAAGCGAAAGCCAGAGGGGCAGAGCCAGGCCGCACCAAGCCCCGCCCCGTCCCTCTGGCTTTGGAGCTCCCAGCAGCTTCTCCAGGCTTGAGGATGGCAGTGCCAAGCCAGTGGTGGCATAGCTAGCACAAGGCTGGCTTGGCCCTGCTCTCCTCAAGGCTGGAGCAGCTGCTGGGAGTGCCGAAGCCGGGGAGGGGGCGGGGCTTGGCGCGGCCTGCCTCCGCCCCCTCTGAGAAGCGCCCCAACCGGCTGGGATCGACCTCCTTTGGTCCCAGGATCGACTGGTTGATCGCGATTGACTTCCTGTGCAGTCCTGCTCTTCTTAATAACTAGTGTGAAAACCAGCTCTTCCTATCAAATCTTAGTGACAGATCCTGAGAGATTCTGCTGTATAGATAGGTAATTGATGATACATGGCGGTACAACATGAAACTTGGTAATCAGACTCCCCCCCCCCCCACCTTCGTGGTCCCTGTAAATCGCACATATGGTAGACTAGCTTATTGAACTGCCTAATTACCGACTTCCTTACCTCACCCGGATTGTTAACTGGACTTTGTCTTTAAGTATAGTTCCTTTTCTATTGTTATGGTGGCCACTTCGGCCTTTTAAGCGTTGTGCCTTGTGCTCAACTAGTTATTCTGACAACGATGGGCTCTCTCTCTGCCTTCTTTGCTTGGGAGAGGGTCATTTGGCCCAATCCTTTTCTGTCGGCTTCGCTTTTACCCCCCACACCCCCCAAAAAAGAGAAAAAAAAGGGGGTGTTTCGCCTCCAGGCCACACTATATGAGCAGGCCTTGCTCCCTTCTCAGGCCAAGGAAGATAGAGAAGATAGAGTAGAAGAAGATAGAGAAGGATTGGGCCAGATGACCCTCTCCCAAGCTAAGAAGGCAGAGAAAGAGCCCATTGTTGTCAGAATAACTGGTTGAGCATAAGGCACAATGCTTAAAGGCCAAAGGGGCCACCATAACAATCAAAAGGGGGCTATACTTAAAGACAAAGTCCAGTTAACAGTCCGGGTGAGGCAAGGAAGTCGGTAATTAGGCCGTCCAATAAGCTAGTCTACCATATGCGCGAATTCACAGGTGACCACTCGGGGAACTACAGTTACAGGTAAGCAACCAATATTTCTCCAGTTTGGGTGTTTCAAAATTTTTGGAGTTTTATTGCTGCCCTTCCGGGTGTGTGTATCAGTGTCCTCAACAGCAGAAGGGCAATGGGGGTCGTCTGTGGATGGAAGAGATGTAGTGCCTTGGCAATTTGAGCAGCCCTCTTTCTTTTTCCCCTTTTTATCCTCCCTCCCCAAGTCCAGAGGGCTGGACCCAAGCGCCGTGTTACCGTTGGATGCCCTCCTTGGCTTTGTTTATTTTGACCTGAATGGCTGCGGTTACCTGCATCGGAAGGATATAGAAAAGATCCTCCTTACCTTGGGTCTGCACCTCTGCAAAGAACAGGTGAGCATTGGCCCAGTAGTTTATTATTCTTTTTGGGGGGGTGGGGCATTTTCTGATGGTCACAGAGCACACAAGGGCCTTTCCCAGTACCATTGATGGAGGGGGTTGTCTTGTCTGGGGACAGGTGAAGCGCATGGTGAACCGAGTGGTGACGCAGTTCGTATGCCGTTACCGCAGCCTCCGCTACAGCCGGCAGGAAGGGACTGAGTCGCCCCCCAACGAGGAGCCTTTAGGTGGGTACAAAAAGGGCAATGGGAGAGGAGTGCTGCATTGTGCGGAGCTTCATGGATGGCATAGTCTGGGTGCTTTCCTCTTCTTTTTTTTTTGGTTTGTCCTTTTTGAGTTTTGCATGTTTCCACTCCTGCTAGTTCCTGCTAGAGTCGCCAGGGCTCCTTTTCTTTCCCTATATGCCTTTGTCTGTACACCAGCTTTTGTAGCAAGAAGAGCTTGGGTCCTCTAGTGCAGTGTTTCCCAACCGCTGTAATGCGGCACAGTAGTGTGCTGTGAGGCACCTCCTGCTGTGCTGCGAGAAAAGCTCTCTGTCCCCCTTCCTTCCCCCCTCCTCCTGCCGAACTCCTGCTGCTTGGGGGAGGAGGAGGAAGGGCCGGGCGGCGGCGAAGAAAAAGAAGGGGCCGGGTTGCCGCCTCCATTGGCCGTTTCCCCAGGCAGCGTCCAATCCGCCATGACTCCCACCCCTCGCTCGCTGAAGCCGCGTGGAGGAGCCCCGCCCACTGAAGCCCGTCCACCGCTCATGCTCCTCCTCCGTGCGGCTTCAGCTCTCCCAGAGCTTCTCCAGCCTTGAGGGGGCAGTGCCGCCAGCATTGTGCTGGCACTGCCATCGCTGGCTTGGCACTGCCCCTTCAAAGCTGGAGAAGCTCTGGGAGAGCTGAAGCCAAGGGGGAGGGGGAGGGGCATGGTGTGGCCTGGCTCCACCCCCTCGCGGCTTCAGCTCTCCCAGAGCTTCTCCAGACTTGAGGGGGCAGTGCCAAGCCAGAATTGTGTTGGCTCTGCCACTGCTGCCTTGGCACTGCCCCCTCAAGGCTGGCGAAGCTGTGGAAGAGCTGAAGCTGGGGGGAGGGGGCGGGGCATGGCGTGGCATGGCCTGGCTCCTCCCCCCGGCTTTGGCACTCCCAGCAGCTGCTCCCAGCAGGCCACCATCCCCCAGCTGTTCTTTACTGTGTTAGAGTGTCATTTTGTGTCATTTTGGTTGGTGGTTAGCCCCTGGATTTTTTTAATGTTAAAAGTGTGCCGCGGCTCAAAAAAGGTTGGGAAACACTGCTCTGGTGAGACCCAGAGCAGTTCATATCCATCGAACCTCTTCTGACAACATTGAGAAGTTGGTTTTGTTTGGGGGCATCAAAGCTCTTTGTTGGGCAGGAAACAGTGGGATATGACACTCCAACCTGCAAGAGCAGGTACTGGAACTGATCCACAAAACGTTGCTTCACAATATTGGGGTTTCCCTATTCCCAGTCTCTGTGTTTCAAAGCCAACTGTTGCCTTCTCCTTGCAGGGAACCTCCCGTTGCTGCCTTCTTCCTCTTCTGCAACCGCAGTTCCTACCAAATCTGTCTCAGGATCTCAGTCTGGTAACTTGGTTGTGCACAACGGAGCCGTCCTCAACGTGGGCAAACTGCTGGAAAAAGCAGAGCAGACGGAAAGTAGCCGCCTCTATCTGGAGACCAAAATCCACACACTGGAGCACAAACTGGGTGAGCTGCATACATTTACCCCAACAAAGTGCATCAATGTAGAATTCAATTTTTTTTTTTAGTCCACAAAGATTTACATACAGGGAGCACACCCTCCCCCCTGCCATGTCAACTCCACTGGCTGCCAGTCCATTTCCGAGCACAATTCAAAGTGCTGGTCTTGGCCTATAAAGTCCTATACGGCTCCGGCCCAGCTTGCTTGTCCGAACATATCTCCCTCGTAGTTTAAGATCCACCAGGGAGGCCCTGCTCTCGGTCCCAGCAGCCTCACAAGTGCATCTGGTGGGGACGAGGGCTAGAGCCTTCTCGGTGGTGACCCCCCGCTGGTGGAATTCGCTCCCCAGCGAGATTAGATCGGCATCCTCCCTCCTTTCTGTTAGGAAAAAAAATGAAATTGTGGTTTTGGAACCAGGCTTTCAGCTAGTTAGCAGGCATAACAGCACTTTGGACATTGAACTGGACCCCATATGATTGTTATAATAATGGAAACGGCTATATGACTTGTTGTTTTTAATTAATGTTGTTTTTAATCTATTTTGTGTATATGGTTTTATATTGCTGTTATATTGTGATATTTGTGGCATCGAATTGTTGCCAGTGTTAGTTCCCCCTCGGGGGTTGAGAAGGGGGGGGGGTAGAAATGGTGTAAATTATTTATTTATTCATTTATTGTGTCTGAAGCAAACTCAGGGTACAGTTGTAATGTATTTAAAAACACAAAACAAAGTTAAAAACTTGGCATTATACAGCTATTTGACAAGTAGCTGGTCTCTTGGAGTTCCTCTGGTGTTGCTATAAGGAGGTCCTCCATTGTGCACGTGGCAGGGCTCAGGCTGCATTGTAGTAGGTGGTCTGTGGTTTGTTCTTCTCCACACTCGCATGTCGTGGACTCCACTTTGTGGCCCCATTTCTTAAGGTTGGCTCTGCAGCTGGGGGGGGGGGGGGGAATAGGAAGGGGCCTGAGGCTGTAAGGAATTGTGGGAAATGGAGACCAAAACACCTGAAGGGCCCCACTCTGTCCATGCCTGGTATAGATTTATTTATTTACTGTTCATTTTTATATACCGCTCCTTCCAGCAGGCTCGGGGCGGTTTACATAAAATCAATTAGTAAAACAGCAGCATTTCAATTTAATAACAGCAACATAAAACAGAGCATAAAAACAACAATCTACATAGGACTCAAGGATTTGGGCAACTTTCTCAGGAGCCATTTAGATTAAAGGCCTGCCTGAAAAGGGTCGTTTTACAGGCTCTCCGAAATGGGGCCAGTTCCTTAATGGCACAGACTTCATCTGGCATTGAGTTCCATAGCGACGGGGCTGCTACGGAAAAGGCTCTTGATCTGGTTGTAGACAAACGGCAGGAATGAATAGATGGAACTACTAAGATATTTTGCTCTTCCGAGCGTAGTGATCTCGGGGGAACATACAGGGTAAGGCGGTCCCTCAGATACACCGGCCCTAGACCATACAAGGCCTTAAAGGTCAACACCAACACCTTGAAAACAATCCGGTACTCTATTGGTAGCCAGTGCAGTTGCTGCAGAATAGGTGTAATGTGCTCTCGTGCAGGTGCTCCCACCAGCAGTTGAGCAGCAGCATTCTGCACTAGCTTGAGTTTCCAGATTGATGACAAAGGAAGGCCAATGTAGAGGGTGTTACAGTAGTCCAGTCTCGAGATGACCGTTGCCTGGATCTCCATAGCCAGGTTGCTCCTGGGCAGGTAGGGAGCCAGCCGCCTAGCCTGTCGTAGGTGGAAAAACGCGGTCCTGCATACCATGGAGATTTGGATCTCCATTGGTAGCAGCGGGTCCAATTGGACCCCCAGGCTTCTTACTGAAGACGACGCGCTTAAGAGCTCGCTGTCCAGGGTAGGCAGCCGGCATCCATCCAACCCAGGGCGACCCAGCCATAGGATCTCAGTCTTCGACGGATTCGCCTTCAACCGGCTGGCACGCAGCCATCCAGTCACGGCTTTTAGGCATCGATGGAAACAATCGGGTACAGTATCCGGCCTGCCATCCATTCTCAGCACCAGCTGGGTGTCATCCGCATACAGATGACACTCCAGACCAAAGTCGCGAACCAGTTGGGCCAGATTGACTTGATAACAGGCAGTGGTTGAATCTGTATGTACTTGAGATGTTCTACTGCTGTAGATAGATAGATAGATATACTTGAGATGTTCTTCTGCTGTGTGTATGTGTGTATATATTTAGATATATAGATATATAGATATGGAGGGCAACATTACGGACTCTTCTCCCACATTCTTCTCACAATAGCCCTGTGATGTTGTTGATTATTTGCACTCATTTTAACTCCTTGGGTTCAAGGCAATGGGCGCTCCTCCTGGCCTTGGCTGGGCATTGGCACTGTCTTGATGTCTTTGGCGCTGATTCCGTTCTCTTCCCCCCTTGTAGAAGAGACCCAGCTTCGTTTCTCTGCCTCCGAGACCTCCAACAAGTCACTTACATCAGAAGTGCAAGAGCTTCAGAAGCGCCTGGCCGAGATGGAGGAGCAGTCGAAAGTGACCGAGAGGCAAAAAAACAATTTCCAGAGGTTGCTGCAAGAGAACAAGAAGCGTTTGGCTCCACTGCAGCTGGAAATCCAGAAGATCATTGAGAAGGTATTCAGACGGAGGA
Source organism: Anolis apletophallus (assembly GCA_030556195.1). Taxonomy (NCBI): domain Eukaryota; kingdom Metazoa; phylum Chordata; class Lepidosauria; order Squamata; family Anolidae; genus Anolis; species Anolis apletophallus. Next base: position 10,066,071 of record JARBWK010000013.1, read on the forward strand.
GTCGAGGAGGATATTGTAGCTGGCCCCATTTCTGTCTGGTGTCATCAGGCTGGATTTTCACTCACATTAGAAGTGCATCAGGCTGGATTTTCAAGCAGTTTCTCTTGTAATTCCATAACCCAGCATTGCTTGGTAAACTAAGAATGCTGCTATTAAACGGGGGCTGCAGTGGTGTGGCTATTTATTGCCATGCTGTTATAAGAAGGGAAGGGGGGGGGGGCATTTTCATGTTCTCTGTTGAAAGAATCTTCTGATCAATGGGACTCGATGGAGACAAAATGTGTGCTTGTTTCACTTTTTTAAAATGCAAGTCACTTCCAGTGCGAGAGAATTGGCTGTCTGCAAGGACGTTATTTATTTATTTATTATTCGGTTTTATATTCCGCTCCTCCCTGCAGGCTCGAGGCGGATCACAGATGCAAAGTGTACAATAAAAACATACAGTAAAAACATGCAATAAAACACAATACATAACCATGGTAGTACAGGTCTACGGTCGAGGCAAGCGGACCGATTACATTTGGGTTTACCCAAACGCTAGCCTAAAAAGGGCTGTCTTACATTCCCTTCGGAAAGGGAGAAGTTCGGGGGTTGCTCGGATATGGTCAGGGAGCGAATTCCAGAGTACTGGGGCCGCGGCAGAAAAGGTACGCTGTCTTGTGCTGGACAAATGGCAAGAGCGGGGCGATGGAACAACAAGCAGATTTTGCTCTTCCGAGCGCAGTGATCTCGGGGGAACATACGGGGTAAGGCGGTCCCTCAGGTACACAGGCCCCAGACCGTGCAAGGCCTTAGAGGTTAGAACCAGTACCTTGAAGGCAATCCGGTACTCAATAGGAAGCCAGTGCAGTTGCCGAAGGATGGGAGTGATGTGCTCCCTTACTGGTGCTCCCACCAGCAAGCGAGCCGCGGCATTCTGCACTAGCTTGAGTTTCCGGATTGTCGACAAGGGAAGGCCAACATAGAGGGCGTTACAGTAATCCGTTGCCCAGGAGACACCCAAATGTTTTCATGGGGAGCTGGAGCTGACAGAGGGAGCTCACTCCACTCTCCAGATTTGAACCACTGACCCAGATGCTTTGATATTTTACCATCCTTATGGGAGGCTTCTTTCATGTCCCTGCATGGGGAGCTGGAGCTGACAGAGGGAGCTCACTCCTTGGTTCACTGTTTCTGCTGTGAGCATGACTAAGGCAGGCAAATGGCAATTACAGCAGGATAACAGCAAGACTTACCACTTGGAGCCATCTCTTTTGTTCTGGGCTGGGGGAGATCATTGGAAGGCGTTCCGTTTTAGAAAAGGAGATCATTAACGGGTTGTGTTTGTCAACGAAACACTTCCCAGGCTGTCTTCCGCCAGAAATGGCAAGAAAGGAGAGACGTCATGCCAGAAATTCCATCCAGTGATGCTGTTAACCTGCTCTAATTGTGATTTCATGCCGTAAGATAAACTGCTAATGAATCCTTTGCAGTTTGCTGTGAGTTTTCTGGGCTGTATGGCCATGTTCCAGAACAGTGTTTCCCAACCTTTTTTGAGCCGCGGCACATTTTTTACATTTACAAAATCCTGGGGCACACCACCAACCAAAATGACACTCTAACACAGTAATACATATAATTAATATGTTTTAAAATGTATTTATACACTCATTGTGAAACCTGGACCTGTTTCGATGAACACAACATAGATATCCAGAGAGCACTGTGGACTCAATGTTATGTTATGTTGTTGTTTGTTTTCTATCCAGAATCACAATGTTGGAAGGAGGCTCACCACTTTAAGGTCCCTAAAACAGGCATGGGAAAACTTTGGCCCTCTGGGTGCTTTGGACTCCAACTCCCACCATTCCTAACAGCCTGAGGCCCTTTCCTGCTTAAGTGGCTGAGGAGGAAAAAGGAAAAGGGCCTGAGGCTGCTAGGAATGGTGGGAGTTGGAGTCCAAAACACCTGGAAGTTTGCTCATGCCAGCTTTCGACAGAGACCTCTTCCTCCCCCTTCGCGGCCTTTCTTCCCCCTCCTGCCAAACACTTACTTATTCTTCTCCACTCGGGCTCCCTTCTTCCCAGCCTCGCTCTGCTCGCTTTGCTCACACTGCCGCTTCTGCCGCCATTTTGATCCGAGGGGGTAACGTGAGCGTGTTCAGGGGGAGAGGGGGAGGAGAGAGGAAGATGTGGGGCGAGTGCGCAGTAGCCCCCACACGAGTCATGTCTTCCTCCCTCCCCCCTCCCCTCCTGAGCAAAGTGAGGCAAAGCAAGCAGAGCGAGACTGGGAAGAAGGGAGCCCGAGTGGAGAAGAAAAAATGTTCGGCAGGAGGGGGAAGAAAGGGTCTTGGAGGTTCCAATTTCCCACGGCACACCTGATGATCGCTCACGGCACACTAGTGTGCCGCGGCACACTGGTTGGGAAACACTGTTCCAGAAACATTCTCTCCTGACGTGGCTGCTTCCTCCCTGGGTAACCTTTTGTTGAGAGATGATTAGATGGCCCTGATTGTTTCTTGTCTGGACTTCCCATTTTTGAGTGTTGTTCTTCCCTTACTGTCCTGATTTTAGAGTTTTTTAAAAAAAAAATACTGGTGAATGGCAGCCTTCACACTTACCTCAAACATAAAACGGAGCTGGAGGCAGTGATCATTCCTCTTATGGCTCTGTTTCCCCCTCTTTGTCTCTTCCAGACCAATAACTGCTTAGAAAAGAAGGAACCGGAAAAGAAGGAACCAGCACCGATGGCAGTCTCCAGCAACTGATGTTCCTTGGAGGAGTAGCAGCTCAGCAGGGAAGATCTGTCTGCTGGCTTGATGTTTGGGGCTGTGGATTTAGCGGCTGGGTTAAGCCTTGGAGACCTCCAACCCTTTTCACTGCCATGTGAAAAGCCAGGGCTGGGTTTTGTGCCAAGCCACAGCCGCCAATGCCACCTCCGCCACCACCATTGCCACCTCAGGGTTGGGGAAAGGCCCACCTCCTCCCCTAAGCCTGGCTGGGATTCACAGTTCATATGCCGGAGCCACCCATTGTTTTTTTCTTTTTCTTTTGAGGATGCCCATTAGGTAGGAGGTTTGATGGTTCGTTGTGTGAGTGGAGAAGCGGCAGTTTAGGTATTCTCGGGCTGTCTGCCGTCGGAAAGGAAACTTGAGCCTGGTCCTGATCTTAGGCAACAGATGTCAAGAGCTATGTACACACAACTGAATTTCACTCTCTGCTAAAGCCCATTAAGGAGCCAGTAACGGAAATAATTGATTTTATTACGATGTTGTCAGCAGATTTTTCAAGTTTGATAATTTTCAGTTCACCTCCTTTTCCAAAGTTTCCTCATCCTGGGCATCGGCTGCCTCTGTGTGCTGCATGGAGACTCTTCCCCACCCCTTCATCCATGCTTCCCTTCCATTTCCTTCTCTCCCCCCCAAAGCTTTTGCCTTTTGACTAGATGGTTCTGGAAGGCTGCAAAGGAAGTCCTCAAACTAGGCGGGATGGCCAACCTCAGAATTAGCAGCGTAGCTCCTGCCTGTGCTCTGTCTCCATGGGTTGTGCATTCGTTGCCGCAGTCCAGTTTGTGGTATGGATGAGTCTCCACCTTCATGCATCCAGTGTAGCATTTGAGCCCTTCCGGCATCTTAAAAAACTACTCATTTGCCAGATGTAGCTTCAATGGCTCAGCACCCTGCTGTGTGTTGTGTTAGCCTTCACATTTAAGTGAAATCCGTGGCCATCAGGCATGGGCTTTGAGGGCACTTGCCTTCCATTTGGGGGGAGTATGTAGCAGAAGCTGTTGGAGGGCTGTGGTCGGTCGCCCATTGGGTCCCTGTGGTAGTATTTAGCAGAATTAGCCAGTGGGGTTGTGGAAGGAAGCAGTGGCTGGCCTTGGGCCGTCTTCTCGCCAGAGGGATTGGTTGGTTGTCTCTGCCCCATGCCGCCTGCTCGCCCACCTCAGGTGGTCTGTCACTTCTGGATGTGTTGCTTTTAGTCTGTAAATGTGGTAACAACTTGTATTTAACTGGCCAGGTTCCCTTTTATAAAAGTCTCTCTTCCTCAGTTGGAAACATGTGCCTCTTTCTTTTGTGGTCACAGGAAACGCAGCGTTCGCTCTCGACAAACAGTCTGTTCCAGGTAATCATTCCACAGCTTGTCAATGTAGAAAAAAAAGAGTTTGAAATGGCAGTTTACCTCCCTGCTTTGAACCATTAACTTGTCATCCAGGTAGCCTCTCTCAGACTGCCGCTCCGTGTTGCTGTGCTCCCTGCTGTTACCATGAAGTAACATAACATTTGAAGGATGACATGCGGTAGATTTACTTGCTCTTGCTTCTATGTTCATGGTGTTGATTTGCTTCCCTTACGAATATTGGAGAAGGAGCAGAAGAAAAAACCAGGGCCCTTCCACACAGCTCTGTATCCCAGAATATCAAGGCAGAAAACCCCACATTATCTGCTTTGAACTGGAATACATGGCAGTGTGGACTCCGATAACCCAGTTCAAAGCAGATTTGAGGGGTGCTCATTAAAGATTTCCCGACACTTCTATTTATCTCAGGACACTGAAACTGCACAGGTGTAATTAAACTGTAAATAGTTTGTTTTAATATTCACAGAGTCTCTGGAGATAAGTATTTGCAAAACAAAAGCACTTAATGGTCAGTGAAAACACTAACAAAAGGAAGCCTTAACCGGCATGAAAACAAACAGGGAGGAAAAGCCTGCATTCAAAACACCAAAACTCTTTAGCAAAATCAAAGCAAAACAAACTGAGAAAGGCACTCTGAGGGCAGCAGAGAAGATGTCGCCGTCAGAATCAATCCAAGGTCATCAGCATTGAACTCATCAAAGGGTTGTCCAAGAAGGCATCCAAAGGGACGTAGGAGAGGCGTAATCCAGGAGCCAGGCCAAGGTCAAGGAGAGGAGATAGACGTAGAAGCGAAGACACAACCCATAGTCCAACTGGGGAGCAATCCAGTGGAGTTCAAACCCCACCACAGGAAGCAGCAGAATCAGTCTGGAAACAAGGCTTCAAGATGCAAGATGACAGGATACAAGACGCAAGAGTCCTAGGATCCAAAGGCAACTCCTTGCTAGCCACAGAGGTTAGTCCCAAAATGCCCACCTTTAAGCTCACTACAAGTCAGATCCACTTGATGAGGTTGATGCCCTATTATCAGCCTCAGGTGTTACTCTCCCAGCAGCTGCTGCCCTTTGACTGACCCTCCAAGATTTCCACCTGTGGTTAAGACTTAGAACATCCCCCCCCCATTGTCTGGGGACCCTGAGGGCCAATCCTGATCATCAGTGAATCCTACTCCGGTGTCTGAACTTGTGGGCTCCTCACAAGCCCTCTGAATTTCTCTTACTTGAGTCCAATCCATTTCAGTAGAAATGTCCTCTGTACTCTGACTCCCATCATTCCCAGAGAATCCCTCAAATGTCTCAGAGTCTGTAGGTGCTGTAATTATTTGCTTGACTCTTGAGTTGCAAGTGATCCTCTTCACTTGACTCATGAGTAAGCCTCTTTCTGCAAACACCAGTACTCCTGTTACAAATAGCCCCACCCAGTTCCATACTCTTCCCCAGATGCTGAGCCATCAGAGTCTTCTGAATCACTACTATCAGTAGCAGCTGGAGGCTCAATCACAACAGATACAGAACTGAGAACGGCCTTGATTTTCCAAGCGCTGAAATGGTGTGAGGTTTGATAATGGACCCAGCGAAATACAGAGCAGTCATTGAGTTCCTTTACTTGAAAGGCTGCACACCAAAGGAGATGTTTGATGAAATGAAAGAGGTCAATGGTGATCATATGAGGGAGTCGAGAACTGGCATCATCCATTCCAATGTGGTCGGACTTTGGTGAAAACAGCTCCAAATTAGGGTGAACCTACTCTGCTATTGATGAACACACCATCCAGCAAGTGGAGATTGCAATTTTGGAAAATCTCCGCATAACCATTTGCCACCTAGCCCAAAATGTCAAGATTAGTGTGGGTCCGTGGAAAAAATCACCCAAGACCATTTTCACATGCACTGGGTCCCGTGGCCGCTCACACCTGTCCAGAAGCAGGAACGAGTTAAATGCTCTCAGGCTGTCCTGACAATGATGTGCCATGGAAACCAGGAGGACTTTTTCAACAGACTGATCACACAGGGTGAAAGCTGGGTCCATCACGATGATCTTGAGACTAAAGTCCAGTCAATGTAATGGAAGCATCATGACTCACCGCCTGCAAAGAAGGCACGTGCCCAACTCTTGGCAGGCAAGGTCATGCACTCAGCATTTTGGGACCAGCACGGAGTAGGATTGATGGATTTCCTAGCAAAGGGGACCAGGATCACTGGGGCATACTCCCCAAATATGTCATCCTTTTGCAAGACAATGCCCCAGTTTGCAACTCACCTGTTTCCCAAATAGAAGAAGCATGTTCCTGCGGCTTTGAAATCCTACTCCATTCCCCCTTATCCACCCAACCTCACACCATTGGACTTCCACTTCTTTCTAACAAGGAAGTTATTTTTGAAGGGCAAGAATTACTCGGAGGATGAGACTCTGATTTCCGAAGTCACGACGTGGCATTTTGGAGCAACCTGTCGACTTCTACAAGCAAGGTGTTTACAGTTGCGTAAAAAGATGGGAGAAGTGTGTGTTCCTCGGTGACACCCATGGAGAGAAGGACTCAGAACTGGGCCAAGTTTCATTGCTCTCCGTCCACAGGAAGTGGCTCAGGGGAAATCTTTAATGAACGCCCTTCGTATTGTGGGATTTTCTGCCTTGATATTCTGGGATACAGGGCTGTGTGGAAGGGCCCTGAGTTACTATATCGAGAAGAAATTTATCCAAGAGTTTCAGTGAGTATGTTTTTTAAACTCATTTCAAGATGGCAACTCTTTGACTTAATAGTTGGGGTCTTGGAGTATCATTGCAGCTGTAAGGGGAGCTGGCTATAACATAACTAGTAGGCTTACCAGCTGAAAGGAAGAAGAGAGATACCAGTGTGGGGGCGACTTTGCATTACACTTAATTGTAACCCCGTAAAATGCAAGTCATAGCAGCTGTCTCTTCCAGTGTGGCCTGCCAAAAACATGGCCTATCTCAAGTTCCTGTAACAGAGGGGCACAATACTCTGAGCACGGCATGCTCATTTGTCATTCAACTAGTTTGGCTTCTCAGCCAAGAGACAATTGGCTCCGAAGAAGGAAAGCCGACAAACAGCCAAGAGGCTTTGCATTCTGTTTTAGTTTTTTTAATTATGGAATGATAGGTTACAAGAAGACTTACAGTTAAAAAGAGTTAGATTTACCTGCTTCACTAAAGTTTTGATTAATGTGAAGTGTCGGTGGCAAATATTACAACGGGTAGGAAGAAAAACCTGTCTTCTAGAGAAGCTTTCCTTAAGAAATATTCCCCTTTTTATACTTTTCCCACTAGCATAATCTCCGCTCCCCAATAGAAGATAAGGTGATGCAGGACAATAGGCTTTGATCATTTTCAAGGAGTGAAACGCAAATTGTCTAGCTTGGTTTAGAGCAGACCTGCACACCAGGCGGCCCGCAGAGCACCAGCACACAGGGCGGCTTCTTCCCATCTCCTTGACCCCTCACCGCTGTTGCCTCCTCTTATGGCAGCAAGCAACATTCACACACAAGAGAAAAGGGGGAGCCATGCTCTCTGGGCTGCTGCCACCTTGGGCCCCCATCCTCTCCTTTAAAAAAGAAAACCCTGGAGGGAGAGCAGCGTGCACTGGGCTAGCAGGGTGGTGGCAACACGAAAGGACGGTGGAGGATTGGAGAGGCAGCATCAGGCGCAGGAATGTTTCTGGGGGCTGGTCAGGACAAGTGGCTCACTTGCTGTTCTTGATCCTTTCCATTCTCTCATACATACACACACACACACAATTTCTCCATACCTGCGAAATACGCACATATGGTATCTCCTGTGCCTGCGCAGGCAGCTTCAGTGGCAGGAAATAATATGTGCAAGCTTCACAGGTGACCACTTGAGAGAAACACTGTTCCAGGTAAGCAACCTTTACACACACACACACACACACACACACACACACACACATATAAAGGTAAAGTTTCCCCTCGACATGAAGTCCAGTTGTGTCCAACTCTGCGGAGGTGGTGCTCATCTTCATTTCTAAGCCGAGGAGCCGATGCCTGTAGACACCTCCAAGGTCATGTGGCCGGCATAAGTGAATGAAGTGCTGTTACCTTTCCGGCGGAACGATTCCTATTGATCTACTCTCATTTGCATGTTTTTGAATTGCTAGGTTGGCACAAGCTGGGTCTAACAGCAGGAGCTCCCCCCACTCCCCAGATTCGAACCACTGATCTTTTGGTCAGCAAGTTCAGCAGCTCAGCGGTTTAACCTGCTGCGCCACCAGAGGGTCACACACACACCCATATACATTGCATATACATACATACACCATGAAAACCCCAGAAATAATACCAGAAGCTGGTGAGTTAATGGTGCCAACTTCAGGTCGGGCTCTAAGGACATTCCTGTCTTCCTAGTGTGTATGAAAGGGAAGGAGAAGAAAGACTGGAAGATGGAAATGGTAGGGAAAAGAGAGAGAAGAAAGGAGGAAGGGAGGAACAAAAGAAAGGAAGGGAAGAAGAAAAATAGGTAAGTTGGACAGAGATAAGAAAGGAAGCAAGGAGGGAGGAAGATAAGGAACTGGGAGACGAAGGAAAGAATAGAGAAGGAAGGGAGGAAGAATGCTGCCTTTTATTCCTCCATGATAGCCACCCCCTAAACCCGTAAGAATTAAGTTCAGCAGAATTAAATTACACCTCTTAGTATATAACAAGCTAGTGTAGTAGTGTGGTTTACGTATTAGACTAGGATTCTGAAGACCAGAGTTTGAGAGTTTACTCCACCTTGGACGTTCCTGAGGGATCTTGGGCAAGTCACTCCCTCTTGGCCTCAGAGGAAGGCAAAGGCAACCCCCTTCCTAACAAATCTCGCCCCCCCCCCCCAAAAATCCCATTTTCTTAGGGCTGCCACAAGTCAATGATTTGAAGGCACAGAAAATGATGACCTAAAATAAAAAGTGGTCTTACTTTTGGAAAGCTTTGTATCTGATGAAGAAGTACGCTTGACTTTATGATGAAGTAGCCCTTAAAAGGCACAGAGGCTTAGTTGTGGCCAAATACCAAGATGCCCCCCCCCCCCCTCTCGTCCAGAGTTGGTGGGCAGCCTTCAGAAGCCACAGGCATAAACAGGTGATGGGAATCCAGCTATATTATGCTTGAAATAAGCATTCAGTCTCTGGAGGGCTGCTGTAGGTTCACTCCTCTGGATCAGAACAGCATCTATGCAAAAGTTTCAGGGCCAGAGACCCAAGTCTTTGGAAATCTGGAAGCAAAAGGAGACCTTTGCGGCTTCATCACGCCGTTGATTTTCAGTCATCTGCCACGATGGAAAGGGCCCTGAGTTCATTCAGCTTGGCTTCGTTCTCCTTCTCCCTCTGCTCATCCGTCAGGCCAGGCTCGTCAATCTGTTCTGTTAAGTCACCAAAGATTTTGTACATTTCTGTGTAGTACACAACCTAGGAGAAAAGAACAGGTGCCTGCCGGTCATGAAATAGAAACTGGAAATGGACATTTCACCCATCCCCGGTTCCTTGGGACCATTTCAAAGCTATGTACCCCGTTTCTCTGAAAATAAGACAGTGACTTATGTTAATTTTTGCTCCCAAAGGTCTTATTTTCAGGGGATGTCTTATTTTCCCATGAAGAAGAATTCACATTGTTGAACCAAAAAAAAGAATATTTATTATATACTGTACAGGAGTTGGCATCACAAACCACAAAAGCGGACACCCCTAAAGAATCAAAGTGACACACTGCTTGCCTGAATCACACATAGGGCCACAAAAAAGAAGGGCTCTAAAGTACCTGGCTCCCACACTCTCTCTGGAGACACTAACAATCTCCCACTGCAGGCCTCACAACCTCTGAGGATGTCTGCCATAGATAAGATTTATTGTCTTATTGGTCTGCATACGTTTCCGGACTGTTTGTATGACATTGGTATGTTGCAAACTGCTTTGGGTCCAGTGAGGGAGAAAAGTGGGATATAAAATATGTATTATTATTATTGATAAAAGGGAGGGAAGGATGGAAGTAAAAAAAGGAAAGGAAGGAGAAAGGAAAGAAGGAAGGACAAAAGGGTGGAAAGGATGGAAGGGGGAGGGAGGGAAGGAAGGAAAGGAGGGAGGAAAGAAGGAGAAAAAGGGAAGGAGGGAGGGAGAAAGGGAAGGAAGGACAAAAAGGAGGAGAGGAATGGAAGTAGGGAGAAAGAGGGAAGAAAGAGAAGGAAGGAAAGACAAGGAAGGAAGGAAGGAGAGGGGAGGGAAGGGAAGGAAGGAAGGACGAAAAGGTGGAAGGGAGGGAGAAAGAGAAAAGGAGGAAGGAAAGAGAAAAGGAAGAATAGGATGGTGATAGGAGGACCTGAGAAAAGAGCCCAAGGGGCCGCATCTGGGCCTGGGTGTGCCCATACTTGTACTAAGGCCTCTTTATTTCTGTATATTTAGACACTTCTGTATATTTAAACAGTTGGAGGACCACCGCCTCCCAAAGATACTACTCTATGGTGAACTCACCACAGGTCAGCGCGAGAGAGGCACCCCCCCCCCCCAAAGAGATAAAAACTTCCTGAAACAACATCTCAGACTCGGCCAGACTGATCACCAACAATGGTCCACCCTGGCCTCACATCGGGAGGCATGGAGACGCACTATCCACAATGCTGCGGCCTCTTTTGAGAAGACATGCCGAATGGGTCTCGAAGAGAAATGACAATGCAGAAAGAACCGCAACTTGGAAACAACATCACCCAAGGAGACTTTCTGCTGTGCTTTCTGCAACCGAACTTGCCTATCTCAGATTGGCCATTTTAGTCATCAACGTGCTTGTAAAAAGCGTGGGAAGTAATGCTGAGAAGAGACAATCAATTCAGATTAAACAAGACCCCATGGCCAACTCCTTCATTATGGAATGGGCTACAGCCCTTCTTTCTTGCCATACGTTGCTGAACCCAAATGTAACTCGTCCTGCATTCACAGTGCCTCAACGAGAAGGAAAGTGGCATAGAAATCAGTCCTGATGTATCAAAATAAACGCACATGGCTTCCAGGCTTTGAAAAAGAAATGCTAAAAATGTGGAAAGCAATCTGCAAGGTTTTGAAAAAAAAGACAAACTGTGTGTTGGTGCTCCCCTCCCGTCTACTGAACAGGGAAGGCCCTGCTGCCATCTCTGTTACCTGAATTTGATTTCCTGCAATTTTGCAGTGGCGCAACTCCTGCTAGTGCACAACCGCAGACTACAGGACCAAGCCTGAACTCTAACCCTTCCAGCTCACGGTCTGTGGGGGGGAGAAGGGTGCTGCTTATGAGCTGCAAGAAGCTACCTTCACAACAGGAGCAGGTAGGCCAAGATCCACCTCACGGTCAGCAGCCGAGCAGTGATAGGATTTCCACAAATGCGGGCTAATCCTGCCACCGCCCCCTCAGGGCCGCTATTCTGGGTTTGCCGACGGAGCAGGCGCCTTCCGCTCAAGGTCAGCACTCGGAAGGGACGCAGAGCAGGGAGGCAATGCTGGAGGGGCATGGGCATAGGCAGACAGAAGATGCCAACGGTTTCCAACATACCTCTCAACCTCTGAGGATGCCTGACACAGATGCAGGCGAAACGTTGGGAGAGAATGCTTCTGGAACATGGCCATACAGCCCAGAAAACTCACACAATCCATATAGAAGATATATTGACAATATATTGAAGATGCCAACTCCACTTTAAGTACTAAGGTGAAGCATTTGGTGCAGGCATGGACCGACTTTGGCCCTCCAGGTGTTTTGGACTTCAACTCCAGTAGGCTGTTAGGAATTGTGGGAGCTGGAGTCCAAAACACCCGGAGGGCCAAAGTTTGCCTATGCCTGCCCTACTGCCTTGCCATAAAGGATCCCTTGTATTAGATCTCATTGCCATAGCAACAGAGGCTGATCAAGTACACCACCAGGAAGCTCACAATCCCAGCTTTTCCATCCCGGTTTTGCCTCGACTTTTGTTTACATAGTGATGGCTGCAGCGTACCTGGGTTCCCATATATTGAATTATGCAGAGGAAGCCAAGTCCTGTTCAGTCAGCTCAAAATTCAGCAGGTAACTTTGCCTCAGCTCTAAGGCAAAGGTTTTCCACCAAAGGACTTTAGTGGTATTGCTTCCTGTCTTAATTCCTATCTGATCTTCGGGAATAAATGGGGCCTGCTATGGTCAGCCCTGAGAAGGAAGACTGGTAATGAATATCAAGTGCTACAAGCTGTATTACAGAGGCATAGCCAGTAGGAAGAGTGCTGGGAGCTGCAGTCTACCAACCTCTACAGCACCGTATGACTTTTGCTCCTATTCTACATATTAGGATTCACAAGAGGAAAGTAGTAAAGGTAAAGGTTTCCACCACCACCCTGAGTCCGACTGAGTGGTGGTGCTCATCTCCATTTCCCAGCCAAAGAGCTGGCATTGTCTAGCAGGGGTGCTCATTAGGTAGCTCGCGAGCTACTAGTAGATCTTTGGCCCTCTTCCAGGTGATCTTCGGGCCTCACCAGTCGGATGGGGTGCTCCTGCCATGCACACGCACACCCTCCGTGCACGCGCGCTCCTGCTGCTGGCTTCCATTCTCGCGGTGCTTCTTTCGCCTGCGGGGCATTGCAGGAAGAAGGAAGCACGAGGCGGGGCCTCTGGAGGGAGCGCCCTGCCTCTCTCTCGTCCAGAAGCAGCTGTGCAACCTCCGTTGCCGGCGAGACAGGCAGGGTGGAGTGCTCCCTCTGGATGCCCTGCCTCGTGCTTTCTCCTTCCTGCAATGCCCCACAGGCGGAAGAAGTGTTGCGCGGGCGGAAAACAGCAGCAGGAGCACGCAGGTAGATCTTTTGGACTTGGTTGCTTTAAGAGTAGCTCGCATGCTGAAAAAGTGTGAGAACCCCTGGTCTATAGAAACCTCCAAGTTCATGACTGCATGGAGTGTCATAACCTTCCCACAGAAGAGGTACCTATTGATCTACTCACATTTGCATGTTTTCGAACTTCTAGGTTGGCTGAAGCTGGGGCTAACAGTGAGAGATCACTCCACTCTCCGGATTCGAACCACCGACCTTTTGGTCAGCAAGTTCAGCAGCATAGAGTAAAATGCAGTGTTGAAAGAGCTTTATGGCCTTGATGGGAAGGTCAATTCATCTGAGAGTTGCCCATTCCTGTGGTAGAGTAGGTGAGGCAAAATCCAACATCCCACTCCCCGGATTCTAACCGCCAACCTTTCGGTCAAGTCCAGCAGCTCAGCAGCTTAACTTGCTGCGCCACCAGGGGATCCATAAGAGGAAGAAACAGTGTAAGAATCCCATATATCAAATGCTTGGAGATAAGCATTTTGGATGTTGGTACATCAATGTGTACAGAGATGTACAGAATGAACTATCTTGGAAATGGGACCCAAGTTAAACCCCCATTTTATTTATGCTTCACATACACTTTATATACATAGCCCAAAAGTCACTTCATGCACAGCATTTTTAACAAAATTGCAACAAACGTATTGAACGATCCGAAAGCCAAGGTGCCACTATCTCAGCCTTTTATACAGATGATTTTGGATATGGGACGCTCAGCCTGCTGTAATGTCAGTACACTATCCAAACAAGCTTATCCTGACAGGAAAGATGCAAACACTTCTCTAGCGCACACACAGCCTTCAGTTTGACAGGTTTCACTGTGAACCCCGAGATCTCCAAACAGAGCTTGTCATTATGAGACCAAGTGGTTTGTGCAGATATAGACATCATCTCCATGGAGACGGGTTCTTATCACCATCATTTGGGTACATCGTCTGTTTGTTTTGAGTGGACAAAGCCTGGCTCTCTTGGGACCCTTAGCATTGCAACCGTCCCCTAATGCTTCTTCCGAGCCCTTGGACTGAACCCAGCAACCCTTGGCGAGGGAGTGCCGTGCCTCCTCACCGAGAGAGAAATCTCACAGCCCTGAGATGGGTAGCGCTGCTTTCCCTTTCCATCGGCAGGTAGCCGAGCCGCGCTTTCTGGTGATTCAGCAGGACTGCTGCTTTACACAATGACTAATCAAATTGGCAGCCACGGAACAACCAAAATAGGAAGAGCTGAGCCGCCGCTGCCGAGGGCTGAGTGGGCAATGCTCATGTGGCGCTATGAAGCTGCTCCGTTCCAAGGAAGATGGAGAAGGAGGACCATGTTACTGGCCATATTAGTCAACACTGACACCACTTTACACGCTCCGTCCACCTCTCCAAAAGTTCAATGTCCAGCCCACCAGCCCCTATTATTTCCCGAGCTTGGTATGGTAAACCTGTCACCTGAACCATGAGCCCTCAAAGTTGGGGGCGATGCAACTAATAGTTTGGTTCACACAAGGCCTCATATTTACCTGCAGAACATTTCGTATGACTATTCATTTGGAACAGGGGTGCCCACACTTTTCCAGCACGCGAGCTACTTATAATAAAACCAAGTCAGAAAGATCTACCTACCTCCTCAAGGCTGGAGAGGGGTGGGGACGGGGCTTGGTGTGCCCTGGCTCCGCCCCATCTGGCTTCCGCTCTACCAGCAGCTTCTCCAGGCTTGAGGATGGCAGTGCCAAGCCAGCCTTATGCTAGCTATGCCACCACTGGCTTGGCATTGCCATCCTCAAGCCTGGAGAAGCAGCTGGTAGAGCGGAAGCCAGAGGGGGCGGAGCTAGGCCGCACCAAGCCCCACCCCCCTCCCCTCTGGCTTTGGAGCTCCTAGCAGCTTCTCCAGGCTCGAGGATGGCAATGCCAAGCCAGCCTTGTACTAGCTATGCCACCACTGGCTTGGCATTGCCATCCTCAAGCCTGGAGAAGCTGCTGGTAGAGCTGAAAGCCACAGGGGGCGGAGCCAGGTTGCACAAAGCCCCGCCCCCTCCCCGCTGGCTTTGGAGCTCCTAGCAGCTTCTCCAGGCTTGAGGATGGCAAGGCCAAGCCAGTGGTGACATAGCTAGCACAAAGCTGGCTTGGCATTGCCATCTTCAAGCCTGGAGAAGCAGCTGGTAGAGCAGAAGCCAGAGGGGGCGGAGCTAGGCCGCACCAAGCCCCGCCCCCTCCCCTCTGGTTTTGGAGCTCCTAGCAGCTTCTCCAGGCTCGAGGATGGCAATGCCAAGCCAACCTTGTACTAGCTATGTCACCACTGGCTTGGCATTGCCATCCTCAAGCCTGGAGAAGCTGCTGGGAGTGCCAAAGCTGGGGGAGGGGGTGGGGCTTGGTGCGGCCTGGCTCCACCCCCCTCTGAGAAGTGCCCCATCCGGCTGGGATCGACCTCCTTCAGTCCCGGGATCCTGGGCAGCCCTGATTTGGAAGATAGGCTCAAACACCTTGGAAAGCTGCTTTGAAGTCTGCAACAAACAGTAGATGCAGTGTCCCCACTGATGACGGCATCAAGGATGTGAACATTTATCTCCACTGACTTCCCCTATTTGTGTATCCCAGGAATAATCTTTTGGCCAATTCGAGTGCCTTGGGGGAAAGAAGACTCGTGGTCTCAAGCCAACCTCCTCTGCTCCCATCAAGACAGCAGTTTCTCAACCTGGGGGTCAGGACTCCTGGGAATCATAGAGTCATAGAGTTGGAAGAGACCTCATGCGCCATCCAGTTCAATCTCATTCTGCCAAGAAGCAGGAAAATTGCATTCAAAGCACCCCAACAGATGGCCATCCAGCCTCTGTTTAAAAGCCTCCAAAGAAGGAGCAGAGCTCAACACTCCAGGGCAGAGAGTTCCACTGCTGAACGACTCTCACAGTCAGGAAGTTCTTTTTAATGTTCAGGTGGAATCTCCTTTCTTGTAGTTTGAAGGCATTGTTCTGCATCCTAGTCTCAGAAAACAAGCTTGCTCCCTCCTCCCTCTGACTTCCTCTCATGTATGTATACATAGCTATCATGTCTCCCACAGCCTTCTCTTCTTCAGGCTAAACATGCCCAGCTCTTTAAGCCGCTCCTCATAGGGCTTGTTCTCCGGACTCTAGTCGCCCTCCTCTGGACACATTCCAGCCTGTCAATATCTCTCTACAATTGAGGTGCCCAGAATTGGACACAATATTCCAGGTGTGGTCCAACCAAGGCAGAATAGAGCATGGGGAGCATGACTTCCCTGGACCTAGACACTAGACTCCTATTGATGCAGGCCAAAATCCCATTGGCTTTTTTTTGCCACATCACATTGTTGGCTCATGTCCACCTTCCTGTCCACAAGGACTCCAAGGTATTTTTCACAAGATCTTTTTCACTCTTGAGCTACGCGTCTCCAATTCTGTTTATTTGCATTTCAATTTTTCTGCCTAAGTGGCGTATCTTGCATTTGTCACCGTTGAACTTCATTCAACTTCATTTCGAATTCTGCTCCCGTCTTCTGGAGTATTGGCTCTCCCTCCCAATATGCTATCTTCTGCAAACTTGATGATCATGGCTTCTAACCCTTCATCTAAGGTCGCGAGGGGGTGGAAGAGAGGTTGCCAAAGACCATCAGAAAACACTGTATTTTCTGTTGGTCATGGGGGTTCTGTGTGGGAAGTTTAGTCCAATTCTTTCATTGGTGGGGCTCCGAAAGCTCTGATTATAGGTGAACTATAAATCCCAGCAACTACAACTCCCAAAATCAAGGTCTATTTTTCCCCAAACTCCTCCAGTGTTGGACATATTGAGTATTCATGCCAAGTGTGGTCCAAATCCATCATTCTACAGTGCTCTCTGGATGTTGGCAAACTACAACTCCCAAACTCAAGGTCAATGCCCACCAAACCCTTCCAGTATTTTCTGTTGTCATGGGAGTTCTGTGTGCCAAATTTGATTCAATTCCGTCATTGGTGGAGTTCAGAATGCCCTTTGATCGTAGGCAAGCACCCACTTGCTGGCGGGAAGGTAACTGGTCATACCATTCTACAACGCATCACTCTACGCAGTTGGCTGGCTTTTAAGGTAGCCTCTAGGGCAAAGGTGGGCAATTATTTTTTCCAAGGGGCCACACGAGAGCCAAAAAATATGGCCGCACCTAAAGGCTGAACTACATTCTAATCTACATTATTTATTTATTTATTTACTATATTTACTATATATTAGACATCATTAATATTAACATATTAATATATCAAGAAAAATTCATATATTAGTAGTATTAATATCATAATTATTATATTATAGTATATATATAGACATTATAATATATTGAAATTATAATATAATATAACATTATATTATATTATTTATTATATTATTATAATAAAATTATTATAAAATAATAATAAAAACCACTAAAATAAAATAAAATTCAAGAAGACAAAGTGTGAACCAAGATGGAGGCTGACATCCTCAAGAGAGGAAGGATCCCAAGATGGAATGGCCCAATGGACCCAGCCCAGAGGATGGCAAAGCGGACCCAGCCGCCGCTGCAGCAGAGCAGCAGACGATCGGAGGCTGCAGGCCTCCGCCTGCTCTCGCCCCCAGCCGTTCCTCAGCTGATCGCCCTGCCATGGAGTGCCTGCCATCCCGGCTTTGGAGTGCCTGCCATCCCGGGAGGCGATCCAGGACTGCAGCGGGAGGAGTCGGCGGGTGATCAAGTCTTCTGGGTCGCCAGGGCGATCAGCCGCCGCAGGTCACCGACTGCTCCCGCTGCAGGCCCGGATTGCCTCCCGGGATGGCAGGCACTCCAAAGCCGCCGCTCCTCCGATTGTTCTCCAGAGCGGCAGGCTGTCTGCCGACGCAGGCCCCACAGCCCGCGTGAGATGGCGGCAGCGGCACCACTTCCTCTTAGCCCTGCCCCCGCCGCCCTTCTCCCCAAGCTGGACAAAATCGGCTGGTGGGCCGCATTTGGCCCGCGGGCCATAGGTTGCCCAGGTCTGCTCTAGGGGCCAAACTAAGAGAGGATATACCTACAATATCATAGACCTCAGGTGCAAGATCTCAGCCTGTGTCACCAACAGGATCCCAGCCTGTCATGTCTTAAGAGTTAACGGAGCATCATTTCTCCTCTGAGTAGGACTGGCGCAAGAGCCAGCTCATGATATGGAACAGCAGCGCAATATGTTTGCTCTGCTGAAAGGTTAGCTCTGCGGAGGAGCCGGTTGTATTGAATAACAGCAGTAACTAATAATGAGGAGGAGGAAAGGAAGGGAAGGCAAAACACTTCCCTTAACCAGAAGCATTGGAGTACGGCTCCAAGTTGGGCTACCGAAGATATTTTGGTGCTCGAGAGGAAAGTGTTCCCTGAGGTCTGTTTTTTTAATTGATTGATTAGATTTTTATACCATCTGTTAATAGACGAGGGTTGAATGAAAAGTAATGCCTCCACCTTCATTACTTGGGTTTGGACGGGAATATTTTAATAAATCAAACGCAGAAATAATCCTTAGAATGTGATCTTTAACTACCACTATTTACTTTCAATATAATCACCAGACAATTGGATACATTTCTGACAATAATAAACAAGTTTTCTGAAGCCATCACAGAGGAAGTCAACACTCTTGTTTCCGCAACCAGCGCCAGCATCCTGGGTACCCATCGTGCACAGATCTTCCGATAGCCAAGCAAAGCAATAATGTGACCCACACATTCTTGTGAAATGCCGATTATGCTTGAAATTTCTCTCTGAGTGATATGACGATTGTCCTGAATAAATCTGTCAACCTTTTGCTTGTGAAGCTCGGTGATTGCTGTCACAGGACGTCCAACTCTTTGTTTGTCATGCAAGTCAGATGTTCCCACCTTTAAACTTACTCGCCCAACAACACACAGCACTCACATCAACACAATCACCATAAACACAGCTTGCATTCTCTGACAAATCTCCTTTGGGGTGACACCTCCTGCTCTCAAGAATTCAATGACTGCACGTTGCTTACGTCGCATTGACCAACCGTCTGCACAGGGTTCCACACTGGTTTTGGGGCATTGCCATTTGTAATGGAATTATGTCCACTGACTGAGATGAGGCATTTCCCATGTCTTGAGGGGAACCACAAACCATGAATATGAATAGAGAACAGTTGGAGACTCCTAAGTCAAAATGAAGATGACACCTGCCACTGCATCCAGATTATATTGTTTTCCAAGAACCGGCATAATGTACAACTAAGGCCGCACGTATACTGTTGAATTTCCTTCTTCTCGGCTAGGGATTGGACTGGAAGGCCCAAGAGGTCTCTTCCAACTCTATGATTATATGACACCATCTCAACTCCCCTAGTTCAATACGATGGAATCCTGGGCATTGTAGTCTGGTGAGGCACCAGCATTCTCTGATATTGATGGCTAAAGGCCTTGGGAGACTACAACTCCCAGGATTCCACAGCACTGAGCCATGGAATGTGGTGTCAAACTATTAATTCTACCATCTAGACTAGATAGGCCCCCCTAGTGTTGCAGCGGGTCAAACCGTTGAGCTGCTGGACTTGCTGGCCAAAAGGTTGGCGGTTCAAACTCAGGGAGCAAAGTGAGCTTCCGCTATTAGGCCCAGCTCCTGCCAATCTAGCAGTTTGAAAACATGCAAATGTGAGTGGATCAATAGGTACCGCTTCTGTGGCAAGGTATCGGCACTCCAAGCAATCATGCCGGCCACATGACCTTGGAGGTATTTATGGACAATGCTGGCTCTTTGGCTTAGAAATGGAGATGAGCACCACCACTCAGAGTCGGACTCAACTAGACTTAATATCAGGGGAAACCTTTACCTTTACTACTTTCCTCTTATGAGTGGATCAATAGGTACCGCTTCTGCGGCAAGGTATCGGCACTCCAAGCAATCATGTCGGCCACATGACCTTGGAGGTGTCTACGGACAACGCCGGCTCTTTGGCTTAGAAATGGAGATGAGCACCAACCCCCAGAGTCGGACACAACTAGACTTAATGTCAAGTGGAACCTTTACCTTCACCTCTACTAGACTAGATACAGCTCTATGGCACAAGGACTGTTTCCCAGAGAAGCAGAACTTTGTACAGCCTTGGAAATACTATAATGCTCTTCTGGGATTACCGCTGACCCGATCTATTCTTGGATTTTGCCTCTCAAATACAAACCCTGCAGAAAGAAAAATGGAAGCAGCCACTCTCTTTCTTCTTTTCTCATTAAACTTTTTTCGACTAGCGAAGATGATCTCCAGGAAGGTCATATCCTCGAGGACCATCTGTAGTACCGGAGTCAATCCACTTGAGGGCAGCACATCCCTAAAAGTGTGCATCCACTCCTCTCCAATCAGGACAATACACTATTTTGGAAAACTTTGAGCATCCATGAACATTTTGCAGGAAAGAAGCAAGGGACATCAAACACGCCCACATCTTAAGACTCATTCCCGGAGTCCCATGTTCTTAGATAATGCTGATTCACAACCAAATGCTCCCAACCCATTCATCCACGGAGGCCCCGCAGCGATACTTTTGCTTACGGAGATAATTCTCCGATATCGGGGAAACCCGTGCCTACCCCCTTTCTCAATTATCTCGCCAACATGTCTAGTGTGTCAATCAATATGAAACCAAATAAATTTGAACAACATTCAGAGCTGAGGAAGTATCAGAATCGTAGGGTGTGGATTTCAAAGGACTCCGCTTGGGAAGAAAGGCCATTAATGTGCTAATTGGAGGCAACATGGCTCTGACTCAGAATCAGGCATATTTTGCAGCGCTCTCTCTCTCTCTCCTCTCCCAGTACGCATTCTTTATCCAAAATGGATCATTTCAATTGCAAAAGGATGATTTCATTTTCAATCGCTCACCAACACTGGCAAAAAAAGGACGACAGATATGTTTGCACGGGAGTGAAACTGGGTTTTTCTCCCAAACATGTAACTCTGGAACCAAAAAAGAAGTATTATTATTGACCTTTTAAAAGGTCTCCATCTCAGACCAGCTATATTGCCAGCTCGATCAGGGCGGATCGGCGCTGCTTGTGTTATTGGACCTCACAGCAGCGTTTGATACAGTCGATTACGATCTTTTGACTCACCGCCTTACCAGGGCCGGGGTGAGGGGGACTGTCCTGAAATGGCTGTCCTCCTTCCTCCAGAACCGGTCACAGTGAGTGAGGAGGGGTGAGGTTGTGTCCGGGGGGGGGGGGGGTTCCCTCTTACATTGTGGCGTCCCTCAGGGGGCAATCCTCTCCCCTCTGTTATTTAACATCTACATGCGACCGCTTGCTCGGCTGATACGTAGCTTTGGGCTCGAGTGCCACCTATACGCTGATGACACTCAGCTCATTCTGAGGATGGGGGGCAGCCACGAATCCGTACCCAATAATTTCCATCGCTGCCTTGAGGCCGTTACTGGATGGCTGCGAGCCAGTAGTTGAAGGTGAACCCGGCGAAGATGGAGATCCTGTGGCTAGGCCGTCCAGGTAGTAGGGATGTTCAGCTTCCAACCCTGGACAGCATGACGTTATGTTTTTTGTCGTCAGTAAAAAGCCTTGGTGTTACCTTAGACCAGGGGTGGGCAATTATTTTTTCCAAGGGGCTGCACAAGAGCCAAAAAATATTACGGAGGGCCGCACCTATTTATTATTTACTATATTTACTACATATTACCCTTCATTGATATTAACATATTAATATATCAAGAAATATTCATATATTATTAGTATTAATATCATAATTATTATATTATAGTGTATATATATAGACATTATAATATATTTAATTAATTAAACATATTTTCCACACTACATTCCCATGCATAAACCAGTTAATTAAGCAGTTTGCCAGTTCAAATCTGGGGAGTGGGGAGCTCCCACTATTATCCCCAGCTTCTGCCAACCCTTTTAGACCCCTTGTGTTTACTAGGGCAGTGTTTCTCAACCAGTGCGCCGTGGCACACTAGTGTGCCGTGACGGACATCCTGCTGTGCCGCGAGAAAAGCTCTCTGCCCCCCTTCCTTACCCCCCTCCTCCTGCTGAACTCCTGCTGCTTGGGGGAGGAGGAGGAAGGGCCGGGCGGTGGCGAAGAAAAAGAAGAAGGGGTCGGGGCACCGCTCCTTTGGCCGTTTCCCCAGCCAGCCTCCAATCCGCCATGACTCCCGCCATGATTCTCGCCCCTCACTTGCTAAAGCCGCGTGGAGGAGGAGCCCCAACCATTGATGCCTGTCCACGGCTCATGGTCCTCCTCTGTGGGAGAGCTGAAGCTGGAGGGAGGGGGCGGGGCGGGTCATGGTGCGGCCTGGCTCCACCCCCTCCCCCCAGCTTTGGCACTTTCAGCAGCTGCTCCAGCCTTGAGGGGGCAGTGCCAAGCCAGCATTGTGCTGGCTCTGCCACCGCTGGCTTGGCACTGCTCCCTCAAGGCTGGAGCAGCTGCTGGGAGAGCTGAAGATGGGGGAAGGGGGTGGGGCATGGTGTGGCCTCAGAGGTTGTGAGGTCTGTTGGAACTAGGCAAATGGGGTTTCTATATCTGTGGAAAGTCCAGGGTGGGAGAAAGAAGTCTTGTCTGTTGGAGGCAGGTGTGAATGTTTCAATTGGCCACCTTGATTAGCATTTGATGGCCTGGCAGTGTTTTGGTGTGGCTTGTTACTGCCTGGGGGAATCTTTTGTTGAGAGGTGATTAGCTGTCCCTGATTGTTTCCTCTCTGGAATTTCCCTGTGTTGGGATGTTGTTTTGCTGTTATGATTTTAGAGTTTTTTAAAATAGTGGTAGCCAGATTTTGTTCATTTTCATAGTTTTTTCCTTTCTGTTGAAATTGTCCACATGCTTGTGGATTTCAATGGATTTCTCTGTGTAGACTGACATGATGGTTGTGAGAGTGGTCCAGTAGTTCTGTGTTCTCAAATAATACGCTGTGTCCAGGTGGGTCCATCAGGTGCTCCGCTATGGCCGACTTCCTTGATTTGTGTCTCTGCAATACTGCTGTGTTTGGTGGTCCTTATTGTCCACAGATGCATGTTATCGACTCCTGCAGAGGGGAGGATCCCACCCTGAACATCATTCCACAGAAATATAAACTCCCAGGAACAACAGAAAATACTGGGTTTGGTGGGCATTGACCTTGAGTTTTGGAGCTATAGTTCGCTTACATCCAGAGAGCACTGTGGACTCAAAGAATGATGGATCTGGACCAAACTTGGCATGGATACTCAATATGCCCAAATGTGAACACCGAGGGAGTTTGGGGAAAATAGACTTTGACATTTGGGAGTTACAGTTTCTGGGATTTATAGTTAACACACAATCAAAGAGCATCCTGAACTCTTGCAACAATGGAATTGAACCAAACTTGGCATATTGTACTCTAATTACAAACAGAAAGTACTGAAAGGGTTTGCTTGGGAATTGACCTTGAGTTTTGAAGTTGTAGTTCACCTACACCCAGAGAGCACTGTGGACTCAATGTTATGTTATTGTTTGTTTTCTATCCAGAATCACAATGTTGGAAGGAGGCTCACAACTTTAAGGTCCCTAAAACAGGCATGGGAAAACTTCGGCCCTCTGGGTGCTTTGGACTTCAACTCCCACCAGTCCTAACAGCCTGAGGCCCTTTCCTGCTTAAGTGGCTGAGGGGGGAAAAGGAAAAGAGCCTGAGGCTGCTAGGAATGGTGGGAGTTGGAGTCCAAAACACCTGGAAGGTCCAAGTTTGCCCATGCCAGCTTTCGACAGAGACCTCTTCGACAGAGACCCTGGTGGAGTTTTTAGGAAAATACACCTTGACATTTGGGAATTGTAGTTGCTGGGATTTACAGTTCACCTACAATCAAAGAGCGTTCTGAACTCCACCAACGATAGAATTGGGCCAAACTTTCCATGCAGAACCCCCATAACCAATAGAAAATACTGTGTTTTCTGATGGTCTTTGGCAACCTCTTTCATGCTCCCTCGTGACCCCCCCCCCGGGGGGGGGGGTCCTGACCCCCAGGTTGAGAAAAATCTCCTTTATGGGGAAGCCTAACTACATTTAACAGACTGAGGATGGCGCTGTGCAATGGCTAAACATGACTTCATCCTAACTTTACAAGAGTAAGACGCTCAAAGGTGGAGACAATGACTTCTGCTGAAAGTAATGGTCACAGGTGAAACCTGTTCCCAGGAGCTTAAAAATAAAATTTAAAAGACTGGATGCACCTGCTGGGAATCTGAAACATCTGAAACTTTCAGAATTTTTCTAATACTGATAAGAACAAGGAGAGAAGGACGTGTTCTTCTTTGCAGGGCCCCCGTCAACAAGGGAGCACACTCTCTCCCCCTTTTATCTCTGTGTGGGAACTTCAAAGCCAAAGACGGGGGAAATGTTTGGCTCCAGAAATTCAGATGAAGCCTGTGGGTGGGCAGAAGAAGTATGTAGCGCTGGAACATGATCCTCTGGATTCGCAGAAGGGAAACGTTGCATCAGCTCCGGCACCAGGCAGAGCAGCCCAAGCAGGAACACCTCCTCCCGTGAGGACTTCCAAAAGCTGGGGCATCCCCCCCCCCAAAGTGGACATTTCACCCCAAAAAGAGTCCAAGAAGCAATGGTAGATCCAACAACGAACAGGGATTCATTGGGGATTTCGTGTCAAGTCCCAAGGCAGGCTGCTCGGTTGTGGCATTATTTCTCACCCTGAGCATATTCCCCTCATTTTATATTAGGCATGGGCAGGCCCGGATTATCTATAAGGCCACACTAGGCCACGGCCTAAGGTCGCAGCCGAGAGGGCGATCAGTTTTTAAAAGAGTATGGTTGCTTTTTGCGCCTGCGCGCGATCCGGACCCCCCCCTTTGCTCAACTATTTTTAAAAAGTGGAGAAGCGATCTTTGGTTGCTGGCGCTCTCTCCACCCCTCCCGCACATGCTGTCCCCACAGCTTTCTCTCTGCCAAGCCAGCATTGTGCTTGCCACTTTGGCTTTGCATTACGCACACCCTCTCCCCTCTCTTGCGCTCTCCCTCGCAAGCCTCCTCTCTCTCGTGCTCTCTCTCGAGGCCTTTGGACCTTTGCACCTGCTGAGCACCTCCCAACTCCCAAGGCTTTCAGAGCACAGCGGAGCTTTCCAGCTGGTGGGAATAGAGACCTTGGAGGTGGCAAGAGGTTGGTTTAAAGGGGGCGTAATTCCAAACTGTGGCCTAGGGCGCAAAAAAGTGTTAATCCGGGCCTGGGCCTGGGCAAACTTTGGCCCTTCCTCCAATTGTTTTGGGCGTCAACTCCCACAATTCCTAAAAGCCAGAGCTGTGTAACTTTAGGAAATTCAGTTTGCAATCTATATAAATAAAAATGTAATGCTTGTTTGTGGGATTAACATAACTCAAAAACCACGGAACGAATTGACACCAAATTTGGACACAATACTATCACTCATAAAAACACTGAGAAACACAGCGGACATTAATTAAAAACCCAAAAAAGCAAAAAGACACTATAGCGCATGCACAAAAACAACTCCCCTGGCAAACAAAACACACAATAGCATATCCACACTCTCTACTGGACTACAGCTCCCAGCATCCCCTAGGCCAGGCCCTTCAGGAGAGTAGGATGAACCAAATGCACTGCTTCCAAGCTGCAACCTTTATTCTCCTAGGATTTCTTTGAGAGCATCCCAATCCCTGAATATTTCCAATTTCCTATTCCTGGACTGCAGCTCCCAGCAATCCTCCAGATAGATAGATAGATAAGATAGTGATAGGTAGGTAGGTAGATAGACAGATTGATCAGGAGGACTGCTGGGAGTTGCAGTCCAAGAATAGGTAGAGAAGGAAGAAAGGAGAGAAAGCAAAAGGGAAAGAAAAGTTGGGGAAGGAAGGGAAGAGGAAGAGAAGAAAGGAGAGAAGGAAAGAAAAAAAGGGAAGGAAAAAGAGAAAGAAGGAGAGAAAGAGGGAGGGAAGGTTGGCCACAGCAACGCATGGCGGGTACAGCTAGTTATAGGTGGTTATTTTAATGGTCTTTTCACGACAAAATTATACATAGTACACTTCAGGACTGTAACAGGACAGCGTAACTTCCAATCTGGAATGGGTGTTAGTATCGCATTTTTGCCTAATATTTCTATTTTTTTTGCCTAATATTTCTACTTTTTTCCTAGAGAAAAATGATTTTTTTTCCTTCCATGGGCTCAAAGTTTGTGGAAGTTCAATATTACCAAAGTTAAACAGCACTGTGGATTTTGCAAAAGTGTGCAAGAAAGGCCGAAGAGACTGTGGGCTTCCTTAATGTGTCAAACTTTTCACCTTCCAGGTATCTTCTTTTCTAGGTTCTGTTCCTCCTGAGGTGGAGCTTTATTATATATATATAGATCGCTATACTTCATCTTGTTGATGGAAAGCTTCTGACCAGAGTGGAAATCTTCTATTGGACAGATGGAAAACTATTTAACCTCACCAGACTGACAGCCACAACCAAGGTCACAACAACATGTGTTATTGAACTGCAATATGCTGATGACAGTGTAATCTGTGCACATTCAGAAGAAGATCTACAAGCCACTCTAAACACCTTTGGAGAAGCATACAAGAAGCTCGGCCTCTCATTGAACATTGAGAAAACCAAAGTGCTCTTCCAGTAGTCACCAGCCAATCCCTCTCCAATGCCAGAAATACAGCTTAATGATGTCACATTAGAAAATGTTGACCATTTCAACTCACTTGGCAGCCACCTCTCAACAAAAGTCAACATTGACATTGAAATACAACACTGCCTGAGCTCTGCAAGTGCATTTTTCTGAATGAAGCAAAGAGAGTGTTTGAGGGGATGGAACAGAGACTTTGCTGGGACGAGCGAGGAGGGGCATGAGAAAGGGGGGAAGAGGCGCGGACCAATTTTTTTGGTCCATGATCTGCGCTAAAGCTAGCCCCTTGTCCTCCCAAACCTGGCATGATGCCTGTGCAACGTGGATCACCTACAGAGGTCACCCTCAACTCCTGGAATGATTCCATCACCGTTGCCTCCAAAAATTCCAGCAAACCTCTTGGGAAGACAGGCGGACAAATTTCAGTGTGCTGGAAGAAGCAAAGACCACGGCATTGAAGCGATGCTCCTACGGCATCAACTCCGCTGCACTGGCCATATTATTTGAATGCCCGATCACTGTCTGCCAAAGCAGTTACTATATTCCCAACTCAAGAATGGAAAATGTTGGTGGACAAGAAATGAGATTGAAAGGTGGGCTGAAAACTAACCTTAAAAACTGTGGCATAGACACAGAGAAGTAGGAAGCCATGACCGTTGAGTGTTCTAACTGGAGGTCCGCTGTGACAACAGTGCTGCAGAATTCAAAGAGGCGTGAATGGAGGGCGAAAGGGAGAAACATACCAAGAGGTAGGAGCGTCAAGCCAAATCTGTCCGGAACTCCCTTCCACCTGGAAGCCAATGTCTCCACTATGAAAGAACATGCGGGTCAAGAATAGGGCTCTACAGTCACCTATGTATCCATCGCCAAGATACTACACTTGGAGGGCCATCATCCTTAGGCTACGAGAGACCACCTAAGTAAGTATATCTATATATTTCCCCATTTATCAGTTAGTGCAGCAGAGGAACTGCACTCAACCCAGACTATTCCTCGTTTTGTGGCAGGACCTGCTTTTGTTTTGTACTTCTCTGGCCATTGTTTCTCACCACTCTTGACTCTGGAAACAATCTCTGGGAACACTCATAAATAGATAAGTTATGTAAAAAAGCCAATCGTTATGCAACTGTAACGCTGAAGAGAAGAGAGGAACATTTTTGAGTAGCTCATTAAATGACCATAACATTCTTGTCACTCATCGTTCTCAGTTGCTAAGCAAAGGCAGAACAATTTGAAGGGTCCTCTTGGAAGGCCAAAACTGGGCAAGAATCCATGAGCAATTTTGGCCCCATTACATACTGATCTGCCCTAGGATTGTTTTCCTGGATCATAACAGAGAACTCGTCAGACACAAAGGTGCCCTCCGAATCCCCTTTTCTACTCCAAGAACTTGAATATATGTTCTCTATCATTCTTATAATAGCAGTGTTTCCCAACCTTTTGCGGCACACTTTTAACATTAAAAAAATCCGGGGGCACACCACCAACCAAAATGACACAAAATGACACTCTAACACAGTAAAGAATGGCTGGGGGATGGTGGTCTGCTGGGAGTGCCGAAGCCGGGGGAGGGGGAGGAGCCAGGCCGCGCCATGCCCCGCCCGCTCCCCCCGGATTCCGCTCTCCCACAGCTTCTCCAACCTTGAGGGGGCAATGCCAAGCCAGCGGTGGCAGAGCCAGCACAATGCTGGCTTGGCACTGTCCCCTCAAGGCTGGAGAAGCTGTGGTAGAGCCAAAGCCGGGGGGAGGGGGCGGAGCCAGGCCGCGCCATGCCCTGCCCCCTCCCCCCAGCTTCAGTTCTCCCACAGCTTCTCCAGCCTTGAGGGGACAGTGCGAGCAAGGAGCAGGAGTCATGGCCCTTGTCCCTGGCGCCGCTTTCCGCCATGACTCCCGCCCCTCACTTGCTGAAGCCGCGTGGAGGAGGAGCATGAGCGGTGGACAGGCTTCAGTGAGCGAGGCTCCTTCATCCACGCGGCTTCAGCAAGCGAGGGGTGGGAGTCATGGCTGATTGGAGGCTGGCTGGGGAAACGGCCGAAGGAGGCGGCGCCCCGGCCCCTTCTTCTTTTTCTTTGCTGCCGCCCGGCCCTTCCTCCTCCTCCCCCAAGCAGCAGGAGTTCAGCAGGAGGGGGGAGGAAGGGGGGCAGAGAGCTTTTCTCACGGCACAGCAGGAGGTCTGTCACGGCACACTACTGTGCCGCGTCACAGCGGTTGGGAAACACTGTACAATAGTGTTCTAGTTTAAACCCAAAAGCTACAAGGAAAGTAAGATTACAAGGAACGTAGCTCTTGCTGAGAATTTTCTCTGGGGAAGTTGGTATCACTGCTGTGTAACGGGAAGCCAACGGAAGTAAACGAGCAGTGCCAGTCGTCAGTAGCTCATCGTCTGGCGTTGTGAGGAAGGTTAGAGATGAGCGTCCTCATTCCATTTCCCTCCAAGTGCAAAGTTCGTACTATACAAGGGTTATTTGGAAAGTAAGTTTATAAGGCACGTCGCTCTAGCTGGGAATTTTCTCGGGGGAAGTTGGGATCACTGTCGTGTAGGGAGAAGCCAGAGGATGTGAACGAGCATTGCCGGTCATCAGTGGCTCATCAACTGGCATTGTGGTGAAGGTTAGAAGTGTGCGTCCTCATTCCGTTTTCCTCCGAGTGTAAAGTTTGCGCTGTAATATGCTACCTAAATGCTAAGGGCATGAACGTCACTGCAATTCATCTTGAAAATGTTTCAGTTTATGGAGAGGACGTAATGTCAAGACATTATGTGACAAAATGGGTACGGAATATATTGTGAGACCATGAAGAAACTGCTCAGAGCCATCGAAAACAAACGTTGTGGGATGCTGACGATGGGAGTCTGTCTCTGTCATAACAATGCACATCCGCACACCGCTCATGCAACACAAGAGTTGTTGACTTCATTTGGTTGGGACGTTTTAAGCCCATCTCCTCTCACAGCCTCGATCTACCACCCAGTTACTATTTATTTATTTACTTTATTTACTTTATTTATATTCTGCTCTTCTCACCCCGAAGGGGACTCAGAGCAGATTACAGTACACATACTAGCAGACAATTCCTGCTGTTTTTCACATACACAACATATAAACGAACAGAGGCAAACTCTGGCCACCAGGGGGAGCTGCCGCACTCCTCATCTCTCAGCATCCCTTGTTGTTCCTTTCCACATTCCTCAGCGTTCCTGGAGTTCTTTAATGGCCTCATAATTCAGTCAAAATTTGCCTCCCCACTTGATGTGGTACCTAAATCTCCTACTAGACAGATGCAACTGTCTTTTGGGCTGCAAAGGTCGACAGTAGGTTACACTTAAGGTCGAGCACCCACCTCGACCCGGGCAGGCCTCGAACTCATGACCTACTGGTCAGAGAGATCTTATGCAGTAGCTACTGAAATGGACATCCAAGTGCCACCTCTGTGTTGATGGAGGCAGGCAGGATTTTCCCCGGGTACTGGTTGTGGGGGGTCGGGAGCAGGTGAGGGTTTTGCCCTCCTTTCTGCTAGAGATCCCTGTGTACAACTAGTGGGCCACTGTGTGACACAGAATGCTGGACTAGATGGGCTGAGGCCCGATTCAGCATGGCTCTTCTTATGTTCTTATGTTCTTATGTTCTTATGCAGCTGACACTTAGCCAGATGCGCCACTTACTATCAACTGTTCACTTAATTGAAAGAACACCTGGGTGGAAAACACTTTTCCGACGATGATGAAGTGAAAATCTAAGTGTCGAACTGACTGAAAAAGGCGGAAGGAAATTTCTATGATACAGGAATCAAAAACTTGTCCCACAGATGACAAAATGTATTGAACTGAATGGTGATTATGTGGAAAAATAATGTAATACTTATGTTAAAATCCATGTAAGTTTTATTGAAATATATTCATTCTTCGTATTTTAAAAAATCTTGTAACCTTACTTTTCAGATAAACCTCGTATTTGCAGGGGCAAGGGCTACACATACAAAAAATGGCTTGCCGACAGCTATACAAAAGTTTCAGCTCCGTTTTAAATTAGAATCACAGAATAATAAAGAGTTAGAAGAGACCACATGGGCCATCTAATTTGAGAGCAGAATTCATGGTTTACACCAGGGGTGCTCATACTTTTTCAGCATGCGAGCTACTCATAAAACAACCAAGTCAAAATGATCTACCTCCCCACTACTCAGAGAGCCATAAAAGCAAAATATTTGGAAATTTATTTCAGTGAGAGCCATATAATATATTTTAAGACTGAATTCAACTAAATGGCTACGGTCGTCCATGCTCTGGTCACATCCCGAATAGATTACTGCAACGCACTCTATGTGGGGCTGCCTTTGAAGACAGTTCGGAAACTGCAATTAGTCCAGCGGGCGGCAGCCAGATTACTAACGGGAGCTACATACAGGGAGCATACCACCCCCTGTTGTGCCAGCTCCACTGGCTGCCTGTCCAATTCCGAGCTCAATTCAAAGTGCTGGTTTTGACCTTTAAAGCTCTATACGGTTCTGGCCCAGCTTACTTGTCCGAACGCATTAGCCGCTACGTCCCACCTCGCAACCTAAGATCATCCGGGGAGGCCCTGCTCTCGCTCCCGCCGACTTCTCAAATGCGGCTGGTGGGGATGAGGGACAGGGCCTTCTCGGTGGTGGCTCCCCGCCTGTGGAATGCGCTCCCTATGGAGGTACGGTCCACCTCATCCCTCCTGGCATTCAGGAAAAAGGTAAAATCCTGGCTTTGGGACCAGGCGTTTGCACACCAGCACTAGGCAGCATGTTAGATGGGGATTTTAATGGAAATGGATGAAGAGGGCCAATGTTTTTATGGATTGAATATTGTTTTAACTTGAATGACTGTGTATGATGCTGATGAAATTGTATTTTAATGTGTCTTAATGTATCTTAATTGTTGTGGGGTTTTGGGGTTTTATGCTGTTATGATGTGGCATCGAATTGTGCCGTACTGTAAGCCGCTCTGAGTCCCCCCTCGGGGGTTGAGAAGAGCGGGGTAAAATCCTGAAATAAATAAATAATAAATACATGTGAGTATAAGCCCCTGAATGTATTCATAATAATGATGATGATGATATTCATACAGCCTCTGCTGCTACTACTACTACTACTACTAAAAATAATAATAGTAACAACAACAACAATAGGAGACCTCCAAGGGCCATCCAGTCCAACCTCCTTCTGCCATAAGGGAAAAACACAATCAAAACATTCCTCACAGATGGCCATTCAGCCTCTGATGATAATAATAATAATAATAATGGGTTCCTAGAATAGGAGGAGGCCTCCAAGGGCCATCCAGTCCAACCTCCTGCACCTGGGCGGCGTCAGCAGCCTGCGGGGCGGGACTGAGCCTTCCTCCCGCCCTGCCTGCGATCTACCAGGATGCCCTACGCCAGGGGTGCCCACACTTTTTCAGCACGTGAGCTACTTATAATAAAACCAAGTCAGAAAGATCTACCTACCTCCTCAAGGCTGGAGAGGGGAGGGGGGGGGTGGGGCTTGGCACGGCCTGGCTCCGCCCCCCTCTGGCTTCTGCTCTACCAGCAGCTTCTCCAGGCTTGAGGATGGCAGTGCCAAGTCAGCCTTGTGCTAGCTATGCCACCACTGGCTTGGCATTGCCATCCTCAAGCCTGGAGAAGCTGCTGGTAGAGCGGAAGCCAGAGGGGGTGGAGCCAGGCCACGACAAGCCCTGCCCCCCCCCCTCCCCTCTGGCTTCCGCTCTACCAGCAGCTTCTCCAGGCTTGAGGATGGCAATGCCAAGCCAGTGGTGGCATACTTAACACAAGGCTGGCTTGGCATTGCCATCCTCAGGCCTGGAGAAGCTGCTGGGAGTGCCGAAGCTCTGCCCCCCTCTGAAAAGCGCCCCATCCGGCTGGGATCAACCTCCTTCGGTCCTGGGATTGACTGGTCGAATGCGATCGACTTCCTGGGCAGCCCTGCCCTACGCGATCTACCTAATGAGCACGCCTGGTTTACACCAATGGTTCCCAACCTGTGGTCTCTGGACCACCAGTGGTGCACAAGAACTAAAATATGGTCCGTAGCCTCACAGTCACAACACCATTGCAACAAGAGCAACTGGTCTCGCAAAACCCTCTTATAGTGCCAATGCTTATTAGATATGGGTTTCTGTGGGTGACTAAATGGCAACTACTGAATGGCATATGTTCTGTATCAGAAACTAGAGCTGATGTTGTCTATCTAATGCAATTTTCTGAATCAGCAACCCAAAAAGCCAAACCGAATCTAAAGTTGACCAAAAACTGATTTGTAACCATTTTGGTACTAATGTTGGAGAGTGGTTCCTGGTCAAAACAATGTTGGGAACCACTGCTTTATGTTGACGAGACAGTACGGAATCCCTCTGTGGATGGCACATCGACATGAGTGTCCCGATGCAATGTATAATATCGGTCTCATTATAGATTGGTCCCTTTCCGTATTGCATCCCAATACTCAATGAGTGACTGCTCACTCCTCAACATAGTATCGCATCAGCAGCCCATTGCTGAAGACGGACTTTGCTCAATTCTCTCTCTGAGGTCTATTTCGAGCAGATCTGAGTCCCAAGTGAATTCTGGCCAGGGTTTTATAGCTCTGTTAATATACCAAGTGTTCATTCTTTTACCACCTACACCGGGATGGGCTGTTTGGGGAGAGAAGTGACTCAGCAACTTCCAATTAAGAAATCAAATTATTTCCAACTTTTTTTTAAAAAAAACACCAAAAACAAGGTTTGTGAGGGGATCTTGGTTTATGTTTCCTGGAACATGATTATATACTTTTTTTAGAAGGATGATTACTGAGAAAAGAAAAAAGAAAGAACAAAGACAGAGGGAAAAAAGAAGTGGAAGTACAATAGGCCCTGTACATTCCCTGGGTTTAGGGGCGAAGGTCCCTTGAGAGGACACATCCCTAGAAATCCCAATATCCTATAGCGTGACTCTGCAGTCAACAGGTGAGCTTTAGGTATACTGACAAATAGCAAAGTGGGACACATATAACTATGCTTTCAACCAGT
The DNA here is from genome assembly GCA_030556195.1 of Anolis apletophallus. Lineage (NCBI taxonomy): Eukaryota > Metazoa > Chordata > Lepidosauria > Squamata > Anolidae > Anolis > Anolis apletophallus. Next base: position 10,099,624 of record JARBWK010000013.1, read on the forward strand.
GGCTCTCAACCTTCCCAATGCCACGAACCCTTAATACAGTTCCTCATGTTGTGGTGACCCCCAACCATAACGTTATTTTCGTTGCTACTTCATAATTGTAATTTTGCTCTGTTATGAATCGTAATGTAAATATCTGATATGCAGGGTGTATTTTCATTCAGTGGGCCAAATTTGGCACAAATACCCAATCTGCCCACATTTATTTATTTATTTATTTGAATTTCTTGGCCGCCACTCCCGGGTGGCTCAGGGCGGCTCACAAGTCGAACGAATCGCAGCACGTAGTACAGATTAAAACAATTTAAAACCGCAACATTTAGCAATAAAATCGACATATACCACTAGACTAACTCAGGTTACAAAAGCCTGCCGGATCAGCCAGGTCTTACAGGATTTCCGGAACGCCATGAGGTCACGGAGTGACCTAATCTCCGGCGGTAAGGAGTTCCAAAATGTGGGCACAATAATGGAAAATGCCCTTCTCCTCGTCGAAGTCAGGCGAAAGGCTTTGGCGCTCGGTACAAAGAGAAGATCCTGCTCTTCTGATCTCAGTGCTCTCATGGGACAATATGGGGTAACGCAGTCCCTCAGGTACACAGGCCCCAGACCATACAAGGCCTTAAAAGTCAGAACTAACACTTTGAAGGTGATCCGGAATTCAAATTGGACTCCAAGGCTCTTTACTGATGGCGACGGGCATAACGCCATGCCATCCAGCGTTTGAAGCTGGAGTTCCCCACCGCCCGGGCGACCCAGCCAAAGGATCTCCGTCTTCGCTGGATTCACCTTCAACCTACTGGCTCGCAGCCATCCAGTGACGGCTTCAAGGCAAAGATGGAAATTATCAGGCACGGAGTCAGGCCGGCCTTCCATCCGCAGAATGAGTTGAGTGTCATCAGCATACTGAATACTGGTGAGGTTACGGGAGGGTGTGTTATTTTGTCATTTGGGAGTTGTAGTTGCTGGGATTTATAGTTCACCTACAATCAAAAAGTATTCTGAACTCCACCAACGATAGAATTAAACCAAACTTGGCACAAAGAATTCCCATGACCAGCAGAAAATACTGGATGGGTTTGTTGGACATTAAAGTTGAATTTTAGAGTTGTAGTTCACCTACATCCAGAGAGCACTGTGGACACAAACAATGATGGATCTGAACCAAACTTGGAATGAATACGCAATATGTCCAAATGTGAACACTGGTGGAATTTTGGAAAAATACACCTTGACATTTGGAAATTGTAGCTGCTGGGTTTTACAGTTCACCTACAATCAAAGAGCATTCTGAACCCCACCAACGATAGAATTGGCCCAAAGTTCTCACACAGAACCCGGATGACCATCAGAAAATACTGTGTTTTCTGGTGGTCTTTGGCGACCCCTCTGACATCCCTTGCGACTGCCTATGTTGAGCAACATTGACATAAGGTGTTCAAAATTTTTGGGAAAGGATGACCTAATGAGGGTCATTTCCAGATGCTGCATGGGAAGCAAAGTCTTTATTTACCCAGAGATCATGAAGGTGTTGTGACCCCACATTCAGCTGGGTCTGTGTGTGGGTAGGTGCCGCGCTCAGCACATTTTCTTTAGACGAGCTCCACTGGATCCAAAAATACCTCTGGGCCACAACATACAACAGCCTGGCAGCAGACACACAATGCAATTTTTAGGCTATAAACCCATTCACGCTGAATTGGGAGACGTCCCATGAGTGGAAATACTTAGTAGGACTTGCCATATATGCTCAATTATAAGCCACAGGCAGGTTTTGGGGCCAAGATTATAAGATTTTGCTATAAGGTCAGTGCTTGAAGTGTGGAAATGGCCCAATGCTGCTCAACTCTCATCTTTTGCCATAAGGGGAGCTCACAAGGAAATGTCAAATGGGTCACCAAAGACTATCAGAAAGCACTGTATTCTTGGTGGGAAGTTTGGCCCAATTCTATTGTTGGTGGGGTTACAAAACTAAGGCCACACTGGTATGGAAAGGGATTAACCAAGGCAAGAGCAAATTTGGGCCCTCCAAGTGTTTTGGACTTCGACTTCCACCATTCCTAACAGCCTCAGGCCCTTTATTTTCCCCCCTCAGCCGTTTAAGCGAGGAGGAGAGGCCCATCGATCAAGGCAAGGTCGGGGCCTTGAGGCCTGTTCTTGAGTAGGGATGCTCTGGAGCCGACCTGGGCCAACTTGGGCCCTCCAGGTGTTTTGGACTCCAACTCCCACCATTCCTAACAGCCTCAGCCCCCTTCCTTTCCCCCCTTAGCCACTTAAGCGAGGAGGAGAGGCCCTTCGATCAAGGCAAGGCCGGGGCCCTGAGGCCTGTTCTTGAGTAGGGATGCTCTGGAGCTGACCTGGGCCAACTTGGGCCCTCCAGGTGTTTTGGACTTCAACATCCACCATTCCTAACAGTCTCAGGCCCCTTCCTTTTCCTCCTCAGCTGTTTAAGTGAGGAGGAGAGGCCCTTCGATCAAGGCCAAGCCAAGGCCTTGAGGCCTGTTCTTGAGTAGGGATGCTCTGGAGCTGACCTGGGCCAACTTGGGCCCTGCAGATGTTTTGGACTTCAACTCCCACCATTCCTAACAGCCTAAGGCCCCTTCCTTTCCCCCCCTTAGTCGCTTAAGCGCGGAGGAGAGGCCCTTCGATCGAGGCCAAGCCAAGGCCTTGAGGCCTGTTCTTGAGTAGGGATGCTCTGGAGCCGACCTGGGCCAACGTGGGCCCTCCAGGTGTTTTGGACTCTGACTCCCACCATTCCTAACAGCCTCAGCCCCCTTCCTTTCCCCACTCAGCCACTTAAGCGGCTGAGTGGGGAAAGGAAGGGGCCTGAAGCTGTTAGGAATGGTGGGAGTCGAAGTCCAAAACACCTGGAGGGCCCAAGTTTGCTCTTGCCTGGGTTAACATAATTCCCTCTGAATTGAGGGATCTTAAACAGATTTCATCCCGTCCTGTCCAACTTTTGATCCGCAGCCAGCATGATTTGGGTGCAGTTTCTCTCATGATCTTCCAGAATTTTAACTGCAACCCCTCCTGTTTATTTAGACGTCTTGTGATTTAATTTAGTTTGCTATACGAATCAAATTGATATGACTTCCCCCGCTTCCCCAAGTGAGCCTTGAACTCTAGTGACTAAAGTATCCATTATGCTACTTTTAATTGAAATTATTTTTGCACAATCAAAGAATGTTAAAGTTGGAAAAGACCTCGTGGGCCATCCAGTCCAACCTCATCCTGCCAAAAAGCTGGACTGTATGGAGGTGAGATCCAGTCTCAGAAGCTCTGCTGTAGTGGCATGTGAAGTGTGTGTTCACAGGATGTCCAACTCTTTGTTTGTCACGCAAGTCAGATGTTCCCACCGCAACATCTTTAAAATTACTCGCACATTACTCACATCAACACAATCACCATAAACATACGTATTACATTCTCTGATTAATCTCCTTTGGGGCGACACCTTCTGCTGTCAAGAATTCAATAACTGCACCTTGCTTAAGTTGCATTGACCGACCGTCTGTGCTGGGTTCCATACTTTGCACTTTAACAACACAACCATTCAATGCTAAGGCTTCCCACTAAAATGGAACTGTAGAGGAGAGTCTACCGAACAAGCCAGTACCTGCTGCATACCAGTACTGCCATCTGTTGAGGAGTTACGAAAGTAGAGGCATTACTTTTCATTCAATCTTCGTATTTATACATGGCCCTCATCATGTCTCCTCTCAGTCGTCTCTTCTGCAGAAGTCTGATCTGGCTATGGTCGTCCATGCTCTAGTCACATCCCGAATAGATTACTGCAACACACTCTACGTGGGGCTGCCTTTGAAGACAGTTCGGAAATTACAATTAGTCCAATGGGCAGCAGCCAGATTACTAACTGGAGCTACATACAGGGAGCTTACCACCCCCTGTTGTGTCAGCTCCACTGGCTGCCTGTACATTTCCGAGCTCAATTCAAAATGCTGGTTTTGACCTTTAAAGCTCTATACGGTTCTGGCCCAGCTTACTTGTCCGAACGCATCCGTCTCTACGTCCCACCTTGTAATATAAGATCATCCGGGGAGGCCCTGCTCTCGCTCCCGCCAACTTCTCAAACACGGTTGGTGGGGACGAGAGAGAGGGCCTTCTCGGTGGTGACTCCCCGTCTGTGGAATGCGCTTCCAAGCGACATACGTTCAACTCCATCCCTCCTGGCATTCAGGAAAAAAGTGAAATCCTGGCTGTGGGACCAGGCGTTTGCACATTAGCACAATGCAGCACTTTGGACTGGATTTGTAATGGCAAATTGATGGAAATGGCTCAATGCTCCCGTTATGAACGAAATACTGTTTTTAACTTAAGAGAATGTGTATGATGTATTAATGTTAATTGTATTTTAATGCTGTATGTTTTTGGTTTTATATTGTATTTTATTGTGTTGGCATCAAATTGTGCCTTTTGTTAGGCCGCTCTGAGTCCCCCCTCGGAGGTTGAGAAGAGCGGGGTAGAAATGTTGGAAATAAATAAATAAATAAATAAGTATGTCCAGCTCTTTAAACCGTTCCTCATAGGGCTTGTTCTCCAGCCCTTGATCATTTCAGTTGCCGTCCTCTGGACAAATTCCAGCTTAGCGTCAACTTCTCCCTTCAATTGTGGTGCCCAGAATTGGACGCAGTGTGATTCCAGGTGTGGTCTGACCAAAGCAGAATAAAGGGGTAGCATGACTTCCCTGGATCTAGGCACTAGACTCCTATTTATGCAGGCCAAAATCCCATTGGCTTTTTGATCTGCTGCAAGACATTGTTGGCTCAGGTTTAAATTGTCCACGAGGACTCCAAGATCCTTTTCACATGTACTGCTATTGAGCCAGGCATCGCTCCCCATTCTGTATCTTTGCACCATGCAAAGATACATTTTTTTGTGATGTTCTGATTATTTCTGTGGTATTTGGTTATTTAGAGTAGATTGTTATTTGGCAGAGAAGCAACACATTTTGTTTTGAAAGAAACAAAACAGAACAAACAGGCCCAGCTGACACAAAAGCTTCCCACATTTCCTCTCCGGGTGGGGATGGGTGAGGCCGGAGGAAGGGATGCGGGAATTACGGAGGGAGAAGAGGAGGAAATGGTGGTGCCAAGGATAAAGGACCCTTTATTTGATCCGTGTTTTGAAAAATAATTTTTAAAAGGCAGTAACAACTTAGATAATAACAAAAAAGGGACACAAAACAGCCTAAAATTAATGTTAGCCAACAAAAACCCATGTACAGACATTTGTGTTGCTCTACTGACAAAGCCAAGCATTTGAGCCTCCGTCACTCCAGCCATCCCCACAAGACAACATGTATAGACCATAAACCAGTGGTTCTCAACCTTCCTAATGTCACGACCCCTTAATGCAGTTCCTCATGTTGTGGTGACCCCAACCATAACATTATTTTCATTGCTACGTCACAACTGATATTTTGCTACTGTTATGAATTGTAATGTAAATATCTGATATGTAGGATGTATTTTCATTCACTGGACCAAATATGGCACAAATACCCCATACACCCAATTTTGAATACTGTTGGTGTTGGGGATGATAACGGGGGACTGATTTTGTCATTTGGGAGTTGTAGTTGCTGGGATTTACAGTTCACCTACAATCAAAGAGCATGTTGAACTTCACCAACCATGGAATGGAACCAATCTTGGCACACAAAACGCACATAATCAACAGTAAATATGGAAGGGTTTGGTGGGCATTGACCTTGAGTTTTGGAGTTGTAGTTCACCTACATCCAGAGAGCACTGTGGACTCAAACAGTGATGGATCTGGAACAAACATGGCACAAAAACTCAATATGCCCAAAGAGGAACACTGGTGGTGTTTGGGGAAAATAGACCTTGACATTTGGGAATTGTAATTGCTGGGATTTATAGTTCACCTACAACCAAAGAGCATTCTGAACTCCACCAATGATGGAATTGAACCAAACTTGGCACACAGAATTCTCATGACCAACAGAAAATACTGGGAGGGTTTGGTGGGCATTGACCTTGAGTTTTGGAGTTGTAGTTCACTTACATCTAGAGAGCACTGTGGACTCAAACAATGATAGAGCTGGACCAAACTTGGCACAAATCCTCAATATGTCCAAATGTGAACACTGGTAGAGTTTGGGGGGAAATAGACTTTGATATTTGGGAGTTGTAGTTCCTGGGATTTATAATTCACCTACAATGAAAGAGCCCCTTGGACCCCACCAAGGATAGAATTAGGCCCAACTTCCTACACAGAACCCCCATGACCAATAGAAAATACCAGAGGGATTTGGGAGGAATTGACACGGATTTAGGGGAGATGTAGTTCACCTACCTCTGGAGAGCATTGTGAACCCGAACAACTATGGATGTGGACCAAATCTGGCACTTAGCTGCCATGTGCGGAGCATGCTTGCTCTCCCCTCTTTGCTTTCTAGCCTCAGAAACAGCCCTCCCCTTGGTTGAGGCCAGGTGAGAGGCTGGCCAATCACAGCAGGAGGAGGGCTTTGGGTGGGAGGATTCCCCATCTGTTTCCAAAAAGGAAGAGAAGGACAGGTGGAGAGATCGACAGCCTTCTCTGCCAAAGGGGTTCCTAAGGCCAGTGTTTCCCAACCAGTGTGCCGTGGCACAGAGTGATCAGCAGGTGTGCCGTGGGAAATTGGCACTCTTCCCCCTCCTAGCAGCTCTGTCTCCCTCTTTCCCTCCCCAAAGATGCTCCCCGAGGCAAAGGAAGGGCTCCGCCGAATGCCGGAAGCTCCACGTTGGTGAATTGTGCAGTGAGCGAACCTGGGAGCATCGGGAGGCTGAAGCAATCACAGGTTTCCAAGAAACAAATTGAGCCTCTCTGCTTGGAAACGTTTATTTTTTAAACTATTTTACTGGATTTTTCGAGAGTTGCCTCCCCCGCTCCCAAAGGAACTGTTTATAACAGCTTTATGACATCCATAGTTATCCAGAAGCAAGTTTCACTTGGGGTGAAATTCCACAAGGGTCTGGAGAACAAGCCCTATGAGGAGCGGCCTGGTGTGGGAGTCCCCGGAGAGCCTGGCGATCCTGCTGGTGTACCGTGCGCCTAGCGCACCGGCGGAGAGTCTGGCGCAGCTGCTGGAGACTGTATCGGAGTGGGCATTGAGGTTTCCCAGACTTATTGTTCTGGGTGACTTCAATGTCCACGCCGACACAGCCTCCGTTCCATCTCCAGCCGCGGACCTAATCTCGACCATGGCAACATTAGGCCTCTCCCTGTGTAACTCGGGACCCACACACTCGGCCGGACACACCCTCGATTTGGTGTTCAGCGCAGGGGTTCAAGTGGACCTAGCCTCCGTAATAGAGGTACCATGGTCGGACCACTGTGCTCTAAGTATCCGGGTTGAGCAACCGCCTCCCCCATGCAAGGGCGCCGAACAGATTCTTGTTCGCCCAAGGAGACTTATGGAACCCGAAAGGTTCCTGAATGCTCTGAGGGATCTGGAGTCTATCAGCGTCTCAGTCGATGAGCTAGTCCAGGCCTGGAACACCTCACTGGCTAGAGCTCTCGACGAGATTGCCCCCAGGCGCCCTCTCCGACCCCGCAATCATCGGTCCCCCTGGTATACAGGGGACCTTAGGATCATGAAGCGGGAAAGGAGACGGCTAGAGCGCTCCGTGAGTGGCGGAAACTCAAGGCAGACTTCTCTGCCTTGAGCCTCACTATCAGCTTATACTGCCGCTTTTCAGAGCTTTTCAAAGAGGCTCTCCGCCGGGACCTCCCGGCCACAGTTAACATGGTTAGAGCATTCCAGTCGGTCATGGGAGGCAGCGGCTTGGTCTCCATCACAGATCAACTCCGCTGCCAGCTCGACCAAGGCGGGTCTGCGCTGCTCGTGTTATTGGACCTCACGGCAGCGTTTGACACGGTCGACCACAATCTCTTGATCCACCGCCTGGCCATGGCTGGAGTGAGGGGGACTGTCCTTAAATGGCTGACCTCCTTCCTCCGCCAGCAGTCTCAGCGTGTGAGGAGGGGCGGGGTGGTCTCCGAGGGCTCCCCATTAGTGTGTGGAGTCCCTCAGGGGGCCATTCTCTCCCCTCTGTTATTTAACATCTACATGCAGCCGCTTGCACAGCTGGTGCGGAGTTATGGGCTGGTTTGTCACCAGTACGCTGACACACCCAGCTCATTCTGAGGATGGAGGGCAGGCCGGAGCCCGTCCCCGAATAATTTCCAACATTGCCTCGAGGCCGTTACTGGATGGCTGCGAGCCAGTAGGTTGAGGGTGAATCTGGCGAAAACGGAGATCTTGTGGCTGGGCCGCCCGGGCGCGGTGGGTGTCCGGCTTCCGACCCTGGACGGTGCGGCGCTGCACCCAGCGCCGTCAGTGAAGAGTCTGGGTGTCCATCTGGACTCCCAGCTGTCCATGGAGGCCCAGGTCTCCATGGCTAGCAAGGCTGCTTTCTTCCACCTCCGCCAGGCTAGGAGGCTGGCTCCCTACCTCTCCCGGAGCGACCTAGCCACGGTGATCCAAGCCACGGTCATCTCGAGGCTAGATTACTGTAATGCGCTCTACGTTGGCCTGCCTATGTCGTCGATCCGGAGGCTCAAGCTGGTGCAGAACACTGCCGCCCGGCTCCTGTCTGGGGCTCCAGCAGGTTGCCACATAACACCAATTTTGCAGGATCTGCACTGGCTGCCTATCGAGCACCGGGTCGCCTTCAAAGTGCTGGTTCTCACCTTTAAGGCCATTCACGGCCTGGGGCCAGCGTACCTGAGGGACCGTCTCACTCCATATTGCCCATCGAGATCACAGTCCGAGGAGGCCAACCTCCTGGTAATTCCATATGTAAAGTTGGCTCATTTAACATCTACCCGCCGGAGGGCGTTCTTCGTGATAGCTCCCACGCTATGGAACGCCCTTCCGGCCGAAGCCAGAGCCCTGAGGGACCTACTCCCGTTTAGAAGGGCCTGCAAAACCTATTTGTTTAGGCAGGCCTTCGGTGAGTAGGCTCGTGTGTACACCCACTGGGCTGTTGTATCCGCTGCTGCTCTATTGTTTTAGCTGTATTGCATTGTTTTAATTGTGTTTTTATGTGCTTATGTTTTTAACCCTCTGGCGCTGTGCCATTGGCTCTTGTGAGCCGCCGCAAGCCCCCGGGAGTCGGCGGTGCAGAAATCCCAATAAAATGAAATGAAATAGCTGGGCATGTTTAGCCTGAAGAAGAGAAGGCTGAGAGAAGACATGATAGCCATGTATAAGTATGTGAGAGGAAGTCATATATATGTTGTGTTCACCGAAACAGGCCCAGGTTTCACACTGAGTGTATAAATACATTTAAAAACATATTGACTATATGTATTACTGTGTTAGAGTGTCATTTTGTGTCATTTTGGTTGGTGGTGTGCCTCGGGATTTTGTAAATGTAAAAATGTGCCGCGGCTCAAAAAAGGTTGGGAAACACTGCCTAAATGTGTGTTTTCTGATGGTCTTTGGCGACACCTCAGAAACCCCTTCTCGATCCCCCCCCCCCCAGGGGTCCAGATTGAGAAACGCTACCATAAGCTATTCTCTCTCAAACGCAGGCTTCACCTGAGTCTAACAGCCATTACACATGGCATTCAGTTCTCAATGAACAACCCGGCTGATTTTGGAAGCCTGCATGAAAATAGAACAGCTTCTGATACAGCAAAAAGAAAGGGGTTCAACAAGTTGCCCTGGGACGTACCTGAGCCCGGATGAGAGATTCAAAACTTGGCTTGAAGTAATCAATGCGGCTGCTGTAGAATTTGGGCATCTCTTCCAGAAGCTGCTTGTTCTTGGCCTCAAAGTCTTCTTTCACTGGCCTCAGTTCTTCCCGCGCCTGAGTAGACAAAAAAGAGGAAGACACAAGGTTGGCCTTCACTTCTTCTCCGACAATTGCTATTATCCTTTCCCCAAGCTTTCAAGGTAAGTACGCCTAAGATCGAGGTTGAGTATCCCTTATCCGGGATTGCGGTTGGCGCAATGGGTTAAACTCTTGTGCTGCTGAATTGCTGACCTGAAGGTTAGCAGTTTGAATCCGTGGGACGTGGTGAGCTCCCGCTGTTAGTCTTAGCTCCTGCCAACCTAGCAGTTCGAAAACATGCAAATGTGAGTAGATCAATAGCTACTGCCTCAGCAGGAAAAGGCAAAAAGCCGTTCCATGCAGTCACACCAGTCACACAATCTGGAGGTGTCTACGGACAATGCAGGCTCCTCGGCTTGGAAATAGAGAGGAGCACCTCCCCCAAAGCTGGAGATGAGCACTGCTTCCAGAGCTGGAAATGGAAGGAGAAGCCTTTGACTTGGTCTGTGTAGTTGTGTCTCATTGTATGTCATTCTAATCAAGGCATTGAATGTTTGCCTGTGTCTGTATATAAGCTCTACGCACTCTACGTGGGGCTGCCTTTGAAGACAGTTCAGAAACTGCAATTAGTCCAATGGGCGGCAGCCAGATTACTAACTGGAGCTACATACAGGGAGCATACCACCCCCCTGTTGTGTCAGCTCCACTGGCTGCCTGTCCAATTCCGAGCTCAATTCAAAGTGCTGGTTTTTACCTTTAAAGCTGTATAAGGTTCTGGCCCAGCTTACTTGTCCAAATGCATCAGCCGCTACGTCCCACCTCGCAACTTAAGATCAGCCGGGGAGGCCCTGCTCTCGCTCCCGCCTACTTCTCAAATGCGGTTGGTGGGGACGAGAGATGGGGCCTTCTCGGTGGTGGCTCCCCGCCTGTGGAACGCACTCCCAATTGATATACGATCAACCCCATCCCTCCTGGCATTCAGGAAAAAAGTGAAATCCTGCTTATGGGACCAAGCGTTTGCACATTAGCACGATGCAGCACTTTAGATTGGACTGAAATGGCAAACTGGTGGACATGACCCAATGCTTCTATTATGGACGGAATACTGTTTTTAACTTATCTGAATGTATGATGTATTTTAATGCTAACTATATTTTAATGTATTTTAACTTTGACTAGTTTGGGGTTTTTATTATATGTATACTGTGTTTTTGGCATCGATTTGTTGCCGTTGTTAGGCCGCTCTGAGTCCCCCCTCGGGGGTTGAGAAGAAGCAGGGTAGAAATGGTGGAAATAAATAAAAAATAAAATAAATAAATAAAGCTGTAATTCACTTTGAGTCCCTTCGGGGAGAAAGGTGGAATGTAAATAAAGTGTTGTTGTTGTTGTTATTGTTGTTATTATTATTACTGTATTATTATCCAACCAGCTTGGGAGCAAAAGTGTTTTACACTTTGGATTTTTGTAGATTTACACATATCTATGAGGTATCTTGGAGATGAGACCTAAGTCTAAAAACCAAATTAACCAATACTATATATACTCGAGTATAAGCCGACCTGAATTTTACCACAAAAAACTGGGAAAACTGATTGACTCGAGTATAAGCCGAGGGTGGGAATCGCAGCCACTACGGGTAAATTTCAAAATAAAATTAGATATCAATAAAATTACATTAATTGAGACATCAGGAGGTGGCACAGCTGGCTGGGAGTCAGCTGCATAAGATCTCTACTGACCAGAAGGTCATGAGTTCTCCTGGCTTGAGGATGACCCAGGTCGGGGTGAGCTCTCGACCAATTGTGTAGCTCGTTGTCTGTCTATATATGTTGTATGTCTATGGCATTGAATGTTTGCCTGTATATGTGTATTGTGATCCGCCCTGAGTCCCCTGCGGGGGGAGAAGGGCAGAATATAAACAAAGTAAATAAATAAATAAATGTTTTTGAATATTTACATAAAACTGAAGTTTAAGATAAGACTCCCCAACTCTGATTAAACCATTATTCTAACCTTCTTCAATGTAAATGTGTTTAAATATCCTTCCAATAATAATAAAGAGAGGAAAATCATAAATGTTATAATAATAATAATAGAGTAAAATAAGGGAAACAGTAATAACAGTAACAATAGAGTAAAATAATAAATGTAATAATAATAATAGAGTAAACTAATAAATTGAAAATAATCATAACAACAACAACAACAGAGTAAAATAATAAATAACCTTGACTCGAGTATAAGCTCAGCCTACGAAAAGGGATGAAAAACTAGGCTTATACTCAAGTATATACAGTATGTTTCATATATTACATATAGCCCGGTGGCACAATGGGTTAAACCCTTGAGCCGGCAGGATTGCTGATCGATAGGTCAGCAGTTCTAATTCAGGGAGAGCAGGTTGAGCTCCCTCTGTCAGCTCCAGCTCGCCATGCGGGGACATGAGAGTAGGCTCCCATAAGGATGGTAAAGCATCAAACATTTGGCATCCCCTGGGCAACATCCTTGTAGACGGCCAATTCTCTCACACCAGAAGCGACTTGCAGTTTCTCAAGTCGCTCCTGACATGGAAAAAAAGCCCGAAGGTAATCTGATACACAATATTTTAATTAATGTTGTGAAAGAACCTTTGAGTATATTGAAAGCACATGTTTCACTATTAAAGCCAATCATGTGGGCTGTTTTGGGTTTAGGAGCATTTTGGATTTTCCAGTAAGGGATGCACAAGTTGTACACACTAGCTTAATGATGGCAAAACAAATTTAGAGAGAGGTCAATGCTTCCGAAATGATGTTATGGGTGTTTTGAGCCAATTAGGACTACGAGAGGAATGGAAACCTGTTTCTGTCTTAGGTGAATCTATTGACCCTTTTCGCAGTGCTACTTTAGAAAAGTTTTTTTTCTCTATGAGTGTGTCTCTTCAAATACTGATGGAAATGCCTGTAAATATTGCAGCCCTCTCCCCGATTCTTTTTGGCAGTCTTATTAGGCTTTCCTGGGGGGGACGGGGACCCTTCTCGCTTAGTCATCAGAACAAAGCAGCATGCATTGTCACATCCTTCAGTTTTTGCATGCACAAGTAGCGTTCTAAGCTTCTTTACTACTAAGCTTGAAGTCTCTGTTCTTAATGCCGGTATGGTAATTCTTCAACACAATGCCCAATTTTGCATTCTTTCATTCTGTTGAAGTCAATCTGTTCGAGACCCCGTACACACAGACAAGATAGCGTGTCAACGGCATTATATTCAGAGTTGCTTCATCGTTTATTTGGAAAGCTTTTTGCAACTGATGCAATAGAGATGCTTCCATTAAAGATAGGAAAGGTGAAGAAGAAGCCACTAAGGCAGGGCTTCCCAGGAAGTCGATCGCGATCGACCAGTCGATCCCGGGACCGAAAGAGGTCGATCCCAGCCGGATGGGGCGCTTCTCAGAGGGGGCGGAGCCAGGCCGCACCAAGCCCCGCCCCTCCCCTGGCTTCGGCACTCCCAGCAGCTTCTCCAGGCTTGAGGATAGCAGGGCCAAGCCAGCCTTGTGCTAGCTATGTCACTACTGGCTTGGCATTGCCATCCTCAAGCCTGGAGAAGCTGCTGGGAGCTCCAAAGCCAGAGGGGAGGGGGTGGGGCTTGGCACCTGCCTGGCTCCCCTCTGGCTTCAGCTCTACCAGCAGCTTCTCCAGACTTGAGGATGGCAATGCCAAGCCAGTGGTGGCATAGCTAGCACAAGGCTGGCTTGGCCCTGCCCTCCTCAAGCCTGGAGAAGCTGCTGGTAGAGCTGAAGCCAGAGGGGGGAGGAGCCAGGTTGTGCCAAGCCCTGCCCCCTCCCCTCTCCAGCCTTGAGGAGGTAGGTAGATCTTTCTGATTTAGTTTTATTATATTTTAGCATGCTGAAAAAGTGTGGGCACCCCTGCACTAAGGATTTCGGAACTGAATACACTTTCCCACAGATATGTCCGTTGAGTGTTAAATGCGGTATTTCCACCCTAGACTTATTTTAAAGAGTGCGGAGGTACCAAATGCAATTGCAACGTAACGTCTGAAGTTGCCCTCACAGATCCCAAGATCCAGCTGCTAAAATTGGGCAGGAAAGGTTTAGGTCAGGAATAGAGTTTCATTATAAAGTCGAACAAGCTCACAACCCCACACAAACATTTACTGCTGGTTGTAATAAGCTTCCCACCTTTTAGCTGCAGGACTGAAGGATAACATGTTTGCTGTGACTGCTGACCAACTGGGATTCAGGTGACCTTCTGCCTACCCCTAAGTCAGTGGTTCTCAACTTTCGTAATGCCACAACCCCTTAATACAGTTCCTCATGTTGTGGTGACCCCACAGTTTCGTTGCTACTTCATAATTGTCATTTTATTTATTTATTTATTTATTTACTTACTTCATTTCTATTCCGCCCTTCTCACCCCACAGGGGACTCAGGGCGGATTACAATGTACACATTACATTTAGACACACAAACACACAAGACAGACACAGGCAATTTAACATCGGGCCACCAGGGGGAGCTGTCACACTCCTTCATTCCTCAGTGTTTTCCGGAGAACCTTTTTTATAGCCTCATAAATCAGTTAAATTTAGCCTCCCCACTAAGTGGTACCTTAATTTCCTACTTGACAGATGCAACTGTCTTTCGTGTTGCAAAGGTCAACAACAGGCTACACAATAGGTTGAGAGCCTACCTTGACCCGGGCAGGCCTCGAACTCATGACCTTCTGGTCAGTGGAGATCAGTGGAGATCTTATGCAGCTGACACCCAGCCAGCTGCGCCACATTTTGCTATGTTATGACTTGTAATGTAGATATCCAATATGCAGGATGTACAGTGTTCCCTCACTTATCGCGGGTATTCCGTTCCAGGACCACCTTCAATAAGTGAAAATCCGCGAAGTAGGGACGCTCCACCCACTCAAGTGGGTGGAGTGTCCCTACTTCACGGTGGCCTCCTCCCCCCCCTGCCTCCGCTGCTCCCGGCCTCAGACGTCCCTTTCTTCCGAGACTGGGTGCCTTTGGGCGCCCAGCCTGGCGAGGAAGGAATGGGGAGCAGCTATACAGTGTTCCCTTGCTGATCCCTGCAAAACAGCGAGTCTGCAATAAGCAAACCACGAAGTAGTGAGGGAAAACTGTCAGTGCTAAGATGTATGACAGAGATGAGTTTAAAAGTAAAAGGTGTCTATTTTCTGAGCTGTGTTTTTGGTTAGGTAATTACAGGGTTAACTTGGGAAGAAAAGTTTATGTCTGTGACGAAAGCAAAAGTTCCTGGATGTTTCGATCTCTGGAATGTAAACTTTTGAAGATAAGGACACTCTCCTGTTTGCCATGATTTATGCTGTGTGAGCCACGCACTGGAAAGCTCCGACAGTATGTTTTCCTTCATTAACTAATAAAAGGACTATTTATAGTTCCAACATGGCTCTGCTGATGAATTTATCCTTGACAAAAACTGTATTTTCATTCACTGGACCAAATTCGGCACAAATACCAGATTTGGATACTGGTAGGGTTAGAAGCCGGTCAACAAACAGAGGCTGCGGGAATCAACGGAAGTGTCACCCCTCTTCCAATCTGCGACCCAGTCCCGACAGAACACCTACTCTCTACCATCTCCTATCTTTTCATCTCTCCTGCTCCTCAATGCAAGATGCATACTAAACAAATTAGCCACCGTAAGTGAGTATATCACTGAGCAAAACGCAGACATCACCTGCATTACGGAGACCTGGACCCGGGAGGGGGACAATATACCCCTCCGTGAGCTGTCCCCTCCAGGCTTCCAGATGCTCCATCAACCCAGAATTGGAGGCAGGGGGGTGGAGTAGGAATACTGGTCCGGGACCACATCCCCATAACAGCTGTACAGACCCCAGAGATCATTGGCATTGAGTGCCTGGGAATTACCCTAAACGCCAAGGAGAGCCTGTCAATCCTTTTAATCTATCGCACACCTGGGGCCCCGAGGGAGAGTACCTTCAAACTACTTGACCTTGTTGCAGACTGGACCCTTAGATCGTCAAGACTCATTGTGGTAGGGGACTTTAATAAGATTACACCACAAGCAACAACGAAGGTCCCCTGGTCAGACCACTTCACCCTGAAGGTTAACATCGAAATCCCTCTGCCACCAAGGACAGATCCAGAACCTATCCTGGCGCGGCAGAAGAGACTCATGGACCCTACCAGATTGGCGTCGGCCTTAGAGTCCGTGGAAGTCCCTGGAGGTACCCTTAACGATCAAGTAGAAAGGTGGAATGCAGCCCTGTCTAAGGCTATCGACCAAATAGCCCCTAAACGCCTCTTCCGACCACGCAGATTCCGCTCCCCGTGGTTCACTGAAGAACTGCGGTTACTGAAGCGCAAACGGAAACAACTGGAGAGCGCCTGGCGGCGGAAACCTAGCCAGACATCAAGAACAGCCTTCAGAAACATGCGCAAGACATACGAGCGGGCTACAAAAGAGGCAAAGAAAATTCATAACACCTCCCTAATAACAGCTGCGAGATCGCGCCCAGCGCAGATCTTCAGGATCGTCCGAGATTTGGTCACTACTAATCCACAGCCAAAAACCAGGGACACTCCAGCCATCTCAGCAGAGGAATTCCAGGAATTCTTCATAGAGAAAATCACCGCTCTTCGGCTAGACCTGCCATCCGTGCCCGATGATACGAGTGAGAGGGTAAAAGGACCACATACACCAACTAACCAGAAATTTGACCACTTCAAAGCTCTGGACCTGGAAGCAGTCAAGAAAATCATCTCCACAGCACGGGCAACTACCTGCTCCACGGACCCTTGCCCTTCCCATCTAGTTAAGGACTGCGCAGAGGAGCTCTCGGTCCCCTGATGCAGATAATAAACTACTCCCTGGAGCAGGGAATCTTCCCGGATGCCCTGAAAGAAGCCTTGGTCCGCCCACTCTTGAAAAAAGCCAACCTGGACCCTGCGATGCCAGCGAACTACCGTCCCGTCTCAAACCTCCCGTTTCTCAGTAAGCTGATCGAATGCGCGGCAGCAACCCAGCTACAAAACTTCCTTGAGACCTCAGATGGCTTGGACCCCTTTCAATCAGGGTTTCGCCCCGGGCACGGGACCGAGACCGTCCTGGTGGCCATCTCGGACGATATCCGCTGCCAATTAGACAAGGGAGGCTCAGTAGTTCTGGTACTATTGGACCTTACCGCTGCATTCGACACGGTGGACCACGACCTGCTGACACGACAACTTGCCACCATAGGGATACAAGGAGCAGCTTTAGCTTGATTAGCTCCTTCCTGCGCGGACGTAGCCAGCGAGTTGAATGGCTAGGGCAAACTTCTAGGAAATCTTTCCTCGAGTGCGGAGTACCCCAGGGCGCCATATTATCACCAACGTTGTTCAACATCTATGTCCGGCCTTTGGCTGGTATAGCCCGAGCTTCGCCTAGGGTGCTACCAATATGCCGATGACACTCAGCTCCTGCTGAAGCTGGAGCCTGGCGCAACTTCGGTGCCCGAAAACTTCACTCGAGGTCTGGAAGCAGTAACAAAATGGCTCCGTGCCCACAAACTCAAAATAAATCCATCAAAGACGGAGATCTTATGGCCGGGCCGCCCAGAACCACCTTTCCCACTGCCCCCTTCTCGAAGGGAACCACTGATTCCGTCCCCTCAGTAAAGAGCCTTGGTGTTATCCTGACTCCAAATTGTCGATGGAGGCCCAGGTTGCCTCCACGAGCAAAAGGGCCTTCTTCCACCTGCGCCAAGCGAGACAACTGGCGCCCTACTTCCCGACGGGAGCGCTAGCTACAGTAATCCATGCCACGGTTACATCACGGCTGGATTACTGTAACGCCTTATATGTGGGTCTGCCCCCGGTCACTAACCCGCAGGATCCAGATTGTGTAGAACGCGGCCGCCAGGCTTCTCACAGGAACATCGATGAGATGCCACATTACACCATCCCTGCAGCGCCTGCACTGGCTGCCCGTTGAGTATAGAGCCTTACATAAGACCTTGACCTTGGCTTTCAAAGCCCTACGGGCCGGGCCCAACATACTTAAAGGACCGCTTGCTGATGCCTGCCTATTCAAGGACACCGCGGCCGGCAAACAAGAACCTCCTTTGCGTCCCGGGCATGAAAGAGGCCCACCTGGAGGCCACGAGACGGAGATCATTCTCCATTGTGGCCCCCGTTCTCTGAACTCGATGCCACCGGACCAGAGAGCCTCCCTCGACCTGCCCCAGTTCCTGACCGCTCTAAAGACCTGGCTATTTAGGAAAGCCCATGGCTAATGCAGAACCAGGAACTCAACTACCTGAGCCTGGCCCTTGCATTTAACCCCTAAATATTTTAATCTAATTTTTAATATTTTTAATATTTTTAATTGTTGAATTGCTATGTGTAAGTCGCCCGGAGCACTAACGTGGAGGGCGACTCAGAAATAATAAAGTCAGTCAGTCAGTCAGTCAGTCAGGGTTGGGGGATGGGATTGATTGTTTCATTTGGGAGTTGTAGTTGCTGAGATTTATAGTTCACCTCCAATCAGACCATTCTGAACTCCAC
Organism: Anolis apletophallus; assembly: GCA_030556195.1. Taxonomy (NCBI): domain Eukaryota; kingdom Metazoa; phylum Chordata; class Lepidosauria; order Squamata; family Anolidae; genus Anolis; species Anolis apletophallus. The sequence goes on from JARBWK010000013.1 coordinate 10,117,970, forward strand.
CAACAATGTAATTGAACCAAACTTGGCATACAGAACTCCCATGACCAACAGAAAATACTGGAAGTGTTTGGTGGGCACTGATCTTGAGTTTCAGAGTTGTAGTTCACCTACATCCAGAGAGCACTGTGGACTCAAACAATGATTGATCTGGACCAAATTTGGCACAGATACTCAGTATGCCCAAATACTCGTGGAGTTTGAGGAAAATTGACCTTGACATTTGGGCGTTGTAGTTGCCGGGATTTATAGTTCACCTACAATCAATGAGCATTCTGAATCCCACCAATGATAAAATTGGGCAAAACCTCCCATACAGAACCCCCATGACCAACAGAAAATACTGTGTTTTCTGGTGGTCTTTGGCAACCCCTCTGACAGCCCCTCACATCCCCACACCCCCTGGATTCTAAGCAAAGACTTCACCATGCTACTGGTGGGATGAGCCTGCCTTTGACAAATGCTTAAACCTGGGCAAAAAATATATACATAAAAACATGGTTCCACATCAGGAAAACCTCAAAATTATCTCTGACTGTCAGGTTAACTCAGCTCTGGCTCAGTACCTGGTGGAGTTTGGTTAGGATGGGCCCAGTCTTTTCCTTTTCTTCGTATTTCTCCACCTTGGACTGCAGTCTTTTGTAATCCTGTAGGGTCTGTTCACGCCGCTTCACTGCCATATTCAGGCTGGGGAAAACACTGCTAAACCTGGGGAAAAAAATTAAAAAAAATTACCATTGTAGTATTTTAGATACACTTGGTCCAAGCTCTTCACTCTCCACTCAACTTAAGTGTGCAAGGAGCAGAACTGAATGCTCTGGATTTCAACTTAACTGGAAGTCAGTTACACTTTCCACAATAAGTTGCTTGCATAACCCTATTCCTGCTACCTTGTGAGTGAGGTAAGGTCAAGCATGGAAAAAATTTCTAACTTGGGGGACGCATGGCGGGCCGGAGCAGGCTGGGAGGGAGTGGGTTCTCCCCAAGTCCCCTCCCTGCCCTTTCCTCCTCTTCCTCTTCACTTTTGGAGGCAGGTACAGACGGGAAACGTTAAGATCGCAAAAGGGTTAGCCTTCGTCAGGATGAGATAGTGGACAGGAGAGAAAAAGTGTATCCATTACAGTATTACACCACGTACTGCCTACTTCTGAAATAGGTAAAGTAAAGATTTCCCTGACTTTAAATCTAGTTGTGTTGAACTCTTACACATAGGTGCAAACTCACAGCTGCACACATCCCTCCCACCCATTATTATTCTATTCAGGACTTCATTGCATATAAATTACATCAGGTTACACCGCTAGCTGCAGGAAATCTGCTCATCGGAGGGTTGGCAGTTTGAAGCTGCAAGATGGGGTGACCTCCTACTGTTAGCCCTAGCTTCTGTCAACCTAGCAGTTCGAAAGCATGCAATGTGAGTAAATTAATAGAATCCACCTTGGCAGAATGTAAAATGGTGCCCCATGCCGGCAACACGATTGGAGATGTCTACAGACAAACAGGCTTCTCGGCATGGAAAAATGGAACAAGAGCACCTCCCCATGGCCGGAGTTGAGCATCGCCAAACACAGCATTGCCCAAACAGGAATCAAGGAACATGAAAGGCACGGCAGACTACTTCAACCAGAGAAGTCAGCCAAAGCAGAGCACTTGATGAACCAACACAGCAGATTATTGGAGAACACAGAAATGCTGGACTACCATGTCACAACTACCATGTCAGGGTACACAGAGAAGCCATGGAAATCCACAAGCAGGTGGACAATTTATTTATTTATTTATTTACTTTATTACTATTCCACCCTTCTCACCCCACAAGGGACTCAGGGAGGATTACAATGTACATATTACATTTAGACACACAAACACACAAGACAGACAGAGGCAATTTAACATCTGGCCACCAGGGGGAGCTGTCGCACACCTTTATTCCTCAGCGTGTTTTTTGGAGAACTTTTTTATAGCCTCGTAAATCAGTTAAATTTAGCCTCCCCACTAAGTGGTACCTTAATTTCCTACTTGACAGATGCAACTGTCTTTCGGCTTGCAAAGGTCGACAACAGGCTACAAAATAGGTTGAGAGCCCATCTCGACTTGGGCAGGCCTCAAGCTCATGACCTTCTGGTCAGACAATTTCAACAGAAAGGAAGAAACCATGAAAATGAACAAAATCTGGCTACCAGTATTCAAAAATTCTAAAATCATAACAGCAAAACAACTCCCGAACACAGGGAAACTCCAGAGAGGAAACAATCAGGGACAGCTAATCACCTCCCAACAAAAGATTCCCCCAGGCAGTAACAAGCCACACCTAAAAACTGCCATGCCATCAAATGCTAATCAAGGTGGACAATTGAAACATTCACACCCAGCTCCAACAGACAAGAGTTCTTTCTCCCACCCTGGACTTTCCACAGACATATAAACCCCATTTGCCTAGTTTCCAACAGACTTCACAACCTCTGAGGATGCCTGCCATAGATGCAGGCGAAACGTCAGGAGGGAATGCTTCTGGAACATGGCCATTCAGCCCGAAAAACCTACAATTCCAGCCATGAAAGCCTTCGACAATACATTGTATTATCATAATCATCAGCAGCACCTTCTAGTACAGGGGTGGGAAATTATTATTTCCAAGGGGCCACACGAGAGCCAAAAAATATTATGGAGGGCCGCACCTAAAGGCTGAACTACATTTTAATCTACATAATTTATTTATCTATTTATTTACTATATTTACTATATATTACACATCATTAATATTAACATATCAAGAAATATTCATATATTATTAGTATTAATATCATAATTATTATATTATAGTATATATATAGACATTATAATATATTGAAATTAAAATATAACATTATTATATTATATATTATGCTATTATATTATTATAATAAAATTATTATAAAATAATAATAAAAAGCACTAAAATAAAATAAAATGAAATTCAAGAAGACAAAGTGCGAACCAAGATAGAGGCTGACACACTCAAGAGAGGAAGGATCCCAAGATGGAATGGCCCAATGGCCCCAACCCAGAGGATGGCAAAGCGAACCCAGCCGCTGCCGCAGCACAGCAGAGCAGGTGATTGGCGGCTGCAGGCCTCCGCCCGCTCTCGTCCCCAGCCGTTCCCCAGCTGATCGCCCTGCTATGGAGTGTCTGCCATCCCTGGAAGCAATCCGGGCCTGCAGGGGGAGCACTTGGTGATCTGAGGTGGCTGGTCGCCATGGCGGCCCGGCAGTCGATCAAGTCTGCTGGGTCGTCAGGGCGATCAGCCCCTGCAGGGCACCGTGTGCTCCCGCTGCTGGCCCGGATCGCCTTCGGGGATGGTAGGCGCGCCAAAGCCGCCGCTCCTCCAGCCTGTCTGCCGACACAAGCCCCACACAGCCCGCGATGGGATGGCGGCAGCGGCACCCCTTCCTCTCGGCCCTGCCGCCGACACTCTTCTCCCCGGGCCAGACAGAATCGGCTGCCGGGCCACATCCGGCCCGCGGGCCGTGGGTTGACCGCCCCTGTTTTAGTATTTAAAATAGCAATTTTTCTTTGGGGGGGGGGAAGCCTGACCTAGTATTAAACAGTTGCAGGGAAATACTGAGTGGGGCACTGACAAACTGACAAATTTCCCAGGTCAGAAGGTTTGGGAGAATAGTCTATAAACATTTTAAAGTTCTCTTCCAGAGTTTTGGTTTGTCTTCCCACCAGTTTCAGGTGAAACAAAACAATTCTGTGACCAGAAACCAATAAGGAAAGCAGAGACAAGGAGACAGGATGGTTGAGCAGCAACTTGAAGAATGTGGTGCCTTTAATGTTCAAATAATATGCTTAGTGCCTTAAATCACCACCCGGTTGGGTTCCAGTTCTGCGATACATGCCAACCTTTTGGAACATGCACAGCTGTTAAAAGAGGAACGAATCTGTTCACATACGGATTGCTGCCTCAATCCATTCATAATCCCCTTGGTAATGTATTGTTAGAATCTGGTAGCTAGACCTTTACATGAAAAGCACGATAATTGAGACGCTTAATACTTTTCTAAAATGTTGAGAACTACCTATATGGAACAGTTGGACCAGCAGATCCCCCCTCCCCTTCAATCTTTATGCCAGTACATAAAGCTGTGCCGTGCTCTTAGGTATTTCAGAGGCCGCTGTGCACTAAAAAAACAGTCTATAAAACCTACTCACCTGTAATAGCCTATACGAAAGTCATAACAGCAGGAAAGGCATTGCAGTATTATTTAATACATAAGAGCTATTGACATTTGCTTCTATACTTAGATTGCCACACCGTTGAGAAGGACTCGGTTTTAAAGGACTAACGGCATAATCCAAGCTGCGCCACAGCTGCTGCACAAATGTTACAGAGCTATACATTTAGAGAGAAGATGGGTGTCCTGCTGAATATACATATATGAGATTGCCTATTCTTTGTGCTTAATGATGCACATGAAGAAAATGCCGTCATTAATGTAGAGTCCATTTGAGATGACGAATCTGTCCTGGGAATGTACTTAAAACTGCAGGTGAGGGCTGTAGTTTATGTACGAAGGAGTGCAAATACTTCTTAATACCCCCATCCTCAACACAGAGAGAAGGAAAGAGAACAAGGCATAAAAAAACCCTATGTCTGCATATAAGAGTCGTTCTTATTCTCCCCATCTAGTCGCTAACATTGTATATGCTGGGGACATGTTTATATTATTTATTTATTTATTTTTATTATTTTGACTTGTACGCCGCCACTCCCTGAGGGCTCGGAGCGGCTTACAGTCAAGTAAAAACACACAGAGGTAAAAGCAAACATATTAAACTAGCTTAAAAGAAAGAATTCCAGCCTAGCAATCAAAGGCTAGCCGGAAAAGGTGGGTCTTGCAGGCCTTGCGGAAGGAGAGAAGGTCCTGCATGGCCCGTACATCGCTCGGAAGAGTGTTCCATATTGACGGCGCCACTACAGAAAAGGCTCTGCGCCGAGTCGATGTAAGACGGATTGCTTTGAAGGTCAGTACTTCAAGGAGGTTCATTTGTTCAGAACGAAGTGACCTCTGGGGTTGGTAGGGGAGGAGACGGTCCCTCAGATACAGCGGCCCCAGATCATGCAAGGTCTTGAAAGTTAACACCATCACCTTGAAGGCGATCTGGTGCCCGACCGGAAGCCAATGAAGCTGCTGGAGGATAGGTGTTATGTGACATCTCACTGGAGTCCCAGTGAGAAGTCGTGCAGCGACATTCTGGACGAGCTTAAGTTTCCGGATCACTGACAAGGGCAGGCCGATGTAAAGGGCGTTACAGTAGTCCAGTCTCGAGATGACTGTGGCTTGGAGCACCATGGCCAGGTCGTCTCTGGATAGGTAGGGGGCCAGATGCCTAGCTTGCCACAAATGGAAAAAGGCGATCTTGCTGACGCTGGAGACCTGGGCCTCCATCGACAGCAATGGGTCAAAAACGACCCCAAGGAGTGCGAATGCAACATGAGAACCCTCACTTGTGTTCTGAAGATGTCCAACCTGTACACCAGTGGTTCCAAACCTTTTTTTGACCAGGGACCACTTGACCAGGGACCACTCTCCAACATTAGTACCCAAAGGGTGACAAATCAGTTTTTGGTCCATGGACCACAGGTTGGGAACCACTGGGTTAAAAGAATGCGTCCCATGCTATCTGATGTGGTAAATCAGCCTCATGTCTCATAAACAACACAAATAGCAAATGAATGAGATGCAAAGCTGGAGAAAGACTGAGGCTCCAAAAGGTGAATGAGCGGAAATGTCGTAGCTGCTGCATCCAAAGCAGAAGCAGGGATCTGGAGGCAATTACCCTACTCACATACTTTTCAGCATCTACATACTAGTTGCCATCTGCTCTCCCACAGAAAACCATATTAAAACAGTGGATGTGGCTCTTAAAGAGACATTCCATATTATCACAGGATGTCTATGCCCAACACCACTGGAGAAATTATACTGTTTAGCTGGCATTGCATCACCTGACTTCCATCGGGAAGAAGCAGCCTGTAATGAAAGGACCAAGGCAGTGACATCTCCAGCCCATCCTCTGGTTGGATCTCAGCAGGATGCCAATGCCTTAAATTACAAAATAGCTTCCTAAGATCTACAGAGATACTCGCAGGAACACCTCAGCAATTGAGAGTCCAAAAGTGGCAGACTAAAACCCAGAACACTGGAACAAACAAGGGAAAAAGGGGGGGGGGAGGAAGCTTACTATCTAATGCAACAACAAAATGAACCACTAGAGCAAAAGTTGGCTCATGACATCCATGCAAAGCAAACAGCGAGATATGTGTATTGAAATATAATTATTGCAAGGAGTAAACACGGGATGAAAACACAGCTCAAACTTACAAATAGTGCAAGCACACGAATCAAATGAATGTAACAAATATAAGATCCACACAGGGGGAAATCACATAAACAAACATGGCCTGGAGAAAATCGGTATATAATGCGATATCCCAGCAGTTTTTGTGGGCTTGAGTCCGATGCTGAAGGAAATCAAAAGGCAAAGTACGTGTATGAAGACCTGGTTAGTCTCTTCACCAAAGCGAAAGGCAGGAGTTGTAAGATCCAGGTAAGCAGCGATGTTGCTAAGATGCGGTGCAAAATTATAATACGAAATGGATGAAAGATAAAATGTTCAAAACCTGTGTCATGAAGGGTCAGAGCCAAACCAACTGGAGATGCCGTTAATGGAAAGGGAAGGTAAACGAAAATAATCCGCTAGCGACTGGGGCTAATGTTTGAGCCACAACAATGCTGCGAAAAGGTCTGAGGACAAGCCGGAACCGTGCCGACAGCTTCAGAAGATCCTAGGTGCCCGCATTTAGGGCCGTTTTCATGCTACCACACACTTCATCAGGGAACGTCGCTGCCTTTTAAACCCAGAACCTCAAGCCATGGCTGAGACTGGATAAGAAACTTCCCCCAAGGCACACAGGAGACTGGGCGACTTGGAAGGCGCTGAACAGATTGCACTCTGGCACCATGAGATGCAGAGATAACCTTAAGAAACGGGGCTACAAAGCATAGTCCATGACATGAGAGTGTGGAGAAGGGCAAATCCCAGACTACCTACTACAATGGAGGACCTTCTTACAGCAACACCAGAGGCACTCCAAGTGGCCAGCTTCTGGTCAAAGGACATTTAGTATAATGCCAAGTTTTTAACTTTGTTTGTGTTTTTAAATACATAACTGTACCCTCACTTTGCTTCTGACACGATAAACAAATACATAAATTTTATTGCTGCATTGCCATTTATTTGGTTTCCCCAGCAACCATTCCTAAAAGAGCTCAGAAATATGCAGGAAGGGGTCGTACTTAACATCAATCCCGGAGTTTCAGGACCGCACGAAGTTAAGCCAGCTCCATTTGTATCTCTAGGGCAGGCCTGGGCAAACTTCGGCCCTCCAGGTGTTTTGGACTCCAACTCCCACAATTCCTAACAGCCTACCGGCTGTTAGGAATTGTGGGAGTTGGAGTCCAAAACATCTAGAGGGCCGAAGTTTGCCCAGGCCTTCTCTAGGACCTGCTGTTCAGAAACCTGGGAAAGCCAGCTCTTGGTCCCATTCAAACATCCCAAGAAACATAAAGTGTGTTTTCTGGTTGCACCATCACCTTGATTCATTCATGCAAAACGGGCTGCTGAACAAGTGCATCAAAACTGAACGGCAAAATATGAGTAGAGCTTAAGAGTTTCATTAAAGATACATGGCTCCGTATGTGGAAAACAAAAATTGTTCTCAAGTAGGTTCTTCCCCAAGATCCCTCTTCCATACAGCTGTTCCATCTCTACTACACCAAGTTGTGCTGCAACTGTGAGTTTTATTGCTGTTTCTGTCCCCAGGGCTGCGCAGAGACACTCAAAGAGAGAAGGTATGTATGTGTATAAGGGAGAAAAGAGACTATTAATAGGAAAGAGGCCATTAAAACGACGAGCTGCTTTTAATTACAGTTTTCAGCAGTGCTTAGAAGTCATTGCAAAGCACTAAGTTACCTGTAAAGTCTTACTTTTGGAAGATAGCAATGATAGGCTTTTAGAAAGATGTCTAGGAACTGCCGGTATCATACGAGGGCATTTATTAAAGATTTCTCCTGACCCACTTCTATTTATCACAGGAGGCTGAAACTGCACATGTGTAATCATATAAGTCTCTAGAAGGGCGGAATATAAAATGGTTACAAAAATGCTCACCCATTTATTTACAACTCAGAATTGAGAACCAATCTTGATTTTGATTTTACAGGTGCTGAAGTGGTGTGAGGTTTGAGAATGGACCCAGTGGAAGACAGAGCAGTCCTCAAGTTCCTTTACTTGAAAGGCCGCACACCAAAGGAGACCTTCCATGAGATGAAAGAGGCATCGGGAATGTGGCGCAGCTGGCTAAGTGTCAGCTGCATAAGATCTCTCTGACCAGTAGGTCATGAGTTCAAGGCCTGCCCGGGTCAAGGTGGATGCTCGGCCTTAAGTGTAGCCTGCTGTCGACCTTTGCAGCCCGAAAGACAGTTGCATCTGTCAAGTAGGTGATAAAGGTACCACATTAAGTGGGGAGGCAAATGTTGACTGAATTACGATGCCATTAAAAAACTCCAGGAATGCTGAGGAATGCGGAAGGAACAACAAGGGACGCTGGGAACGCTGAGAGAGGAGGAGTGCGCCAGCTCCCCCTGGTGGCCAGAGTTTGCCTCTGTTCGTCTATATGGGATTGTCTGCTAAGTATGTGTACCTGTAATCTGCTCTGAGTCCCCTTCGGGGTGAGTAGAGCGGAATATAAATAAAGTGTATTATTATTATTATGTATTATTATTTATGGAGATGATTCCTCATCATATGATGGAGTCAAGAACTGGCATTGCCAATTCATACAGTATGTGGTCGGACTTTAGTGGAAACAGATCCAATTGCAGGGTGACCCCACTTTGCTATTGATGAAGACACCATCCAACAAGTCAAGGTTGCCATTTTGGAAAATCTCTGTGTAACCCTAGCCTAAAATGTCAGGATTAGTGTGGGGTTCGTGGAAAAAATCATCCAAGACCATTTTCACATGCATAAGGTATCTCCTTGCTGGGTCCCTCAGCTGCTCACGCTTTTCCAGAAGCAGGAATGAGTTGAATCTCTCAGGCTCTATTGACAATTATGTGCCACTGAAACCAGGAGAACATTTTCAACAGACTGATCACACAGGATGAAAGTTGGGTCCATCGCTATGATCCCGAGACTCAAGTCCTGTTGATGTAATAGAAGCATCATGATTCACTGCCTCCAAAGGTGGGACATGCCCAACTCTTGGCAAGCAAGGTTGTGCTCACAGTATTTTAGGACCAGCACGGAGTAGGATTGATGGATTTCCTAGGAAAGGGTACCATGATCACCGGGGCATACTAGGCTTCACTGCAGCAGAAATCGCCAGAGGCCACCAAAACCAAGAGACAATGTGGCATGCTCACCAAAGGTGACCGCCTTCTGTAAGACAATGCACCAGTTCACAACTCACACGTTGCCCAAATGGAAGAAGCATGCTCCGGTGGCTTTGACATTCTCCCACATCCCCCTTATTCACCTGACTCACACCATCAGACTTCTACCTCTTTCAAACAATGAAGTTATTTTTGAAGGGCAAGCATTTTTCAGAGGATGAGATACTGCTTTCCGAAGTCACAACGTAGCTGTTGGAGCAACCTGTAGACCAGTGTTTCCCAACTTTTTTTTGAGCCGCGGCACACTTTTAACATTAAAAAAATCCAAGGGCACACCACCAACCAAAATGACACAAAATGACACTCTAACACAGTAAAGAACGGCTGGGGGATGGTGGCCTGCTGGGAGCAGCTGCTGGGAGTGCCGAAGCCGGGGGAGTGGGAGGAGCTAGGCCGCGCCATGCACTGCCCACTCCCCCGGCTTCAGCTCTCCCACAGCTTCCCAGCCTTGAGGGGGCACTGCCAAGCCAGCGGTGGCAGAGCAAACACAATGCTAGCTTGGCAGTGCCCCCTCAAGGCTGGAGAAGCTGTGGGACAGCTGAAGCCGGGGGGAGGGGGCAGGGCATGGCACGGCCTGGCTCCACCCCCTCCCCGGCTTCAGCTGTCCCACAGCTTCTCCAGCCTTGAGGGGACAGTGTGAGCGAGGGGCGGGAGTCATGGCGGATTGGAGGCTGGCTGGGGAAACGGCCGAAGTAGGCGGCGCCCCGGCCCCTTCTTCTTTTTCTTCGCCACCGCCCGGCCCTTCCTCCTCCTCCCCCAAGCAGCAGGAGTTCGGCAGGAGGAGGGGGGAGGAAGGGGGGGGCAGAGAGCTTTTCTCGCGGCACAGCAGGACGTCCGTCACGGCACACTACCGTGCCGCATCACAGCGGTTGGGAAACACTGCTGTAGACTTCTACAAGCAAAGTGTTTACAGTTGCTTAAAAAGATGGGAGAAGTGTGTGTCCCTAGGTGGCACCAATGGAGACAATGACTCTAACTGGGCCAAGTTTCACTGCTTGCATTCCACAGGAACTGGGTCAGGGGAAATCTTTAATGATCGCCCCTCGTACATATACACGCATCAGTAGTAACATCTGTTTGTTTTGGGGGAATGCAAAAATACTTTGTGGACATTTTGATAGCACTTTTCAAACTTCAGGTAATTTTTTTCAACTTAGATTTACCTCCTCCCAAGATTAAAAATTGAATGAGACGATGAGTGCATTTAAAAAGTACTAAAATGCAATTGTGTTTGTTTATTTGGTTGCAAGACAACTTTCCAAGCTTTGGGTTTCAGCTGATAATCTCAGTGTTGTGAATCAAGAAATTAGCATTCATTAAAAACTTTGAAAGGGGAAGCTATGTTAGCCTGTTTTTTCAAAAATACTGAAAAGTCCTTTGAAGACATAACACATCTCTTATGGCACAAGCTTCTGAGGATATAACAAGCATGTGGTTAAGGGGACTAAATCCACGGAAGTTGCCACAATACTGTACACTTGTTAATCTTCAAGATATAACAAGACTCTGTTGATTTCAGAAGAAAATCTTTTGGCAAGAATAAGTGGAACATGTCCAGCTACCCTGCGATGTATTGAAAATTATACATGGAACTGGCATTAACTAGGAGCAACTAGCATAATCTAATTAGTCACCGTTCCTCCAGCTTGTAATATATATTGCTAATTAATTCCACTGTGCTGAAATAGATGCCAACAGGGGCCACGTATTCACCCCTCCAGCATAGAGTTCAATGGTTTGCCTAATCCTGCAAACCAAACATAGACTAAATCAAAGCCAATACTATTGTAGGGGTGGGGCTGAGCACAGTGGGTTAAACAACTAAGCTGCAGAAAATTCTGCCAATCAAAAGGTTGACAGTTCAAGCCCAGGTCTGGGTGAGCACCCACCATCAGTCCCAGCTGCTGCTCACCTAGCAGATTGAAAACAGAAATGTGAGTAGATAAATAGGTACAGTTTTAAGCAAAAAGGTAATAAAAGTCACCCATAAGGACATGTCAGCAATTAGATCAGGAGGATGTCTACGGACAAAAGCTCCTCATCATGGAAGATAAAGGTTACCACTCACCCCCCCCCCCCCACCCCACCCCCATGGCCGGAGTCAAGCACAGCCTTCAGATGCCAGAATTGGAAAAATATGGCATTGAATGCATACTTATTATTTATAATAATAATAATACCCTTTATTTATATTCCACACTTCTCACCCCGAACACATACAGCAAACAATCCCTGCCGTTTTTGACATACAAGACATACACACATGTAACAGGAAGATCTTTATTTACTATATTAATATCCTGCCTTTCTCGACTCCAAAGGGAACTCAAGGTGCCTTACAGATAGGCAACAAGCCAATGCCTCAACAGCAATATACAATCAAAATAAACATTAAAATTAAATTAAGATCAAAACTGAAATGCATTAAAACATTTTGAAAACATTACAATCATGATAAAACCACACTATTTTGCAATCATAATCCAGGTCATCCCGGTAGTCATTGCACATAATTCCAGTCCATCTATTGCACTGTAGTTCATCTCTGAAGGCTTGATCCCAAAGCCATGTTTTCACCCTCTTTCTGAAGGTCAGGAGGGAGGGGGGGTTATCTAATATCACTGGGGAGGGAGTTCCATACCCGAGGGGCTACCACTGAGAAGGCCCTGTCTCTCATTCCCAGTAGTTGCGCCTGCGAAGAAGTAAGGACTGAGAGCAGGGCCTTCCTGGACGATCTTTATCTCCAAGATGGTTCATAGGGGGAGATACGTTCGGACAGGTAAGCTGGGCCAGAACTATTTAGGGCTTTATAGGCTGAAGCCAGCACTTTGAATTGTGCTTGGTAGCAGACTGGCAGCCAGTGGAGCTGACGTAACAGGCGGGTTGTATGCTCCCTGTACACTGCTCTGGTGAGTAACCTGGCTGCTGCCCATTGGACCATTTGGAGCTTCCGAACAGTCCTCAAAGGCAACCCCATGTAGAGCGCACTGCAGTAGTCTATTCAGGATGTAACCAGAGTGTGTACTACCATGGGCAAGTCTGATTTCTCATGTTGGCATATATGTGCTCTATAATCCGACCTGAGTCCCCTCAGGGACATAGAGCAGAATATAAATAAAGTAAATTATTTATTTATTTATTCAAACTTCTATCACCGCCACTCCCCGAGGGCTCGGAGCGGTTCACAGTCTGGATAACAATACAATGAATGATGCACAGACAGACAACATCAAAAAAGAAGGAGGGAGAGGGAGGGGGAAAGAGGGAGGGGATAAAGAAGAAAGCAAGGCGCGACAAGGGGGTGCTCAGTTGGGTCTTGGCAGCTCCACCATGCCGTCAAAAGAGGGAAGCGTGGGGGGTCTCGAGGAGATCACTCGCGGTTGGCCACAGAAATGCCGGGTGGCCAGGCTTCCTCTGTCCAGGGGTCTGACAATAGAAGTCAGACGTGCTGAAGGAGTGTCTTTCTCCACCTTCGGGAGGGTCCGGGGGAGCTCGCGCCACTTAGCGCTCGAGCTCCAGAAGATTCTGGGTCTGCCATTCCTTGACCCCCAGCGCCGTCTCCTCCGACGGCCCTGTGGTTTCACCTGCAGGGCGCCTCCAGGGTTGGGGTCCCCCAACCGTGGGCGCATCTTCCCTGAGCTACTCCCTGAAATAGTCATCCCAGGTCTTGTTCCACCTTGGGCTGGTCTATGGCTCTTCCTCCAGCCGCCTGCAGGTGGCAAGGCGGACTGTAGGCCGATCTCAGTTATGGGGATCACTGGTAGTCGGCCGGCTCGTTGCCGGGGCCGCTCCCCGGGGACCCTCGCCAGGACCCCAGAGACGTCAATCGCCTCCGTCAAGGGCCCCAGGGGCCGCGGCTTGGGGGTGCTTGTGGGCTCGGATGGGGAGTCCGGCAGTAGTAGCTGTTCCAGCATGACGGCCGCAGGGGGCGTGATCGTGGCCTTTGGGGCAGGCAGGGGAGGCGGGGCTAAGGACGCCGAGCCGACTGGGCTCGGCGCCATGTTGGGATCATCAGCCAGCACCCTCTCCATCGGGGCCAGGGGAGCCCGGCGCCCCAATGCCTCCCACGGGTTCCACCACGGCACCGCAGCCACTCAAGCCAAGTCCCCGGCGTTTCCGAGAGGGGGTCATCCTCAGGGCATATCCGGCTGTTCTCCAGGGGCACCACTTGCGGGGCGCCCCCCAAGGTCCCTGCGCGCCACTCCTCCATTCGGTCTCCCGAGGCCTCCCTCTCCTCCGGGCCCGGGCGAAGCGGGTCCAGTCACGGTGGGTCCGGCACTCCATCGGCCGCAGCCCCTCCAGGTCCGAGGCGGAGATCCCGGTGATGTAGGCCATCCTCACCGAAGAGGGACGCCAGCACCAGTCTCAGCTCTCTTACCTCCCCCAGCCCGGCGGCCAGCTGCTCAACCAGCCGGCTGAGGCCGAGGAGGAGAAGGTGAGTAGGACTGTTTGGTTCGGCGTGTTACTGCTTCTTACATAGAAAGTAAGCTCTTCATATCCACGGATTCAACTAACCATGGCTCAAATGTATTCCCGTACCACCAAAATCCCAAAAGCAAACCTTGATTTTGCCATTTTATATATACCATTGAATATAATGGGACTTGGACCATCCATGGATTTTGTCATCCACGGAGGGCTGTGGAATTAAACCCTAATGGATACTAAGGGCCCATTGTTTTTATTTTTTATATATTCATGTCATGAGCCACTTGAGAAACTGCAAGTCACTTCAGGTGTGAGAGAATTGGTTGTCTGCAAGGAAGTTGCACAGGGAACACCTAAATGTTTTACCATCCTGTGGGAGGCTTCTCCCATGTCTCCACATGGGAAGCTGAAGCTGACAGACGGAAGATCATTTGCAACTCATACATGGGAACTGTGTATCTTACCTCCATAGGACAAAGAGCCACAATTTGTCAGTGTCAGTGTCACTGTTCAAACACTGCTCCAAAAGTCATTGCACGAGTATTTGCTTTCGTTTCTAAAGATGGACTAAATTGAGAATTCTGGGCTTGTCCTCTCCTTCTTAGTCTCTCATCTGCAGACGTAAAGGGAATCTGATTTTCTGCTACTAGAAAATCCAGGTCTTGATACTACAGTAAGTAATATCAACTGCCATTGGCGGAATACCGCAGAGCCTTCCAGGTGCTTCGTGTGTATTATCACATTAAGACCAGCCGCGATCCGTTGGAGCAATATTCTTCTTAACTGCATCCAAGTGCGAGAGAACATCTCTTCCAAAGAAGTGAAGCAGGGACTTTCCGGTGTATAGTTTTAAATTGCCTGTTATTGCTTATGTGTAAGTTATATTGATTGTATTGCTTTATTATTTGCGGTTGTGTTGTTTTATTATGTATCATTGGGCTTGGCCTCATGTAAGCCGCCCCGAGTCCCCTTGGGGAGATGGTGGCAGGGTATAAGTGAAGTTTTATTATTATTACTAGCTTGGGGACCCGGCGGTGCCCGGGTTATTTGAGGAAGGCATTGTGTGCCAAGGTTGGTTCCTATTAGATGTTTATGTGGCTTGCAGTGGTCTCAGAGTTCTGAGGCTGGCCAATCAGAGTCCTTTATGCAAATAATCCCATAGTGGCAACCTATTGAAACGCTGTCACATATTCCTTGGCATCTCCACACCTCCCAGAAAATGAACATTCCATTTCCAACAGAAAAAAACTGTCATTTGGCTAACTCAAGCATTCAGTTGCATTCTGTTTTGCTGGCCAATCAGAGTCCTTTATGCAAATAGTTCCTCAGTGGCAACCAATGCCCTCTGTCTGGTGCCTTAGATTGTTGGAGTTCTGAGGCTTGCCAATCTGAGTACTTTATGCAAATAATCCCACAGTAGCAACCAATCGAAATGTTGGCACATATTCCTCCACACATCCCGCCCTCCGCAAACACTGACTTTTATTATATACATTGATTATAGTTCAGTATCTCAGGCACTATCCTAAAGTAGCATTCTTCATGCAAATTGGATAATTAATAGAATATTGCCTACATTTTTCATATATTCAGTGTCCTAATTGCATAATTTTGCTTGGGCAACTTTGAGTGGGAGAATTTCCTAAGATCGGGAAAAAATGGTGATTTACTGATCACATGGTGATGACTGTTTAGCGTTGGGGTATATATGTGAATCTGCATAAAGTGTGTGTGTGTGTGGGGGGGGGGAGATTATATATATATATATGAGCACAGATTCATATATACACACACAGGATGCAAGTATGCATTTTGTGGATGCCTATGTGTTTGTTTGTCTCTGTGGGAAATGGGAATATCAAAGCGTTCCTCTGAGGATATACATATGAAAAATGTATGCCGTTAATGACTTGTTCATGCTTTATATTTACTTATTTCATTTGGCAGCTTTCAGGAGGCCCTGGAGCGCAATTAGTAGGAAGCAATATTAAAGTGCCAAGTATTGACACAGAATCAAATAGCTGGAGAAGGCTCCGTGAAGGAGATCCGCCAGCAACGGACAGCCTACTCACCTCTTAAAAACCCCGCTTTGTTATAAAAGGAAACTGTGATAATTAACATGTCCCTTCGAATGTTCAACCGAAATGTATCCGCCTCATCCGAGCCCATTAGATTCAGTTTTGCCCTCTGGGAAAGAAGGAAAAGCATATTTTCCCCTGCTTTTGTGTTACATTGCCTTAAGTATTTGAAGAGTGCTATCATGTCTCCCCTTTAGTCTTCTCCAGGCGAAATATTTCCTGTTCCTTCAATATGAAGAGTCTGGGAAAGCATTTTGTTCAAATATCGAAGATCTAATTACGGTCCACCGCTCTTCACACTCATATAGCATTTCATGGCAAGAGCTATTAATCTGTATCTACCCAGATCATATATATGTGTTGCGGTTGCTGTGTCCCTTCAAGCCATTTATGGTTTATGGCTGTGGTTCCCAACCTGTGGCCCATGGACCACCAGTGGTTCACAAGAACTAAAATATGGTCCGTGGCCTCATGTTACTACACCGTTGCAACAAAAGTGACTGGTGTCGTGAAAACCTCTTATATACCAGCTAGACCAGGGCGGACTGGCACTGCTTGTGTTATTGGACCTCACAGCAGCGTTCGATACAGTCGATTATGATCTTTTGACCCACCGCCTTGCCGGGGCCAGGGTGGGGGGGGGGACAGTTCTGAATTGGCTGTCTTCCTTCCTCCGGAACCGGCTACAGCGAGTGAGGAGAGGTTAGGTTGTCCCCGGGGGTTCCCCCCTACTTTGTGGGGTCCCCCAGGGGGCAGTCCTATTCCCTCTGTTATTTAACATCTATGTCCGACCACTTGTTCGACTGGTACGTATGTAGCTTTGGGCTGGAGTGTCACCAATATGCTGATGACACCTAGCTCATTCTGGGAATGGAGGGCCGGCCCAAATCTGTACCCGATAATTTCCATCGCTGCCTTGAAGCTGTTACTGGATGGCTGCGAGCCAGCAGGTTGAAGGTGAATCCGGCGAAGACGGAGATCCTGTGGCTTGGTTGTCCGGGCAGTAGGGAGATCCAGCTTCCAACCCTGGACGGCGTGACGCTATGTCCGTCGTCATCAGTAAAAAGTCTTGGTGTCAACTTGACTCTCAACTGTCGATGGAGACACATGTCTCCACCGTCAGTAGAGTAGCGTTTTTTCATCTATGCCAGGCGAGGAAGCTGGCCCCCTATTTGTCCCGCCATGACCTGGCCACAGTGGTCCAAGCTACAGTCATCTCAAGATTAGACTACTGTAACGCTCTTTACATTGGCCTGCCTCTGTTGGTGATCCAGAAACTTAAGCTAGTGCAGAACGCAACAGCTCAACAGCTGGCAGGTGTTCCAATGAGCTGCCACATCACACCCATCTTGCGCGAACTGCACTGGCTCCGAGTGGAATGCCGGATTACCTTCAAAGTGCTGGTATTGACCTTTAAGGCCTTGAATAGTCTGGGGCCAGTGTACCTAAGGGACCGCCTCATCCCATACTGTCCCACTAGACCCCTGCGCTCGGAGACAGAAAGCCTCCTGGTGGTCCCAAGTCCTAAGAGTTACCATCTCACTACAACATGGAGGAGGGCTTTTTATATCATAGCTCCTACCCTGTGGAACGCGTTGCACTCTGAAATCCGTGCTCTTTCAAGTTTGCTGGCTTTTCGGAAGGCATGCAAGACATTATTGTTCCAACAGGCGTTTGGCTCCTAAAAACTGTCAGTCTCTCTGACATTGCATTGTCCTCTCTGATGCTATCTGTATTTTATGGTTGCTGTTTTAATCCTAATAATTTTATGTAGTTGTATATGTTGTTGTTATTGTTGTTCTTGTTGTTTTTATTGTTTGTGAGTTGCCCCGAGCTGAATGGGAGTGGCGACGGATAAATTTGAATAAATAAATAAATAATACTGCCAAGGCTTATTAAATACAGTTTTCTGTGGGCAAGCAGATGGCGACTACCTTACGGCATATGCTCTGTATCAGAAACTAGAGCTCATGTGGTCTATCCAAAGCAATTTTCTGAATCAGCACCTCAAATAACCAAACTAAATCTAAAGTAGACCAAAAACGGACGTGTAACACTTTTGGTACTAATGTTGGAGAGTTGTCCCTGGTCAAAGGTTGGGAACCACTGGTTTATGGCAACGTGAGCCTTCTAACAGGGTTTTTTTTGGCCAGATTTGTTCAAGAGGGGCTTTCGCCTTTGCCTTCCTCTAATGCTGAGAGAGTCACCCACCCGGTGGTTTTCAAACCCTGGTGCAACGCTGAAATGCATGTTGTTTGGCAAACAATCAAAGCTTAAATGTGCTCCTGGTCAATCAAAAGGCAGATCTTGGAAGGAGATTCAGATACACACTAGATGGGTGTTACGGTTCCCTGAAGAGGCAGGTCCACAGCTTGGGACCATTCCTGGGTTCAGCCAAGGCATGCATCACCGTGGCCAGATCTGAGCTTGGAGATCCACGTTTCAGCAGTTTTTATTTATTTATTTCGTGTCAAAAGCATTGGATAAATAAATAAGCACAAAACTGCTAAAATAAAGGGAGCACGAGCTTCTAAATAATTTTAGACCAAAACCAGGCAACAGCTACTGCATTGTCTGTAGCGTTAAACAAGTCTTCCTCTGTGCATGAGGCAGGACATTGTGGCCAAGCACGTAGAGGTGGAGTAGTTTGCTCTGCTCCACAGTCACACAAGGTGGACGACTCTTCTAGGTCGTGCCATTTAGGGTGTCTTTTGATCTGCCAGTTCCACTTCTGAGTCTGTTCAGGGACCTCCAACTTGCCCATTCCTGGTTTGACCTGGAGGAAGACCCTGGGGGGGAGGGGGGATCCAATTGGTATTTCCAGGTTTAGCTGCCCACAGGGATATCCTTGCTGTTGCTAGGGGAACATTCTCATGAAGCTTTTCTTTGATTTGAGTCTACGGGGAGGAGTCTGATAGCCATGCAGAGGGTGACTTTCACAGTGTTCAACCTTATTTCTCTTGCAATTGGCAGCGACTTCCCGTCGCACATCGGGGGTGGGGTGGGGGGTTAAAGCCAGCTAGCTATCAACAGGTGTAGGTTTGAGATGTCCTGTGATTATTCTGCATGTTTTGTTCAATGCTACATTCAACTGCTTCGTGTGGACAGACTTGTGCCAAACAGGGCAGGAATACTCAACAGTTGAGTAAGACAAGGCCAAGGCTGATGTTCTTCTTAATTTGGGGTCTGCGTCCCATGCACTACCAGTAAGTTTCCGCAGAAGGTTATTGCGTGATGCTACTTTTTTGCTTGGTGTTCGCACAGTGTTTCCTAAATCAGTGTGTTCCCAATCAGTGTGCCGTGAGCGATCATCAGGTGTGCCGTGGGAAATTGGAACCTCCAATACCCTTTCTTCCCCCTCCTGTCGAACACTTTTTCTTCTCCACTCGGGCTCCCTTCTTCCCAGCCTCGCTCTGCTCGCTTTGCTCACGCTGTCGCCATTTTGATCTGAGGGGGCAGCGTGAGCATGTTCAGGAGGGGAGGGGGGAGGGAGGAAGACGTGGGGCGAGTCTGCACAATAGCACCCGCACGGGTCACGTCTTCCTCCCCCCTCCCCTCCTGAAGAAGGGAGCCCGAGTGGAGAAGAAAAAGTAAGTGTTCAGCAGGAGGGGAAAGAAAGGGCATGAAGGGGGAGGAAGAGGTCTATGTCAAAAGCTGGCATGGGCAAACTTGGACCTTCCAGGTGTTTTGGACTCCAACTCCCACCAGTCCTAGCAGCCTCAGGCCCTTTTCCTCCCCCCCCCCCTCAGCCACTTGAGCAGGAAAGGGCCTCAGGCTGTTAGGAATGGTGGGAGTTGAAGTCCAAAGAACTCAGAGGGCCAAAGTTTTCCCATGCCTGTTTTAGGGACCTTAAAGTGGTGAGCCTCCTTCCAACATTGTGATTCTGGATAGAAAACAAACAACAACATGACATAACACTGTTTGAGTCCACAGTGCTCTCTGGGTGTAGGTGAACTACAACTTCCAAACTCAAGGTCAATTCCCAAGCAAACCCTTTCAGTACTTTCTGTTGGTAATGAGAGTTCAATATGCCAAGGTTGGTTCAATTCCATTGTTGCAAGAGTTCAGGATGCTCTTTGATTGTGTGTTAACTATAAGTCCCAGAAACTGTAACTCCCAAATGTCAAGGTCTATTTTCCCCAAACTCCATCTGTGTTCACATTTGGGCATATTGAGTATTCATGCCAAGTTTGGTCCTGATCCAACATTGTTTCAGTCCACAGTGCTCTCTGGATGTTGGTGAACTACAACTCCAAAACTCAAGGTTAATGCCCACCAAACCCTTCCAGTATTTTTTGTTGGTCTATTTTGACATTGCTCCCATTTTCAACAACATATCTGTGTGAGATGAGCTTCTCCAACTTGACTGCAATAAAAACTAAACACAGAGAGAGACTGACAGCTGTTGAGCAAGAGATTCGTGTGTGTCTTTCTGCCATTCCTGCCAGGATGTCTATGTTGTGTTCATCGAAACAGGCCCAGGTTTCACACTGAGTGTATAAATACATTTAAAAACATATTAACTATATGTATTACTGTGTTAGAGTGTCATTTTGTGTCATTTTGGTTGGTGGTGTGCACCAGAATTTTGTATATGTAAAAAATGTGCCGCGACTCAAAAAAGGTTGAAAAACACTGTCCTAAATGTTACAATCCAATCTAAGGTGATACCGAGATATTTAGGGTGGGAACAGTGTTTCAGTGGTGACCAGCAGTGTATTTACACAGTAACAGTGAATGTGTCAGCGGCACCTGTTCCGGAAAATGTCTGATCTGGTCACAGTGATCCATGCCTTGGCTACATCCTGTTTGGAATATAATGCTCTCTTATGTGGGCTGAAAAGTACTCAGAGACTATAGTTGGCTGAAAGAATTGCAATCAGAGCATCAGCTGAGGCTGGCCATAGGAAGCACCCAACTCCCTTGTAGGAAGAGCGCTACTGACTGCTGATGTTTCTGGACACAATTCAAAGGATTGGATATGACTCATAAAGCCTTATATGGATCAGGTCCAGGCTATATCTTTCTATAGAAGGCAACTTGAACTCCCAGGTGTTCAAGAGACGCCTTCTCTCTGTCCCAGTACCTTCCAGGCATATTTGATGGGAAAGCAAGAGAGATCCATCTTGGAGGCTGCTCTCAGATCCCTAGGGAAGCAAGCAGGGCTTCCTCATTGCTTCCTTTCTCCCAGCAAAACCTTATTCCTCATTCGATCCGGTTTTTAGGCACTGGCTGTGATACGTTTTTAATGGTGTGGTGTTAATAGTTTCTCTTTGAATGAACTCTAAATTGTTTGAACTCTCTACCTGCTTTAAAATAACACATTCATACGCATATATGTGCCCCCACACATACAGATTCTTTGAACCTCACCCGGCCCGGACACGAAAAGGATTGACAGATCAATAGCTCTTTCTCGATTCTGTAGGTGGTGGTGCATGGCCGTTCTTAGTTGGTGGAGCGATTTGTCTGGTTAAGTCCGATAACGAACGAGACTCTGGCATGCTAACTAGTTATGCGACCCCTGAGCGGTCAGCGTCCAACTTCTTAGAGGGACAAGTGGCGTTCAGCCACCCGAGATTGAGCAATAACAGGTCTGTGATGCCCTTAGATCAGTGTTTCCCAACTCATATAGAAGATATATTGACATTATATAGAACAGTGTTTCCCAACCTTTTTTCAGCTGAGGCACACTTTTAACATTTACAAAATCCTGGGGCACACCACCAACCAAAATGACACAAAATGACATGCTAACACAGTCGTACATATAGTTAATATGTTTTTAAATGTATTTATACACTCAGTGTGAAACCTGGACCTGTTTCGATGAACACAACATAGATATCCTGGCAGGAATGACAGAAAGACACAAACTTCTCACACAGAACTCCCATAACCAAGAGAAAATACTATAAGAGTTTGGTGGGCAATGACCTTGAGTTTTGGAGTTGTAGTTCACCTACATCCAGAGAGCACTCTGGACTCAAACAATGTTGGACCAGGACCAAACTTGGCATGAATACTCAATATGGCCAAAAGTGAACACAGATGGAGTTTGGGGAAAATAGACAAGGAGCCAGAGGGAGGCAGAGAGCGGTTTCACGCTCACTGAAGAGGAGGGGAGGAGCGGGGCCCTGCGGAGGGAGGCTTGGGGAAACAGAGGAGATGCCTCTCGGGGGCTACCTGCTTCCAAACCACGGTTTGGAAGCAGCCAGGCCTCAAGATTTCCTCCATTTCCCCAGGTCTCCCTCACAAGTGGAGGGAGAGCCTGGGGAACAGGCCCTGTGGGGAGCCGTTCTCCTGGTTCGTGGCTCTGCCGGGCTCAGCGGAGCCGCGAACCAGGAGAAAGGCACCCCGAGGTGCCCAGGTTCCCGCCTCCTCCGAAAGTGAGCCCACAGGATAGACTCTATCCTCTGGGCTCACTTCTGGAGGAGAGTGTCGCCCGGCCCCTCCCCTCCTGAGCCTTCCCTGCCTCTCTAGGTCCTAGAGAGGGTTGTGTTTCCCAACTGCTGTTCCGCGATCAGCTGGTGTGCCGCGGGAAAACCTCGTAGGGGGAAGAAAGGGGGAGAGGTTTTTCTCGCGGCACACCAGCTGATTGCTCATGGAACACTAGTGTGCCACGGCACACTGGTTGGGAAACACTGCCTTAGATGTCCGGGGCTGCACACGCGCTACACTGACTGGCTCAGCGTGTGACTACCCTACGCCGACAGGTGCGAGTAACCCGTTGAACCCCATTCGTGATGGGAATCAGGGATTGCAATTATTCCCCATGAACGAGGAATTCACAGTAAGTGCGGGTCATAAGCTCGCGTTGATTAAGTCGTTTTAGCCACCCCAAGCCACTGGGAGTGGCGGCGAAAAAAATTCGAATAAATAAATAAATAAACCTTGTTTAAAAAAAACTTGCAAGCCACCCTGAATTCCAGTATTGGGGAAAGAAGAAGATGAATGAATGAAATAAAAACAATGTATTGTCGAAGGCTGTCATTATAGGAATCTTGATTGATTCTTGTCTGAAATTCCCGTTTTTTTTAGTGTTGTTCTTTATTTACCATGTCAGACTACACAGAAAAGCCATTGAAATCAACAAGCATGTGGACAATTTCAACAGAAAGGAGAAAACCATGAAAATGAACAAAATCTGGCTACCAGTGTTTACCAGCTAATGTTTGGCCTGTGGCCACTTGCAACAGTCACACTTGCCTCAAACCAGGCCTGGCCAAACTTCCTTAAGCGGCTTAAGCGGCTGAGGGGAAAAGGAAAAGGCCTGAGGCTGTTAGGAATTGTGGGAGTTGGAGTCCAAAACACCTGGAGGGCCGAAGTTTGCCCAGACCTGCCTCAAACAGACAAGAGTTCTTTCTCCCACTCCAAACATTCCAGATATATAAACCACATTTGCCTGGTTTCCAACAAACCTCACAACCTCTGAGAATGCCTGCCATAGATGCAGATGAAACATCATGAGAGAATGCTTCTGGAACATGGCCACGCAGCCCAGAAAACTCTCAGCTACCCAAAAACATTGTTAAGCACCACATGTATTAATATCGGCACAAAACTCACTATCACGCAGATAACTACGTTAAGGCTGTTGAGGCAAAAGCAACCAAAAGTCTTGTTGCCACCTAAAGACTAACAGATTTATTATGGCATAAGCTTTCATGGACTAGAACTTACTCCATTTACTTTACTTTATTTATTTACTAGCTTGGGGACCCGGCCCTGCCCGGGTTATTTGTGAAGTGCAGCAGGATGTAGAGTGGGTCATGGGGGCTCTGTGTGCCAAGTTTGGTCTTGATCCATCATTATTGGGAGTTGCAGTGGTATCATGAAATTACTGAAGGTAGTGCAAGTCCCATCATCTCTGCCCCCAAAGTGTAGTAGGATGTAGATTGGGTCATGGGGGCTCTGTGTGCTAAGTTTGGTCTGTATTGGTGAATGGATGAGGGATGCATTCTTTTTCGGAAGTGAGTGAAGGTACTTCAAGTCCCATCATCCGTGGTCCGTCTCACAGTAAACTGCACCAGGCTGTAGAGTGGGTCATGAGGGCTCTGTGTGCCAGATTTGGTGTTGATCAGTCATTGGATTAGGTTTGTAGCAGGATTGGGAAGTGAGGGAAGGTACTGCAAGTCCCATCATCCATGTTCTCTCCCCCTCCAAACTTCAGTAGGATGTAGAGTGGGTCACTGGGGCTCTGTGTGCCAAGTGTGGACTTTCTCGGTGTTGTTTGGGGGCCACAGTAGTCTGTGGGAACAGAGGGTGTGAAAATACTACAAATTCCATCATCCATTGTCAGTCCTCCCCGAACCTCACCAGGACGTGAAGGCAGTCATGGGGTTATGTGTGCCAAGTTTGGTCTCAATCGGTAATTGGATGAGGGTCGCAGCAGACTTGGGAAGTGAGTAGAGGTACTTCAAGTCCCATCATCCATGGTCCACCCCTCCTCCAAACTGCACCAGAATGTAGAGTGGGTCATGAGGGCTCTGTGTGGCAAGTTTGGTGTTGATCAATCATAGGATTAGGTTTGTAGCAGTCTTGGAAAGTGAGGGAAGGTACTGCAAGACCCATCATCCATGTTCTGTCCCCTCCAAACTTCAGTAGGATGTGGACTGGGTCACTGGGGCTCTGTGTGCCAAGTGTGGTCTTTATCAGTGTTTGTTGGGGGCCACAGTGGTCTGTGGGAACAGAGGGTGTAAAAGTACTACAAATCCCATCATCCATTGTCAGTCCTCCCCCCAAACCTCACCAGGACGTGAAGGCAGTCATGGGGGTTATGTGTGCCAAGTTTGGTCTCGATCAGTGATTGGATGAGGGTTGCAGCGGACGTGGGAAGTGAGTAGAGGCACTTCAAGTCCCATCATCCATGGTCCACCCTCCTCCGAACTGCACCAGGACGTAGAGTGGGTCATGGGGGCTGTGTGTGCTGAGTGTGGTCTGTATTGGTCCTTTTTGGTGGCCTCAGTGGTCTGTGGGAACCAAAGTGTTGGAAAGTACTACAAATCCCATAATCCATGGGTCATGTCCCCCGACCCGCGCCAGGACGTAAAGGGGGTTAGGGAGGTTATGTGTACCAAGTTTGGTGCAGGTCCATCACCCGCGCTGGTCGCTGTGGCCTGTGAAAGTGGCTGCCACATATCCGCCCTGGCCTGTGAAAGTGGCTGCCACATATCCGCCCTGGCCTGTGAAAGTGGCTGCCATATATCCACCCTGGCCTGTGAAAGTGGCTGCCACATATCCGCCCTGGCCTGTGAAAGTGGCTGCCACATATTCGCCCTGGCCTGTGAAAGTGGCTGCCACATATCCGCCCTGGCCTGTGAAAGTGGCTGCTTCCGCCCTTCTGCCCTCCCGCCCTCCGCATACACACATACAAACATTCCGTTTTATAAAGGTATACAGATACAGATATTCCACTCTTCTCACCCCGAAGGGGACTCAGAGCGGATTACAGGTACACATACTTAGTAGACAATCTCTGCCGTTTCCACATATACACATATAGACGAACAGAGGCAAACTCTGGCCACCAGGGGGAGCTGACGCACTCCTCATCTCTCAGCGTGCCCAGCGTCCCTTGTTGTTCCTTCCGCATTCCTCAGCATTCCTGGAGTTCTTTAATGGCCTCATAATTCAGTCAAAATTTGCCTCCCCGCTTAATGTGGTACCTTTATTTCCTACTTGACAGATGCAACTGTCTTTCGGGCTGCAAAGGTCAACAGCAGGCTACACTTAAAGGTCGAGCACCCACCTCGACCCGGGCAGGCCTCAAACTCAGGACCTACTGGTCAGAGAGATCTTACACAGCTGACATTTAGCCAGCTGCGCCACATTCCCAGTCTGATGCATAATAATAAATCAATTATTTGTCTGAAATGAGCAGTTACAAAAGCTTACAATAAGGCTACGAAAGCATGGCCATTAACTTAAAACACAGATTCAGCTAGTTTTGATTTAAATATGTGCTTAAAAACTAATTAACTTGTCTGTTTTTCCTGCTTGCAGCATTCCGGTAGTCTTGATTTAACAACGTGATGTTTTTCTTCCACACACTAATGGGAGGAACACAGCACAAAAGACTGCTTTAAAAATAGCAACAGCAAAGGGATTGAGGTGGCAGTTACTTTGCACATACAGCCACTGAAGTTTCACAAGGACTTCCATAATGTTTATTGGAGTGTTGGGTGGAGAAGGAAGAGCCTATCCACGCTCTACAAAACTGCCATTACTCAAGACCTGTTGCACACTCTTGGTATCACCTTAAAGGATTCAGGTCATGATGCAGAAGAACGGCTCTCAATGGGACCGAAGGAGAGGCCCAACTCCAGTTAAGGATGTTCGAGGTGGAAAACCGGAGTGCCATCAAATGCCCAAGTTGCTGACATTTAAAGTCTAGGCTCAACCCACAAAATAAAACGCAAGCATGAAAGGATTATTTAATTATTTACGGTACTTCATTTATATTTCGCCCTTTTCACCCTGCAGGGAACTCAGGGCGGATTACAATGTACACATTACATTTAGACACACAAACACACAAGATAGACAGAGGCAATTTAACATCTGGCCACCAGGGGGAGCTGTCGCACTCCTTCATACCTCAGCGTGTTTTCTGGAGATCTTTTTTATGGCCTCGTAAATCAGTTGAATTTAGCCTCCCAACTAAGTGGTACCTTAATATTTGACAGATGCAACTGTCTTTCGGGTTGCAAAGGTCGACAACAGGCTACACAATAGGTCGAGAGCCCACCTCGACCCGGGCAGGCCTCGAGCTCATGACCATCTGGTCAGTAGAGATCTTATGCAGCCGACACCCAGCCAGCTGCGCCACGTTCCCGATAATAAGATCAGTCTGTGTCCATACCCTGATCACTTATTAGCTGCAGATTGATTTGGATACCTTGACTGACTGAGGATTACTTCCCTGATTGGCCAAAGAACACTTCCTTTTGCTCTTTTATCTGTCTTCTCAGTAAAAAAAAAATGCAACCACTTCACACAGTTGCACTTATTTCACATGCCAGTAATGCAATGCTCAAGATCCTGCAAGGAAGAGTCCAGCAATACATAGAGAGAGTTGCCAGATGTACAAGCTGGGTTTAGAAAAGGCAGAGGAACGAGAGACCAATTGCCAATATCCACTGGATAATGGAGAACGGCAGGGAGTTTCAGAAAAACAACTCTTTCTGTTTTATTGACTATTCTAAAGCCTTCCACTGTGTGGATCATAATAAATTGTGGGAAGTTCTTGATGGTCTGGGGATCCCAAGCCACCTTGTCTGTCTCCTGAGGAATCTGTATAAGGACCAAGTAGCAACAGTAAGAACTGACCATGGAAAAACAGACTGGTTCAAGATTGGGGAAGACGTACGGCAGGGCTGTCTACTCTCCCCCTACTTATTTAACTTGTATGAAGAACACATCATGTGACGTGCGGGGCTTGATGAATCCAAGGTTGGGGTTAAAATTGCTGGAAGAAACATTAAGAACCTTAGATATGCTGATGATACCACTTTGATGGCTGAAAGTGAGGAGGCGCTAAGGAGTCTTTTAACCCAGTGTTTTTCGACCTTTTTTGAGCCGCGGCACACTTTGTACATTTACAACATCCTGGGGCACACCACCAACCAAAATGACACAAAATGACACTCTAACACAGTAATACATATAGTTAATATGTTTTTAAATGTATTCATACACTCAGTGTGAAACCTGGGCCTGTTTTGATGAACACAACATAGACATCCTGGCAGGAATGGCAGAAAGACACACACGAAGGTCTTGCTCAACAGCTGTCAGTCATGGGAAAACTTCGGCCCTCTGGGTGCTTTGGACGTCAACTCCCACCATTCCTAACAGTCTGAGGCCCTTTCCTGCTTAAGTGGCTGAGGGGGGGGGGGGGAAAAGGGCCTGAGGCTGCTAGGAATGGTGGGAGTTGGAGTCCAAAACACCTGAAAGGTCCAACTTTGCCCATGTCAGCTTTTGATTCCATCGCCACATGGATCTTCAGCCTCTGGCGGTTTGAATATATGTGATTATCTACGTGATTTTCTACCTTGTCGCTATGATTATGGTGATGCTTCTTTAAATTGTCCGCAAACTGACTGTGTTATTGTGCGGATCCCGGAACTGACAATGGATAACATCGTGAGGATACACTTTGTTTTTTGCACTCACTTCCGTGATTTCATCAAATATCGTGAGTTTTCCATAGAGGAGCACTCCGTGAACTCACTATTTCCTGGTTCGCAACTCCTCCGCTCTCTGTGGCGACCACGGCAAACTACCTTATGTAAGACTTTTGATTTCCTCCAGCAAGATTGAGTACTTTGAATGTGTTTTTTGTGTATGATTATGTATGATTAATTGGGCATTTTGTACTGTGACGTAGCAGCGCTCCTTTAATAAGTAAGGGTATTGGAGGTTCCAATTTCCCAGGCACCCCTGATGATTGCTTACAGCACACTAGTGTGCCCCAGCACACTGGTTGGGAAACACTGTTCTAACCAATATGAAAGAAGAACGTGCAAAAGCTGGGCTGTAGTATCCAAAACAACTACAACAACAAAAAACAACCCACCAATAACAAGATGATGGCAACTACTGATTGATAACTGGCAAATCGAGGGATACAACTTGAATCCAGTGACAGACTTTGCATTTCTAGGTGCAAAGATTACTGTAGACACAGACTGCAGCCAGGAAACCAAAAGACGTTTCCTTCTTGGGAGGAGAGCAATGTCCAATCTCGATAAAAGAGTGAAGAGTAGAGACATCACACTGACAACGAAGATCCGCATAGTCAAAGCGGATTCTTGAGTAAGAAAAGTGACCAAGCAAATCTTTAGGAAGAGTTGTGATACAATGATTCCACTCTCGAGATTCCAGCTGCTGGGTATTTCCTCAGGAGGAACCTTTCCTTTCAGGCCCATACAGTTTGAAAGGGTGACTGGAAAACGTAACGCTGGGCCCTCAGAGATGGCTGTTCAAAGGCTGACCCAGATATGTGCTCATTGAGCTCATGGGAAAACAAGATCATCTCCTGCCATCTCTCTGGTGACTCTCCTTGGGGAGAGATGAAAATCAAAGGAGACTGGCAGCTACTGATACTAGCTAGCTACAAGTGGATAACTGAAATAAAACACAAAATTACTATTTCTCTTCTGCTGGAAGTGGGATGAAATGTACCATCAAGCCCCACTTTAACACGGAGCGTTGGAAACACCAGACTTTAAAAGATATCTTGGCGTACAAGTAATATTGCCATTTTTTCGTCTTTCACAACCTTCCTTTGGCTTCCCATAATTAAAAGAGACAGTGGCCCAGAAAGATAAAAGGAGTGCCAGGATTCCTGCTGCTGTGCATTAACTAGTCAACCTGCATGACGTCACTGTTACCTGGAAATGGAATCTCTTCCTCACTGACTGGGACACCGTGACTACTACAGACCCATCACTCCCAGGGCTGTTCCTGAAGGCAAGGGCTCATTGCAGTGATAATAAAGAATAATAATAATAACTTTTTTTTTATCCTGCCACCATCTCTCCGAAGGGGCTCGGGGTGGCTTACATGGGGACTAGCCTAATCAAACTTAGATTAAAACATAAAAAACATAACACAATAAAGTTTATTAAAAGCAACATCATAAACAACATAAAATAACATCAACAACAGCCAATAGCCTGACAAAGTAATCAAATATTAAACTCGGATGAGCAGGCACTTGTGCAATAAAGTTGTAAGGACAGGGCAGTTGGAAAAAGTGCAGGAGACAGATGATAAATTAGGTCTCTCGGCATTACTTCGCGAACTAAGATTCTTAGGAAGGACTCATCCCATGCTTTTTACAAGCGCGCTGATGACTAAAAAGGCCAATCTGAGATAGGTACGTTCGGTTGCAGAAAGCACAGCAGAATGTCTCCTTGGGTGATGTTGTTTCCAAGTTGCGGTTCTTTCTGCATTGTCGTTTCTCTTCGAGACCCATTCGGGTCTTCTCGAAAAAGGCCGCAGCATTGTGGATAGTGCGTCTCCATGCCTCCCGATGTGAGGCCAGGGTGGACCATTGTTGGTGAGCAATCTGGCCAAGCCTGAGATGTTGTTTCAGGGAGTCCTTATATCTCTTTTTGGGGGCACCTCTCTTGCACTGACCTGTGGTGAGTTCACCATAGAGTAGTATCTTTGGGAGGCGGTGGTCCTCCATCCTAGAGACGTGCCCTGCCCAGCGCAGCTGTGTTCTCAATAGCATGGCCTCAATGCTGGTGATCCCTGCTTGCTCAAGGACAGCAACATTCGTCACATAGTCGGTCTAGTGTATATTTAGGATTGTGTGAAGACAGCGCTGATGGAAGCGTTCGAGGAGTCGTAGGTGTTGGCGATAGGTGACCCATGTTTCAGACCCATAGAGGAAAATAGACAGCACGATAGCCCTGTACACACTGATTTTGGTGATTTGCCTCAGGTGCTTGTTGCTCCAGACTCTTTTGTGAAACCTTCCAAATGCACTATATGCCTTTGCTAATCTGTGATCTATCTCTTTGTCAATCTTGGCGTCTGAAGAGATGATGCTTCCCAGGTAGGTGAACTGCTGAATGGACTTAAGCACAGTTTTGCCTATGCTGACGTGGAGATGATGGTGTTCTTCCTGTGGTGCGGGCTGGAAGAGGACTTCCGTTTTCTTCAGGCTGACTTCCAGCCCAAACAGGTTTGCAGCTGCTGCAAAGCAGGATGTTAGAAGGGTAACATCAGTTAGAACACTACAAGGGGCGTCCATTAAAGATTTCCTGTGACCCACTTCTATTTATCACAGGATGCTGAAACTGCACATGTGTAATGATATAAGTTTCTATAGGTTATGTGCCAGTTTACAACTCACAACTGATAATGGTCTTGATTTTACAGGTGCTGAAGTGGTGTGAGCTTTGATACCCAGTGGAACACAGAGCAGTTCTCAAGTTCCTTTCCTTGAAAGGTCACTCAAGGAGACATTTGATGAAATGAAAGATATCTCTGGTAATTCCCCATCATATGATGGAGTCAAGAACTGGCATCGTCAATTCAAATGTGGTCAGACTTTGGTGCAAACAGCTCCAATTGCAGGGTGACTCCACTCTGCTATTGATGACCACACCATGCAGGAAGTGGAGGTTGCCATTTTGGAAAATCTCCACGTAACCGTTCGCCACCTAGCCCAAAATGTCAGGAATAGTGTGGGTTCCGTGGAAAAAAATCCCCCAAGACCATCTTCACATACATAAGGTATCCATTTGCTGGGTCCCCTGGCTGCTCACACCTTTCCAGAAGTAGGGACAAGCCAAAAGCTCTCAGGCTCTATTGACAATGATGTGCCATGGAAACCAGGAGGACTTTTTCAACAGACTGATCGCACAGGGTGAAAGATGGCCCCAGCACTATGAAAAAATTACCCAAGACCATCTTCACATGCATAAGGTATCCATTTGCTGGGTTCCCCGGCTGCTCACAC
The DNA here is from genome assembly GCA_030556195.1 of Anolis apletophallus. Taxonomy (NCBI): domain Eukaryota; kingdom Metazoa; phylum Chordata; class Lepidosauria; order Squamata; family Anolidae; genus Anolis; species Anolis apletophallus. The sequence goes on from JARBWK010000013.1 coordinate 10,149,457, forward strand.
CTTTCCAGATGCAGAAACGAGCCAAAAGCTCTCAGGCTCTATTTATTTATTTATTTGTTCAATTTAATATATTGCTCTCTCTGGAGTCCAGAGCGGTTTACAGAGTTAAAATAGCAGATAAAACACATAAAAACACAATAAAACAATTTAAAACCCACCAATTCAACCCTATTCCCAGCAAAACTGCAATAAGACAGCAGAAATGCGATGGCAGTGGCACAACAGAGTGATGATGATGACGGGCACTGGTTATGGGCCAAATGCCTGTCTAAATAGCCAGATCTTAACGGCTCTGCGAAACGCCATCAGGTCCCGGATGACTCGTATCTCCTCAGGGAAGGTGTTCCACAAGGTTGGCGCGGCTACGGCGAACGCCCTCTGCCGCGTACTAGAGAGTCTGTAGACCTTAATGCCAGGCACCACCAGTAAATTGAGCCCCTCTGAGCGCATATTGACAATGATGTGCCATGGAAACCAGGAGGACCTTTTCAACAGACTGATCACACAGGGTGAAAGCTGGGCCCACCACTATGAAAAAATCACCCAAGACCATCTTCACGTGCATAAGGTATCTGCTTGCTGGGTCCCCCGGGTGCTCATACATTTCCAGAAGCATCCCTGCATTACTAGAATCGCCACTTCCTTTAAGGATCTCAATGATTGAAGTTCATATACGAAGAGAGCAAGAGTTGTAAAGCAGTATAGTCATACAAACACACAATACTGCATCATCTCAGAAGAGGAATCCTGCCACGGTAAAGGCGGAGAATGACAACAATGCATGTTATGCGACAATACATGACTGATTCTTAAGATTCTTGGAGAGACTCTGACTCACTGAGGTGCAAAACTCCTGCTGGTAACATCTGGCAGACTGTGAAACCTGTGATATTAATTTATACCCTGCCTTTTCCCAGTCTGTGACTGAAGGTAGCTTCCAGAAGCATGAACACAAGCAGTGCTCTACGTTAGCTCACACAAACACACAGCTTTAACCCAATTATTAAAAGTTTGGAATGAAGGCATGGCCTCCTCCTCCATCCAGTGATTCAAATCTATCCACTTATTTTGTTTAAAAGATAACAAAGTGTAAAGAGATATAAGTCAATGATCTCTGTGGTATTTCAGTTTGCCTCATCCAACTGCCATTCTATGAGGGCGGATCAATAAGTCTGTGACTTTTTGAATTTCCCGCCTCTTAACTGAAAGGGCAACACTGCTCCTGTCAACAGGCACCTGTCAGTTGACTCCTGTCAAAATTTGAACAAGCTGCGTCATTTAGTTTGTGTTTGACAGCCACTGATAGCAGACTACCGCCTGATTTGAGGAGAAAATGGGAAAAAGGGTATTTCGGGTGATCATTAAGCATTATTTTTTGCGGAAAAAAGCCATCACTCAAACCAAGGCTAAGCTTGATAAATATGATGGGGACTCTGTACCATCAATTTCAATGGTAAAAAAGTTGTTTACTGAATATCGTTGTGGCCGTACAAGCACGGAAGATGCAGACCATTCTGGACACCCAGTTGAGGTCTCTACACCCGAAACAATTGAAAAAAATCACGATATGGTGTTGGCCGATCAGAGAGTGAAAGTGTGAGAGATTGTGGAAGCCATAGGCATCTCACGTGGCTCAGTGGTTTCAATTTTAAATGATCACTTGGGTATGAGAAAGCTTTCTGCAAGATGGGTGCCGCGTTTGCTCACAATCGATTACAAATGCAATCGTGTGACAATTTCGCAGGAGTGTTTGGCGTTGTTCAACCGCAATATGGATGCGTTTTTGCGCTGTTTCGTAACCGTGGACAAAACATGGATCCACCACAACACACCAGAGACCAAACAGCAGTCAAAACAGTGGGTTTCTCAGGGTGAATCGGCGCCAAAGAAGGCCAAGGTGGGTTTGTCAGCCAATAAAGTCATGTCGACCGTTTTTTGGGATGCATGCAGTATAATCCACATTGACTACCTTCAAAAGGGTAAAACAATCAATGGCAAATATTATGCCAACTTATTGGGTCGATTTAATGATTTGAAGGGAAAAAACGCCCGTATTTGGCCAAGTAAAAAGTTCTTTTGCACCAGGACAATGCAAGGGTGCACACATGTGCAGTTGCCATGACAATAATCCATGAATTGGGATACGAATTGCTCCCTCATCCACCCTACTCTCCGGATTTAGCCCCAAGCGACTATTTCTTGTTTCCAAACCTGAAGAAATGGCTCGGCGGAAAGAGATTTGACTCCAACAATGAAATCATCTCACAAACAAATACCTATTTTGATGATCTCGGTAAATCTTATTTTTTGGAAGGGATAAAAAACTTGCAGAAACATTGGACAAAGTGTATAGAGCTCAAAGGAGACAACGTTGAAAAATAAAATAATTGTTTATCCAAAAACCTGTGATTCATGCAAAAAGTCACAGACTTATTGACCCGTCCTCGTACTTGTAAGTCTCTGATTTAAGAACAGGACAGGGTTCTTCTCAAGAAGAAATTGGCATGGGTTACATACTCTGCCTAAATCCCAAATTCTGCCACAAACACGCTTCAAAAAGGCACAGGCTTTTACACATAAATAAAACAATTAAGAGTCTTTTTGCACCATCTGTGTGTTGCTGACAATGATTTCACTGTGCACTCTTTCAAGCGAGGCTCGCACACACGTCGATACACAAGCGGAGTATGAACACCACAGTAAGAGACTGCACCAAAATCCTGCCCTTCAAACACAAACAGGCTAAGGCTAAGCTAAAGAGCAGAAGCCAGAAGTCAGCTAAGGCTGGAGGACAAAACAGGCATTTTCCTGCCCAAGCATGTCCAGCTATTGCTACTCGCTAAGGCAGAGTTTCTCAACCTTCCTAAAGCCACAACCCTTTAATGCAGTTCCTTATGTTGTGGTGACCCTCAACCATACAATTATTTTAGTTGCTACTTCATAACTGTAATTTTGCTACTGTTCTGAAACGTCATGTAAATATCAGATATGCAGAATATATTTTCATTCACTGCACCAAATTTGGCACAAATATCCAATATGCCCAAATTTGAGTACTGGTGGGGTTGGGGTGGGGATTGATTCTGTCATTTGAAAGTTGTAGTTGTTGGGATTTATAGTTCACCTACAATCAAAGAGCATTCTGAACTCCATCAATGATGGAATTGAACCAACTTTGGCACACAGAACTCCCATGACAAACAGAAAATACAGGAAGGGTTTGGTGGGCATTGAGCTTGAGTTTTGGAATTGTAGTTCACCTACATGCAGAGGGTTTTCAGCCCCCCCCCCCAATTCTCAGGGTGGTTCACAAGAAGGTCTTACTGGGACGTGGCGCAGTGGTGTCCTTGTCTGCGCCTGGGCCCTCGGCGCACTCTCTTTCCTTTTCAGTGCTCTTGGTTTCAGCCTTTGATGCCGGGAGAGGAAGGGGAGTGAACCTTTGGTGCCCAGGCGCCAAAGAGGATGCTGCTGCACCATTCAGAGGCCGCAATAGGCCTTCGTGCCTGTGCACTCGGCAAGCCTTTGCTCCTGTGCATTGAAGTCTCATCACACCCGTGGCTGGGAGTGAAGTGCGTTGAGCCCATCGGCTGCCTTCTAGGACTCTCTAGATCCAAATAAACATCAACTTCCATCTGAAAAGGGGCAATCATTCCCCAATCCCTGCCTCTATGCATAGTTAGGCACATTGACTCTATGTGCTAAGTTTAGTTGAAATCCAGCTTTGTTTTCGAACTGCTAGGTTGGCAGAAGCTGGGGCTAACAGCAGGAGCTCACCCCATTCCCTGGATTCAAACCGCCAACCTTACAGTCAACAAGTTCAGCAGCTCAGTGGCTTAACCCGCTGTGCCACCAGGGGACCCCTATCCCAGGATAATATTCATTTATCTACGTATGTGATATTGGGAAACACTGCGACAGGGCTTCTTAAACCTTTCTACTTGGGACTCCTTTTGGCCTGAGAAATGTTCGTGTGAGCTTGGATACATAACTATATGAAACAAGCATTTTAAAAAACCAACATTTGCTGATAGCAAATCTGCATTTCCAAAGCTTGCTAAACAAGCCAATGGGAAAAGACAGTGGAAGCACAAGTGGCCAATCTCCATTGCCTAACCATTGCCCGACACGCTCAATACACAAGGAGCTGAGTTAATGTTAAGTGCCATCATTATCGAAGCACGCTCCACACTGCTTTACTTTGAAATCTCCCCAATATTCTCTCTGCCTGAGAAACATTTTGTCAACGATGCTCCCCAGTTTTCTGTGGCAGATTTGCAGTGCCGCTGTCAAGCTGTGTGCCGTGTTTAGGAGACGCAACCTGTGCTTTTATGCCGCTGTGAAAAGTTGACAACATGCCAGGTGCTGTTTCTCTTGATGGCAGTGAAGAGCCAAAGCCACACCACTAAAGTTCATGTGGTTTTTCCAGAATGGAACCTGGCCAGAGCCAAGAAGGGGGCTGGCTGGTTTTGAATATATTTGCATAAAAACACATGTACATGCTTTAATTGATTTTCTTCTGTTTTGTTTCCCATGCCTCATGCATCAGTTCTCGTTCTCTATATCAGGGCTGGCCAGGAAGTCGATCACGATCGACCAGTCAATCCCGGGACTGAAGGAGGTCGATCCCAGGATGGGGCACTTCTAAGAGGGGGGCGGAGCCAGGCCGCGCCAAGCCCAGCCCCCTCCCCCGGCTTCGGCACTCCCAGCAGCTTCTCCAGGCTTGAGGATGGCAGTGCCAAGCCAGTGGTGGCCATCCTCAAGGCTGGAGAAGCTGCTGGGAGCTCCAAAGCCAGAGTGGAGGGGCGGGGCTTGGCGTGTGGCTGGCTCCGCCCTCTGGCTTCCGCAGTACCAGCAGCTTCTCCAGGCTTGAGGATGGCAATGCCAAGCCAGTGGTGGCATAGCTAGCACAAGGCTGGCTTGGCACTGCCATCCTCAAGCCTGGAGAAGCTGCTGGTAGAGCTGAAGCCAGAGGGGGACGGAGCCAAGTTGTGCCAAGCCCCGCCCCTCCCCTCTCCCAGCCTTGAGGAGGTAGGTAGATCGTTCTGACTTGGTTTTATTATAAGTAGCTCCCAAGCTGAAAAAGTGTGGGCACCCCTGGTCTATATTGTTTAAATTGAATTTAACTGAAGGCTGTTCTGAGATCCTATGAGCAGGATAACAATATTTAAATAAGTGAATTTAAAATATAACTAGCTTGGGTACTCGGCGATAACTGGGTTATTTGAAAAGGTCATTTTTTGTTTTACAAAATGCATAAGTGAACTACAACTCACATCATGCTGGGTGAATCCCCTGAAACTCCATCAGGATTTAAAGTTTGTCATGTTGGTCAAGTTTGCTCTCTAGATCAGGCATCCTCAAACTGCGGCCCGCCAGCTGTTTGGGCCTCCAAATCCCAGAAGCCCTAACAAGCTTGTTCAATTGTCAGGAATTCTGGAAGTTGAAGATCCAAATAGCTGGAGAGCCACAGTTTGAGGATGCCTCCTCTAGATGCATCATCAACAGGGTCCATGTGGCCCCTGGCTGCAGGATGAACTACAGCTCCCACCACCATGGGTCGGTCCCCCCCCCAAAAAAAACCCTCCAATATGTTCAGTTGGTCATGGGGGTTCTGTGTGCCAAGTTTGATCCCAGTCTGTTGTCGGTGGTGGTCACAGTGTCTCCAGAGGTAGGTGAACTACAACACCCAGAAATAAAAGTCAGTTCCTCCCAAACACCTCCAGTATGTTAGGTTGGTCATAATAATAATATAATAAAACTTTATTTATACCCCGCCACCATCTTCCCGAAGGGACTCGGGGCGGCTTACATGAGGCCAAGTCCGTCAAATACAAAATACAACACAGCAATGCATCAACAAAACAAGCAAGCAAAAACAATATAAATAATATAACTAAACATAAAGCAATAGCACAGAAGAGAGTCATGTGGGTTCTGTGTGCCAAGTTAGGTCCAGGTCCATCATTGGTGGGGATCAGAGTGCTCTTTGATTGCAGGTGAACTATAAATCCCAGTACCTACAACTCCTGAATGTCAAGCCCAATTCCCCCCAAACCCATCCAGTATGTTCAGTTGGTCAAGGGGGTTCTGTGTGCCAAGTTAGGTCCAGGTCCATTGGTGGTGGGGATCAGAGTGCTCTTTGATTGCAGGTGAACTATAAATCCCAGTACCTACAACTCCTGAATGTTGAGCCCAATTCCCCCAAAATCCCTCCAGGATGCTCTGTTGGTCATGGGGGTTCTGTGTGCCAAATATAGTCCAGGTCCATTGTCATTAGGGGTTATAGTGCTGTGTCTTGATGCATCATGTTGAATCAGTCCCCTAAACCAGTATGTTTAGTTGCTGATCAATTCCGCTGTTTGCTGTGTGCCATAGGAAAGGATAGGAAAGGGTTAAGGGAGAGGCAGTGGGCAGAGTCTTTCAAATTCCACACCAATGGAGAGAGAAAGGAACACTGGAGGTGTTTTGGGGGGAAAATTGTCCCTGTATGGCAGGCTTCACTTGGGTCATGGGCAGTATGGTGTTTGTGAAGAACACTGGCAGGGCTCTTGGACATGTTCATGGCACTCGCTATAACCTGCAATGGCAATGGACGGAGGGCCATTGGTGGCCATTTCCGCTACTTTGGCAGCCATCTCTCCACAGAAGTCAACACTGACACTGAAATATAACACCGCCCGAGCTTCATTTTCCAAATGAAGCAAAGAGTGTTTGAGGATAAGGACATTTGTAGGGAGACCAAGGTGCTAGTTTATAAAGCTATTGTCCTCCCATCCATCCTATACGCCTGCGAAATATGGACTGCCTACAGATGTCACACTCAACTCCTGGAATGATTCCATTAGTGCTGCTTCCAAAAACGGCCTGCAAATCTCTTGGAAAAGCAGGTGGACAAATGTCAGCGTGCTGGAAGAAACAAAGACCAAAAGCGATGCTCTTACACCATCAACTCCGCTGGACTGGCCACGTTGTCTGGATGCCCGATCACCCTCTCCCAAAGCAGTTACTCTACTCCCAACTCAAGAACGGCAAATGGACAGGAAAAGAGATTGAAAGATGGGCTTTAAGCCAACCTTAAAAACTGTGGCATAGACACTGAGAACTGGGAAGCCCTGGCCCTTGAGCACTCTAACTGGAGGTCAGTTGTGACCAACAGTGCTGTGGAACTCAAAGAGGCACAAATGGAGGGCAAAAGGGAGAAACGTGCCAAGAGGAAGGTGCGTCAAGCCAACCCTGACCGGGACCGCCTTCCACCTGGAAATTGATGTCCTCACTGTGGAAGAACATGCAGGTCAATAGGGCTACACAATCACCTAAGTCAGGGGTGCTCATTAGGTAGATCGCGATCTACTGGTAAATCGTGTAGGGTGTGCTGGTAGATCGCAGGCAGGGCGGGAGGACGGCTCAGTCCCGCGCCGCAGGCTCCCGACGCCGCCCAGGTGCAGAAGGAGGTTGTAATGCATGGCCCTTGGAGGTCTCCTCCTATTCTAGGAACCCATTGTTATTATTACTATTATCAGAGGCTGAATGGCCAACTGTGAGGAATGCTTTGATTGTGTTTTTCCCTTATGGCAGAAGGAGGTTGGACTGGATGGCCCATGGAGGTCTCCTTCTACTCTAGGAACCTGTTGTTGTTGTTGTTACTATTAGTAGTAGTAGCAGCAGCAGCAGCAGAGGCTGAATGAATATCATCATCATTATTATTATGAATAAATTCAGGGGCTTATTATACTCACATTTAGTTGAATTCAGTCTTAAAATATATTATATGGCTCTCACTGAAATACATTTCCAAATATTTTGCTTTTATGGCTCTCTGAGTAGTGGCTAGGTAGATCATTTTGACTTGGGTGTTTTATAAGTAGCTCACATGCTGAAAAAGTGTGAGCACCCCTGACCTAAGTATTCCCCCGCCAAGGTGCTGTACTGGGAGGGCCATCATCCTTGGGCTACGAGGGATCACCTAAGTAAGTAAGAAAATAAGACCACAGAGCTGTGCTTGAACACCTTGCAATTCCTAAAGAGCCACTCTCTCATGTAAAAGGGAAAAAAGTATTTATGGGTTTTTTTCCAGTTTCAGGGGAGCCTTGTGACTTTAATGCCAGCAAATGTGGAGGTGCAAAGAGAGAGAAAAAAATGAACCTCCTCCAAAAAGACGGACAAAAATAAGGAACCAGCTGCAGGAGAAGAGGAAAGGGGGGAAAGTGAAAAGAGGACGAAAAGGAAGAATTCAAGAGATGAGTAAAACAGCAACTATGCATCCAGTGTTTATTGGGGGCGCAAAAGAGGCAGGAAAAGGTGTGACGGAGCGAGGCCAAAGTACTTGGGCTCTGCTCCAGAAGGCGTGCCATTCCCTAGCCTGTGCCCACACGTCCCTCCGTCCATCCATCCCAGGCCTGTCCACCCACCAGGAAGGGGAAATCTAAACCACCTTCCAACTACAGTAAAATCCAACAGAAAATGAGCTGACAGTCCAGGCCAACGGGAACCAGGGATTAAGACTAAGAGCCCCCAGATCAAGGAGGGAGTTTCGGGGTGGGGGGTGGAGGCATGCCATGTGGCTAGCTTTGTGTACGAAATCCTCATTAGAGACCTATAAGGACATGAAAGCGGCTTTTGTCGTTTCCGGTCCCCAATTCGCCTCTCCCATGACCACAAGGCTGGGTTAGATGCTTTCACTGCCAGATTTGCAGGCATCAGTGGCAACCTTGTGATTAACCAACAGGATTTATTGAGTTATAGAGCGAAAGGGAAGAAAGAACGGTGTCTGTGCACAGCACAGAACCATTAAATAAAGGCTATGGTTGTAACATAGGTTATTTGAACTCGCCGGCCTGGTCCAGGAAACGTATTATGAAACGTCACACCAATGCCGGGTCTTTGGGCCAGGGAAGGGGACGTTCTTAACACCCGCCCCGGTGCCCAGCTGTTGTGGAAACCTGCTAAAGCGCTCACTCATGCACTGATAATAGTATAGATTATGTAACATGCTGCTACAGAAAGGCTTCTGGATTCTAATTATGGCAAAAAGCTTAGCTTTTGAAAAACTCTACAAAAAGTAGTGGAGATAAATATTAGAGACAGGCAACACCAGTAGCAATATCCACAAGCCTGTTGGGATTCAATCCCACACTGGCCAAGTCTCAAGCCCTCAATGAGGAACAGATAGTTAACTTAGTATAGATCAGTAGTTCTCAACCTTCCGAATGCCGTGATCCTCTTAATACAATTCATACCCTAAATCAGTGTTTTTCAACCTTTTTTGAGCCGCAGCACATTTTTTACATTTACAAAATCCTGAGGCACACCACCAACCAAAATGTCACAAAATGACACTCTAACACAGTAATGCATATAGTTAATATGTTTTTAAATGTATTTATACACTCAATGTGAAACCTGGGCCTGTTTCGATGAACACAACATATATATGACTTCCTCTCACATACTTATTCATGGCTATCATGTCTTCTCTTAACCTTCTCTTCTTCAGGCTAAACATGCCCAGCTCTTCAAGCCGCTCCTCATAGGGCTTGTTCTCCAGACGCTTGTGAAATTTCACCCTGAGTGAAACTTGCTTCCAGTTAACTATGGATGTCATGAAGCTGTTATAAACAGTTCCTGGGGGATGGGACGGGACAGGGGACTCTCGAAAAACCCAGTAAAATAGTAAAAAAAACCCAAAAAAAACATTTCCAAGTGGAGAGGCTCCATTTGTTTCTTGGAAACCTGTGAATGCTTCAGCCTCCTGATGCTCCCAGGTTCACTCACTGCCCAATTCCCCGACATGGAGATTCTGGCTTTGGCTGTTCTTGCGATAAATCCAAGTCAACGCGAAAACGCTGACTCAATCACTTTCGCCAAGTGCTCTGCTTTTGCGGAGGGAGCAGAGAGGCAGCGAAAGAGGCCACACAGATCTATGAAACGTATAGAGTCTATGTGTTTCATAGATCTGTGTGGCCTCTTTCGCTGCCTCCCTCCTCAAAAGCAGAGCACTGGGCGAAAGCGATTTGAGGCGGCGTTTTCGCGTTGGCTTGGATTTCTCGCGAGTGTAGCACAGCAGTTCTCGTTTGTGCCTGGAGAACTGGGGCACTGACGTAGATTCAGATAACCAGGTGCAAATGGAGGGCAGTGATTGTGGGAGTTATGAGCACCCGGGTGGGAAAGGCTCCCAGGAGCTTCTGAGTGAAAACATGGAAGCAAGCGGCTGGGAAGATTCTAGGGAGGGAAGCTCCCATGGAGATAGTGACCCAGATGGTGAGAGGCAAGGCCGAACCTTTGATAGGAGAAGTAGCATTGAGTCCCGCAGAAGGGGATGGTACCGCAGCCTAGATCGGCCGAGGTCCGTCAGCAGAGATTGGAGACGACGAAGCCTAGAGCGTCGGGGACCTCGGCCGAAGGATTAAGTATAGGATGCGTGGGAACATCTTCAGTGCTTCTCATCTGAATAGGCGTGAAGCGAAGTGGGTCCACGGAGCTAAGCTAGCTAGTGGTCATCAAGTCTTGCCTTGCATCTGCCTTGCCTTGTTTCCTGATCCGCATTGTTGCGCGGAGCCTTGCCAAGCCTTTGTATTATATTGCTACGTTGTTTTGGACATTGTTACTTCAAGCCTTTGGGATGGCTTTGCTATTCTTTTGGACAATATCTTTTGAACTGTTTTATATTCAATAAAGTAGTTAGCCTTCAGTCCGTTTCTGTGTGTGTGATTAAGGGGCCGGTCAAGTCCGTGCATCGTGACAGCGAGAACAGTCAAAGCTGGAAGCTCCACGTTGGTGAATTGGGCAGTGAGAGAACCTGGGAGCATCGGGAGGCTGAAGCAGCCCTGAGCGGAAGCTGGAGCCATGCTGAGTCGAGGCTCCTGAAGGCTTCCTCAAGGAGGGGCCTGGCCCTGGCATTTGGCAGAGCCCTTCCTTTGCCTCGGGGAGGATCTTTGGGGAGGGAAAGAAAGAGAAAGAGCTGCTAGGAGGGGGAAGAGTGCCAATTTCCCACAGCACACCTGATGATTGCTCACAGCACACTAGTGTGCCGCGGCACGCCGGTTGGGAAACACTGCCCTAAATTATATGAGTAAACCTGTACAAATAAAGAGTTTTGGGAACGAACCCACACTGCAATTCAGTTTGTGCACAATACTGCCCTGGATCTAGACCAGTGTTTCTCAACTGTCCTAATGCCGCGAACCGTTAACACACTTCCTCACGTTGTGGTGACCCCCAACCATAACATTATTTTAGTTGCTACTTCGTAACTGTCATTTTGCTGCTGTTATGAATCATAATATAAAAATCCAATATGTAGGGTGTATTTTCATTCACAGAACCAGATTTGCCACAAATACCCGATACGCCCAGATTTGCGTACTGGTGGGGTTAGGGGAGATTTATTTTGTCATTTGGAAGCTGTAGTTGCTGGGATTTAGAGTTAACCTACAATCCAAACTCCACCAACGATGGAATAGAACCAAACTTGGCACACAGAACTCCCATGACCAACAGAAAATAATGGAAGGGTCTGGTGGGCATTGAGCTTGAGTTGTGGAGCTATAGTTTACCTACATCCAGAGGGCACTGTGGACTCAAACATAGATGGATCTGGAGCAAACTTGGCACAAATACTCAATATGCCCCAATGTGAACACTGGTGGAGTTTGGGGAAAATAGACCTTGACATTTAGGAGTCAAAGCAATGGTATTCCCCGTAGTAACCTGTAGATGGGAGAGCTGGACCATAAGGAAAACTGAGTGAAGGAAGATAGACGCTTTTGAACTGTGACCCTGGAGGAAAATTCTGAGAGTGCCTTGGACCGCGAGAAGATCCAACCAGTCCATACTCCAGGGACCCAACTGCTCACTTGAGGGAATGAGTTTAGAGGCAAAGATGAAGTACTTTGGCCACATCATGAGAAGACAGGAAAGCTTAGAGAAGACAATGATGCTGGGGAAAATGGAAGGAAAAAAGAAGAGGGGACAGGGGTGCCCACACTTTTTCAGCATGCGAGCTACTTATAATAAAACCAAGTCAGAAAGATCTACCTACCTCCTCAAGGCTGGAGAGGGAGGGGGCAGGGCTTGGTGCGACCTGGCTCCGCCCCCCTCTAGCTTCAGCGCTACCAGCAGCTTCTCCTGGCTTGAGGAGGGCAATGCCAAGCCAGTGGTGGCATAGCTAGCACAAGGCTGGCTTGGCCCTGCCCTCCTCAAGGCTGGAGAAGCTGCTGGTAGCACTGAAGCCGGAGAAGGGGGTGGGCCTTGGTGCGGACTGGCTCCGCCCCCCTCTGGCTTCAGTGCTATTACCGCTTCTCCAGCCTTGAGGAGGGCAGGGCCAAGCCAGTGGTGGCATAGCTAGCACAAGGCTGGCTTGGCACTGCCCTCCTCAAGCCTGCAGAAGCTGCTGGTAGCGCTGAAACCGGAGGAGGGGCGGGGCTTGACACGGCCAGGCTCCGCCCACTCTGGCTTCCACTCTACCAGCAGCTTCTCCAGGCTTGAGGGTGGCAGTGCCAAGCCAGTGGTGGCATAGCTAGCACAAGGCTGGCTTGGCCCTGCCCTTCTCAAGGCTGGAGCAGCTGCTGGGAGTGCCGGGGGAAGGGGCGCGGCTTGGTGCGGCCTGGCTCCGCCCCCTCTGAGAAGCGCCCCAGCCGGCTGTGATTGACCTCCTTCGGTCCCGCAATCCAGTGTTTCCCAATCTTTTTTGAGCCACAATGCTGTCTTGGCACTGTCCCCTCAAGGCTGGAGCAACTGCTGGGAGTGCTGAAGCCGGGGGGAGGGGGCAGAGCCATGCCGCGCCATGCCCCGCCCCCTCCCCCCAGCTTCAGCTCTCCTACAGGCCGCATCATGCCCTGCCCCCTCCCCCCAGCTTCAGTTCTCCTACAGAGGAGGAGCATGAGCGGTGGACAGGCTTCAGCGAGCGAGGGGCGAGAGTCATGGTGGGAGTCATGGAGGATTGGAGGCTGCCTGGGGCGAAGGAGGCAGCACCCTGGTCCCTTCTTTTTCTTTGCCGCTGCCCGGCCCTTCCTCCTCCCCCAAGCAGCAGGAGTTCGGCAGGAGGGGGGAGGAAGGGGGCAGAGAGCTTTTCTCGCGGCACAGCAGGAGGTCCGTCACGGCACACTAGTGTGCCACGGCACACTGGTTGAGAAAGACTGCCGCAATCGACTGGTCTATCGCGATCGACTTCCTGGGCCGCCCTGAAGAGGGGCTGACCAAGGTTAAGATGGATGGATGCTATCCTTGAAGTGACTGGCTTGATTCTGAAGGAGCTGGGGTGGTGACAGCCGACATGGCGCTCTGGCGTGGGCTGGTCCATGAGGTCATGAAGAGTCAGAATCGACTGAACGAATAAACGACAACAAATTTGGGAGTTGTAGCTGCTGGCATTTATAGTTTATCTAAAATCAAAGAGCACTCTGAACCCAACCAACGATAGAATTAGGCCAAAATTCCCACACAGAACTCCCATGAACAACAGAAAATACTGTGTTTTCTTATGGTCTCTGGCAACTCCTTGGACACCCCAGGGGTCCTGACACCCAGGTTGAGAAACGCTGGTATAGACTGAGGGTTTCTCTTCCCCCATGTCTCCTGAATGACAGTTGGAAATATGTCTTTTTTCTTATTTCTTCTCTCTTTCTGCTCTCATTCTGATGGGTTGTTTAAAATTGATACTTTTCGACTGTAAGATTTTTGAATCTGACTTTTGCCTTCTTACACTTTAGTATGGAGAGTATGTGCTGTGTGCTTTGAGATCTCTCTCCGGTTGTGTGTCAGGAGAGATGCAGTGACTGAGTTTTCTCCTCTCTTTGAAACCTTAGAAGAGATGGGTGTAGCTCGACCCCAGCCGACAGCTATTTATTCCCGTCATGATATTTTCACCTAAATTTGAGGTACCTTATCCATCCTTGACAGGCTCCAAAGGTAGAGTTTCGTATTTTTAGGCATTCAGCTTTTTGACTCTCACAGTTATTTCGGAACTGGGACTATCCACTCAGCCTCAGGCCTTAGCATGAATTCTGTCCATCCAAGCCAACATAGCTGAACATCTCCAAGGAAAACTTGCCAACTGTGTCAAGCATTTAACTATTTTGGCCCCTTCCTGTTGGTCTCTAAGCCAAGGACAGTCAACATGCTCCAACAGCCCTTGCTGTGGAAGAGAAGGATGTAGGATTTGCTAATTTTATCCTTCCCTTAGAAACCTAGAAGCAGCTCGCTTCTGTGCATTTGGAGACGGCCTGCTTCCAGTAGCTGAGGAAACACTCTGGAGCACAATGTAAGTTGTCTTGAGCATGCCTTGCTTTGAAAGTTATGGGACTAGTCCTGATATGTAGTTATGTAGTCCTGATATGTAGAGAGAAAAGTGTGGAGAGCTTGGTATTGCCCATTTGCCCTTTCACTGCATGCATCCTATTGCTGACAATTAGACTTGGACAGTTGAAAGTCTGGTTGAATAGGAAGCCAGATTCCTGGGAAACCCAAACTACGAAGGGATACATTAACCTATGAATTGGTAGCATGTTGGCAAAACCCACTAAGCAACATTTTAAGTCAGTGTTACTCAACCTTCCTAATGCCGCGACCCCTTAATACAGTTCCTCATGCTGTGGTGACCCCCAACCATAACATTATTTTTTGCTGCTACTTCATAACTGTAATTTTGGTACTGTTTTGAATCATCATGTAAATATCTGATATGCAGAATATATTTTCATTCACTGGACCAAATTTAGCACAAATATTCGATACACCAGATGTGGTACAAACACCCGATATGGCAAAATTTGAGTACTGGTGGAGTTGGGGGGGTGGGTGTTGATTTTGTCATTTGGAAGTTGTAGTTGCTGGGATTTATAGTTCACCTATATCCAAAGAGCATTGTGGCCTCAAACAATGATAGATCTGGACCAAACTTGACACAAACAGTTAATATGCCAAAATGTGAACACTGGTGAAGTTTGGGGGAAATAGGCCTTGCCATCTGGGAGTTGTGGTTGCTGGGATTTATAGTTCACCTACAATCAAAGAGCATTCTGAACTCCACTAATGATGGAATTGAAACAAGCTTGACACACAGAACTCCCATGACCAATAGAAGGGTTTGGTGGGCACTGACTTTTGGAGTTTTGGAGTTGTAGTTCACCTATATCCAAAGAGCATCGTGGCCTCAAACAATGATAGATCTGGACCAAACTTGACACAAACAATATGCCAAAATGTGAACACTGGTGGAGTTTGGGGGAAATAGACCTTGCCATCTGGGAGTTGTAGTTGCTGGGATTTATAGTTCACCTACAGTCACCTACCAATGATGACAGTTCACCTACCAATGATTTATAGTTCACCTACAGAGTTTGGGGAAAATAGACCTTGCCATCTGGGAGTTGTAGTTGCTGGGATTTATAGTTCACCTACAATCAGAGAATATACCAAACCCCACCAATGACAGAATTGGGCCAAACCTCCCACACAGAACCTCCATGTCATGAAGGGACTCGCTGTACCTCCTTCCAGCCTCGCATGCACTCCCTTACTAGCACATGCGCACCACGCTGCCATGCACCTAGCACACCTGCTCTCCCTTCCCCACCTGGAGTCTCAGAAACAGCTCTCCTATTGGCTGAGAGGCCAAGCAATCACAGTACAGGAGGGCTTTTGGTGGGAGGATTCGCCGTCTGTTTCCAAAAAGGAAGAGAAGGACAGGTGGGGAGATCTTCTGCCTTCTCTGCCAAGGGGGTTCCTAAGATCATCAGAAATATATGTTTTCTAATGGTCCTTGGTGACCCCTTTGAAAGTCCCTCATGACCCCCCAGGGCTCTTGACCCTCAAGTTGAGAAACACTGTTTATTTATTTATTTATTTACTTCATTTCTATTCCCCCCTTCTCACCCCGCAGGGGACTCAGGGCAGATTACAATGTACACATTACGTTTAGACACACAAACACACAAGACAGACAGAGGCAATTTAATATCTGGCCACCAGGGGGAGCTGTCGCACTCCTTCATTCCTCAGCGTGTTTTCTGGAGATCTTTTTATGGCCTCGTAAATCAGTTAAATTTAGCCTCCCCACTAAGTGGTACCTTAATTTTCTACTTGACAGATGCAACTGTCTTTTGGGTTGCAAAGGTCGACAACAGGCTACACAATAGGTCGAGAGCCCACCTCGACCCGGGCAGGCCTCGAGCTCATGACCTTCTGGTCAGTAGAGATCTTATGCAGCTGACACCCAGCCAGCTGGGCCACATTCCCGGTGCTCGCATGCTCACTGTTCTAAGTAGTGAAATCAGAACGGAGATTTTGGATACGAAAGGTGATGTGTGAATGAGATGCGTAACAAAAACAAACAAATCATATCCTCTTGCATTTGCTTCAACATACAGGAGTGCCACAAGCAGAATTGAAGTGACCACCCCCTATAAGGGGTGCGGTTGACACAGATGCGGACTTTACACGCACTTTGGGGGGCAAGAAACCGGAGGTTGCAGTGGGAGCGAGCATGGAGCTGACTCTTCACTGAACTCAATCCGGAGTGAATTTCCCAACCTCACTCCGTCATCCTCTGCCCAACCCATATGTTGAAGAACACAGCATTCCCCCTTGAAAATCCAAATGAACTGAAATTAACCCCGAGCAATGTCTCACCAGGGGACGGCTTTAATTGAAAGAGAAGAAAAGAAATGGAACTATTTCTAATCTGACTAACCCAGGGAAGATGTAGAGCCCGGTGCCCACCCCTCGAGGTCGGCTGCTGCGCTTGAAGAGAAGCGATTAGGCCTGCCAGAATGGCCAAGGGCCTCCTGGAGCTCTGTACCGCGGCACCAGAGAACAGGGAGCTTTCTCCCCCATGTACAACTTTGATTACAATACGCAGCTACTAATGATAATTGCCTGGATTGAATTTATCTATGTCTTTAGTTATTAAATGGTCGGGACCACCAGTGAAGGGGGAGTGATGAAGTGCAGCTGTGCGAATCAAAGCCCATTTCTAGGTCACGGGAGTCTGGGAGAGGCGAGGGAGAACGCGCTCCTTTGGGAAAGCAATACCTAACAGGAAACAAGCAAAAGAATCCCAAGGCAGCTTTCATTAATCTCCAAGACTGCGCGATTGGAGCACTCTTCAAATCAGGATGAAGGGAGGGCATCAGCCCAAATGCCTATGGTGCCACTCATTAATACACAAATGGATCCCACGGCTTTCAAAAAAACTTACAAGAATCCATATGCATGGGCTCTCCCCTCCTTCCCTCGGCTCCCGGTTTCACATTCTGAGAGGCAGCGGGGGAGGAGAAATCAGCCAGGTTCACCCTAAAGTGCAGCCAACGCAAGTGTGAAGCAGGAAAACACAAATGGAAACACACACTACAAGCAAATTTAATGTGCAAAGCCACAAAGAAGTATTGTCGAAGGCTTTTATGGCCGGAATCACTGGGTTGTTTGTGTGTTTTCCGGGCCTAATAATAATAATAATAATAATAATAATAATAATTTATTTATCCGTTCCATTGGCGCCCCCTTGCAGTGGGGGAGAGGCTTGCGTACCCTAATGAAGTTGTGAGCTATGCTGGCGGTAGCAATTTCTAATAACTAATGGAGTGAAACAAGGTTGTGTTTCTGCACCAACCCTATTTACAATCTTCTTCAGCATGATGCCCTAAAGGGCTACGGCAGACCTCGAAGAAGATGACGGCATATATACACGCTATGGTACTGATGGCAGCTTGTTCAACCTAAGCCGTCTGAGGGCTCGCACGAAGACTCTAAACCATCTAGTCCGTGAGCTGCTTTTTGCTGACGATGCTGCCCTTGTCGCCCATACAGAAGCAGCTCTGCAGCGCCTCACATCCTGCTTTGCAACAGCTGCAGAGCTGTTTGGGCTGGAAGTCAGCCTAAAGAAAAGGGAAGTCCTCTACCAGCCCACGCCACAGGAAGAACACCATCATCCCCACGTCAGCATAGGCAAATCTGTGCTTAAGTTCGTTCAACAGTTCACCTACCTGGGAAGCATCATCTCTTCAGACGCCAAGATTGATAAAGAGATAGATCACAGATTAGCAAAGGCATAGAGTGCATTCGGAAGGCTTCACAAAAGAGTCTGGAGCAACAAGCACCTGAGGCAAAGCACCAAAATGAGTGTGTACAGAGCTATCGTATTGTGTATATGGGTCTGAAACATGGGTCACCTATCGCCAACACCTACGACTCCTCGAACGCTTTCATCAGCGCTGTCTTAGCACAATCCTAAATATATACTGGACTGACTATGTGACTAATGTTGCTGTCCTTGAGCAAGCAGGGATCACCAGCATTGAGGCCATGCTATTGAGAACACAGCTGCGCTGGGCAGGGCACGTCTCTAGGATGGAGGACCACCGCCTCCCAAAGATACTACACTATGGTGAACTCAGCACAGGTCAGTGCAAGAGAGGCGCCCCCAAAAAGAGATATAAGGACTCCCTGAAACAACATCTCAAGCTCGGCCAGATTGATCACCAACAATGGTCCACCCTGGCCTCACATCGGGAGGCATGGAGACACACTATCCACAATGCTGCGGCCTCTTTCGAGAAGACACACCGAACTTGCCTATCTCAGATTGGCCTTTTTAGTCATCAATGCGCTTGTAAAAAGCGTGGGATGAGTCCTTCCTAAGAATCTTCATTCGCGAAGTAATGCCGAGAATAATAATAATACTTTATTTATATCCTGCCACCATCTCCCCAAGGGGACTCAGGGCGGCTTACATGAGGCCAAGCCCAATAAAACATCAGTAAAATTACACAGCAGCCAATAATAAAACAGTACAATCAATATAATTCACATATAAGCAATAACACAAAAAGTTTAAAACCTAAGGGAGAGCTTATGTTCTATCTGCATCTATGGCAGGCATGCTCAGAGGCATGCTTCGCAGGCGCGCCTGGCAGGGACAAAAAACAGGGCCTTTTCAGTGGTGGCTCCTCGGCTTTGGAACTCCCTTCCTAGTGAAATCAGATCGGCCCCCTCCTTCCTGACATTTCGTATGAAAGTCAAGACTTGGCTTTTCGAGCAAGCATTTGCAGACGAACTTTAATCGAGATCAAGGATTACTATGACGACGAAACGGAAACCGATTTTAAGATTGTGGAGCTGAGATTTGTATTTTGTAGTTTTTAACTGTTAATTTTATATGTTTTTATATTACTCTTTTTATCTTGTGATGTATTATATATGGGCTTGTTGCCGCTTGTTCACCGCCTCGAGTCGCCTTCTGGTTGAGAGAGAGAGGCGGTATAGAAGCATGGCAAATAAATAAATAAATATGCAGCTCTGGCATGCCAGTTGGGAGATTGGGAGTTGCAGTACAACAATATATGGAGGGTTGCACCTGATTTAAGCAAAGGAGAAGGGAGAAAACACAAATAATTTCTCAGAACCCAGAGAGCGCAACAATGTCTATAATACAACCACAGAGGACAGTCAAGTGGGGTGATTAGACAACAACATTATTTCGCTCTCCTATTTGAAATCAGAGCCAACCAAAGCATCAGGTGTAAACTGAAATTGTTACTGAGCAATTTGTCTCACTCACAGTCTTATTAAAGTCATTTTATACTCCCTTACACGATTTCCCTGTGATGAAGAAGAGAACGTAAAGATTTCTGAAGTCATTTGGTTGCCGTAACGGAAATTCTTCTTAAACATGTAAAGCGACGCCGATGCTTGCTTATAGCTCCATAAATGCTAATGAGACTGAAAATATAGGAAAAGACGCTCACAGACTCGCAAGGATAAAAGTATGTCTACAGGGTTAGATGTACTGCTGTGTGAAGATGTGCTTTTAAAAATAGAACACCTTTACATTTTCTCAGCCTCAGGAGGAGAGTCGTTACTTTTAATGTAAAGATGACGGAAGTTTTAATGTTACGGAAGCACAAAAGGCAAAACCATTTGGCCCTTTATCCAAAAGACTGGACTATTTCCTCATTGGGCAAACACTGCACGGTTACTGTCAAAATCTGCTCCGAGATCAGCCGATTTCGGCAACAGCAAAAGCAGAACTCTGCAATGGATGTAAAGTCTGCACATCTAGTAAATCTGGCCACATTTCCATACTGAAACGTACACGTTATCATGGGGGCAAGAGCAATCATAAATTTTTATATACTGAAACCGATGTTTAAGAAGCCCAAAACTTTGCTTTTGGGATTCTTCATATATTTACATAGAGTGTGTTGGAATGATTTACCTACCCTCCATTATAATAATACCTAAAAATTCAGATTTTTTTTTTAAAAAAAAATACAAGTTAGGATTTGCAAATTTCACATGCTTTTCATGGGTTTCTTCCCCAAAAGTGCCTCAAGGAGGACACGTACTACTCGCCCCCATGTGACAACCAGGCCTCTCCTGACAGACGGTGAAATCGCCTGCAACTCATCATACAGGAATTTATTTTTCTACTTACTTTTTCAAAGGCTCTATGACGGTCTTTTGGATTTGGTTCACCTGTCAAAAAAAGAAAGAAAAGAAAAGAAATATAGTTTATCAGGACTGAGGAGGAAGGCTATTTTAATAGCAAAGGCAGAGTGCTATTAAAATGATTGCTCACTAGTGGACTGTGAGTTATCAAAAAGGTTTGACACTGTGAATCGCAGGAACCTCAAAAAATCTTGACCCCCAAACACTTTTTCTTCTCCATGGTGAGACTGGCAACAGTCTTCTTCCCATGCCTCCCTGACCCGCTTTGGTGGAACTTTGCTAAACTGGGGCAACATAACATAAACATTGTTTGAGTCCATCAGTGCTCTCTGGGTGTAGTTGATGGGAAGCTTCCAAACTCAAGGTCAATTCCCAATTTTCAACTCTTTCAGTACTTTCTGTTGGTAGAGAGTTCAATATGCCAAGTTTGGTTCAATTCCATTGTTGCAAGACTTCAGGATGCTCTTTGTTTTTAAGTTAACTATAAATCCCAGAAACTGTAACTGACAAATGTCAAGCTCTATTTTCCCAAACTCCATCTGTGTTCACATTTGGGCATAGTGAGTATTCATGCCAAGTTAGGTGCCAGCTGATCCAACATTGTTTGAGTCCACAGTGCTGACTCTGGATTTTTGGTGAAAATGCAACTCCAAAACTCAAGGTCAATACCCAGATGAAACTCTTATAGTATTTTCTCAAAAGGCTATGGGAGTTCTGTGTGGGAAGTTTGTTTGGATTCTACCATTCCTGCCAGGATATCTATGTTGTGTTCATCAAAATAGGCCCAGGTTTTACACTGAGTGTATAAATACATTTAAAAACATATTAACTATATGTATTACTGTGTTAGAGTGTCATTTTGTATCATTTTGGTTGGTGGTGTGCCCCAGGATTTTGTAAATGTAAAAAATGTGCCGTGGCTCAAAAAAGGTTTAAAAACACTGATCTATCGGACAGATGGCAAGCTATTTAACATGGAAAAAAGACAGCCAAAGAGCCTTACTCAAAATCCAAAAAACCAAAAAAGAGTAGCTAAAGGTAAGTTCAAGATATATACTATAGCTATTTAACCTCAGCAGACTGAAAGCCAAAACCAAGGTCACAACAACATGTTTTAGAACTCCAGTATGCTGATGATAACGTAGTCTGTGTGCATTCAGAAGAAGACCTACAAGACACTCTAAATACCTTTGCAGAAGCATATGAGAAACTTGGCCTCTCACTGAACATCGAGAAAACCAAAGTGCTCTTCCAGCAGTCACCAGCCAATCCCTCTCCAATGCCGGAAATATAGTTTAATGGTGTAACATTAGAAAATGTTGATCATTTCCGCTACCTTGGTAGCCACCTCTCCACAAAAGTCAACATTGACACTAAAATACCACACCACCTGAGCTCTGTGAGTGCAACATTCTTCCGAATGAAGCAGATAGTGTTTGAGGAGCGGGACATCCATAGGGAGACCAAGGGGCTTGTTTACAAAGCTATTGTCCTCCCAAACTTGCTATACGCCTGACATATAATACACAGATAAAGTAAAGGCCTTCCCCTTTCTTTCCATCTCCGTCATCTGGAGGCGATGCTCAACTCCTGTCCATTTTCCATGCCAAAGGAGCCTTGCTGTCTGTCGACATCTCAGATTTTTTTGCCGGCAAGTGGGGCGGTACCTATTGATCTACTTGTATTGCATGCTATCGAAGTGTTATTTATTTTATTTATTGCTAGGTTGACAGAAGTTAGGACTGACAGCCGAGAGCTCTCCCCGACTCGCAGCTTCGAACTGCTGACCCTCCAGTCAGCAGGCTTTCTTGAAGCTAGCAGCTTTAACCGCTGTGCTACCGAGGCCCAAGTTCCTTTCTCTGAAATAGAGCTCACAGCATTTCTCGATGGCCCCCATCCAAGTACAAACTAGGCTGACCTACTTAGCTTCCCAGATGAGACAGGTCCTAGTGCATTTAAGATATTTTGGCCCTTATCCTTGGCCCTTATCCTAAGGAAAGTTCTGGTGAGAACAAAACATACAGGTTTGACAAACCTTTCTGAGATAAACACAATAGGCTTCACTGTAGATACAAGTATTTTTTAAATACTACTAGCTGATGACCCGGCGGTGCCTGGGTTATTTGGGGAAAGCATTGTGTGCCTAGGTTGGTTCCTATTAGATGTTTATGTGGCTTGCAGTGGTCTCAGGAAGTTAGTGAAGGTACTGTGAGTCCCATTGGCCATGGTCCATCCCCCTCCAAACAGCATCAGGATGTAGAGTGGGTCATGGGGGCTCTGTGTGTCACATTAGGTCTTGATCATTCTCTGGATGAGGGTGGCAGCGGTCTCTGGAAGTGAGGGAAGGTACTGGAAGTCCCATCATCCATGGTCCCCTGTTCTCCAAATTGCACCAGGATATAGAGTGGGTCACGGGGGCTCTGTGTGCCAAGTGTGGTCTTGAGCAGTCATTGGATGAGGGTCGCAGCGGTCTCAGAAAGTGATTCGTCATTGGTGTGGACCACAGTGCTCTAAGGAAGTGAATTAAAGTACTGCAAGTCCCATCATCCATCCTCCCTCAAACTGCACCAGGATGTAGGGTGCATATTGGGGGGGCTGTGTGCCAAGTTTGGTCTTGTTCTGTCATTGTTGGGGGCCTAGTCAGGAAAATCAAGTTGAGGAAGCCTAACAATATCCCATGAGCTGAGGTCTAGTCAGGAAAATCAAGTTAAGGAAGCCTTGCTGTCAATTTTGGGCTTGGCCTGTGATTTATAGGGGCTACAGTGTTGTTTGGGAAGTGAATCAGGTGAAGGTACTGCAAATCCCATCATTCGTAGCCCATCCTGCCCTAAACCACACCAGGTTGTGAAGTGGGCCATTGGGCCCCTGTTTGCCAAGTTTGGTCCTGATCCGTAATTGCTGTGGGCCACAGTGGCTGACTGCCTGAGTCACCTTAAAATGTTGGAATGTGGTTGGCCAATTGGAGTCCTTTATGCAAATACCATTTCAGTGGCAACCAATCCCCTCTGTCTGGGGCCGTAGAATGTTGGGAGTTCTTAGGCTGGCCAATCAGAGCCCTTTATGCAAATAATCCCACAGTGGCAGTCAATCGAAACGCTGGCACATATTCCTCCCTCTGCACCACCCACTGCCGCAAACACTGACTTTTATTATATAGATAGATAGATACATTATCCCAGTCCCTCCATTTCCCCTTTCTTTACGCACATACATGATTAAATTTACCTTTTCTTGGTTAAAAGAATCCATTCTCTTCAATGCGGTGTCCAGGGCCATCACCATCTCAAGAAATTGAGGATCTTGCTCGCAGAGTGGGTTGGACAGTAAGTCAGATGAGATTTTCACAGAAGACTTTGACATTGCTGTCATGGACAAAACAGGGGGGGATATCAAAGACCAAGGCTGTATAATTATTCATATAAAAATGTGTGTGTTAGAAAACTTTGCAATATGCTATCATATATATCGTATACAGAACAAGGAACAGTGAAAGTTCACAGCATATTATTTGAGCACACAGAAATGCTGGACCGCTTCGACAGCCACCATGCCAGACTACACAGAGAAGCCACTGAAATCCACAAACATGTGGTCAATTTCAACAGGAAGGAGGAAACCATTAAAATGTGCAAAATCTGGCTCCCAATATTTTTTAAAAATCTAAAATCAGTACAGTAAATAAAGAGGAACACATAAAAAGCAGGGGAATTCCAGATAAGAATCAATTCGGGCCAGCTAACACCTCCCAACAAAGGATCCCCCAGGCAGCAACCAGCCAGGCTTTGAAGCTGCAAGGCCATTCAATGCTAATCAAGCTGGCCAATTGCAACATTCACACTTGCCTAAAACAGAGTTTATTATTTATTTAATATAAATGAAATAATAAACTACGGTTCCGGCCCAGTCTACCTGCCTGAACGTATTCTCCCCTATGAACCATCAAGGGCATTAAGATCTTCTGGAGAGGCCCTGCTCTCAGTCCCGCCATCTTCGCTAGTGTGTCTTATGGGGATGCAGGCCATGGCCTAGGTGCGCAAGCCAAGGGAGGGCGCAGTTCACACGGACCAAAAAAAATAAATGTTGAAACAAAACCGCAACGCGCGGCATGGAGATGACTCTCTCTCTCTCTCTCTCTCTCTCTCTCTCTCTCTTCGCCCCCACCTTCTTGTCCAGGAAGGAGGATGCGAGGAGGAGGAGGAGGGAAGCCCTCGGGGCAGCTGCTGCTGCGCATGCCCGGCAGCGGCCCCGGGGACAGGGCTTCCCTCCTCCTCCTCACGCCCTCCTTCCTTGACTCAAGGAAGGAGGGCGCGCCGCGAGGAGGAGGAGGCGGAGGGAAGCCCCGCCCCCAGGGCTGCTGCCGGGCATGCGCAGCAGGAGGGCGCAAGCGCCTCTGCCTCCTCCGCCATGTTCCTGGGTGCCGAACATGCCCGGCAGCAGCCCCGGGGGCGGGGCTTTCCTCTGCCTCCTCCTCCTTGCAGCGCGTCCTCCTTCCTTGAGTCAAGGAAGGAGGGCGCGCCGCAAGGAGGCGGGGCTTCCCTCCACCTCCTTCTCCTCACGGCACACCCTCCTTCCTTGAGTCAAGGAAGGAGGGCGGGAGGAGGAGCGGAGAAGAAGCCCCGCCCGGGGCCACTGCCGGGCATGCGCGGCACCCTGGAACATGGCGGAGGAGGCAGAGGCGCTCGCACCCTCCTGCTGCGCATGACCGGCAACGGCCCCGGGGGCGGGGCTTCCCTCCTCCTCCTCGCGTCCTCCTTCCTTGACTCAAGGAAGGAGAGCACACAGCGCCGCAAGGAGGAGGAGGTGGAGGGGGGTGCGGTAGAGGTTGGTTTGGAGGCGTAATTCCAAAGTGTGGCCTAGGGCGCCAAAAGGGGTTAATCTGGGCCTGTGGGGACGAGAGACAGGGCTTTCTCTGTGGTGGTCCCTCGGCTATGGAGCTCTCTCCTGAGTAAGATCAGATCTGCCCTCTCCCTCCTGAAGGACAGGAGGCTAGTGAAATCCTGGCTATGGAATGAAGCATTCCAAGAATAATGGTCGCGACCTGTTACAGACCAAAATGAATGACCATAAATGCGGACTGAGTTGGACTTGATTTTATCTTGACGGTTTGGCTTTATGTATTTTATCTCAAAGGTTTTTAATCATGTATTGATATATGATGTTTTAGTCTGTATTATTTGCATTGAATTCTTGCTGTGAGGCGGTCTGAGTCCCTCTACAGAGGTGAGAAAATCGGGATATAAAAGTTTTAAATAATAAATACATAAATATATTTATTTACAACATTTATATGCCGCCCTTTTCACCCCGAAGGGGACTCAGAGCGGCTTACAAGATATATATACATACAATATATTATATTGTTAGCATAGTACATAGTTCCTTCTTCTACCCTGGACATTATTTCACATATATATAAATCTCACTTGCCGAGTTTCCAACAGACTCCTCAACCCCTGAAGATGCCTGCCATAGATGTGAGTGTAACGTCAGGAGAGCATGCTTCTAGAACATGATCATACAGCCCAGAAAACCCACAGCAACTCAGACAAGATAGCGATGTAGTTAATACAAAATGAAAGGTCTCATACTCCTCCCCATGTTTGCACTGAAAGAGATGGGAAGCCCATTGCAGCTCAGTCCCATCAGCATAAAGGCTTACGTGAGACCCAGGCGCTTGCTCACGACCACTTGGAAAGCTGCTGGCTGCGCTCAGATCTCTCCATTCCAAGGCCTGAGCTATCAATTACACTCCAATTGTGGGTCAAGGGCTTTTAAAACCAACTTTTCAGGAACTCCTGTCTGGAGAACAAACAGAAGCACAAAGAGCAAACACTCCACTGTGTCTGAAATGCTAATGGGAAGCTTTCCAGGAACACGGCTACACTGATGGATTGGAAGAAGAGCTATTAATGAATTTGGGTAAATGCTGAGATAATAGCGTCTATATAATCAAGTCCATAGTATTTAACTACACTGTTTATAATGCTGCACGAGTCGGGCTCTCTTTGGAAGGCCAGGAACTCCGAGCCCGCCTTTCTCTCGGTTAAGCACCGCTTCCTCTCGCTGCACCTCTTTCAAAACAAAACAGATCGCAGCCTATTAAGCCTTTGCAGCTTTCCAATAATTACAAAGATTATCCCGTGGCAGCTGTGACAAGATAATGAAAGTAAAGCAAAGGCTCCAAGGCACACTTACCTTGGAACAAGCCCCTTTGAACACTCTAGGGCAGGGGTGCCCACACTTTTTCAGCATGCGAGCTACTTATAATAAAACCAAGTCAGAAAGATCTACCTACCTCCTCAAGGCTGGAGAGGGGAGGGGCGGAGGCAGGGCTTGGTGTGGCCTGGCTCTGCCCCCCCCTGGCTTCAGCTCTACCAGCAGCTTCTCCAGGCTGGAAGATGGCAGTGCCAAGCCAGCCTTGTGCTAGCTATGCCACCACTGGCTTGGCATTGCCATCCTCAAGCCTGGAGAAGCTGCTGGTAGAACGGAAGCCAGGGGGACGGAGCCATGTCTCGCCAAGCCCCGCCCCTCCCTCTGGCTTTGGAGCTCCCAGGAGCTTCTCAGGCTGGAGGATGGCAATGCCAAGCCAGTGGTGGCATAGCTAGCACAAGGCTGGCTTGGCATTGCCATCCTCAAGCCTGGAGAAGCTGCTGGTAGAGCTGAAGCCAGAGGGGTGGAGCCAGGCCGCCAAGCCCCCTGGCCCCCCTCCCAAGCCAGTGGTGACTGGCTGGCTGGAGCTCTCAGCAGCTTCTCCAGGCTTGAGGATGGCAAGGGCCAAGCCAGCCTTGTGCTAGCTATGCCACCACTGGCTTGGCATTGCCATCCTCAAGCCTGGAGAAGCTGCTGGGAGTGCTGAAGCCTCTGCTTATATTCAGGTCGACTTATACTTGAGCATATATGTTGTGTTGAATATTTGGAAAGTCTAGTATTTGTTAAGACAGAGGGGAAATTCTGGTCTCCCCAGATGTGGTGGGGCTCAATGTCCATAAGCTTCAGCCGGCATAGGAAATGGTGACGGATGAGCTAATCTATAGTGCAACAATGTTCAGAGGGGCCGAGCTTTCTATCACTGAATTTATTTATTTTATTTATTTACATCATTTATATTCCACCCTTCTCACCCCGCAGGGGACTCTGGGCAGATCACAATGCACATATACAGGCAAATATTCATGCCTTAGACATACAACATATATACAAAAACAAGTAGTAAGAGTAATCCACAGGGCTCACAGATAACCTATAATAGGGTCTGGGTGAGTGCAAATATTCAATGCCTTAGACAACACCCCGCCTTGTGCACATATATAGACAGACACTCAGAGACAATTTAACATTCCACCTTCTGGCCACCAGGGGGAGCTGTCGCCTTCCTTCATTCTTTTTCATACTTACTGGAGATGTTTTATGGCCTCGTAAATCAGTTAAATTAACCTCTCCACAAAGTGGTACCTAAATTTCCTACTTGACAGATGCAACTGTCCTTCGGGTTGCAAAGGTCGACAATGAGCTACACAATTTGGTCGAGAGCTCACCCCAACCCGGGCAGGCCTCAAACTCATTACCTTCTGGTCAGTAGAGATCTTATGCAGCTGACTCCCAGCCAGCTGCGCCAATGTCCTGGTGAAGTAGGGAACGTACCAAAATGAAGGCAGGATAAAGTCCCATTCCAGAATCAAAACTGGATGGTGAATCAGCAGCGATCAATGAACCCAGTATTTACATTGCAAGGTAGAGGCAGGACCCAGCAAGGCTTGAGAATCAACTTTTCCAAGATCGGGATGCAGGAGCTGGTGGGATGGGAACAGAGCAAAGATCTCTTCTGCCAGACTTTTGCTTGGCCTGAGAAAGACGTGTTAGCCTTTCGCTCAGGTTACATCTTCAGCTCTCTGTCTTGGAAAGGGAATGGGTAAGAACATCCCCCAGAGGCCCCGGACGTGTAACTGAATTATCCTAACCCCATTCAATCAGGTTTGGATTTGTCCCAGTTTCCATTTACCAGTAGGAGGAACAAGCAAATAAAGAAAAGACCACCCTCATGCCATAATTCAGGGTGACATGCCTCTAAATGCAAAAATCGCCTCCTGTTATCTGGACAGAGGCTGAGCTAATTTGTGAAGATGCCATAAAGCTGAAGGGGTGGGGAAAGCCTCCCACGGACACTTTGGAGCTCGTGGCGATCCATATAAAACCGCCCACTGGAAGGGAAGAGAAAGGAATTTTCTGCAAGGAAAATTTTACCAAGGAAATGTCAACAACAGCTAAGGAAACAGTATTTTCTTAATGGAATTGTTCATTGTGATCCAAAGCATGAATGTTTAGGTGCACGGTCAACTTTCCATGCGCGCGCACACACACACATATTTACTATATTTTTATACCGCCTCTCTCAGCCCGAAGGCGACTCGAGGCGGTGCACACATGGCAACGAATGCCCACAGATAAAATACATAACAATTAATAAAACAACCATAAAAAACAAAAAAATCGCAGTTAAAAATATAAAATACATATCTGTATCTGTGTGTGTGTATTAGGAGCAACTCGAGAAACTGCAAGTCGCTTCTGGTGTGAGAGAATTGGCCATCTGCAAGGACGTTGCCCAGGGGATGCCAAATGTTTGCTGCTTTACCATCCTTATGGGAGGCTACTCTCATGTCCCCACATGGGGAGCTGGAGCTGACAGAGGGAGCTCATCTGCGCCCTCCTCAACCACTGTACTAATCTTGCAGATCCAGCCACTGGTAAAGTCTTTGTATTTTTTCTTTCCTGTGATCGTTGAATTTTCTTTCAATACTTTTCATCTTCCCTGAAAAGAGAGTATGCGCATAGAACTTGTAAGCCATTCTGAGTCCCCTTCGGGGTGAGAAGGGCGGGATATAAATGTTGCAAATAAATAAATAAATAAATAATCAAGGTGATTAATTGCAGCATTCCAACTTGCCTCCAACAGACAACAGTTATTTCTCCTACCCTGGACCATCCACAGATATATAAACCTCCCTAGTTTCCAATATACCTCACAATCTCTGAGGATGCCTGCCATAGATGTGGGCAAAACGTCAGGAGAGAATGCTTCTGGAACATGGCCATACAGCCCGGAAAACTAACAGCAACCTATGGCTATGTCTTTTGACATTGTGATAGCTTTTCAGGGCTGTCCCATGCCCAGTCTCCTAAATGCTTAAAACCACAACTTGCAAGGGTTGCGATTGGAGTAACTCAGAATTTACCATCTTAACTCTTTATATATGTTACCCCGCAGCGCCTAACATCCTGCTTTGCAGCAGCTGCAGAGCTGTTTGAGCTGGAAGTCAGCCTGAAGAAAACGGAAGTTCTCTACGAGCCTGCACCACAGGAAGAACACCATCTTCCCCACGTCAGCATAGGCAAATCTGTGATTAACTCCGTTCAGCAGTTCACCTCCCTGGGAAGCATCATCTCTTCAAACGCCAACATTGTTAAAGAGATAGATCACAGATTAGCAAAGGCATAGAGTGCATTCGGAAGGCTTCACAAAAGAGTCTGGAGTAACAAACACCTGAGGCAAAGCACCAAAATCAGTGTGTACAGAGCTATCCTACTGTCTATTCTCCTCTATGGGTATGAAACATGGGTCACCTATCGCCAGCACCTACGACTCCTCAAACGTTTTCATCAGCGCTGTCTTTGCACAATCCTAAATATACACTGGACCGACTATGTGAAGAATGTTGCTGTCCTTGAGCAAGCAGGGATCACCAGCGTTGAGGCCATGCTATTGAAAACACAACTGCGCTGGACTGGGAACATCTCTAGAATGGAGGACCACTGCCTCCCAAACATACTACTCTATAGTGAACTCGCCACGGGTCAGCGCAAGAGAGGTGCCCCCAAAAAGCGATATAAGGACTCCCTGAAACAACACCTCAGGCTCAGCCAGATTGATCACCAACAATGGTCCACCCTGGCCTCACATCGGGAGACATGGAGACGCACTATCCACAAAGCTGCGGCCTCTTTCGAGAAGACACGCTGAACGGGTCTTGAAGAGAAATGACAACGCAGAAAGAACCACAACTTGGAAACTACATCACCCAAGGAGACTTTCTGCTGTGCTTTCTGCAACCGGACTTGCCTATCTCAGATTGGCCTTTTTAGTCATCAACGCGCTTGTAAAAAGCGTGGGATGAGTCCTTCCTAAGAATCTTTGTTCGCGAAGTAATGCTGGGAGAGAGAGAGGTTCAATGGATTCCTACAGAAGAATGTAGTCACGCAGTAGGATGGGAACAATGTATAGAAGAGAATGAACTCTGAGAACCAGATGTTTCTTTGCAAAATCTCAGAAGAAAACAGCTGTGTCAGTAAAAAGGAAAAGTAGGGAGAGACAGCCAGCTTGCTCAGACCTTCCCACGCTGTGTCCAAGCCAATCCAAGCTAAACCAAACATCATCCAGGAATTCCCTGGATAATCTTCCCTTACCACCAGTGAAAAGGACTTACCATTCATTCATACTAAATCATTGCTAAGCCACAGTTTAGGGATTTTTATGGAAAAGGGGGCATTCTGATCACCAAGGAAACTCAAGCGAGAGTAAAAGGACTATGCAGCAAGACACAACGCATAAGGCAATATATATCAAAGCAAAACTATCCTTTGAGAATGCATTACTACTCAGTGCATCCACATTACCTACCTAGGTCTGCATCTGTGCTTTTCTTCATGTCTTTCTGAAGCTTCTTTGTCTGATCCTCCAGCCTAAAAATAGCAAATTGAGTTTGATTTTTTACAAATATAGTAAGAATCTTCTTACTTTAGGCAATCTGCTCTTTAAAAAAATGAAAAGGGAGAAACAGAGGGGTAATGCCCCACAATGGAGAAGGCCACAAATGGAGATAGATAGGGAGAGTCATACTTGCCAACAAATGGTGCAAAGTAAGAATTAACGTCAACACATCCAGACAGGTAATTTCTTTTTCGTGGCCTCTTCTTATGGATTTGTCCATCGTATGCAGGGGCGGGCAACCTATGGCCCGCGGGCCGGATGGGGCCCAGCAGCCGATTCTGTCCGGCCCGAGGAGAAGGATGTCAGGGGCGGGGTCAAGAGGAAGGGGTGCCGCTGCCGCCATCCCATCGTGGGCTCTGTGGGGCCTATGCCGGCAGACAGGCCGGAGGAGCGGCAGCTTTGGAGTGCCTGCCATCCCTGGAGGCAATCCAGGCTTGCAGCAGGAGCATTTGGCGACCTACGGCGGCTGATCACCCTGGCGACCCGGAAGACTTGATCGTCTTCCGGGTCGCCAGGGCGATCAGCTGCCTCAGATCGCTGTCTGCTCCCCCTGCAGGCCCTGATTGCCTCCAGGGATGGCAGGCACTCCATAGCAGGGCGATCAGCTGGGGAACAGCTGGGAGCGAGAACGGGCGGAGGCCTGCAGCCTCCGATCGCCTGCTGCTCTGGTCTCGTCTGCTGTGGCGGCAGCTGGGTCCGCTTTGCCATCCTCTGGGCTGGGTCCATTGGGCCATTCCATCTTGGTTCGCACCTTGTCTTCTTGAATGTAATTTAATTTATTTAAGTGGTTTTTATTATTATTTCATAATAATTTTGTAATAATAATATTATAATAATATAATAAATAATATAATATAATGTTATATTTTATTATAATTTCACTATATTATGTCTATATATATACTATAATATAATAATTATGATATTAATACTAATAATATATGAATATTTCTGGATATATTAATATGTTAATATTAATGATGTGTAATATATAGTAAATATAGTAAATAAATAAATAAATAATGTAGATTAGATTTGGCTCTCGTGTGGCCCCTTGGAAAGAATAATTGCCCACCCCTGATCATATGTCACACAGGATGCAAGTAAGTATAGCTCTCCCACACCAGAGGCGAGGAGGAGGAGAGGGGAGAGGAAGAATATTGGGTTGCTGTAAGTTTCCTGGGCTGTATGGCCAAGTTCCAGAAGCATTCTCTCCTGACGTTTCGCCCTCATCTATGGCAGGCATCCTCAGATGTTGTGAGGATGTCTGCCATAGATGCAGGTGAAATGTCAGGAGAAAATGCTTCTGGAACATGGCCATACAGCCCGGAAAACTTACAGCAACCCAATGATTCTGGCCATGAAAGCCTTCGACAACACACGGAAGAATATTGCTTTACAGCTTGGCTTTGCGAGAGCTGCTGCTTACAAACAAGGGCAGGATGAGATCCAGGTCCAAAATGCAATTGTGCCAGAAAGATTAGCCAGGCTAAAGTGACTCACCAAGAAATAGGTTAACCTGAAGTCCAGAAGCCATCCAGATATTTAGTTACAACTTAGTTTGGGCCGCTTCATGTTACAAAACTCCCACACGGAAGGCAGGCATCTTGTATAGCCATTATGTCGGCACAAGGCGCATAATCAGAGAACACCATTCCTATGTGAAGTGGCTGCAAGCTGCAGCCAGGAGTTAGTTTTTTGTGTGTGCCTAGTAGGCATGTGCGATCCATTAAAAAAATGGTTCTAAACTATGTTCAAAGTAGAGGGCGCTGGCACTTCATTTCTAAATTTCTTTCCCAATGTTTGGGGTAAAAGTTTTGGAACTGTAATGAAACGTATGGATCTTCAATCTTCATATGTACTTTGTTAATGGCAGTCACGATTACACAATAGGGAAAACATCACTGGCAGTGGGGAAACTTCAGGGGCTCCTCTCTCCCTCAGGTTTTGAGGTATCCTGGTGAAACTTACTATAGTGGTAGAACACATTTACCACTGTTAGCCACATGACGTTTGACCTACCCATGGATTTTTGGTGAATTTTTAAAGTTTTTAAAAACAACATTTAAAAAATTACAAGAGCTATCGCCTTGAATTTTCTATCCAATGACACAAGATAACAGGGGATCATTTCCCCAACTTTCAGAAATACTAATCTTGGCTTTTCTTCGCAAACGAAGATTCAGGAAAGAAAGTTGGATGTGTCCTTCGAGCCTGTGCAATGGATTTTTCTGGTGGAGCGCAACATGCACAGAACTGGCCTCACCCTTTAAACCAAAGGTTCGTCTGACGGGGCCTAGCAAGCTTGGATGGTGACAGTCAGGTCCTCCGGTTGTAGTTTTGATGTGAGTTTCCTTCTCTAGATGGTTGACCTTACAAGGTTAGACGAGCACCATCTGCCTGGGTTTGAATTTAGAGTTTTCCTTCTCTTAGGATGGTTGCCAAAAGGCTAGAGAGCCCATCCGGCCCATTGACGCTCTTTGTCAGACCCTTCGGTTGTGACCTGTCTGGCATGGGAGGTCCTACCGGTGGCTATTATGCCACCGCCAGTATAGCTTACAACTTCATTAAGGTACGCAAGCCTCTCCCCCGCGACAAGGGGGCACCAATGGAGAGGAGAAATACTAATGCATCTACCAATTTAAGGGATTTTTAAAAAAGTTTTCAGAAAAGCAAACAGTTTAGGGCAGTGTTTCTCAACCTTCCTAATGCAGTTCCTTATGTTGTGGTGACCCCCAACCATAACAATATTTTCGTTGCTACTTCATAACTGTTATTTTGCTCCTGTTATGAATCAAAATGTCAGTATCTGAGATGCAGGATGTATTTTCATTGCACCAAATTTGGCACAAATACCCGATACGCCCAAATTTAAATACTGGTGGGGCTGGTTGGGGGAGGGGGGGCTGATATTATCATTTGAGAGTTGTAGTTTGTAGGATTTATAGTTCACTTACAATCAAAGAGCATTCTGAACTCCACCAATGATGGGATTGAACCAAACTTGGCACATGACAAATAGAAAAAACTGGACGGGTTTGGTGGGCATTGACCTTGAGTTTTGGAGTTGTAGTCTACCTACATCCAAGGAGTTCTGTGGACTCAAACAATGATGATTCTGCACCAAACTTGGCACGAATACTCAAGATGCCCAAATGTGCACACTGGTAGAGTTTGGGGAAAATAGACCTTGACATTTGGGAGTTGTTGTTGCTGGGATTTATAGTTCACCTACAATCAAGGGGCATTCTGAACCCCACCAATGATAGCATTGGGTCAAACTTCCCACACAGAACCCCCATGACTAACAGAAAAAAATTGCATTTTCTGATGGCCTTTGGTGACCCCTCTGACACCCCCTCGCGACTTCTCCCAGGGGTCCCGACGCCCAGGTTGAAAAACACTGCCCTAAAAGGACAGTGAAGGAAAGGATCAAGAACAGGTAGAAGAAAATCCAAGATGGAACAGGAAGCACACAAATAAACAAACACTGTCAATAATAAGAAGGAATAGAGCCCTGGGAAGAAAAAAAGTGTTGTCAAGAAGACTTACTGTTGAAGCTTTCCATACTCCCGTTCAAAATCCCTCTCAACCTGTTAAAAAAGGGGGAACAATACCAGCTTAAAATCTCAGAAAATAATTTAAAATGCAAACCCATATTCCACCCAATGCAATGCCTAGGAAAAAACTAGCCTACAAACAGCAATAGGTACAACACATTTTACTCAAGGTACTTATTTGCTCAGCATTCCTCCCATAATTGGAGAAAAGGTATCACCCCACAGTTGCAAATGAATGCAAAAATGAAATTTCTAGATGAATCCTTCCTACACCTGCATTTATTTTCAGATTCACAATAAATGCATGATGGGATCTTTGGTGCTGAATGATGTGCAAAGCAACTGAGTAAGCCTTCCCTTTTTTTGATGCCGCATTCACAGAAGGTGCATTATAAAACCAATTTGTCACTTAACACTCATGTTTTAAAATAACAAGCAAAATGTTTATAAAGCACTGCTGACATATGGATACTGGCAGAGTACAGCAGAGAAGAGAAAGTCTTGAGGTCTACTTTTAACTGCCTCTGTGTTTGTGTTTCTTTCTCAAACACGTTCCTCTTAAACAGGGAAGGGTTCGTTTTGATTCAGCTCCTTGAAAGCTGATTCTTAAAAGAACACACGAAATGTGCATATATTTAACTTATATGAGTAAACCTGTACACATAGAGAGTTTTGGGAACAAACCCACGCTGCAATTCAGTTTGTTCACAGTGCTGCCCTGAAACTAGACTAGTGTTTCTCAACCTTCCTAATGCCGTGAACCCTTAACACAGTTCCTCACATTGTGGTGACCTCCAACCATAACATTATTTTCGTTGCTACTTCATAACTGTCATTTTGCTGCTGTTATGAACTGCAATGTACATATCTGATATGCAGGAAGTATTCTCATTCACTGGACCAAATTTGGCACAAACACTCCATATGCCCAAATTTGAATACTGGTGGTGTCGTAGCACAGAGACCAAGGAAGCCAAGCCCAGATGTAAAAGGGGGTAACAAAAGTTTATTGAACAATCAAATGGAAAGGGGACGAACAAAAAAGCAGCCAACTCGGCTAAAAACCCTCAAAAATCCCAGGAAACCTAACAAAAACCCTGAAGCACGATGTAAAAGAAACTCAGGACATCCGTCTGCGACGTCCGATGTGGGATGATCCAGATGAGTAGTTGAAAGCCATTCCAAAGGTCGAGGGCAGGAGAATGACGGATGAAAGGAGGAGACAGTTCAAGGTAATCAGGAGGATAGACTCAGCGGAGAGCAAGCCCCGCCACAGGAGTAAGAGTAACTGGAACCAGGAACAAGAACCAGACATCAACTCTTTGACCGCCTCAAATGCAACCCCATAAACCCATTCCTTATATAGCACTTAAACATCACTGTTGTCTGAAGACCCTCCTTGATCATGAGCACCAGCTGCTTCATCTCCTGCAGCTGCTGTGCTCTGTGCAAACCTCCAATCTTGCCAATGCTCTTGGAAACTTAAAGTATCCCAATCTGTCCCTGAAGCCTCAGAAGGCCAGTCTAAGTCACTGTCAAAGCCGAGGAAGGTATCAGAATTAGACTCTTCATTACACACATCCCTTACTTCCTGAACCAATGTTGATTCTAGATCAGTATCACTTTCCTCTGACCACATTTCTTCTTCCCCAAGAAAACCTTCAAAGGTTTCTGAATCAGAAGGAGCTCTAAGTATCTGCCGGATCTTTTTTCTCTGTTCCAACCCTTCAATACTAGAATCACTAGCAGCCCTTTTTCTCCCAGCTGCAGAGTCTTGGTTACACAGAGCCTCACCCCATTCCATACTATTGCTTGATGCTACTGACCCAGCGTCTTCCCTATCACTACTATTAGTAGAAGCCGAAGGCTCAATTACAACAGGTGAGATTTGGGGGAGTGATTTTGTCATTTGGCTGGGATACAGCGACCAAAACCTCATTTTTGTTGGCTGGTTACAACCTCATTCTGACAACAAAAGTTGCCCTTTGTTTGTTTAAAGCTGCTAAAAGGAAATCAGAGTACTTAGATCAGATTGGGGTGCAGTGTAGGGGAGACGAGGATAGTTGATGTATATATCTACGGCTAGCTACGTTGGTTCAAGCTGACAAATATCTGTATATTTGTATTTTATTTTAAAAGGACTAGATGTATGTTGTATGCTGTGTTTGCACTGTCTGTTTTTGAGAAGGCCAATTGGCTACTCAATAAAATGGCTGTTGTTCGATTTTGTCATTTGGGAGTTGTAGTTGCTGGGATCTATAGTTCACCTACAACCAATGAGGATTCTGAACTCCACCAACAATGGAGTTGTTGAGCTTTCTGAATCCCACCAACGATAGAAGTGGGCCAAACTTTGCACACAGAACCATAATTTCTTGAATGGAATTGCTGGTGTGATCCTCCCTCCAGCCTTGCATGCTCTCCTTTGCCCGCACCGTGGCACCACGCTGCCATGCGCAGAGCATGCCTACTCTTTCCTCCTCGCTTGGAGTCTGAGAAACAGCCTTCCTCTTGGCTGAGAGGCCAGCCAATCACAGTGAAGGAGGGTTCTCCTTCTGTTTCCAAAAAGGAATAGAAGGATAGGCGGACAGATCTTCAGCCTTCGCTGCCAAAGGGGTTCCTAAGGCCATCAAAAATATATATTTTCTGATAGTCTTTAGCAGCCCCTCTGAAAGCCCCTCGCAACCCCCAGGTTGAGAAACACTGATCTAGATGCTATGCTCCTAGTGATACAACCAAGAATCGAATTGACTTTATTAGCTGCCGCACACTTGAACACAGTGGGTCTACAAGACTATTCACCGGGAGCTTGTGGTCTACTAAGACTCTACTGACTAGAAGGCCATGAGTGATCCCATTCACATGAACCACTTTTGCAACCCGAAAGACCATCTGTCAGTGTCATCCATCATATATCATTGCATGTCATTCTTTTTTGTCTCAGTTAACTACCAGTCGTTTCTTGCTGCTGAAATTAATTTAATTTTAGCTCTCTAATCTGTAAAGATCTTTTTGAATTCCAATCCTGTTTTCTACAATATTATTTATTTATTGTATTTATATTTCACCCTTCTCATCCCATTTATTTATTGACTCAGGGTGGATCACAGAACATACATATGCTGCTTTTAAGCTATATCTATTTATCTACTCATATTTGCTTTCAAACTGCTAGGTAGGTGGAAGCTGGGCTAAAGGCCAGGAGATCACCCTGACCCGGGCTTCGAACTAGCAGCCTTTCGACTAACAAGATTTACTGTAGCTGGTGGTTTAACCTGCTGTGCTAAAGCCCGGCCCCTCCTAATTTGATATTCTCTGGAAATTTGGTAAGGATGTTCTCTATTCATATTCTCTATTCAAATCCCAGAGCTTGCAAATATGCAACTTGACAGACAGCTCGAAAACACATCTAAATCTAGCCATTTAAGGAACACAACGAACCCATGAGAAAGGCAAAGCCCAAGAGTCATCTGTTTCGAGGCCGTTCCCCCTTTTGTTCACAATTGTGGGACTAAAATTAGAAGGTAGGAAAGCACAACTACAAGTAAACGCCTTGAAGGAAAGATGGAATCAAATGTAATAATTACATATCACATGTAAGCACCACATATACTCGAGTATATACAGAGTTTTTCAGCCGCCCTCGGCTTATACTCAAGTCGAAGTTATTTATTATTTTACTTATTTATTATTATTATTACCAAATTTCCAGATAATTTGGTATATAAAAAGGTACCGCTTAAAAGCGGCATTATTTTACTCTATTATTTTTATTACATTTATTATTTTACTCTATTTCTTAATTTTATATTTCTTATTTTACTCTATTTTTATTATTATTGGAAGGATACGTAAGCACATTTACATTGAAGAAGGTAAGAATGATACTTTAATCAGAGTTGGACAGTCTTATCTTAAATTAAATTTTATGTAAATATTCCAAAACATTTAACCTCCTGATACCTCAATTTATGTAATTTTATTGGTATCTATTTTTATTTTGAAATTTACCAGTAGCTGCTTCATTTCCCACCCTCGGTTTATACTCAATACGTTTTCCCAGGTTTTTTTGTGGTAATATTAGGTGCCTAGGCTTATATTTGGGTCAGCTTATACTTGAGTATATACAATAAGTTGATTTCGTTTGCACTAATTTAAAGGACCATCCAACCTGTGTTGACAAGCACGGATGTCACCCCTAAGGTTCAATAAGGTAGTGTTTCCCAAACGCTGTGACGCGGCACACTAGTGTGCCGTGACAGACCTCCTGCTGTGCCGCAAGAATAGCTCTCTGCCCCCCTTCCTGCTGAACTGCTGCTGATTGGGGGGGGAGGAGGAAGGGCCGGGCGGCGGCGAAGAAAAAGAAGGGGCCGGGCGCCGCCTCCTTCAGCCGTTTCCCAGCCAGCCTCCAATCCACCATGACTCCCGTCATGACTCCTGCCCCTCGCTCGCTGAAGCTGCGCGAAGGAGGAGCCTTGTCCACTGAAGCCCGTCCACTGCTCATGCTCCTCCTGTGGGAGAGCTGAAGCAGGGGGTGGGGCATGGCCGGCTCCACCCTCCCCCCCGGCTTCAGCGCTCCCATAGCTCCCAGCCTTGAGGGGGCAGTGCCAAGCCAGCAGAGGCAGAGCCAGCACAATGCTGGCTTGGCACTGTCCCTCAAGGCTGGCGGAAGTGAGAGGGCTGAAGCCGGGGAAGGGGCGGGGCATGGCGTGCTCCCCCCCCCCAGCTTCAGCGCTCCCACAGCCGCCAGCCTTGAGGGGCAGGGCCAAGCCAGCGGTGGCAGAGCCAGCACAATGCTGGCTTGGCACTGCCCTCAAGGCTGGAGAAGTTGTGGGATAACTGAAGCCAGGGAGAGGGGGGGCGGGGCATGGTGTGGCCTGGCTCCACCCCCTCCCTTGACTTCCCAGCAGCTGCCAGCCTTGAGGGCAGAGCCAGCAATGCTGCTCTGCCCCCTCAAGGCTGGCCTGTGGGAGAACTTGGGCATGGTGGGTTTTGGCTCCACCCCTCCCTTGACTTCAGCGCTCCAACAGCCAGCCTTGAGGGGCAGAGCCAGCACAATGCTGGCTTGGCACTGCCCCTCAAGGCTGGGTGAAGCTGTGGGAGAACTAAAGCCGGGGGAGGGGTGGGGCATGGTGTGCCATGGCCTGGCCCCTCCCTTGACTTC
The DNA here is from genome assembly GCA_030556195.1 of Anolis apletophallus. NCBI lineage: Eukaryota > Metazoa > Chordata > Lepidosauria > Squamata > Anolidae > Anolis > Anolis apletophallus. The sequence goes on from JARBWK010000013.1 coordinate 10,189,388, forward strand.
AGCGCTCCAACAGCTACCCCTCCCTGGCCCGGCATTCCCAGCAGGCCACACAGCAGGCCACCATCCCCAGCCGTTCTTTACTGTGTTAGAGTGTCATTTTGTGTCATTTTGGTTGGTGGTGTGCCCCCGGATATTTTTAATGTTAAAAAAAGGTTGGGAAACACTGCAATAAGGGACCCCTCCGAACTTAAGCTTTCAGTAGGCAAAGTCATAAGCACAAATAAATATTATTTCAAAAGCATGTGGGATCGGATGGGAGAGTAACAGACAATGCTCAGGTAACCCATCTGAATGCACATATTCAGCAAAGTGTGAAAGGTATCAATGTGGAGTGAGCAGGAAAGTGCTATGGGTTCCTATTAGCAAATGGTGGGTTTTTTTGGTGGTTTTTTTTTTTTTTTGGATGGTGGGATGACAGCAAACACGTCCTGCTCTAGGCATTTGTGAACTAAAATTCTCAGAAGGAAGACACAAAATCTAAAAGAAGTCAGAATACTTCACATTCAAATTCCCCCTTGGTTTTTAATTAACGCTGCTACAAGGCCACCGCAGTTTCAAAGCAAAGGCCCCGCAGATGTAAATGGTCTCTTGATTTTATGGCAATCTTCTAGAGTATCATCTCACTTTGCAAACTTGCATGTATCAGGTGGAAATTTAGGTTGTGAAGTTTGCATGTTCTCTACTTCTTTTGTACCCACTGTTACTTTTGGTAGCTCAGTTGAAGTCCAAGCAATAAAAGTTTGATGACTGCCAAAAATGTCCTCCCAGGAAGAGCCTTGGAGAACCGAGTGTAGGATGTTTACGCTGCCATTACCTGGGTTTCAGGCTTGCCAAAATCCACAACAGCTGATGCCTTCAGGTCAGGTAACAAGCACAAAAAGAAAAGCCACCCAATGTTTCTATGGCTCTCTTCCGGTTGTAAAAATAGCGGCTGAATTGTCGCTTCTATTTATATGTCCATGTGTGAACTTGTCCTGGTTGCCTTAGAAGGCAGGGCAAACTGGGCTTCAGCCACCTTTCTCAAACGCTCATCTTAAAAATACCGAGCAAACCGAAACATGGAATACCTGGAACTGATGTAAACGCCAAGATAACTTTCCCCCCCTATTTTTAGGAAAGAGTGTAGTTTTCCCCATCTCCTTGTTTTCAATTATTCAGTACAATTCTGCATCTCTGCAATTATAAGAATCTGAAACAGTAAGCAAAATAAAAGTGGTACGCATAGCTTATTGTTATGTGCCTTCATTTCTGACTTATTGTGACCCTATCCCGGTGTCCTCTTGGAAAGACGTGTTCAGAGAAGGGTTTCCTGTGCCTTACTCCCTGGCTGAGAGTGTGACTTGACCAAGGTTGCCCAATGGGTCAGCCATGTGGAGGGCCACACTTGCCCCATCTTCCTTAGAATGGTTTGGAACTGAAACGACTGTTGGAACATGTTCTCCTGTTGAATACACTATTAATTCATAAAACTCCCTATATTAGGCTTCTGTGGGTGAGGTCAGGTGGACATCCAGGCATCCTATTTGGAACACCTGTGCGGGGGCCTCCACTGCCCCCGCTGCCTTGCCACACAGCTATAACGGCCACACTGCTATCGCCCGGCCACTGGAACACCTGCATGAGGTGCCTCCACGGCCCCCGCCTCGCCACATGGCTACTTTAACGGCAATGCTGACTATCACCTGGCCATTGGAACACCTGCATGAGGTGCCTCAACGCCCCCCCCCCCACTGCCTTACCACACAGCTACTTTTAACAGCCACGCTGTCCATCACCTGGCCACTGGAACACCTGCACAAGGTGCCTCCACAGCTCCCCACTGCCTTGCCACAAAGCTATTTAACGGCCCCGCTGTCCATCACTCGGCCATTGGAACACTCACACGAGGTGCCTCCATGGCCCCCGCTGCCTCACCATGCGGTTATAACGGCCATGCTGGCTATCGCTCGGCCACTGCATCATCTGCATGAGGTGCCTCCACAGGCTCCGCTACCTTGCCACACAGCTACTTTAACGGCAACGCTGGTCATCGCCCGGCCATTGGAACACCCGCACAAGGTGCCTCTATGTCCCCTGCTGCCTCGCTGTGCGGCTCCTTTAAGGGCCACACCACCCACCACCTGACCATTGGACCAACTTCATGAGGTGCCTCCATGGCCCCCGCTGCCTTGCCGCCCTGCTGTTGATTCCTTGAGTTCAGGCGGGTGACTTCGTTTTCGGAGTTGCCCTCCTCACCAGTTGCTTGCTGCTTTTGGCCATTTATTCCATCAGCCCACTTTGGTTGGGATTGAATGTTTACTTTAAAGCTGTTTTATTGTACTTATATTTTAATTGTTTAAATTGATATGTTATGTTTATTACTGTATGTGTAATGCCATGGTCTGTCAGCCGCCCTGAGTCCCCCATTGGGATGAGAAGGGCAGGGTATCAATGTAGTATAATAATAATATTTCTGCAGTGGGAAGTATTGTCTAATGCCTACATTCAGGCAATGGCAGTAATAGGAAAAACCTAAACCTTCTGGTGATGCCGAGTTGCCAAACCTTGCGCCTGACCACAACGCGGAGGAGGGCGTTCAGTGCCATCGCGCCTGCATTGTGGAATGCTCTTCCTCCCCCAGTTTGTGCACTGTCGAACCTGTTAGCCTTTTGTAAGGCTTGTAAGACTCTCCTGTTCTTGAAGGCTTTCGGTCGGTAATAACCCTAGGCCGTTTACTATGTTATGTAGGCCATAGGAGTTATCTGGTGCGTATATATACTGTATATTTTAATGTGTAGATGCTGGTTGTTGTTTTTAGTGTTTTTATTGTGTTTTATGATGTTTTAACCCATGTAAGTCGCCCCGAGCCTATCAAGAAGGGGCGACTAATGAGCTGAAACAAATAAATAAATAAATAAATAAATACTAGTGGCTTTTCCAGATTCATGTGATTGCGTGCTGGAGGAAACCAAATGGCAGTCTGGACAATAACTCAAAGGAAAAGGATTCCTGTGGTGGTACCCAAATACTTTTGTTTTGAAAAGACTTGATTCTAAACTCTTAGGAGTCCAAAGCATTTGGTAAACATTTTTATTTTGTATCTTCTTCATTCCTCCACTGAAAATATGAGTTGTTTTTCTGTGTTGTTATGCAATCTTATATTGGAGCTTTATCCAATCTTTTCTGTCCTAAGAACGTCTGAAGTTGTGCTGCCTCACAGTCCTTAGACTAGAGAGTCACCTTAAGTTCAAACTGACTCTCACTGGGGACCGGCCCTCTTCCTTCCGCACATTTCAGCTCTGGGATGTTTGCCTAAAGTGAAACGCAACACCCCATTTGTGTGGTCACTAGCTTTATGGCCAGACTAAGAGTTCTCTTATGAAAGCAAGCGTGGTTTAAACCTTGTGGCCTTGGATGACTAAGCGAAGGCAGTATTTGGGAGAGTATGCTATTTTGTGTGTTGCTTTTCCTATACACCTGGTTGTAAGTGTACTTCTGGTTTCCATGAATAAATGTTTTGTTTCCTTTAAAAAAAGACTTTATTCCCAAGTTTTGCCAGAGGGCACAATTTGAAGCAAGCCAAGGTTTGGCAACTGCTGGATGAGAACGCCTCCAGAAAATGCTAGCAATGTTGCACTGAGGTCCAGCGTGGAAAAAATGCAAGATATAGGTGAAACAAATAGAGAACTAAAAAGGAATTCTGAGGAAGAACGCATATATTCATAGCGCAACAGGTTCAACCAGGGGTGCCCACACTTTTTCAGCATGCGAGCTACTTATAATAAAACCAAGTTCAAAGTGGGGTGAGCTCCCGCTGTTAGGCCCAGCTTCTGCCAACTTGGCAGTTCAAACACCTGCAAATGTGAGTAGATCAATAGGTACTGCTCCGGTGGAAAGGTAACGGTGCTCCCCCGCTTCCTGGTGCTGCTGCTGGCAGAGGCCGAGGGAGAAGGTGGCGGCGGAGGTGCGGCGGGCCCTGAAGCCGAGGAAGTGCAGCAGCCGCAGCAAGAAGAAGGACAATGACGATGCCCCCTCCTCCTCCATCCTCCCCGCTTTCTTTTTTCTCCGGGGCTTGCCTCCTTTGGGACCATCACCATGTCCTCCTCCTCCCGCAACAGCAGCGGCATGGGGCCCCTCCCGGCCTGTGCCCATCAGCGACTCCTCGCAGCTACCTCACGACTACTGCACCACACCCGGGGGGGGGGCTCTTCTCCACCACGCCCGGAGGTAAGCAAGCAAGCCAGGAGGATCCCACCCTCCCCTTCACCCTCGCCCAGAAAGAGAATGGCCAAGGGAAGGAGGCATGGGCTCAGGGCCCTTGCTGCGCGAGATGTGTCCCCCTCGCTGCCTCGTGCGTGCGCACACGCTCCCAAGGCACGCGCGCGGGCGGAGGAGGGCTTTCCTTTCTCTCTCTGCTTTTGCAGCATGTGCAAGTGCGCGGTTCAAGGCTGCATGCAGGCTCTTCCAGGCTTGCCTGTGGCTGCCATATGATATAATGCAGTTTGCAAGGGCATGTTGTGGGCAGTGGAGACCTCCACAATGCACTCTGCATGTTTTGGACAGTGGGGACCCCTATTAGGCATGATGTGTACAGTGGAGGCCCCTTTAATGCATGATGTGGACAGTGGAGACCCTTTTAATGTATGCACCCCTATAATGCATAATGTGGACAGTGGGGACCCTTTTAATGTGATGTGTGGACAGTGGAGGCCCCTTTAATGCATGATGTGGACAGTGGAGACCCCCTATAATGCATAATGTGGACAGTGGAGACCCTTTTAATGTATGCTGTGGACAGTGGAGGCCCCTTTAATGCATGATGTAGACAGTGGAGACCCCCTATAACGCATAATGTGGACAGTGGAGACCCTTTTAATGTATGCTGTGGGCAGTGGAGACCCCTATAATACATGATGTGGACAGTGAGACCCCTATAATGCATGATGTGGACACTTCAGGCCCCTATAATGCATGATGTGGACTCACCGTGAAGCTGCATGAAGCTTCTGAGTGTATAAATACATTTAAAACATATTAACTATATGTATTACTGTGTTAGAGTGTCATTTTGTATCATTTTGGTTGGTTTGTAAATGTAAAAAATGTGCCGCGGCTCAAAAAAAGGTTGAAAAACACCGATATACGCAACCTCCAAAGAAAATGCAGCCCGAAGCTGCTTTTAATGATGGGGAAGACTCGTTTCCCTCACTTCTTTGCCAAGGAACAAAACGGTTCTTTTTGCCCAGATGACCTCACAGCAAGTGCTTCTTCATGAGATGTGGAGCAGAGGAGTAAAGAAGTCCTTCCTCTGAAGCACCCACTACTCCGATAATTGAGTTCCCACTGAAGAGCATGACATCAGCTCAGGAGATATGAGACGCTTTTCAGGCAGCTTGGTCTGCAATGCAGCTTGAAATAGAATTATAATCCAATCCTAGCCACTGCTCAGGCATGTCCGCACAGGAGGTTCCTGCACTCCCACTTCAGCACGGAAACAGAAATACAGGAAGTGGTCTCAGGCTATTAAGATGTAGTGCTGGAGTTTGTGGGCCACCCTTACTTTTTCCTATGTAAACTGCAGGAGTTTTGAATAGCACCGGATTCCTTGTCCCTGCTACACAGATTGTAATTATGTGGCATCTGGTTTGAAAGCCACAGGTACATTGAATGATCATGCCTAAAACTGGGGACATGTTCTAGAGATATTTCACAATTCTATTTCACTTATTTAAAACATCTGTATCCCAACTTTCCACTATTTTATACACATAGGTCTGTGGTTCTCAACCTTCCAAATGCTGTGACCCCTGAATACAGTTCCTCATGTTGTGGTCACCCCCCACCCTGGCCTCACATCGGGAGGCATGGAGGCGCACTATCCACAATGCTGCGGCCTCTTTCGAGAAGACACACCGAATGGGTCTCGAAGAGAAACGACAACGCAGAAGAACCGCAACTTGGAAACATCACCCAAGGAGACTTTCAGCTGTGCTTTCTGCAACCGAACTTGCCTATCTTAGATTGGCCTTTTTAGTCATCAACGCGCTTGTAAAAAGCATGGGGTGAGTCCTTCCTAAGAATCTTCATTCGCGAAGTAATGCCGAGTATGGTGACCCCCAACCATAACATTATTTTCGTTGCTGCTTCATAAGGGTAATTTTGCTACTGTTTTGAATCGTAATATAAATATCCAATATGCAGGATGTATTTTCATTCACTAGACCAGATTTGGCACAAATACCCAATATGCCCAAATCTGAATACTGGTGGGGTTGAGAGGGATTGATTTTGTCATTTGGGAGTTGTAGTTGCGGGGATTTATAGTAAATCTACATACAAAGAGCATTCTGAACTCCACCAAGGATGGAATTGAACCAAACTTGGCACACAGAACTCCCATGACCAACAGAAAATACTGGAAGGGTGTGGTGGTCACTGGCCTTGAGTTTTGGAGTTGTAGTTCACCTACATCCAGAGAGCACTGTGGACTCAAATAAAATTGGAACAAACTTGGCACAAATACTCAAGATGCCCAAATGTGAACACTGGTGGAGTTTGGGGAAAATAGACCTTGACATTTGGGAGTTGTAGTTGATGGGATTTATAGTTCACTTACTAACAAAGAGCATTCTGAAGTCATCCCATAATAGATCTGCACCAAACTATCTAAATGGCCAACATTACATACTGGTGGGGTTAGGTGGCGGAGCTGTTTTTGAATTCTGGGAGTTGTAGTTCACCAACACTCAGAGACCACTCTGCCCAGGAAGTCGATCGTGGACCGAAGGAGGTCGATCGCAGCTGGATGGGGGGAGGGGGCGGAGCCAGGCCGTGGCAAGCCCCGCCCCCTCCCCGCCTTCGGCACTCCCAGCAGCTGCTTCAGCCTTGAGGAGGGCAGGGCCAAGCCACCCTTGTGCAAGCTATGTCACCACTGGCTTGGCACTGCCATCTTAAGCCTGGAGAAGCTCTTGGGAGCTCCAAAGCCAGAGGGGGGGGGGGGGCTTGACACGGCCTGGCTCCGCCCCCCTCTGGCTTCCACTCTATTAGCAGCTTCTCCAGGCTTGAGGATGGCAGTGCCAAGCCAGTGGTGGCATAGCTAGCACAAGGCTGGCTTGGCACTGCCATCCTCAAGCCTGGAGAAGCTGCTGGTAGAGCTGAAGCCAGAGGGGGCGGAGCCAGGCTGCACCAAGCCCCGCCCCTCCCCTCTCCATTCTTGAAGAGGTAAGTAGATCTTTCTGACTTGGTTTTATTATAAGTAGCTCGCATGCTGAAAAAGTGTGGGCACCCCTGGCTTACAGGTTGCACAGAGATGTTCACGTGTTCTGCATTCGTGCACCACAAGATGTACATCGAATTCACCCCAAACAAAGATCAATGCCTGGCTAGGCATCAGAACCCAGTGGCCTTTAGATTCCCCCCTTCACTACCAATCAAGTGACAGCTGCTCTTTTCAGGATCGGGAGAGATTACTCTGTCTGGAATTGGATTTGGCCAAGTTAAGGTGAAAGCACTGCAGTGACAGATCGAAAGGGCTTGAGATCAAAACAATTCAGTGCTTAAGTCTTTTGTACAGGTGGGTTTCCTTTCACCACAAAACACTAAACTTCAGTTGGTACTCGGCCCTTCCTCAGAGGATTTGCAACAAGTAGGCACACTGAAGTATGACTAATGTCTCCTCCAGCAGAATCCAGTCATCTCATAGACCAACTGCTACCAAAATATGTTTGCATTAGAAGCCTTTTTTTTCTCCATCTGAGAAAACGTTGTGAGCGGAGTCTTGGTGTATATTTTTTTCTCTCCACGCACTCAGCTCTGCAAAGAGTCACTAGCTCATCTCTGTTTACATCAACTCCTGCTTGGCCTGAAATGAGTGTATGTTTGGGATCTAGATTTGCAAGTGGGAGAGCCTCTACAACAAACCACTTCCCTCGCTCATCAACACTCAATTCAGCCCTTCAGATGCCTCACCTTCCCACTTCCTGAAATAGTCTCCAGAGGCCAACATCTGGAATTTAATAGCACACTTAAAACTGTCCCTCCCTGAACCGTGGCATTTCCAAAAAAGCTTGCGCATCAGCCCACCATGAGCAGAAAAGTTGGAGACTGGTCAAGACAAACGGCTAGATCCTCCCCTCAATAAGTGCATCCAACAGTGGTCACGGCACATATTCGTGCTGAGTTTGAATTCCTAATCCTAACCCTCTGGCAAGGGATTTTAAAGGGAGTTATAGATTCCTTAAAACATCAGCCCTCCAGATGTTTGGACTGTTAGGAATTGTGGGAGTTGAAATCCAAAACACTTGGAGGGCCAAAGTTTGCCCATGCTGGGTCTAACCTGATGCCATGCACACTGGCTCTATGTGGCATGGCAGGGGTCCACCATTGCCCCGCACAAGACCAGGTCCATCTGACGGTGAGATTTTAGAGCAGGAGCTGTTTAGCAGGATGCACCTGAGAGTGTTCATTGGAACCTCAGTAGTTGTAGTGAGCCAGCATTTCTGCATTTACAGATATTGCCATGGGGGCCTTTTCTGAGGATCTCAGGGCCAGGCAGGTTTGTACCAAGAGATACGAGTTGCCGCATAGGCTGGATCTGAGCCATAGAAGGCTCAGATCCATAATCAGCACTTTGAATTGTGCCCGGAAGCACACTGTAGTGGTGTGTTTGTATGTTAGCATGCGCCTGTTAATATAGGTAGTTTGCTTTTGATTTAACTGTAGAGCAGGGGTGCCCACACTTTTTCACCATGCGAGCTACTTATAATAAAACCAAGTCAGAAAGATCTATCTACCTCCTCAAGGCTGGAGAGGGGAGGGGCGGGAGAGGGGCTTGGTGCAGCCTGGCTCTGCCCCCCTCTGGCTTCAGCTCTACCAGCAGCTTCTCCAGGCTTGAGGAAGGCAGTGCCAAGCCAGCCTTGTGCTAGCTATGTCACCACTGGTTTGGCATTGCCATCCTCAAGCCTGGAGAAGCTGCTGGGAGTGCTGAAGCCAGGTGGGGGGGGCGGAGCCAGGCCGCACCAAGCCCCGCCCCCTCAGATCTGGCTTTGGAGCTCCCAGCAGCTTCTCCAGGCTTGAGGATGGCAATGCCAAGCCAGCCTTGTGCTAGCTATGTCACCACTGGCTTGGCATTGCCCTCCTCAAGGCTAAAGCCGCTGCTGGGAGTGCCGAAGCCGTGGAGGGAGCGGTGCTTGGCACGGCCTGGCTCCTCCCCCTCTGAGAAGCACCCCATCTGGCTGGGATCGACCTCCTTCGGTCCCGGGATCGACTGGTTGATTGCGATCGACTTCCTGGGCAGCCCAGCTGTAGAGTATGCACTAGTAGTGGCTAGTGAGATAGCTGCTTAGTTTTAGTAATAGATGTTGTGAATATATATTCTTCCTTCGTATTATTTCTGCTATTTTACTATGTTTTTCTTCCTGAAATAAATTACTAAGGCCGAGCTTTAGCACAGCTGGTTAATCGCTAGTAGCAATAGCTCACTGCCAACTGGAATATCAATATTTTATGTGTATACACTATATTATATTATTAGCACAGCGCAATATTAGTATTATGTATTACTATATTGTACTATACCACTATACTTTAGTAATATGACATGTAATATAACAAATATAATTTATAAAAAAATATAAATTAGGGACAACTTAAAGTAGGGAGGTATTTTACAACACCATAAAAATGCTGGTGATCAAAGAACAAGAAGGAAATACTACAATCAAGCTCGGCGTCCATAGTGGATGAAGCGACAGCACCCCATGTGGTCAGAATAGAGCATAACCTCCAGACGCCAACGTTGAAAAATGCGGAAATACGTTTTTCTGTCTGTCTTGTAGGACTAAAAACTTAATTTATTGTTTGCCGTGTGTATGTGCATTGTGATCCGCCCTGAGTCCATTTCGGGGTGAGAAAGGCAGAATATAAATACTGTAAGTAAGTAAGTAAGTAAACAGGGTGGGCAACTGTTTGGGTTGAGAGGCTGTATTGCTTTCCAAGGATTTTGTTATTTATTCGTTCAGTCACGACTATTCTTGACCTCATGGACCAGCTCACTCCAGAGCTCCCTGTCAGCTGTGGCCATCCCCACCTCCATCAAGGTCAAGCCAGTCTCTTCAAGGATACCATCTATCCATCTTGCCCTTGGTCGGCCCCTCTTCCTTTTTCCTTCCATTTTCCCCAGCACCATTCTCTTCTCTAAGCTTTCCTGTCTTCTCATTATGTGGCCAAAGTACTTCATATTTGCCTCTAATGTCCTCCCCTCCAGTGAGCAGTCAGGCTTTCTTTCCTGGAGTATGGACCGGTTTGATCTTTTCATGGTCCAAGGCACTCTGAGAACTACAGTTCAAAAACATCTATCTTCCTTCACTCAGCCTTCCTTATGGTCCAGCTTTCGCATCCATAATTTACTACCATTTCCAGGAACACTTCCATGCAAATAATCCAAACATGTTTTGATAGCGATTACCCCCAATACCAGTCCCAGGAAAGACAGTCCAGGTTTGATTTTCTCTAGGGCCCATTTATATATCTTTTTAGCAGTCCAAAGTATCCATAGGACTCGTCTTTTATCTCTGAAGCTTGAAGCAGTTCTATTGGTCTGCCATCTGTTCCTGGTGATTTATTTTTTTCCCAAGTACTGATTGTCCAATGCTGCCGTATTTCTAATTTCTATGTGTGGTTGTGAAAGCCAGACAGTGATGAAAGCTGATAGCAAGAACATGAACTCATCTGAAACATGCTGTTGGAGAAGATTCTACCTAGAAGCTAAGGGAATGTGGCACAGCTGGCTGAGTGTCAGCTGCATAAGATCTCTCTGACCACTAGGTCATGAGTTCGAGGCCTGCCCAGGTCGAGGTGGGTGCTCGACCTTAAGTGTAGCCTGCTGTCGACCTTTGCAGCCCGAAAGACAGTTGCATTTGCCAAGTAGAAGATAAAGGTACCACATTAAAGTGGGGAGGCAAATTTTGACTAATTTATGAGGCCATTAAAAGAACTCCAGGAATCGCTGAAGAATGCGGAAGGAACAACAAAGGGACGCTGGAAAACGCTGAGAGATGAGGAGTGCATCAGCTCCTCCTGGTGGCCAGAAGTTTGCCTCTGTTAGTCTATATGTCGTATCTTTGTCTATATGTCATATGTTGAACTGCAGGGATTGTCTGCAAGTATGTGTACTGTAATCCGCTCTGAGTCCCCTTCGGGGTGAGAAGAGCGGAATATAAATAAAGTAAATAATAATAAATAAATAAGATGATTAAAACAGAGACTCTGGATAAATTCAGAGAAGACAAGGCCTACTAGGAAAAACATATTAAAATTAATTAGGTATTTTTAAATACAAAAATATGAGTCAAGCACTGAAAGGGTTAAATGGATGCAATGACTAAGCAAAAGCTGGAGTTCAGTAGAAATAGGTATACCTGTAGCTTGGTAGCCCTCAGTGTGAGAGGTCTCTGTGGAAGAAGAGCCTCAGTGTGTTTGTTGGCCTCGGTATGAGAAGGCCTCTGTGTTAGTTTGCCTCAGTGTGAGAAAGGCATCAGTCTGAGGGAGATCTCTGTGTGAGAAGTCCTAAGTGTGAGGTAGGCCTCAGTGTGTTAGTAGGCCTCAGTATGAGAAGGCCTCAATGTTAATAGGCCTTGGTGTGAGTAGGCCTGGTGTGAGAGAACGCTTCAGTGAGAGGAAGCCCCAGGGTGAAGGCCTCGTGTGTGAAGCTCCAGTTTGATGGCTTCTGTGTATAAAGCTCCTGTGTAAGTTCAGTGTGAGAAGAGGCTCTGTGAGAGCGAAGCTGTTTATCTGCATGAGAAAGAAGCCCAGCGTGGAAGCAAAGAAGAACTTTATTTGAGTTATGGAAACCTTGTTCTTGTAAATAGTGCAACCATTTTATTTTGCTCTAAAGAAAAGCCTCCTATGGAAGAGATAACACTGGTCTGTGTGTTCTTGTTATTTTAATCACTTTGGGCTACTGGTACTGGGTCAGGCTGTTGTTGATAAGTTTATCCACTGTACATTTACGAGGAGGGTCTTTTGTTAATATGCCCACTCGCCCAACAAAGGCCCACTGGGAAAAAAACAACAATATTTATCTATTTACTAGCTTGGGGACCCGGCAGTCCCCGGGTTATTTGAGGAAGACATTGTGTGCCATAGTTCGTCATTGGTGTGGGCCACAGTGCTCTAAGGAATTGAATTAAAGTACTGCAAGTCTCATCATCCATGGTGCATCCTTCCTCAAACTGCACCAGGATGTAGGGTGCATCTTTGGGGGTCTGTGTGCCAAGTTTGGTCTTGTTCTGTCATTGTTGGGGGCCTAGTCAGGAAAATCAAGTTGAGGAAGCCTAACAATATCCCATGAGCTGAGGCCTAGTCAGGCAAATCGAGTTAAGGAAGCCTTGTTGTCAATTTTGGGCCGGGTCTGTGATTTATAGGGGCTGCAGTGTTGTTTGGGAAGTGAATGATGTGAAGTTACTGCAAATCCCATCATTCGTGGCCCATCCTGCCCTAAACCACACCAGGTTGTGAAGTGGGCCATTGGTCCCTTGTTTGTCATGTTTGGTCCTGATCCGTCATTGCTATGGGCCGCAGTGGCTGACTGCCTGAGGCCTTTTGCTGTCCCTCTGGGTCACCTTAGAAGTGTATTGGGTGAAGGTACTGAACATTCCATTTCCAACAGAAAAAACTGTCAACTGGCTAACTTCAACTCCATCCATTTATGCCTGCTTCAGGCCTTTCCCTTTCCTCTCTGTGCTGTGTTGGAATGTTGGGAGGCTGGCCAGACACAGCCATTTATGCAAATAATCCGACAGTTGCAGCCAATTGAAACACTGGCACATATTCGCTCGGTCGCACCACCCACCCACCGCCCGCAAACACTGACTTTTATTATATACATAGATAGATTTGCATCATTTTACCCCGCTCTTCTCAACCCCCGAGGGGGGACTCAGAGCGGCCTAACAAAAGGCAACAATTCAATGCCAAACACAATAAAATACAATATAAAACCATAAACATTCAGGATTAAAATACAATTAACATTATCACATAATGCACATACACTTAAATTAAAAACAAAGTTCCGTCCACCACATGAGCATTGAGCCATAACCATCAACTTTCCAATTCCAATCCAAAGTGCTGCATTGTGCTAATGTGCAAAAGCCTGGTCCCAGAGCCACGATTTCACTTTTTTCCTGAATGGCAGGAGGGATGGGGTTGATCGTATGTCGCTTGGAAACGCATTCCACAAACGGGAAGCCACCACCGAGAAGGCCCTATCTCTCGTTCCCACGAACCGCATTTGAGAAGTTGGCGGGCGCGAGAGCAGGGCCTCCCTGGTTGATCTTAAGTTACGAGATGGGACGTAGCGGCAGATGTGTTCGGACAAGTAAGCTGGGCCAGAACCGTGTAGAGCAGCGGTTCTCAACCTAGGGGTCGTGACCCCCAGGGGGGTCGTTTGGCCATTTCGGAGGGGTCACGAGGACACCTCCTTTGGCCCCGCCCCCTTTGTCTCCCCTTGCCTGCCTCTTGCCACGGGGTCGCGAGCCAGGTGAGAAACGCTCCACAACAAAAAAACACATCCTGCACACCAGATATTTACATTACGATTCATAACAATAGCAAAATTACAACTATTAAGGAGCAACAAAATAATTTTATGGTTGGGGGTCACCACAACATGAGGAACCATATTTAGGGGTCACGGTGTTAGAAAGGTTGAGAACCACTGGTGTAGAGCTTTAAAGGTCAAAACCAGCACTTTGAATTGAGCTCGGAAGTGGGCAGGCAGCCAGCGGAGCTGACACAACAGGGGGGTGGTATGCTCCCTGTATGTAGCTCCAGTTAGTAATCTGGCTGCCGCGCGTTGGACTAGCTGCAATTTCCAAACTGTCTTCAAAGGCAGCCCCACGTAGAGTGTGTTGCAGTAACCTATTCAGGATGTGATCAGAGCGTGGACGACAATGGTAAGGTAAAGACCAATAGGAAAAGAGCAAGACTATATTCCAGATGGATGGACTCGACCAAGGAAGCCAGGGTCCTGAGTCTGCAAGACGTCAACAGAGCTGTTGAGAACACCTTGGAGGTCTCTCATTTATAGGGTTCAAATAAACTTGATGACAGTTAAGAACAACAGCAACCCTGCAGGTAGCGGCCCCTTTCACTCAAAAAGAGCAATCACTTTAGCACGGGACATTCTGATTTCTCAGAATGCAAAAGAGTGTGTGTGCGCGTGACAGAGAGAATGAATGTTTTAACATTTATCTTAAAGCAAATTCTCCGCAACCCAAATTAATTCATGCTTGGGCACTGAGCATTGCAGCTTCCTCCAGTAAGCCTTCCTTTGGAAACGGTTATATTCAGCAATACGAACCACTCCCCCTCCTCCATCTGCTCAGAAAAGAGGAACAAACAAGCCATTGCTGAAAGAAGGAAGGAAGGAAGCATGTTCAGCTATCTCCCAGGAAAACCATGCCAGAGCGAGACGCGCCCCTCCCGCTGCCACACAGAATGGGGGAGTCAGGAAAGTGGGGGCAGGCCCAGAACCCAGATACCAAAATAATCCACTCATTTGCCAAGACTCCCCCTTACTCAGAGGAACCGAGGGGTGGTCAAAGGCAGAAGCAATTTCAGCTCACTCATGTTTTCACCTCCCACACGCACAAACAACATATTAAAAACTGGGACCAGTTAATGTGCTTGGCTTGAGTCATCAGCCATATGATCAAAGACTGGATCTAAAAAGGGGGGAACTGGTTTACTCACTGTCTTGGGTACAATCTGTTTCTTCGGCTGCCCGATCTTGAACGGAATCCTGGAATTTGGGGCCGGGGAGGGGGGAGAGGGGGGAGGAAAGCAGAAAAAAAGATATGAATTTCTGTAAACAAGCAACTGTGTCAAGTGAAACAACATCTTTCTCTAGCTTCTTTTTAAAGGAAGAATTAGGTGGGGAAGGACTGCTATTTCGGCCGCATTTTGAAAGGTGAAATAGAGGGGTTAGAACCACATGTTGAAAGCAATAAATATCCTCATAAGGCAGTGTTTTTCAACCTTTTTTGAGCCATGGCATGTTTTTTTACATTTACAAAATCCTGGGCCACACCAACCAAAATGACACAAAATGACACTCTAACACAGTAATACATATAGTTAATATGTTTTTAAATGTATTTATACACTCAGTGTGAAACCTGGGCCTGTTTCAATGAACACAACATATATATGACTTCCTCTCCCATATTTATACATGGCTATCATGTCTTTTCTCAGCCTTCTCTTCTTCAGGCTAAACATGCCCAGCTCTTCAAGCCGCTCCTCATAGAGCTTGTTCTCCAGACCTTTGTGAAATTTCACCCTGAGTGAAACTTGTTTCCAATCAACTATGGATGTCATGAAGCTGTTATAAACAGTTCCCGGGGGGGGGGAGCTACTCTCGAAAAATCCAGTAAAATAGTAAAAAAAAAACATTTGCAAGCAGGGAGGCTCAATTTGTTTCTTGGAAACCTGTGAGGGGGCTGCTAGGAGTGGGGAGAGTGCCAATTTCCCATGGCACACCTGATGATCGCTCACTGCACACTAGAGTGCCACGGCACACTGGTTGGGAAACACTGTCATAAGGTATTCTTCCGGGGCGTGCGGGTGGGACATAGCATTGGACTCGTTTTCCCATCTTGCTTCTCAGGCCAGGAAAGTTGAGGGCCACTGACTTTCAGATGACATCTAGGGAACTTTCCTGAATCTCAAACTTATCCAGGTGTTGCAAAAGCATGGGAGGTGATGGGAATATTGATACCTGGGTCTACCATTACACAAGATGTCACCAATCGTAATGGATATATCTGATATGCAGGATGTAGTTTCATTCACTGGACAAAATTTGGCACAAATACCTGATATGCCCAAATTTAAATATTGGTGAGGTTGGGAGGGGGATTGATTTTGTCATTTGGGAGTTGTAGTTGCTGAGATTTATAGTTCACCTACAATCAAAGAGCATTTTGAACTCCACCAACAATGGAATTGAACTTAACTTGGCACACAGAACTCCCATGACCAACAGAAAATAATAGAAGGGTTTGGTGGGCACTGGCCATGAGCTTTGGAGTTGTAGTTCACCTACATCCAGAGAGCACTGTGGACTCAATGATGGATCTGGACCAAACTTCGCACGGACACTCAATATGCCCAAATATGAACACTGGTAGAGTTTTGGGGAAAATAGACTTGACATTTGGGAGTTGTAGTTGCTAAGATTTATAATTCACCTTCAATCAAAGAGCATTCTGAAACCCCACCAACGATAGAATTAGGCCCAACTTCCTACACAGAACCCCATAACCAGCAGAAAATACTATGTTTTCTGATGGTCTTTGGCAACCCCTCTGAGACCCCCTTGTGAGGTGGCCTATGAAGACTGCCCGGACGCTGCAATTAGTCCAACGCTCGGCAGCCAGATTACTAATGGGAGCGGGGTACAGGGAGCATACAACTCCCTTGTTGTACCAGCTCCACTGGCTGCCAATTAGCTTCCAAGCACAATTCAAAGTGCTGGTTTTAACCTACAAAACCCTATACGGTTCCGGCCCAGTTTACCTGTCCGAACGTATTCTCCCCTATGAACCATCAAGATTGCTAAGATCGTCGGGAGAGGCCCTGGTCTCGGTCCCACCACCTTCACAGGCGTGTCTGGTGGGGACGAGAGACAGGGCCTTTTCTGTGGTGGCTCCCCGGCTATGGAACTCTCTCCCAAATGAAATTAGATCTGCGCCCTCCCTCCTGACCTTTAGGAAGCTAGTAAAAACATGGCTGTGGAACAAGGCCTTCACAGAATGAGGGCAGAGATCACTAATTGACTAAGACATGGACTGAATACATGGACTGATTTGGACATGATTTTACTTTGGCGAACGGCTTTTTAATGTAATTTTAATGTATGTGGTAATTTGATTGTTTTATGGTGTTTAGATTTTAATGTTAGCATTGAATTTTTGCTGTCTGTTGAGGTTGAAAAGATCGGGGTACAATTTTTTAAAAAATTATATATATATATATTCCATATATAATACATAAGCATTTCTTGGGGCTCCATGAGAAACTTTTGCTTCTCCATGCATCTGCCCCTGGCCCAGCCCATGCTTGATACAGACACATTATATATGTAGCACAATGGGTTAAAACCTTGTGCCGGCAGGACTGAAGACTGACAGGTCAGAGATTCCAATCTGGGGAGAGTGCAGATGAGCTCCCTCTGTCAGCTCCAGTTCCCCATGCAGAGACATGAGAGAAGCCTCCCAAAAAGATGGTAAAACATCGAAACATCCGAGCGTCCCCTGGGCAACATCCTTGCAGACGGCCATTTCTCTCACACCAGAAGCGACTTGCAGTTTCTCAAGTCGCTCTTGACGCACACAAAAGTATTACATAATATATTAACATTTATTTGGGGCTCCAAGAAACTTTCGCTTCAAAGGGGACTCCATGGCTGAAAAAGTTTGAGAACCCCTGATTTCGCCAAAGGCCTTTCTCTGGCTTTGCTTTCTTTCGAGTGGAGACAGCGGAGACAGAATTTAGGACCATGCGCATGCTTCGTATGATGGAACTATGAATAAAGCCTCACATCTGTCTAGGGAAAGAACGAGGACGAAAAGGGGTTTTAGGAAGCCTAAAACTGTAAGGCGACACATGTCAAATTGGTGCAACATAGCCTTTCGAAGGCTTGGTTGAACATCTCAGTATAGCACACGCCGTCGTAATTCCATTGCTGATGAGACGGAGGTGCAAATTCTACGTGCTATTTTCAGCAAGGACTTGACATGTGAGCAATAATGCAGTAGGAAAAGCTCCCTTTCCCACCACTTACCTATTTAACTTTTTTTTTTCTTAGCTCCAATAACAGCAAGGACTGCACTACTGCCTGACAAGAGAAGTTGCACTTCTTACATTCTTCTTTCTAAGAAGCACTGAAATTGAAATCCAGTTGCTAGTGCCATCTAGGGTACACCCACTGAATCAATGATATATATGCAAGACGTAACATCACAACGAGCAGGAGATTTGGTGGGGCTACACTATTTGTGGTTAGCAACTAGATTTAAGCCTCAGACTTCATCTTGGTAGGCACGGAAGCTTTTGCTGAGGGATCTCACTTTGAATGTGGGTTATAATCCAGACACACAGGTATCCACTTAGGCAGGTAGTTAAATTCAGGGTAGGTCATTCTAGGGGAGCGAACAACTATTCCCCTATCATGGCTTTCCGTGCTACAAGGATGTTATAGAGCAGTGGTGTCCAACCTTTGGTCCTCCAGGTATTTCGGACTTCAATTCCCAGAATTCCTGAACATTGGACAATCTGATGATTGCTTCTGGGAGATGGAGTCCCTAACACAGGAGGGCCACGGGTGGAATACCACTGCTATATTGTTTCAGCATTCTTACAACAGCCCTGTAAGATTGGCTATACTGTGTTATAGTCCAGCTTTTGATTGTGCCTGCACCTGATCTCTCTGGGGATTCTGGATCTGTTAGTTAGTCTGATGACACTGGGGATTCTGGGTCTGCAAGTCAGCAGGAGGAGTGCCAGCAAGAGATTTTAAGCCCTGAATATGAATGGTCTGTGTCTGAAGGCGACATTCCAGAAAGGTAGTTCTCTAGGGCAGTGATTTTCAACCAGTGTGCCACGGAACACTAGTGTGCCGTGAGAGATCATCAGGTGTGCCGTGGGAAATTATTTTCGAACTTCAGTCATATATAAACTATAAGGCGCATCTGTCCCTTTAAGAAATGGAACCATAGCACTCTCGCGTCACCTAAGACGTGACGCGAGAGTGCTATGGTCGCGCCATCTTGGATTTGCTCAGACGCGGCTAAGTAAACAAAGTTAGAGTTAGTGCTGCAGCTGCGCCTCAAGTGAGAGTGGCAATTTGGGATCACAGCAAGACAAGCGAGTGGCAGTGATGGAGAAGTTTTTGAGAAGGGAAAATGCGAATGCCAAACAGGGCCCTGGACAAAATTATGACACAGATGAAGGCCTTAATATAAGTGGTGGACAAAAGAAAAAAGAAAAGACGGTGAGCTCGAGGCAATACAGCGAAAGCTATATTTCATGTGGATTCACTTTCACTGGGGATGCGACAGCACCGACTCAGGCCCAGGTTTCACACTGAGTGTATAAATACATTTAAAAACATATTAACTATATGTATTACTGTGTTAGAGCAGTGTTTCCCAACTTTTTTTGAGCTGCGGCACATTTTTTACACTTACAAAATCCTGGGGCACACCACCAACCAAAATGACACTCTAACACAGTAATACATATAGTTAATATGTTTTTAAATGTATTTATACACTCAGTGTAAAACCTGGACCTGTTTCGATGAACACAACATAGATACAAACTTCCCACACAGAACTCCCATAACCAAGAGAAAATACTATAAGAGTTTGGTGGGTATTGACCTTGAGTTTTGGAGTTGTAGTTCACCTATATCCAGAGAGCACTGTGGACTCAAACAATGTTGGATCAGGACCGAACTTGGCATGAATACTCAATATGCCCAAATGTGAACACAGATGGAGTTTGGGAAAAATAGAGCTTGACATTTGGGAGTTACAGTTTCTGGGATTTATAGTTAACACACAAACAAAGAGCATCCTGAAGTCTTGCAACAATGGAATTGAACCAAACTTGGCATATTGAACTCTCGTTAGCAACAGAAAGTACTGAAAGGGTTTGCTTGGGAATTGACCTTGAGTTTGGAAGTTGTACTTCACCTACACCCAGAGAGCACTGTGGACTCAAACAATGTTATGTTATGTTGCCCCAGAGCAAAGTGAGGCAAAGCGAGCAGAGCGAGGCTGGGAAGAAGGGAGTCTGAGTGGAGAAGAAAAAGTGTTGGGGGGAGAGAAGGGTATTGAGGTTCCAATTTCCCACGGCACACCTGATGAGAACTCACGGCACACTGGTTGGGAAACACTGTGTTAGAGTGTCATTTTGGTTGGTGGTGTGCCCCAGGATTTTGTAAACATAAAAAATGTGCCACTGCTCAAATAAGGTTGAAAATCACTGCTCTAGGGAAGCAATGTCAGACACAGAACAGAGCTCAGAGGATGAAAGTGAAAGTCCAGTTGGACAGACTAATGAGCAGTTTGATAGGAGATTTACATTCTGTCAACACAGAGCTTCTCAGGAGAGTTTATGAAGGTCAAGATGCCTACTATCCAAGAAGTCCTTATTAGTTGCCCAGGGGAGAAGGCATGATTTTCTCTCTATATTAGCTAGACCAGCAGACGACTTTGCCAATCGAGGCAACGTTGGGGTTTGAGTACAGAACTTTTGTCAAGTCAAGGGATTTCTAGATCCATGTTCCGAGTTTCCTTTAGTTCGTGTCTCATGCTTCCAAGTTTTTGAGAACTATTCCTGAATCTTAAGTTTTGGATTTATTCTGCTTTTGTATTCCTGGTTTTTGATGCTACTCCTGCACTTTGATTTCTGTGAATTATTCCTAATATTTGGACTTTGGAATAATAATACTGTTTTGCTGAATTGCTTTTCATATATATTTTCTAGTAAGTGTGGAGTGTGTGTTAAGCACAGAGGTGGTGCCCAGACTTGGAGTCTAACATACTGGAAGAAAGTTACACCTGCTAATAGGAGCTTCATAGCTAAGTGTAAATAAATGAACACGAGGTTTCAACAACTGAACACAAAGCAGCCAGTGACACTTTTGGCTGCAGGCGCCACTCCACAAATACCTCGCCACAGGAGATGGCACTCAACGCTGACCACTCTATAATCTGAGATGGAGGGTGCCGGAGGGGAAATGCCAAAAAACCCTTGAATGGCCCAGGCCCTTCTTTCTTTCTTTCTTTCTTTCTTTCTTTCTTTCTTTCTTTCCTTCTTTCTTTCTTTCTTTCTTTCTTTCGTCCTCTCTCAGCCAAGTTGCTCCCATTGTTTTCTAACCGAGTGCATAATTTTGCCAGCAATAATAAACCTGGTCTGCAAACTATACCCTTCTGAACTGAACACGGAGCTCAAACCAGCCTTAGTCACAAATGTAGACATTTAATTTCTGGAGTGTTTCCTGTTTATTGTTCCGCAAGCAGGGCTGATGTCATCTTAGTCCATTAACCCTTTCTAGCTTTGGTGGGCATTCTCAACCATAACGAATTGCAAGTCCTCCATAAACAAATTATATTATCCACTATATAATTATTGTCAATAACCGGGGATGCCTTGGAAGACCCCCCCCCAAAAATAAAGCCGTTTAAAAACATCTCCCCTCTACTTTTCCCTCCATGGCTAAAAATGTAAAAATGAGGTAGTTCTGTTATTTTTACAGGCACTTGTCAGCTGATTGAAGAGTCCAAAACCTGTTTGCTTCTTTAAAACCCTCACCTATGGGATACATTTGTATATTTAGTACATTCCTAATATGGGAAAAAATTGAGAATTGCATGTTCACATTTTTAGTGTTCCTGGCAGATACTGTACAATCCAATATTTATTATATGAAAGAAGGCCATATCTGGATTCCCTAGCATTGAGTTTTGGTAGTTTAGGTGGCATCAATTCTACTGTGAATGCCAGTGGTTCCCAACCTTTTTTTTGACCAGGGTCAATTCGACCAGGGGCCATTTGGACCAGGGACCATTCTCCAACATTGGTACCAAAAAGATACAAATCAGTTTTTGGTCAACTTTAGATTTGGTTTGGTTATTTGGGGTGCCGATTCAGAAAATTGCATTGGATAGATCACATCAGCTCTAGTTTCTGATACTCTCTCGGCATTACTTCGCGAATGAAGATTCTTAGGAAGGACTCATCCCACGCTTTTTACAAGCGCGTTGATGACTAAAAAGGCCAATCTGAGATAGGCAAGTTCGGTTGCAGAAAGCACAGCAGAAAGTCTCCTTGGGTGATGTTGTTTCCAAGTTGCGGTTCTTTCTGCGTTGTCGATTCTCTTCGAGTCCCATTCGCCGTGTCTTCTCGAAAGGGGCCGCAGCATTGTGGATAGTGCATCTCCATGCCTCCTGATGTGAGGCCAGGGTGGACCATTGTTGGTGATCAATGTGGCCGAGTCTGAGAGGTTGTTTCAGGGAGTCCTTATATCTCTTTTTGGGGGCACTTCTCTTGCACTGACCCGTAGTGAGTTCACCGTAGAGTAGTATCTTTGGGAGGCGGTGGTCCTCTATCCTAGAGACGTGCCCTGCCCAGCGCAGCTGTGTTCTCAATAGCATGGCCTCAATGCTGGTGATTCCTGCTTGCTCAAGGACAGCAACATTAGTCACATAGTTGGTCCAGTGTATATTGAGGATTGTGCGAAGACAGCGCTGATGAAAGCGTTCGAGGTGTTGGCGATAGGTGACCCATGTTTCAGACCCATAGAGGAGAATAGACAGTACGATAGCTCTGTAGACACTGATCTGGGTGCTTTGCCTCAGGTGCTTGTTGCTCCAGACTCTTTTGTGAAGCCTTCCAAATGCACTCTATGCCTTTGCTAATCTGTGATCTATCTCTTTGTCAATCTTGGCATCTAAAGAGATGATGCTTTCCAGGTAGGTGAACTGCTGAATGGACTTAAGCCTATGTACACGTGGGGATGATGGTGTTCTTCCTGTGATGCAGGCTGGTAGAGGACTTCTGTTTTCTTCAGGCTGACTTCCAGCCCAAACAGTTCTGCAGCTGCTGCAAAGCAGGATGTTAGGCGCTGCAGGGCTGCTTCTGAATGGGCGACAAGGGCAGCATCATCAGCAAAAAGCAGCTCACGGTCTAGATAGTTTAGAGTCTTAGTTTCTGATACAGAACATAGGCTATCCGGTAGTTGTCATCTGTTCGCCCACAGAAAACCATATTTAATAAAATTTGGCACTATTAGATGGTTTTGCAAAACCAGTCGTTCTCATTGCAACAGTGAGGCCACAGACTATATTTTAGTTCTTGAAAACCACTGGTGGTCCATAGGCTAGAGGTTGGGAATCACTGTATAGACGCAACCTAGCTCAGCAACCAGGATGGTCTGCCATCAAGCACAACTAAAGATGGGTCCCTGAACCTTGCAAATGACACCTGCAATCTCTTATTGTTGTAATATTTCTGGGGAACCCTTAACCCTTCACACAGAGCCCAAGGACTAGGTCAAAGTCCGAGACCTGCTTGCAAGACGCAAGGCACACTGGAAATTATACACCCCATCACTCCCGTTTCTCGCTGCTGCGTTATACAGTGTCCATGGAAACTGCACAAACCCTCCCAACCTGCTCTCTTTTCCTTATAGCAGGAACTCATAGCAACAACTCTGAGCAGAACACCAAAGGAAAGAATTATTCAAATGTGGCATAAACAGCTTATGCTGATAGAAACAGCATTCCAAATCCTACACTAACTTCAGACCTAAGATCAACAAGCATTCAAACCATGCAAAAGACAGATGGGACTAATAATGAGAATTTAGCTAGCCAACCAGTGATGCCCTCTACCCGAAAACTCAATTTCATTCTTCCCTTTAATTCTACAGTTTAGTATTCCATGGCTCCAATTCACGTTAACATATTTTTACTCCTAGAGTTTGGGATATCTTTGAGATTTAAAAAAAAGGGGTTACAGTGGTTGTCCAAAACCTGCCAATATCTCCCTATTGTGAGTTTATAGTCCTGAATTGTTTTCAGAAAGATGCCAAGTTAGAGAAAGACTTCACATTGGAAGAGGCAAAAAGAGAATGGAGCAATTCCTCCTGGGGTTGAGCCAATCTTCTTTACAGAAAGAGGTGGTAATAATAATAATAATATTTCTTTTTAAAAATTAACTACAGTAGTTTACTTAAGAAAAGCATGTACAAAGGGGGGCATTTCCCAGAAAGTAGTAGAAAACGTGCTATAAAATAGCAGTAATCCATATATAGAAAGTTCAGTAGCACAAAATAGCAAGGTGCACAGAATCCAGGAAGTCAAGATCATAGGCATAAAACCATAAGCATAAAAACAGGAACTTTTCCAATGCAAAGCTCTTATAGGAACATAGGCATACACAGGAGACTTGAATCATGATTGGGAGAGCTGAAACTGGAACTTGAATTGATGGCAACATTGTCTGTTCTGCAGACACCAAGCAAACATCACTTAATGTAAGCTCAGGCAGACCAAGAAGCCACAAGGTCATGCCTTTGAAACCTGGGTTTCAAAGATATCTCACAGAGTCTTTCTGAACACCTAATTAATGTATCCTTCACTCACTCCATGCTGAGGTCTAATCTGATATCACGGAAAAACTGCCCATCTGCTGAAGGCCGATTCCCAAGAGAATATAATTGCATTTCTTACCCGCCTCTCCTCGTGGCCCGAAGGAAGGAGTGAGCAAATGAATCTTCACATAATTCCTTCTCATTCCAATTCTATAGACTGCATATATTTATGTATAAATCTCAAACTTTCAGTCAAAACATTGACCCAAAGGACCTGGCTCAATGTATCTATGGGTCAATGGAAGTGCTGTCCCTTAACTCTAATCAAAACGGAAAGCTTTTCTGAATAGAGGAGCAAAAAGAGAAACATTAGTCTGTCCCAGGAGTATGTAAAGGATGCAATGACCCCTTCTATTCCCTTAGACACAGAGTCACTCCTGGACTTTTTTAAATGCCTCGACAGATAAAAGGGTAATAGCAGGAGATTGAAATGGCATTTTCTCCATGAACTGACCCTTGGTTTAATCATGGCCCATGCTTAAAATCCATAATTTTGGCCCTCAAACATGCCTTTGACATATATAAGATTGACTTATATCAACAGGGTACTGCAAGAGTGAACTGTATAGAGAAGAGACGGTATTAGAGAGACAACTTACAGAAGGAGAGGTAAAATCAATAAATAAGTTGCCATTTACTTAGGCCAGCATTTCTCAACCTGGGTCGGGATCCCTGGGAGGTCGCAAGGGGGTTTCATAGGGGTTGCCAAAGGCCATCAGAAAACAGAGTATTTTCTGTTGGTCATGGGGATTCTGTGTGCCAAGTTTGGTTCAACTGTATTGTTGGTGGAGTTCAGAATACTCTCTGAATGTAGGTGAAATATAAACTCCCGCAACTGCAACTCCCAAATGACAAAATCAGTCCCCTCCTCAACTTCACCAGTATTCAAATTTGAGTGTATTGGGTATTTGTGCCAAATTTGGTCCAGTGATCCTGCATGCCAGATATTTACATTACGATTCATAACCTTAGCAAAATTACAGTAATGAAGTAGGAACAAAAATAATGTTATAGTTGGGGGTCACCACAACATGGGGTACTTATTAAGGGGTCACGGCATTAGTAAGGTTGAGAACCACTGCATTACTGTGATACAATGTATGTGGTGCTATCTTTGAAAAGTGCTTGAGAATGTCAGTTGACCACTGGCTTAGGCCCTGTTTCAGCTGGGATAAGAACTAACCAGTTAGGCTAAGCTTACTCAAAGCTTCACAGAAAAGGAGGATTTTGAGCCAAAGGTGGACAGAGAGGTAGCAAAATAGAGGGGTTCCGTGTTCCTGCAACATGGATAAGCAGAGCTCATTGGGCATTTTCAAGTAGTTGAGTTGTAGCAGTCGGCTCTCATCTTGGGATATAACAACAGAACAAAGATATGGGGCCAAGGCTGGAGACTGCTCTTAAGATACTCAATCACATGGGGTTTACTATACCAGTGTTTCCCAACCAGTGTGCCATGGCACACTAGTGTGCCATGAGCGATCATCAGGTGTGCCGTGGGAAATTGGAGATAGAAGAGAGAGAGAGAGAGAGCCCTCCTGTCCTACCGGGAAGCCCTAGCCAGGGCTTGATCCCTTGCCTGAGTCCCACAAACACAGTCTCTACTCACCACTTGCCTTTTTGGGCTTCCTCCTCCCCTCTGCTCCTTCCTCGGCCTCTGAAGCGTTTGAGTCAAAAGGTGGGGACTGCATCAGGCAGAGAGAGCCGTGCGGAGAGAGAGAAGATCCTGGGATGGGACTTCCCCGGGTCCCCAGCTGCCTGGGGGCAGATCTACACCGTAGCATTCATGCAGTGAGGCACCCCTTGGTCTTGCAGGGCTCAAGGCTGGGGAATCCTGGAATTTGTAGTTTGGGGAGGCTCAGAATGGTGTCAAACTACTACTCCCGTGATTTCCTCGCACTCAGCCAAGGCGGGTCAAGGGGCGTTCAGGACACAGGGTTGAGGCACCTTTAAGCAGGGGCCAAAAACTAACAGGGTATGCTTACTTAAGCCAGGCATGGGCCAACTTGGGCCCTCCCCCCAGGTGTTTTGGCCTATAACTTCCACCATTCATATATACATTTATATATATGCTGTATAAATTTATTAGCTTTACCCACCACGTGTTGCTGTGGCCAACCTTCCCTCCCTCTTTCTCTCCTTCCCTCCCTCTTTCCTTCCTTCCCTCTTTTTCTTTTCCTTCTTCTTTCCCTTTTTCTTTCTTCCTTCTCTACCTGTTTCTTTCCTCCCTTTCTTTGCTCTTGGGTTCCTTCCTTCCTTCCTTCCTTCCTTCCTTCCTTCCTTCCTTCCTTCCTTCCTTCTTGATGCATAAGAACACAGAGAGAGACTGACAGCTGTTGAGAAAGACCTTCGTGTGTGTCTTTCTGCCATTCCTGCCAGGATATCTATGTTGTGTTCATCAAAACAGCCCCAGGTTTCACACTGAGTGTATAAATACATTTAAAAACATATTAACTATATGTATTACTGTGTTAGAGTGTCATTTTGTGTCATTTTGGTTGGTGGTGTGCCCCAGGATTTTGTAAATGTAAAAAATGTGCCGCGGCTCAAAAAAGGTTGAAAAACACTGTACTATACCACACTGAATACCAAGGGAATTGGGAAAGTAACATGTGCTTTGGGAGAATCGTTTTTGATATTCTTGGGATGGGTTTTCTAATACTGCTTTCAGGTCCATCAGTGGGCACATTTTCTGCACAAGGAGGCCTTTGAGGCAGACGCTGTTTCTCTTGCCTTGCACACATCCAAATATCTTATGAATGTTATGCAAATAAAGCAGCCAAATCAGAATCCCCTAGCCATTTGAAAGATGATAATTAAGTAAAAAAAACTAGTGATATTTTATTCACCCATCAAAAGAAAATTACTCACTCTGGGCACGTGGGCGAACTGAGCTCTGTAAGGCTGTTTTAGTGACTACACTACAAAAATAACCATATTAAAGAAGCTTGTGAAATATGGTTGGCTCTCAATAGTGAAACAACTTTGTCGGTAGCTGCCTGTTTGGAAACCAAAAAGCACCACGATGACCACATTAAAGGAACTGAGATCTGACGACAAAAATGTGATAGTCGCATGACTTAGATGCACCTTCAAAAGCTATTCTGCCTCAGGAAACATCTACTTCATCCCTTGGGTGGTGGGACAAATGTCAGGCCCAGAGGGACCAATGCTTTGGTTTCCTCATGTGATTGAGTTTTAAGTTCTGTGTTCATTTTAATTGTCAATACCAAGTAGCAAAGCACTGGCCAAGGGTCTTCAACCTTTGTTGTTTTTTCTACACTTCCAGGCATGTCAAGGCTTCAACCTCATGTACACATAAGGAGAAGAACTTGGGAGAAGAACATAGGGAGAAGAACTTGAGTGGAGTTAAGAAAGATGATATTGGCTAAGTCTTATCATTGTCTTATCTAGTTCGATCTATTTTCCAGTGCTGAGCTGAGGAAGGAGCAGGTGATTGGAGGTATGCTGTTTTCAGGACCGTTCTCCATCCTTGTCTCATGGATTCAGAAGAAGAAGAAGCCATTAGTGCAGTGTTTCTCAACTTTCCTAATGCTACGACCCCGTAATACAGTTTCTCATGTAGTGGTGACCCTCAACCATAAAATTATTTTCATTCCTACTTCACAACTGTAATTTTGTGGTGTTATGATTCGTAATGTAAATATCTGATATGCAGGATGTATTTTCATTCACTGGACCAAATTTGGCAAATACCCAATATGCTCAAATTTGAATACTGGTGGGGTTGCGGGGATTGATTTTGTGATTTGAGAGTTGTAGTTGCTGGGATTTATAGTTCACCTGCAATCAAAGAGCATTCCGAACTTCACCAATGATGGAGTTGAACCAAACTTGGCCTACAGAACTCCCACAACCAACAGAAAATACTGAAAGGGTTTGGTGGGCATTGACCTTGAGTTTTGGAGTTGTAGTTCACCTATATCCAGAGAGCACTGTGGACTCAAACAATGTTGGATCAGGACCAAACTTGGCATGAATACTCAATATGCTCAAATGTGAACACAGATGGAGTTTGGGGAAAATAGACCTTGACATTTGGGAGTTACAGTTTCTGGGATTTATAGTTAACACAATCAAAGAGCATCCTGAACTCTTGCAACAATGGAATTGAACCAAACTTAGCATATTGAACTCTCATTACCAACAGAAAGTACTGAAAGGGTTTGCTTGGGAATTGACCTTGAGTTTGGAAGTTGTAGTTCACCTACACCCAGAGAGCACTGTGGACTCAAACAATGTTATGTTATGTTGTTGTTTGTTTTCTATCCAGAATCACAATGTTGGAAGGAGGCTCACCGCTTTAAGGTCCCTAAAACAGGCATGGGAAAATATGAATACTGGCCCTGTCCCCCAGGTTGAGAAATGCTGTTTTAGAAGGTCACTTTTTATTAATTCAATGCATTGGTTCAATTCTTATTCTGCCTTTCTCCCAAAGCGGGGCTCAAAGTGGCTATACACTTTTTTTAATGGACAGGGTATTGTCAAAGCCGTTCTTTAAAACTGTTTTTAACAGTGCATTTATATAAAAGGGGGGAAAAGAAATGTAGATCTGAACAAGCATAGGGCTGAAAGCGTTCTTTAAAACTGCCATTATTAAAGAAAAAAGAAATGTAGATCTTTTAATATATATATATATATATACATTACTCTTGATTTTAAAATTAATGCCAGGCACTCAATCCAGTTAATATAAAAACACACCAGCTGGTCTCCAGCATAAAAACCTAGTCAAAGCTACAGAACTTGAATGCCAATTACTTATTAATGAACTAAATGAATGCAGGCTTCACAATACTTTGTGCACTTCAGGCTTTTATAATCGGAGCAAACACAGCAGCCACCGCGGAGGCACAAAAATCACCATCACAACACAGAAAAACTCTCGTCTCCACTTTTTTTTAAAAAAAAAAGTCTGAACCCTGCTGCCTCTTTTTAAAAAATAACCTTCAAATTTCCCTACGAGGCCAAAAGCGACTGGAGTTAATCCAGGTTGAACGTTTGCTTTCAAATCTGCCTCTTTCAGAGCTCCAGGAAACTCAAAATTGCTTCACGGAGCTATTAGACACTTGTAGAGTAAGTGACTGAAGCAGCGATGGCAGAAGCACTTGTGCTTCGCAGAAGGGAGAAACCCATGCGATAGAATGGATAGCGCTTCCTACTGTTTTCAAAAGTATCCCAATAGCTTTTCATGTTTAACCTGTAAGTGGAACTGTGAGCTAATCAAAGCAGAGTGCATTCAAGCAGTTGATCTGAGACCACGAATTCCGCAAGAGGAGTATCCAGGGCTGGGATTTGTGGCTGTGTGCATTCAAGTCATTTCTGAAGGCAAAGGCAAACATCAGATTATCAACCTCTGCTTTAAAATGTATAGCTAGGACCTTGTGCAGTCCATAGGACTGACAATAAGGAACAAAAGCTACAAAATATATGCATTTGCTGATGATTTAGTCTGCTTAATAGATAATCCGACCGAAAATATGGAAAAATGGATAAGGAAAATAGAAACATTCGGCAAAGTATCTGGATTTAAATTGAACAAAACCAAATCACAAATTATGGTAAAAAATATAGGTAAAAAAGAAGCACAAGATATAGAAATGAGGTACGGAATCCCTATAGTAAATAAAGTACAATATCTAGGTATAACCCTATCTCCAAAAAATTGTCAGTTAATAAAAAATAATTATGAAAAAACGTGGACTCAAATCAAAGAAAACCTCAACAATTGGAAGAAACTTAATTTATCCTTATTAGGGAAAATATCTACAATCAAAATGAAAATCTTCCCTAAGTTGAATTTTTTGTTCCAGATGCTACCCATATTAAAAAACTATACATTGCTAAAAAGATGGCAAGCGGAACTAGCTAACTTTATTTGGGGCGGGAGAAGGGCTAGAATCAAACAAAAACACCTACAGGAACTGCCCGAGAAAGGAGGTTTCGGCCTCCCGGACCTTATATCCTACTACGAAGCAAATTGTTTAGAAAATGGTAAAGAATGGATAAACTTGACGGATGTGAAATTATTAAACTTAGAAGGATGGGAGAACAGGTTCGGTTGGCATGGGTATCTATTCTATAACAAGGAGAAAGAGGATAGAAATTTTAAAAATCATATAATAAAAGCACCCCTTTTAAGAATATGGAATAAATATAAGGATAGTATCTGCAGAAGGTATCCCCTATGGGCATCCCCATTGGAGGCCCTCCAAGTAATAAAAGCTGACAAGGAAATATGGCCCACATACAGAGATATTCTAAGGAAAGAAAACAATAATTTTGAATTGAAAACTCAGGAAGACCTAAAGGACCTCAAGATAAACTGGCTCCAATATAATCAAATAAAAATGAGATATAGAGCGGATAAGCAAATAGGATGGGAGGATACAACAACGACAGGAGGGAAGATATTGACCCAGGCAGGTAAGAAAAGAGTTAGTAAGCTTTATAAATACATACTATTAAATAAACACCATAAAGATCCTATAAAGGAATACATGCAAAAATGGAAGGATAATATAGGTTACAATATTAATTTGGAAGAATGGGAAGGAAGTTGGAAGCGGAGCCAAAATCTTACTTATGCTTATGCGCTCAAAGAAAACTATTTGAAAGTCCTATATAGATGGTACTTAACCCCATCACGACTAGCGAAAATATATAAAAACGCCAACGATAGCTGTTGGAAGTGTCAGAAGGCCAGAGGAACCTTCTTCCACCAGTGGTGGTCCTGTAGAGGTGTCAAAAAATTTTGGTTAATGGTCCAGAAGATAATGGAGGAAATTATACAAGTAAAGGTGGAATTAAAACCGGAAATTTTTCTTTTGCATATTCTAGATACAAAATTACTGAGTAAAGAAAAAGAGAAACTATTTTGTCTCATCGTAACTGCCGCCAGAATTGTCTTGGCCAGACACTGGAAAAGACCAGAGATACCTGAAGAGAATGAATTGATACATAAACTATTAGAATTAGCAGAAATGGATAAGCTGACATGCCTACTAAGATGGGGATCGGCCAATCAATTTATGGAGACATGGAAACCCTTTGTCCTATATGTAAAAAAGAAGAAAAAGATAGAAATGAAAGGATTTTGGATATAAACAAGTTGATTGAAGATGTATGGGATACGGCTCTAGAATAATTAATTATATGAATCTGAGTTAGCGGGTGAAGTAAACCAGTCTGTTTTTAGTTTGTATGTTATTGTGATGTACCCCTTCCCATACCCCACCCCATTTCCCTTACCCCCTCCCCGACCCCCCTCGAGTCCTTGTTTCTTATGGTAAAATGTATGTTGTGTTGTCTTTGTTTCAACCAATAAAAACTTTATAAAAAAAAGAAGTGATCCTAGCTATGATTGAGTTATGTCTATGTATGTATTTTTAACTGACACAAAAACACAGTATGACACAGCAAATATATATATATATATATAAAGAGAGCTGTCATCCTAAGTAGCCTATAGACAGCAAAACCACACAAGGCAGACACACCAAATAAGCCCACATACACACAAAATCCCACAAAGTATGTTTACCACCCAAAAAAATAAAATAAAAATTAAACAACACGACCAAAATTACAAAAAAAAACCCCAATTGGACTACAACTCCCATGATCCCCCACACCATCCCCCTCTGGCAGTTTAGAGTGTCGGAATGTTGGTGGTGCTGGCCAATCAGAGGTGTTATGCAAATAATCCCACAGTGGCAACCAATCAGAAAGCTGGCACATATCCACATACCTACAAACATTCACTTTGTTGTCCCAGGCCTGGGAATACAGTGGGACAGGACTACAATACAACAAAAGGAAGATACAAATCCCAACTCATCCTGAGCAAACTGCTAAAGGTCTCTTAATGTTATCAACAAGAGGCAAAATGGCCATCTGTCAAGAGTCCTTTGATTGTGCTTACCCACCATGTGGGTAGAAGGGGGTAGCCACAGACTATGGCACAGCAATGCGTGCACGGGTCAGCTAGTGAGATATATTATGCTGGATATCGTATCACAAAATCACAAGCCAAACACTTTTCAAGCGTTTAGGACTGTGTAATATATTTTCAAATGATGCATGCAGATCTAAGTAAGGTGGCCTTTTGCAGTTGACAGATCGTGATTTTGGAAATGTTTGTTTCCAAATGCCGGCTGAGATCCTTTGGCACAGCACCCAACATGTCGATTACCACTGGGACACCTGTACTGGTTTATGCCAGAGCCTTTGCAGTTCAATTTTGAGATCCTGATAACGGCTGATTTTTTTCCTGTTGTTTATCCGCAATGCGACTGTCAGCTGATATGGCAACATTAATAATCCAAACTTTGTTCTTTTCCACAATCATGATGTCTGGTGTATTGTGTTCCAAAACTTTTGTCAGTTTGGATTTGAAAGTCCCACAGTACTTCTGCGTGTTGTTGTTGTTATTAAACACGGTTGGTTGCCTGCCAGTAGATTGAGGGTGAATCTAGCAAAGACGGAGATATTGTGGCTGGGCCACCCAGTTGGTGGGGAGGCCCGATTGCCTAGCTTGGATGGTGAGGCATTATGCCCGACATCCTCAGTTAAGAGCCTTGGGGTTGTTTTTGACCCGTTGCTGTCGATGGAGGCCCAGGTCTCCAGCGTCAGCAAAACCGCCTTTTTCCATCTGTGGCAAGCTAGGCATTTGGCCCCCTACCTATCCAGAGACGACCTGGCCACGGTGCTCCAAGCCACGGTCATCTCAAGACTGGACTACTGTAACGCCCTTTACATCGGCCTGCTCTTGTCAGTGATCCGGAAACTTAAGCTCGTCCAGAATGCCACTGCACGACTTCTCACTGGGGCTCCAGTGAGATGTCACATAACACCTATTCTCCAGCAGCTCCATTGGCTTCCAGTCGAGCACCAGATCACCTTCAAGGTGATGGCGTTAACTTTCAAGGCCTTGCATCTGAGGGACCGTATCTGAGGGATCTGAGGGACTGTATCTTTTCCCCTACCAACCCCAGAGGTCACTTCGTTCCGAACAAATGAACCTCCTTGAAGTACCGACCTTCAAAGCAATCTGTCTTACATCGACCCGGTGCAGAGCCTTTTCTGTAGTGGCGGCGTCAATATGGAACACTCTTCCTAGCGATGTACGGGCCATGCAGGACCTTCTCTCCTTCCGCAAGGCCTGCAAGACCCACCTTTTCCAGCTAGCCTTTGATTGCTCTGCTGGAAATCTTTTTAAAGCTAGTTTAATATGTATGCTTTTACTTATGTGTGTTTTACCTGACTGTAAGCCGCTCCGAGCCCTCGGGGAGTGGCGGCATAAAAGTCCAAATAATAAATAAATAAATAAACCAGCCCTGGTTAATCTGGATGCATTCTCAAGCACTTTTCAAAGATAGCACCACATACATCGTATCACAGTAATGCAGTGGTTCTCAACCTTCCTAATGCTGCAACCCCTTAATACGATTCCTCATGTTGTGGTGACACCCAACCATAACATTATTTTCATTGCTATATCATAACTGTAATTGTGCTACTGTTACGAATCGTAATGTAAATATTTTATATGCAGGATGAATTTTCATTCACCGGACCAAATTTGGCAGAAATACCCAATACACCCAAATTTGAATACTGGCCGGGGGGGGGGTGATTTTGTCATTTGGGAGTTGTAGTTGCTGGGACTTATAGTTCACATACAATCAAAGAGCATTCCGAACTCCACCAACAATATAATTGAACTAAACTTGGCACACACAACTCCCATGACCAACAGAAAATAATGGAAGAGTTTGGTGGGGATTGACCTTGAGTTTTGGAGTTGTAGTTCACCTACATTCAGAGAGCATTATGAATTCAAACAATGAGGCATTTGGACCAAACTTGGCATGAATACTCAATATGAACACTGGTAGAGGTAGAGGGAAACAGATCTTGACATTTGGGAGTTGTAGTTGCTGGGATTTATAGTTCACCTACAATCAAAGAGCATTCTGAACCCCAACAATGATAAAAAAATTCCAAACTTCCCACACGGAACCCCCATGCCTTGAAGAGACTCACTGGCATGAGCCTCCCTCCAGCCTTGAATGCTGTCCTTCGTCCGCATATGCACTCCATGCGCTGAGCACGCCTGCTCTCCCCTCCCTGCTTGGAGTCTCAGAAACAGCCCTCCCCTTGGCCAATCACAACAAAGGAGGGCTTTTGGTGGGAGGATTTGCTATCTGTTTGCAAAAAGGAAAAGGACATGCAGAGATATCTTCTGTCTTCTCTGCCAAAGGAGTAGATACCAAAATATATGTTTTCTGATGGTCTCTGGCGACCTCTATGAAACCCCTCATGACCCCCCAAGAGGTCCCAACTTCTCATGTTGGTATTATTATTATTAGACAGCCCAGCTTAAAAATCTGGCTGCAGCTCTTTGGGTCAACTGATATTCCAAAGGTAGCACCACATATATTGTATCATAGTAATCCAAATGGGAGGTAAACAAGGTATGGCTGGGTCCGATTTCCCCAGGAAGAGATGGCACTGGTTCACAAGTTTTAACTGTGCACATGCGCTCTGAGTCATTGCAAAAATCTGGGCCTCTAGACTCAGAGGTGAATCCACAATCTTTCCATTGTTTCTCCCACAGCTTGAGTTTGCCACCAAGCACAGACTCAAGAGGGAGCCAAAGTCAATTTCGGATTCCTGACTAATGTAGTTACACAATACATGTGTTTGAAAGCAGGTCTAGATCACGTTCATGCTACTGTTTTAGTTATGAGTCTCAAAATATCTCTGAATTGGTTTCTATAAATGTCTTGAATATGGATAACCACTGGGCACAGATGTGACACTCAAAGAGTAACTTCATCGTCTCATTTTGAAGTACAGTAGAGTCTCACTTATCCAACCTTTGCTCATCCAACATTCTTATCCTGTCCGGATCCACAGCTGTTTCAATACATTGCGATGTTTTGGTGCTAAATTTGTAAATACAGTCTCTCTCTCTCGGCATTACTTTGCGAACGAAGATTCTTTAGGAAGGACTCATACCAAGCTTTTTACAAGTGCATTGATGACTAAAAAGGCCAATCTGAGATAGGCAAGTCCGGTTGCAGAAAGCACAGCAAAAGTCTCCTTGGGTGATGTTGTTTCCAAGTTGCAGTTCTTTCTGCGTTGTCATTTCTCTTCGAGACCCGTTTGGCGTGTCTTCTCGAAAGAGGCCGCAGCATTGTGGATAGTGCATCTCCATGCCTCCCGATGTGAGGCCAGGGTGGACCATTTTTGGTGATCAATCTGGCGGAGCCTGAGATGTTGTTTCAGAGAGTCCTTATATCTTTTTCGGGGCGCCTCTCTTGCGCTGACCCGTGGCGAGTTCACCGTAGAGTAGTATCTTTGGGAGGCGGTGGTCCTCCATCCTAGAGACATGCCCTGCCCAGCGCAGTTGTGTTTTCAATAGAATGGCCTCAATGCTGGTGATCCCTGCTTGCTCAAGGACAGCAACATTCGTCACATCGAGGACTTCCGTTTCCTTCAGGTTGACTTCCAGCCCAAACAGCTCTGCAGCTGTTGCAAAGCAGGATGTCAGGCGCTGCAGGGTTGCTTCTGAATGGGCAACAAGGGCAGCAGCATCAGCAAGGCCTAGCAAAGCTTGGACAGTGGCAACGAGGTCCTCAGGTCATAAGTTTGATTAGAGTTTCCTTCTCTTAGATGGTTGACCTTACAGGGTTAGATGAGCACCATCTGCCCGGGTTTGAATTTATAGTTTTCCTTCTCTTAGGATGGTTGCCAAAAGGCTAGAGACCCCATCCTGCCCATTGACGCTCTTTGTCAGACCCTTCGGTTGTGACCTGTCCGGCATGGGAGGCCCTACCGGTGGCTATGCCACCGCCAGCATAGCTCGCAACTTCATTAGGGTACACAAGCCTCTCCCCCACTGCAAGGGGCGCGCCAATGGAGAGGTAAATACAGTAATTCCTGCATAATTTATTGAACAGCTTTTTCTGTCGATTTGTTGTAAAACATGATGTTTTGGTGCTTAATTTGTAAAATCATAATGTAATTTGATGTTTATTAGGCTTTTCCTTAATCCCTCCTTATTATCCAACATTTTTGCTTATCCAACATTCTGTCGGCCTGTTTATGTTGGATAAGCGAGACTCTCCTGTTTCCTAAACGCTTACAGACTGAAACCTGGACGTCTTCGGAAACCTCAATAGAAGCTGAACTCAGGGTACATACATATGTGATTGCAAGTGGAAAACTGGACAACTGATTTGCCTCCAAGATTGGTACTACTTAGATAGGAAAGTGTTGTGCAAAATGGGAGGAGAATTAATGTGATGCAAGTTTTTGGAGGAAAGGTGATCTGGGAGGGGAAAAAGATTAGCATCTCACATCAGTTACACCCATCTTCTAATTACAGTCATGTGTGATGGCAAGTATTCATTAAATCTTCCCAAACACCCATGTGAGGCAATTCCTTATCCCCAAACTACAAATGGGAGAACCGAGAAACAGACAAAGCCTTGTTGGAGGTGAAGCAGGTGACATTTGCAGAGAGCCATTTTCTTTGCAGTGATCCTATTTTATGGAATGCCTTCCCCAGGGAGTCTCACCTAGCCCCAGCACTGCTAATTTATTTGTTTAGACATTTAAGGTGCTTAACAAAATCCCATCTTATTCTGTAGCTGTTCTTAAACCTTACCAATAGTTCTGTTATATCTGCCAGTTGTTTCACTATACAATTTCATTGTTGTGACATTTAACTAGATTAACCACTCCGTAAACCACAACACAGAGATATTTTAAACAGAGAGCCAACAACAACTGGATTCAGAACAAAGGTCAGAGACCCTGCCAGAGCTTGAAAATTACTTTCAGAATACAGAAATTGAAAATCTATGGCACACCGTCTCTCAGGTTTTTGGCTCCCCTTCCTACGAAATGTATTTCCAATGTCTAGCAGTTTCATTCTGACCACAGAACAGGCGTGTCAAGCTCATTTTCATTAAGGGCCATATCACTCCAATGATTGTACTAAAAAGCCTATTGAACCCATGGCTAGTGAATCAGTGAATCCAGAACTCCAACTATAAATAATAATAATAATAATAATATAAAGATGGAGATCCTGTGGCTGGGTCATCCGGGGGAGCTCCGGCTGCCAATAATGGACGGTGAGGTGGTTAGTCCATTGCCGCTAGTTAAAAGCCTGGGGGTCCAACTGGCCCCTCTGCTGATGATGGAGGCTCAGGTCTCAACCGTGAGCAGAGCAGCGTTTTTCTATCTGCGCCAGGCAAGGCGGCTGGCGCCCTACCTTTCCGGTGACGACCTAGGCATGGTAATCCAGGCCACGGTCATCTCGAGACTGGACTACTGTAACGCCCTTTACATTGGCCTTCCTTTGTCGTAATCCGGAAACTGAAGATGGTGCAAAACGCTTCGGCTCGACTGCTGGCTGGAGTGACACAAACATGCCACATCACACTAGTCCTTCAGCGTTTGCACTGGCTTCCCATCGAGTACCGGATTGCCTTCAAAGTGCTGGTGTTAACCTTTAAGGCCTTGCATGGTCTGGGGCCAGTGTACCTGAAGGACTGCCTCTCCCTGCACATTCCCCAGAGACCACTACGGTCCATGGACCAAAACCTATTGGAGGTTCCATCACTCAAGAGTTGCCGATTGCCATCGACTCGGCAGCGCACCTTTTCCGTAGTGGCGCCTACCCTGTGGAACACCCTCCCGACAGAGGCACGAGCAATAACCGACTTACAGGCCTTCAGGAGGGCCTGTAAAACCACCCTGTTCCGCCAGGCATTTAATCTCCAATGTTGTGCTTTCCATTCTGGTCCTAATCTGTTTTTATTCTGTTTTTAACTACGTTGTGTTGTGTATTCATTGTTGTGAACCACCCTGAGCCTTTTTGGGAAGGGTGGTATATAAATCGAAATAATAAATTAATAAAATAATAAATATATACCCTGCTAACATCTCCCAACGGGGACTCGAGGCGGGTTACATGAGGCCAGGCCCAAACAACAAATTACAATTAAAATACAATCAAAACATCAACAATAACACAATAAAAACACATACATATAATTTTTTTAAAAATGCAAATACATATCTAAAATCACAATGACAAGGCAGGCCGCATGCAGAATATAAAATGTTAAAAACTCAGGATGAGACAACAGGAGTAGATTCGATTGCAAGGGGAGCACATGTAAACATGAGTTAAATTATAATTTACATACCAGTCAGTGCTCATTAGTTTTTACTCATGTTTTGTCAAAGGCTTTCATGGATGGAATCACTGGGTTGCTGTGAGTTTTCCGGGCTGTACGGCCATATTCCAGAAGCACTATCTCCTGACCTCACACCTCTGAGGATGCCTGCCATAGATGCAGATGAAATGTCAGGAGAGAATGCTTCTGGAACATGGCCATACAGCCAGGAAAACTCACAGCAACCCAGTTTTTACCCAGTTTGTGCCCAGAGCATTTTACAACCCCTTGCCTCTTACCTAGACTATCTCCTTCAACCCATTGTGCAAACCAGACATGCATATTTGCAGGATACTAGAGATCTCATTTCCAAGGTCGAGGGCTTCAGTATGCACCCTGGCGACATGCTGGTGGTTGCGGATGTCCAGTCCCTGTGCACAAATGTACCACTGGACTCAGCTAGGACCATCCTTAAAGATGTCTTTGAATCCCTCCCTTACTCTCCTGAGTTACCCCCCGTTAGTTTCCTCATGGACATAACTATATGTTGCTGTTCTTTGTATATATTGCTGATTGCAACACCCTTTCCCCACCATTGTATTGGAAACTAGGAATGTCCAGAGTTCAGTTGGACTCTTGTCTGTCTGGGGTAGGTGTGAATGTTGCAATTGGCCACCTTGAATAGTATTTAATGACCTAGAAATTTCAAGGTCTGGCATCTTACTACCTGGGGGAATTTTTTGTTAGGAGCTGATTAGCTGGCCCTGATTGTTTCATGTCTGGAATTCCCCTGTTTTTGAGTGTTGTTCTTTATTTACTGTTATGATTTTAGAGTTTCTTTTAATACTGGTAGCCAGATTTTGTTCATTTTCATAGATTTCTCCTTTGTGTTGAAATTGTCCACATGCTTCTTGTGGATTTCAATGGCTTCTCTGTGTAGTCTTGCATGGAGGTTATGAGCGTGGTCCAGCATTTCTGTGTCCTCAAATAATATGCTGTGTCCAGGTTGGTTCATCAAGTGCTCTACTATGGCTGACTTCCCTGGTTGAAGTAGTCTGCAGTGCCTTTCATGTCCCTTGATTCGTGTTTAGGCAATGCTGCGTCTAGTGGTCCCTATGTAGACCTGTCCACAGCTTTTTGAAGCCTTGCCACTGGCACACTTGGTCTCAACTCTCCTGCGGGCCACCAGGAAACAAAGCTTCAGTCTTTTGCCGCCTGGGCCTGAGGACATTGTTGGGAGAAGGGCAGCACGTGCAAGCTAAACTGAGCCACGGCCGTTTCCACACAAAGAAAACCCTCAGACTTGAATGCTGGAAATAAATGTTCATTTCTCCCTTTTTATGCAGGACTCTCAGGAAACAAATGGTACAAAAGCAAGGCATGTTTTACACTGACATTTGAGAAACAGGGCGGGAAGCCCTCCATAATAGACTTCCGTCCCCGTCCCTGCTTGGGCCGCCTTGTTCACCTCGGCGTTTGCTGCATCTTCAGTGAATGAGGCTGACCTCCCACCACCGAGTCCCACGTCAGCGAGACCCTTTTCCCCGTCCAAAGACGTACGGCATTCCGGCGCCGAGTGAATAAGACAATTCATTCAAGAAGCAACAGTGCGAACTCACGCTGGCCTTCGCGGCATGAATTAGCAGCGATTACAGTCAATGCAATCCCTGCCAGCTATTGACAAACTGAACTGAGGGCGATTGTTTGCTTTTACACACAGACAAACCTCTCGAGTTTGATCCTTTTGGTATTCTCTTGTAGAAACGCGGCCACCCTATGCATAAGGACTGACGTGGAATTGACTGAAAGAGGGGAAGACAAGAATGACGGGTTTCTGAAAAGTAATCATCCCAAACAATGGCCCCTTATTTCTCAAATAAATGTACTGAAATCCAGCTGCTTCCCCCACCATTCCTAAAAATGCACTGCTTAGGAATGTTGCTAATATGTACTCAAAAGACTGGGAGATTCAAGGCTATCTCTAATTTTCTAAGCACAGAAAGCCGCTTTGAGTCTCCTTGAGAGGGAGAAAGTGTGAAACACAACCACGGTCATGTCAGGAAAGAGATGTTTTATCATGAGATGGGCATGGCTCCCCATGTGAAAACAATATCATTTCAATGCCCACAAATACATCAAAGAAGCTGCCATTGGTATAACAAAAAGTAACAACTGAAACTCTTTGGAAGCAATGTGGTGACACCAAATGTTACTCTGTATTTGTTCAGCCACCATTAATCCCTAAAAGCATACGGCAAAAACAGAACGGCCTGCCTCAGGGGAGTGTGCTTGATCCATCAATGTTTAACATTTACACAAATGACCAGCCATTGCTAGAAGGAACATAGAGTTTCATCTATGCTGACGATCATGCCATCACTGCTCAAGCTGGGAGCTTTGAGATGGTTGAATAGAAACTCTTCAAAGCTTTAGGTGCCCTCACAACCGATACAGTGAAGACATCTGCCCTTGCGCTTCGCTATTCTGCTGTTGAGTACGCATGCCCAATGTGGAACATATCTCACCACGCTAAAACAGTGGATGCCGCATTATCACAGGATGTCTGCACCCTACACCACTGAAGAAATTACACTGTTTAGCCGGTATTGCACCACCTGACGTCCGCTGGGAAATAGCAGCCAGTAATGAAAGGACCAAGGCATTGACATCTCCAGCTCATCCTCTGTTCAGATATCAGCCAGCATGCCAATGCTTTAAATCAAGAAATAGGTTTCTAAGATCTACAGCAGGACTGCCCAGGAAGTTGATTGCGATCGACCAGTCGATCCCAGGACCGAAGGAGGTTGATCCCAGCTGGATGGGGCGCTTCTCAGAGGGGGCGGAGCCAGGCCCCGCCAAGCCCCACCCCCTCCCCCGGCTTCGGCACTCCCAGCAGCTTCTCCAGGCTTGAGGATGGCAATGCCAAGCCAGTGGTGGCATAGCTAGCACAAGGCTGGCTTGGCATTGCCATCCTCAAGCCTGGAGAAGCTGCTGGGAGCTCCAAAGCCAGAGGGGAGGGGCGGGGCTTGGCGCAGCCTGGCTCCGCCCCCCTCTGGCTTCAGCTCTACCAGCAGCTTTTCCAGGCTTGAGGCTGGCAATGCCAAGCTAGTGGTGGCATAGCTAGCACAAGGCTGGCTTGACACTGCCATCCTCAAGCCTGGAGAAGCTGCTGGTAGAGCTGAAGCCAAAGGGGGCGGAGCCAGGCTGTGCCAAGCCCCGCCCCTCCAGCCTTGAGGAGGTAGGTAGATCTTTCTGACTTGGTTTTATTATAAGTAGCTCGCATGCTGAAAAAGTGTGGGCACCCCTGATCTAGAGATATACTTGCAGGAAC
This sequence comes from Anolis apletophallus, assembly GCA_030556195.1. NCBI lineage: Eukaryota > Metazoa > Chordata > Lepidosauria > Squamata > Anolidae > Anolis > Anolis apletophallus. The sequence continues at coordinate 10,231,149 of JARBWK010000013.1, forward strand.
ACCTCAGCAAGTGAGAATCCAGAAGTGGCAGGCTAAAACGTGGAAGCTCAATCCATGGCTGTTACCAAATGAGAGGCTCCCTCCTGGGCGCACAGAAGACTGGGTGATTTGGAAGAGAAAGCGCTCTGGAGCCACAAGATGCAGAGCCAACCTTAAGAAATGGGGCTACAAAGTGAAGTCCACGACATGTGAATGTGGAAAACAGCAAACCACAGACTACCTATTACAATGCAGCCACATGCACAATGGGGGGCTTCTTATCGCACAGGCCTGGGCAAACTTGGCCCTTCAGGTGTTTTGGACTTCAACTCCCACAATTCCTAACAGCCAATAGGCTGTTAGGAATTGTGGAGTTGGAGTCCAAAACACCTGGAGGGCCGAAGTTTGCCCAGGCCTGTTATAGTAACACCAGAGGCACTCCGAGTGGCCAGCTACTGGTCAAAGGACATTTAATATAATGCCAAGTTTTTTAAACTTTGTGCGTTTTTTTTAAAAACCCCACATTACAATTGTACTCTTTGTTTGCTCCTGATACAATAAATAAATAAAATCTTGAGATGGGCAACAATTTCTTATGGGGTGACAATTTTCATAAACATAGCCCGCCATGTGAAAACAATATTATTTCAATTACCACAAACAAATATATCAACGAGGCTTCCATTGGTATAACAAAAGGTAACAACTGAAACTCTTTGGAACCAATGTGGTGACACCAAACGTTACTCTGCATTTGTTCAGCCACCGTTAATCCCTAAATCTGTTATCTTTTATTAGCACAACTTGAATTAATAAGCTAAACAGGCAGGTTACATGTGTGTTTCCTTAGCTGCACTTTGCTCACTGCACTAGCTCACAGGTAAGTGTGCAAAGGACAGTAACCTAAGACTGCAATACAAAGAGTATCTGCTTGGAAAAAAGATCTACACTTAACAGGCCTGCTGAGTACGGAATAGTGTATTACATCACATGTACTGTATATGTTTTCCTACAGTGAATTGTAAAGTTTGAGGAGAAAGGTGGGGTAGATAAAGGTAAAGGTTTCCCCTGATTTAGACTAGCCGTGTCTGACTCTGGGGGTGGTGCTCATCTCCATTTCTAAGCAGAAGAGCCGGCGTTGTCCGTGGACACCTCCAAGGTCATGTGGCTGGCATTGCTGCATGTATAGCACACATTGTCTTAATTCCATTGCTAATGAGACAGAGGTCCAAATGCTACGTGCTATTTTCAGTAAGGACCTGACATGTGCATATGGTTTCCTACAGTGAATTGTAGGGTTTGAGGAGAAAGGTAAGGTAGGTAAAGGTTTCCCCTGACATTAATTAAGTCTAGTCGTGTCCGACTCTAGAGGTGGTGCTCATCTCCATTTCTAAGCCAAAGAGCCAGCATTGTCCATACACACCTCCAAGGTCATATGGCCAGCATGACTGTAAGGAGTGGCAATAGCTTCTCGCAGAAGCGGTACCTATTTCAGGCCCAGATTATCATTTTGGGCAGCAAGGCCGTGGCCTATGCGTGTAAGCCGAGGGGGGCGCCAGATCAAGGCCAAAAAAAATGGCAATGACTCACGCCGAGTTGTCCCAGCGGCAGCTGCACGGCACCCTTCCATGTGGCACCCCATTCACGCAGCGCAGCTGCCGCTGCCTGTGGGACAACTCGGCATGTCCTCAGAAGGAGGGAGAGAGGAGGAGTGCAGCCCGAGCAACCTCACTCCCTCCAGGGGCGGGGCCCGAGCAACGTCACTCCCTCCGGGGGCAGGGCCCGAGTGATGTCACTTCCTCCGGGGGCGGGGCTCAAGCACCGTCACTCCCTCTGGGGATGGGGCCCGAGCGACATCACTCGGGCCCCACCCCCGGAGGGAGTGGTGTCGCTCGGCTGCACTCCCTCCCTCCCTCCTTCAGAGACCACGGCAAGTTGTTCCAAAGACAGCGGTAGCTGTGCTGCGTGAATGGGGCGCCACGTGGAAGGGTGCCGAGCAGCTGCCGCTGGGACAACTCGCCGTGGTCTCAGAAGGAGGGAGGGGGGAGGAGTGCAGCCCGAGCGACGTCACTCCCTCCCGGGGCAGGGCCTGAGTGGCCGCGCGCAAAAGGGGGCGTAATTCCAAAGTGTGGCCTAGAGCGCAAAAAGGTCTTAATCCGGGCCTGACCTATTTATCTACTCAATATTTGCATGTTTTCAAACTGCTAGGTTGACAGAAGCTGGGGCTAACAATGGGAGCTCACCCCACTCCCCAGATTCGAATTGCCAACATTTTGTTCAGCAGTTCAGCGGTTTAACCCACTGCACCACCAGGGGGCAAAGATAGGGTAAACTCAACCAAAACTAAGAATAATGTGTGTGCATCAGTGGAACATCCAACGTCATGGCAGGAGGGAGAAAGCTCTAGTTTTTCACAGTAGTAAACTTCTTGTGTTTCATTTGCTAACAATTCACCTCCATCACAAACAATAATCTTGGGCTAATTCAATGAACTTGAAGAAACCTTCTAGTATTTGAAATTATAGCCCAGATCTCCAGAATCATTATTATTCTCCAATTACTGTTGAAAAATAGCAAAGTGTTTCTCCTCCTTGTGTTTCTTTATGGGGAGTAATTGCTTTGGAGCATCTTTCTCAACTCAAGCATTACTTTCAATTACTTTCAAGCAAAGGCACAAACTAGAACTGCTGTTAACAGATGGGAAAACTAGCTTAACCATGTTTTGATTACACAAGGAGTTATCGTGAAATGATAGAAAAGCAACCTTCCCTCGTCTGATGTCCTCCAGATGTTTTAGATGCACCTTCCTCAGCTTGGCTCGTGGCCAGGGATGAGATAACTTTTAGTCCAAACATCTGGGAGGAATCAGATCAAAGCAGAATTGGACAAAGAAACATTATGTGGTTCCCGCCATATCAAAATCCATAGGTCAAAGAACCTCCTTTAGCCATTTTCCAAAATGGGGAAATCAGGCTTAGGGCCACATAGCCCTATATTCCAGAATATCAAGGCAGGAAATCCCAAATTATCTGCTTTGAATTGGAATATATGGCAGTGTGGACTCTGATAACCCAGTTCCAAACCAACATTCTGGGATATAGGGCTGTGAGGAAGGCGCTCTTAATCCCCATTTCAAACCTATCACAGTCAAAAGCATGTTCTACTTAGTTTAAAGCACTTTCTATATTAATTCTCTTTAGAATTGCAGCCTAACTTTCTGTAAACACTTTAGCTTACTTTAGCCCAGGGTTTCCCAACCTTTTTTTGAGCCGCGGCTCAAATGTGAACACTGGTGGAGTTTGGGGAAAACAGACCTTGGCATTTGGGAGTTACAGTTTCTGGGATTTATAGTTAACACACAATCAAAGAGCATCCTGAACTCTTGCAACAATGGAATTGAACCAAACTTGGCATATTGAACTCTCATTACCAACAGAAAGTACTGAAAGGGTTTGCTTGGGAACTGACCTTGAGTTTGGAAGTTGTAGTTCACCTAAACCCAGAGAGCACTGTGGACTCAAATAATGTTGGATCAGGACCAAACTTGGCACAAGTTTACAAAATCCTGGGGCACACTACCAACCAAAATGACACAAAATGACACTCTAACACAGTAATACATATAGTTAATATGTTTTTAAATGTACTTATACACTCAGCGTGAAACCTGGGCCTGTTTCGATAAACACAACATAGATATCCTGGCAGGAATGGCAGAAAGACACAAACTTCCCACACAGAACTCCCATAACCAAGAGAAAATGCTATAAGAGTTTGATGGGCATTGACCTTGAGTTTTGGAGTTGTAGTTCACCTATATCCAGAGAGTACTGTGGACTCAAACAATGTTGGATCAGGACCAAACTTGTCACAAATCCTCAATATGCTCAAATGTGAACACTGGTGGAGTTTGGGGAAAACAGACCTTGGCATTTGGGAGTTACAGTTTCTGGGATTTATAGTTAACACACAATCAAAGAGCATCCTGAACTCTTGCAACAATGGAATTGAACCAAACTTGGCATATTGAACTCTCATTACCAACAGAAAGTACTGAAAGGGTTTGCTTGGGAACTGACCTTGAGTTTGGAAGTTGTAGTTCACCTAAACCCAGAGAGCACTGTGGACTCAAATAATGTTGGATCAGGACCAAACTTGGCACAAATTTTCAATATGTCCAAAGAGGCAGAAGAGAAGGGAGGGGGAAGAGAGCGAGGTGGAAGAGAAGGGAGGGGGGAAGAGAGAGAGGTGGAAGAGGAGGGAGGGGGGAAGAGAGCGAGGTGGAAGAGAAGGGAGGGGGGGGAAGAGAGCGAGGCGGAAGAGAAGGGGGGGGGGAAGAGAGTGAGGTGGAAGAGAAGGGGGGGGAAGAGAGCAAGGTGGAAGAGAAGGGACGGGGAAGAGAGCAAGGTGGAAGAGAAGGGACGGGAACTATGTAAATAAACAATACAAAAAGAGATGGCACACTGACATGATTATCTATCTATACACATAATAAAAGTGAAAATCTGTATGTGTGTATATGGCATGGGTGTCCATTTACACAGACAGCCTCCACAAACAGCTACAATTCCCAGTGCTGAGGAGCCACCAATGGTCTCCATCCAAGGAACATTGAAGGTTACAATGGGTGCCATGAACATTTCCAAGAGCCATGCCAACGTCCTCCACAAACACCATACTGCCCATCACCCAAGTGAAAACTTTCATTCGGGGACAATGTCATCCTAGATTTTCTGTTTTTCCTCCACCAAAGACACTTCCCAGTGTTCCTCTCTCTCTCCATTGCTGTGGAATTTGCATGACCCTGCTCAGTGCCTCTCCCTTAACCCTTTCCTACCCTTTCCTATGGTACACAGCAAACAGAGAGGAATTGATCAGCAAAGAAGTAAACATATTGGAGGGGCTTGGGGCACTGACTCCACATGACGGAAGTTGTAGTTCACCATGCAACAAGACACACCACTGCGACCCCCCACCAACAATGGACCTGGAGCATATTTGGCACACGGAACTCCCATGACGAACAGAACATGCTGGAGGGATTTGGGGGGAATTAGTCTTCACATTTGAGACTTGTAGGTACTGGGATTTATAATTCACCTGCAATCAAACAGCACTCTGATTCCCGCCAATGATGGAACTGGACCTACCTTGGCACACAGATCCACCATGACCAATTGAACCTACTGGGTGCATTTGGGGGGAAATGACCTTCATTTCTGGGAGTTGTAGTTCACCTACATTTGGAGACACCGTGACCCCAACCAACAATAGACCGGAATCAAATGTGGCACACAGAACCCCCATGATCAACTGAACCTACTGGAGGAAATTGATGGGGACTGACCCACTATGGTGGGAGCTGTCGTTTACTCTGCAGCCACAGAGAACACTAAATCCAACCCATGATGCACCTCAAGAGCAAACTTGCACAACATGACAAACTTTAACCACTTATGGAGTTTCAGGGGGTTAACGTGGCATGATGTGAGTTGTAGTTCACCCACACCCTTATGGATTTTTGCCAATTGTTTTCAAATAACCTGGGCAACACCAGGTACCGAAGCTAGTTAACTATAGAGATCAACACAGCAGTAAAAGATCTTAACACAAAACAACACAAAGAGGAAGAAATACAAATCTGGTTTAATATGCTGGGATATAGGGCTGTGTGGAAGGACCCTGGGTTAGAAAGGCAGCTAGACTTCTTATCTCCAAGAGTATGCAGGCAGTCTCCGAGTTACAAGCATCTGACTTAAATATGTCTCCTAGTTAAGAACACTGTGGACTCCAACAATGATAGAGCTTGACCAAACTTGACATTTGGAAGTTGTACTTGCTGAGATTTATAGTTCACCTATAATCAAAGAGCCCCTTGAACCCCACCAACAACAGAATTGGGCCAGACTTCCCACACAGAACCCTCATGTGTTGAAGGAACTCGCTGGCGCAAGTCTCCTTCCTGCCTCACACACTCTTCCTCCCCTGCACACGCGAACCACACTGCCATACACCAAGCACGCCTACTCTCCCCTCCCCACTTGGAGTCTCAGAAGCAGCCCTCCCCTTGGCTGAGAGGCTGGCCAATCACAGCAGAGGAGGACTTTTGGTGGGAAGTTTTGCTGTCTGTTTACAAAAAGGAAGAGAAGGACAGGTGAAGAGATCCTTTAGCCTTCTCTGTCAAAGAGATTCTAAGACCATCAGAAATGTTTTCTGATGGTCTTTGGTGACCTCTCCGAAACCCCCTCACAACCCCTTCCCAGGGGTCCCAACCCCCAGGGGAGAGCAATGCTTCCCAAATTCTGGTCTTCCAGTGTTTGGGACTTTGAGCCTTAGTGTCCCTAACCAAGACCAAGACACAAAACTCAGGTTTGGAAATCACGGCTACAGAATAACATGACTGTTCTTTTAAAAAACTGTTTCAATGGTGGTCTGTTTCCTGTTATGGTTCATAAAGGTTGCGGTATTTATGCACAGTGCACGCACCTTTCACACAGCTGAATAAAATCCCATATTATCTGCTTTGAACTGAAACATATGGCAATGTGGACTCAGATAATCCAGATCAAAGCAGATATTGTGAGATTTTCTGCCTTGATATTCTGGGTTATATGTCTGTGTTGAGAGGCCCACAAAAAACAGGCAAAGAGCCGTTCTTCCCTGAAGCATGTTTTTAATAACCAGAAAGTGCTTTTAGTATAGTTGTAGCCAACCCAAACCTGTTTTGGTCTGTAACTGGAAACAAACAAAAACTTCTAAGAAACCTACAAACGGGTCTGAATATCTGCTGTATCTAGAAATTAGGAATAACACTGCATCTGAAGGTAGAAGCTCCATTTAGCAATAAACGTCAGAAAAAGTCTTAACAGTAATAAGATTACATGCGCTTCCCCATGGGCCAAATGAAGACCTTGGAACTTAGAGGATATGAAACTAGATGTGCGTGAAACTGTTATTCAAAGCTATACCTATTTTGGCTGGAGTTACACTTTAAAAAGTACCTGTTCTGACTTACACACAAATACAACTTAAGAACAAACCTACAGCATCTGTCTTGGGTTGTTGTGAGTTTTCTGGGCTGTATGGCCATGTTTATTTATTTATTTACTTTATTTATATTCCGCTCTTCTCACCCCGAAGGGGACTTCTACACTGCCACATAATCCAGGTACACATACTTAGCAGACAATCCCTGCAGTTTCCACATAACACACATATAGACAAACAAAGGCAAACTCTGGCCACCAGGGGGAGCTGACACGCTCCTCATCTCATGTTCCAGAAGCATTCTCTCCTGATGTTTTTCCTGCATCTCTGGCAGGCCTCCTCAGAGGTTGTGAGAATGCCTGCCATACATACTGGTGAAACGTCAGGAGAGAATGCTTCTGGAACACAGTCATACAGCCCAGAAAACTGACAACAACCCAGTGAATCCAGTCATGAAAGCTTTCAACAGCATAGCATCTGTCTTTTTTTGTAATCTGGGGACTGCCAAATTCCAGTTCAAAGCAGACAATCCGAATTCAGAAACTGGATTAGATGCCAGTGTAGATGGGGCCTGAGATCTGGAAAGCTCAGTCCTTATGTGACTAGGAATTGTCCTTTTCAAATAAGGGATGTCACTTATTTAACACTTTTTCTATCACATCAACTGGACAAGATGCCAAAATATTATGTATTGTTTACAAAACGGAAAGGTGTGCATTCTGTCATTTATGAACATGGACCATATGTTAATTTTACAAACACACAACCAATTCATCCTTTCATGTAATAATTATATAGGACACAACTTGTTCACAGTTCCACAAAATTTTCAGATTATATGGCAGTGTGAACTCAGATAATCCTGTTCAAAGCAGATATTGTGGATTATCTGTCTTGATATTCTGCAATATAGGGCTGTGTAGAAAGGCCCTTGAAGGAACAAAACAACATATATTCTTTGTTATATATTGATAATTTTTGTTATATGGCTGTGTGGAAGAGCCCTAAGGAAGTGCATTTTCTAAACTCTGGCCTTCTACGTTTTCTGGAGCTAAATATGTTTTAAATCAGATTTTAACCATTTAGTTTTAATACCATTAATATTGAATTCTGTTCTAAGGTGGGTGGGTGAATTCGATTTTTAGCTGTATTTTCTTCAGTTTTCCTGTAAACTGCTTGGAGGACCCTTCTACATGGCTACATCATATCCAGGTGATCTGCATTGAACTGAATTATATGGCAGTGTAGACTCAGGGCCCTTCCACACAACCATATAACTCAGAATATCAAGGCAGAAAATCCCAGAATATCTGATCTGAACTAGGTTATCCGAGACCACACTGCTATATATTCCAGTTCAAAGCAGATAATGGAGGGTTTTATTCAGCTGTGTGGAAGGAGCTTCAGGCCTCTTCTACACTGCCACATAATCCAGATTTGCAACATAGGTAATCCACATTATATGCTTTGAATTGGGGCCCCTTCAACACAACTGTATAAAATCCACACTGAGATGGATTATATGGCAGTGTGAATTCAGATAATCCAGTTCAAAGCATATATTGCGGATTATCTGCTTTAATATTCTGGGTTATATGGCTGTGTGGCAGGGCCCCAAATTCACACTGCCATATAATCCAGTTCAATGTGGATTTTATACAGCTACTAGCTGTACCCGCGTTGCTATGGCCAACTTTCCCTCCTTTCTTTCTTTCTTTCTCTCCTTCCTTTCTTCATTCCCTACCTCTTTCCTACCTACTTCCCTACAAATACACTCTCTAGCACAATGGGAATGTGGCTCAGCTGGCTAAGTGTCACCTGCATAAGATCTCTCTGACCAGTAGGTCATGAGTTCAAGGCCTGCCCGGGTCGAGGTGGGTGCTCGACCTTTAAGTGTAGCCTGCTGTCGACCTTTGCAGCCCGAAAGACAGTTGCATCTGTCAAGTAGGAGATAAAGGTACCACATTAAGTGGGGAGGCAAATTTTGACTGAATTATGAGGCCATAAAAGAACACCAGGAACGCCGAGGAATGCGGAAGGAACAACGAGGACGCTGGGAACGCTGAGAGATGAGGAGTGCGTCAGCTCCCCCTGGTGGCCAGAGTTTGCCTCTGTTCATCTATATGTGTATATGTGGAAAACGGCAGAGATTGTCTGCTAAGTATGTGTACCTGTAATCCGCTCTGAGTCCCCTTTGGGGTGAGAAGAGCGGAATATAAATAAAGTGTATTATTATTATTAATCACACCCAGGGTTTTAATCCTCTAACATTTCATTCCATACATCTGGCCCACCCGCTACGTTAATTATACTATGAGTTGCTGTATTGTTTATCTCATCTATCATTTTATATATTTTGTTATGATGTATTTTATTTTTATAATTTTTCCTCTGTTGTTTTATGTTCAATTGTGTTGGTTTTGTTTGTTTGGGGGGGGGGGGGCTTGGCCTCATGTTAACCGCCCTGAGTCCCCTTTGGGAAGATGGAGGCAGGTTATAAATAAAGTTTATTATTATAATATTATGATTTTTCCTTCCCTTTTTCTTTCCTTCTCTACCTCTTTCCTTCTTTCTCCTCCCTTTTTCTTTCTCTCCTTTCTTTCTTCTCTACCTATTTCCCAGCAGTCCTCCTAATTGATTGATCTGTCTACCTACTATCTACCTCTATCTAATCTATATATCTTATCTATCTGAAGGATCGCTGGGAGTTGCAGTCCAGGAATGGGAAATAGGAAATATTCCGGGATTGGGATGCTCTCAAAGAAATCCAAGGAGAAGCAAGCTTGCAGCATGGAAGCGGTGCATTTGGAGCATCCTCCTCCCCTAAAAACACGCTGAGAATTATATTTTATGATTTTAACTGCTAATTGTATATTATTTTATGTGTCTGTTGTATTAATTGTTTTGATTGTTTTTATCTTGTGGGCATTCGTTGCCATGTGTAAATATAAATAAATAAATAAAGGGCCTGGTCTAGGGGATGCTGGGAACTGTCATTTTTGGGCATGTGTTGTATTGTCATTTATTTATTTATTTAAAACTTTTCTACCCCGGCCTTCTCACCTCCGAAGAGGGACTCAGACCGGCAAACAGCAAGTATTCAATGCTAACATTTAAAATCTAAAAACACCATAAATTTACAATAAAATTATCAAATACATAAACAATAAATACATTTAAAAAGCCTTTCTCCAAAGTAAAATCAAGTCCAACTTAATCCATATATTCGGTCCGTATCTAGTGGTTAGCGATTTTACTCGCTTCGCGATCTCCTCCTTCATTCTGCGAAGGCCTCTTTGCACAGACACGTTTTCACCTGCTTCCTAAAAGCCAGGAGGGAGGGGGCGGATCTAATTTCATTTGGGAGGGAATTCCACAGCCGGGGGGCCACCACAGAAAAGGCCCTGTCCCTCATCCCCACCAGATGCGGCTGTGATGGTGAAGGGACTGAGAGCAGGTCCTCTCCAGACGATCTTAACACTCTTGACGATTCATAGGGGAGAATACGTTCGAAGAGGTAAACTGGGCCGGAACCGTATAGGGTTTTGTAGGTCAACACCAGCACTTTGAATTGTGCTCGGAAGCTAATTGGCAGCCGGTGGAGCTGGGCGCAACAGGGGAGTTGTGCGCTCCCTGTACTCCGCTCCCGTCAGTAGCCTGGCTGCTGCGCGCTGGACTAATTGCAGCTTCCGGGCAGTCTTCATAGGCAGCCTCACGTAGAGAGCATTGCAGTAGTCTATACGGGATGTAACCACTTTTGGGGTTTTTTTTTTAAAGTCCTTTCCGCTGTTTTTTGGGAGGGGTTTATGAGTGAGGACCACTCGTTGACCTGTTAGGGGTGTAGTGTCCACATTTTGTGTCAGTTCATCCAGTGGTTTTGGAGTTATGTTAATACTAGCTTGGGGACCCGGCTCTGCCCGGGTTAATTGAGAAAGGCATTGTGTGCCAAGGTTGGTCCTTATCAGTTGTTTATTTGGCTCGCAGTGGTCTCAGGAAGTGAGTGAAGGTACTGCAAGACCCATCATCCGTGGTCCATCCCCCTTAGAACTGCAGCAGGATGTAGAGTGGGTCATGAGTACTCTGTGTGGTAAGTTTGGGCCTGGTCTGTGATTTGTAGGGGCTGCAGTGGTCTGTGGGAAGTGAATTGGGTGAAAGTACTGCAAATCCCATCATTTGTGGCCCATCCTGCCCTAAACTGCACCAGGATGTAAAGTGGGTCATGGGAGATTTGTGTGCCAAGTTTGGTTCTGATCCGTCATTGGTGTGGGCCACAGTGCTGTAAGGAAGTGAGTTTAAGTACTGCAAATCCCGTCATCCATGGTCCATCCTCCCTCAAACTGCACCAGGATGTAGAGTGTATCTTGGGGGGGGTCTGTGTGCCAAGTTTGGTCTTGTTCTGCCATTGTTGGGGCCTGCAAAGTGTTTTGGCCTTAAACTCCCACCATGTCTGACTGCCTCACGTCTGACCACCTCGGAGTTGGTTGAGGTAGGCAGGATGCCTCCCCGTGTACAACTGCTTTTCCTTACTCCCCTCTGCCACTTTAGAGTGTCAGAATGTTAGTGGTGCTGGCCAATCAGAGGCGTTATGCAAATAATCCCACAGTGGCAACCAATCAGAAAGCTGGCACATATCCACAAACACACATACATACATACAAACATTCTTTTTATTATATATACTGTATATACAGACAGATAGATGTAAAGGGGGGGCTCATATAATCCAGTTCAAAGCAGATAATGTGGATTATCTGATTTAATAATCTGGATCTGGCCTGGGCAAAGTTGGGCCTTTCAGGTGATTTGGACTTCAACTCCCAGGCCCCTTCCTCACAGGGGCCTGAGGCTGTGAGGAATTGTGGGAGTTGAAGTCCAAAACACCTGAAAGGCCCAACTTTGCCTAGGCCTGAGGCCCCTGTATAAAATCCACACTGGACTGGGTTATAAACCAGTGTGGACTCAGATAAACCAGTTCAAAGCAGATATTGTGGCTCACCTGCCTTAATATTCTGTATTATATAGCAAGGGAAGGGCCCAGAGGCAGGCCTGGGTCAACTGAGCCCCCAAACTGAGCCTCAAACGCCTCAAACTCACCAACTCATGCTTCCTTCCTAGTCCGGCTCCAGTCCCGGAAATAGCCGCACAAGCGTTCGGGCCCACCTTCCGGAAGTGACCTCAGGAGCAGGCGAATGGGGAGGGGGAGGGAAAAAAAGAAAAGAGGGAGGCTGAGTGACGTCACTGAGTCTGGTCGCGGAGGGGGCGTGGCTTGCGGGAAGGGGGCGTGGCCTGGCTTTACCCCATTGGTGCTGCACTCTCTCCTTAAGCACAGTGAGCAGCAGCAAACAGAGAGAGAGAGATGCTCTTGAAGGCTCATCTAGGGCAGTGTTTCCCAACCTTTTTTTGAGCTGCGGCACACTTTTTACATGTGCAAAATCCTGGGGCACACCACCAACCAAAATGACACAAAACGACACTCTAACACAGTAATACATATAGTTAATATGCTTTTAAATGTATTTATACACTCAGTGTGAAACCTGGGCCTGTTTTGATGAACTCAAGATAGATATCCTGGCAGGAATGGCAGAAAGACACAAACTTCCCACACAGAACTCCCATAACCAAGAGAAAATACTATAAGAGTTTGGTGGGCATTGACCTTGAGTTTTGGAGTTGTAGTTCACCTATATCCAGAGAGTACTGTGGACTCAAATAATGTTGGATCAGGACCAAACTTGTCACAAATCCTCTATATGCTCAAATGTGAACACTGGTGGAGTTTGGGGAAAACAGACCTTGGCATTTGGGAGTTACAGTTTCTGGGATTTATAGTTAACACACAATCAAAGAGCATCCTGAACTCTTGCAACAGTGGAATTGAACCAAACTTGGCATATTGAACTCTCATTACCAACAGAAAATACTGAAAGGGTTTGCTTGGGAACTGACCTTGAGTTTGGAAGTTGTAGTTCACCTAAACCCAGAGAGCACTGTGGACTCAAATAATGTTGGATCAGGACCAAACTTGGCACAAATTTTCAATATGTCCAAAGAGGCAGAAGAGAAGGGAGGGGGGAAGAGAGCGAGGTGGAAGAGAAGGGAGGGGGGAAGAGAGAGAGGTGGAAGAGAAGGGAGGGGGGAAGAGAGAGAGGTGGAAGAGGAGGGGGAAGAGAGCGAGGTGGAAGAGAAGGGGGGGGAAGAGAGCGAGGTGGAAGAGAAGGGGGAAGAGAGAGCTGGAAGAGAAGGGAGGGGAAGAGAGCGAGGTGGAAGAGAAGGGAGGGGGAAGAGAGAGAGGTGGAAGAGGAGGGAGGGGGAAGAGAGCGAGGTGGAAGAGGAGGGAGGGGGAAGAGAGAGAGGTGGAAGAGAAGGGAGGGGGAAGAGAGAGAGGTGGAAGAGACGGGAGGGGGGAAGAGAGAGAGGTGGAAGAGAAGGGAGGGGGGAAGAGAGAGGTGGAAGAGAAGGGAGGGGGAAGAGAGAGCGAGTTGGAAGAGAAGGGAGGGGGAAGAGAGAGGTGGAAGAGAAGGGAGGGGGAAGAGAGAGAGGTGGAAGAGAAGGGAGGGGAGAGAGAGGTGGAAGAGAAGGGACAGGGAAGAGCGAGAGCGTGGTGGAAGAGAAAGGAGGGGGAAGAGAGAGAGGGGGAAGAGTGGGGAGGGGGAAGGGAGGAAGAGAGGTGGAAGAGAAGGGAGGGGGAAGAGAGAGAGGTGGAAGAGAAGGGAGGGGGGAAGAGAGAGAGGTGGAAGAGAAGGGAGGGGGGAAGAGAGAGAGGTGGAAGAGAAGGGAGGGGGGAAGAGAGCGAGGTGGAAGAGAAGGGAGGGGGAAGAGAGAGAGGTGGAAGAGAAGGAGGGGGGAAGAGAGAGGTGGAAGAGGAGGAAGAGGAGCGAGGTGGGAAGAGAGCGAGGTGGAAGAGGAGGGAGGGGCAGGAAGAGAGGTGGAAGAGAAGGAAGAGGGGGAAGAGAGAGAGGTGGAGAGGAGGGGGAAGAGAGAGAGGTGGAAGAGGAGGGAGGGGGGAAGAGAGCGAGGTGGAAGAGAGGAAGAAGAAGAGGGGGGGGGAAGAGAGAGAGGTGGAAGAGAGAGGTGGAGGGGGAAGAGAGAGAGAGGTGGAAGAGGAGGGAGGGGGAAGAGAGCGAGGTGGAAGAGGAGGGAGGGGGGGGAAGAGAGAGAGGTGGAAGAGAAGGGAGGGGGAAGAGAGAGAGGTGGAAGAGAAGGGAGGGGAAGAGAGAGAGGTGGAAGAGGAGGGAGGGGGGAAGAGAGCGAGGTGGAAGAGGAGGGAGGGGGGAAGAGAGAGAGGTGGAAGAGAAGGGAGGGGGGAAGAGAGAGAGGTGGAAGAGAAGGGAGGGGGAAGAGAGAGAGGTGGAAGAGAGGAGGGGGAAGAGAGCGAGGTGGAAGAGGAGGGAGGGGGGAAGAGAGCGAGGTGGAAGAGAAGGAGGGGGAAGAGAGAGAGGTGGAAGAGAGCGAGGGGGAAGAGAGAGGTGGAAGAAGAGGGAGGGGGAAGAGAGAGAGGTGGAAGAGAAGGGAGGTGAAGAGAGCGAGGTGGAAGAAGAGGGAGGGGGGAAGAGAGTGAGGTGGAAGAGAAGGGAGGGGGAAGAGAGAGGTGGAAGAGAAGGGGAGGGGGAAGAGAGAGAGGTGGAAGAGAAGGAGGGGGAAGAGAGCGAGGTGGAAGAGGAGGGGGGAAGAGAGAGAGGTGGAAGAGAAGGGAGGGGGGAAGAGAGAGAGGTGGAAGAGAAGGGAGGGGGAAGAGAGAGCAGGAGGGAAGGGGAAGAGAGCGAGGTGGAAGAGAAGGAGGGGGGGAAGAGAGAGAGGTGGAAGAGAAGGGAGGGGGGAAGAGAGAGAGGTGGAAGAGGAGGGGGGAAGAGAGAGGGGAAGAGAGAGGGAAGAGAGGGTGGAAGAGAAGGGAGGGGGAAGAGAGAGAGGTGGAAGAGAAGGGAGGGGGAAGAGAGTGAGGTGGAAGAGAAGGAGGGGGGAAGAGAGAGAGGTGGAAGAGAAGGGAGGGGGAAGAGAGAGAGGTGGAAGAGAAGGGAGGGGGAAGAGAGAGAGGTGGAAGAGAAGGGGGGAAGAGAGAGAGGTGGAAGAGAAGGGAGGGGGAAGAGAGAGAGGTGGAAGAGAAGGGAGGGGGGGAAGAGAGGTGGAAGAGAGAGAGAGAGGTGGAAGAGAAGGGAGGGGGAAGAGAGAGAGGTGGAAGAGAAGGGAGGGGGAAGAGAGCAAGGTGGAAGAGAAGGGGGGGAAGAGAGCGAGGTGGAAGAGACGGGAGGGGGGAAGAGAGAGAGGTGGAAGAGGAGGGGGGAAGAGAGCGAGGTGGAAGAAGAGGGAGGGGGAAGAGAGAGCGAGGTGGAAGAGAAGGGAGGGGGAAGAGAGCGAGGTGGAAGAGAAGGGAGGGGGAAGAGAGAGAGGTGGAAGAGAAGGGGGAAGAGAGAGGCGGAAGAGAAGGGAGGGGGAAGAGAGCGAGGTGGAAGAGAAGGAACAGGGAAGAGAGGAGGTGGAAGAGGAGGGAGGGGGAAGAGAGAGAGGTGGAAGAGGAGGAGGGGGGAAGAGAGCGAGGTGGAAGAGAGAGGTGGAAGAGGAGGAGGGGGGAAGAGAGCGAGGTGGAAGAGAAGGGAGGGGGGAAGAGAGCGAGGTGGAAGAGAAGGGAGGGGGGGAAGAGAGAGAGGTGGAAGAGGAGGGAGGGGGAAGAGAGAGAGGTGGAAGAGGAGGGAGGGGGGAAGAGAGCGAGGTGGAAGAGGAGGGAGGGGGAAGAGAGAGAGGGGAAGAGAAGGAGGGGGAAGAGAGAGAGGTGGAAGAGGAGGGGGAAGAGAGCGAGGTGGAAGAGAAGGGGAGGGGGAAGAGAGCGAGGTGGAAGAGAAGGGAGGGGGAAGAGAGAGGTGGAAGAGACAGGGATGGGGAAGAGAGTAAAAGCACCACGATGACCACATTAAAGGAACTGAGATCTGACGGCAAAAATGTGATAGTCGCATGACTTTGATGCACCTTCAAAAGCTATTCTGCCTCAGGAAACATCTACTTCATCCCTTGGGTGGTGGGACAAATGTCAGGCCCAGAGGGACCACTGCTTTGGTTTCCTCATGTGATTGAGTTTTAAGTTCTGTGTTCATTTTAATTGTCAATACCAAGTAGCAAAGCACTGGCCAAGGGTCTTCAACCTTTGTTGTTTTTCTACACTTCCAGGCATGTCAAGGCTTCAACCTCATGTACACATAAGGAGAAGAACTTGGGAGAAGAACATAGGAGAAGAACTTGAGTGGAGTTAAGAAAGATGATATTGGCTAAGTCTTATCATTGTCTTATCTAGTTCGATCTATTTTCCAGTGCTGAGCTGAGGAAGGAGCAGGTGATTGGAGGTATGCTGTTTTCAGGACCGTTCTCCATCCGTTTCTCATGGATTCAGAAGAAGAAGAAGCCATTAGTGCAGTGTTTCTCAACTTTCCTAATGCTACGACCTCATAATACAGTTTCTCATGTTGTGGTGACCCTCAACCATAAAATTATTTTCATTCCTACTTCACAACTGTAATTTTGTGGTGTTATGATTCGTAATGTAAATATCTGATATGCAGGATGTATTTTCATTCACTGAACCAAATTTGGCAAATACCCAATATGCTCAAATTTGAATACTGGTGGGGTTGCGGGGATTGATTTTGTGATTTGAGAGTTGTAGTTGCTGGGATTTATAGTTCACCCGCGATCAAAGAGCATTCTGAACTTCACCAATGATGGAGTTGAACCAAACTTGGTCTACAGAACTCCCACAACCAACAGAAAATACTGAAAGGGTTTGGTGGGCATTGACCTTGAGTTTTGGAGTTGTAGTTCACCTATATCCAAAGAGCCCTGTGGACTCAAACAATGTTGGATCAGGACCAAACTTGGCATGAGTACTCAATATGGCCAAATGTGAACACAGATGGAGTTTGGGGAAAATAGACCTTGACATTTGGGAGTTACAGTTTCAGGGATTTATAGTTAACACACAATCAAAGAGCATCCTGAACTCTTGCAACAATGGAATTGAACCAAACTTGGCATATTGAACTCTCATTACCAACAGAAAGTACTCAGTGTGAAACCTGGGCCTGTTTCGACGAACACAACATAGATATCCTGGCAGGAATGGCAGAAAGACACAAACTTCCCACACAGAACTCCCATAACCAAGAGAAAAGGGACCATCAGTCAAAAAACTGATTTTGTCATTTGGGAGTTGTAGCTGCTAGGAGTTATAGTTCACCCGCGATCAAAGAGCATTCTGAACTCCACCAATGATGGGGTTGAACCAAACTTGGCCTACAGAACTCCCACGACCAACAGAAAATACTGAAAGGGTTTGGTGGGCATTGACCTTGAGTTTTGCAGTTGTAGTTCACCTATAACCAAAGAGCCCTGTGGACTCAAACAATGTTGGATCAGGACCAAACTTGGCATGAATACTCAATATGCCCAAATACGAACGCAGATGGAGTTCAGGGGAAATAGACCTTGACATTTGGGAGTTGTAGTTGCTGGGATTTATAGTTCCCTACAATCAAAGAGCATTCTGAACCCCACCAATGATAGAACTGGGCCAAACTTCCCACACAGAACCCCCAGGAGGCAAGAGGAGGTCTCTACTTGGGGAAAGGGAGGCTGGCCTTCCCAATGCACGGAGAGGGCGAGACCAAGTAGACAACGGGTGGGGAGGGGGGTGTTTGTAATTGTGTGCCTTTATCGAGGTAGGTTTCTTAGGGTTTTTCCTGCTTTATCAATTAGCCTGAAAGCATGAGCATGCAATTTCAGATAGAGACAAATATGGACACATTAAAACAAGATTAAATAGAAAAAAATGATTTTAAAAATTCCCAGTTAAAAACTCTATACAAAGTTAAAATATATACAAAGTTAATTTTAACTAGTTCTCCCCTCCCCAGTCTATAGGGATACTTTAATTCTGCCTTTAATTGGTATTGCTTATTATTATATATAATGTTTTATATTATGTGTATATATATAATCTCTCTCTCTCGGCATTACTTCGCAAACGAAGATTCTTAGGAGGGACTCATCCCACGCTTTTTACAAGCGCGTTGATGACTAAAAAGGCCAATCTGAGATAGGCAAGTTCGGTTGCAGAAAGCACAGCAGAAAGTCTCCTTGGGTGATGTTGTTTCCACGTTGCGGTTCTTTCTGCGTTGTTGTTTCTCTTCGAGACTCATTCGACGTGTCTTCTCGAAAGAGGCCGCAGCATTGTGGATAGTGCGTCCCCATGCCTCCCGATGTGAGGCCAGGGTGGACCATTTTTGGTGATCAATCTGGCCGAGCCTGAGATGTTGTTTCAGGGAGTCCTTATATCTCTTTTGGGGGGCGCCTCTCTTGCGCTGACCCGTGGCGAGTTCACCATAGAGTAGTATCGTTGGGAGGCGGTGGTCCTCCATCCTAGAGACGTGCCCTGCCCAGCGCAGCTGTGTTCTCAATAGCATGGCCTCAATGCTGGTTGATCCCTGCTTGCTCAAGGACAGCAACATTCGTCACATAGTCAGTCCAGTGTACATTTAGGATTGTGCGAAGACAGCGCTGATGAAAGCGTTCGAGTCGTAGGTGTTGCCGATAGGTGACCCATGTTTCAGACCCATAGAGGAGGATGGACAGTATGATAGCTCTGTACACACTGATTTTGGTACTTTGCCTCAGGTTCTTGTTGCTCCAGACTATTTTGTGAAGCCTTCCAAATGCACTATATGCACTATATAATATTTTCCTCCCTTTCTTTCTTGCCTCCCTCCTTGTTTCCCTCCTTCTTTCTTTTCTTCCTCCTCTCCCACCTTCCTTCCTTGCTGCTTTCTTTCTTTCTTTCTTTCCTTCCTTCCTTCCTTTCTCTCTCTCTGTCCCATTCCTTCCTCCCTTTCTTCCTTACCTCCCTCCTCCTTCTTTTCCTCTTTCCCTCCTTTCTCAATTGCACCCTTCCTTCTTTCCTTCACATCCTCTTTCTCTCCCTCCTTCCCTCCCTCCCCTTTCCCTCAGTCCCTTCCCTTTTTCCCTTTTTTTTCTTGCTTCCTTCCTTCTCTCTTCTTCCTCCCTTCCTCCTTTTCCCCCTTCATCTCTCTCTCTTCCTCTTCCTTCCTCCTTCCCTCACGCCCATCCATTCGTTCCTTTTTCCTTGCTTCCTTTCTTGCGTCCCTCCTTCCGTCTTCCTTCCTTCTCTCCCTCCTTCCTCCCTCCTTCCCTTTCTCCTTTCTTTCCCTTCATCTCTCTCTCCCTCTTCCTTCCTCCTTCCCTCACTCTCACCACTTCCTTCTTTTCTTCCTTGCTTCCCCCTTCCTCCTTTTCTTCCTTGTCTCCCTTCTTCCTCCCTTCCTTCTTTCCTTCCCCTTTCTCTCCCTTCCTTCCCTCTTTCTCAGTCCTTTTTTCTTGCTTCCCTCCTTCCTTCTCTACCTCCTTCCTCCCTTCTTCCCTTCCCTTCATCTATCTCCCTCTTCTCTTCCTTCCTCCTTCCCTCAGTCCCAGCTATTTCTTCCTTGCTTCCCTCCTTCCTCCTTTTCTTTCTTCTCTCCATCCTTCCTCCCTTGCTTCCTTCTTTCTTTCCTTCCAATCCCCTTTCTCGCCCTTCCTTCCTCCCCTCTCCCTCAGTCCCTTCCCTTCGTCTCTCTCTCCCTCTTCCTTCCTCCTTCCATCAGTCCCATCCCTTTCTTCCTTGCTTTCTTCCTTCGCTCCCTCCTTCCTCTCTTGTACCCTTCCTTCATTCCTTCCCTTCCTCTCTCTCCTTTCCTCCCCCCTCCTTCAGTCCCATCACTTCCTCCCTCTCTTCCTTGCTTCCCTTTTCCTCCTTTTCTTCCTTCCTCCTCTCCCTCCTTCGATTCCTTCCTTTCTTCCCTCTCTCCCTCCAGCCATCCACCCCTTCTTGCTTTATTGTCGACGGCTTTCATGGCCAGAATCACTGGGTTGTTGTGTGTTTCCCGGGCTGTATAGCCATGTTCCAGAAGCATTCTCTCCTGACATTTCACCCGCATCTATGGAAACATTCACACCTACCTCAAACAGACAAGAGTTCTTTCCTGGACATTCCACAGTTATATAAACCCCATTTTCCTAGTTTCCAACAGACCTCACAACTTCTGAGGATGCCGGCCATAGATGCAGGCGAAACGTCAGGAGAGAATGCTTCTGGAACATGGCCATATAGCTCGGAAAACACACAACAATTTTTTTTTATTAAAATGGCCTTTTTATATTATAATAGTGCTGTTAATTCATGTTACTATTAAGTTTAACGAATATTTTAAAAGTTCTGATCAAAGTTTATTTTTAGATTATCACAGTTTATTATTCTTGAACCTTGTGGTCCCTGCTAACAACAACAAAAATCAAAGTGGTCCCTGGTTAAAAAAAAAAAAAAAAGGTTGGAAACCACTGAGATAAAGGATGCTCAACCAGTGCCCTTGCAACCAGGAGAGGGCATCACCTCCTATCCAGCTGGAAGGTGTTTCAGCATGCAGAGCACTATCAAGCATGTCAGCCTATAGCAATAATTAATATATTGGGTAGAAGAGCGAGAGGAACAAAGGGTCCGAACCTCAACATCTAAGAGAGTGTCTTCCATGAGCATATAAATGTCGCAAATAAATAAATAGTTTTGTGGTCACTTGTTTGGTGGCCACTATACTTATATTACTTTTGATTAAGTATTCACTTAATAGTCTCTCTCGGCATTACTTCGCGAACGAAGATTCTTAGGAAGGACTCATCCCACGCTTTTTACAAGTGCGTTGATGACTAAAAAGGCCAATCTGAGATAGGCAAGTTTGGTTGCAGAAAGCACAGCAGAAAGTCTCCTTGGGTGATGTTGTTTCCAAGTTGCGGTTCTTTCTGCGTTGTCGTTTCTCTTCAAGACCCATTCAGCATGTCTTCTCAAAAGAGGCCGCAGCATTGTGGATAGTGCATCTTAATAGTAGCAAATAAAAGTAAATGAGGGTAGGGAGAGATAGCCATCTATGCAGCCTTGGGATTCTTAGATGAAAGACAATCCAAACCTAGTCAATACCACAAGGTAATGGTAAAGGTTTCCCCGTGTCCGACTCTGGGGGTTGGTGCTCATCTCCATTTCTAAGCTGAAGAGCCGGCGTTGTCCTTAGACACCTCTGAGGTCATGAGGCCGGCATGACTGCATGTAGCATCGTTACCTTCCCGCCGGAGCAGTACCTATTGATCTACTCACATTTTCATGTTTTTGAACTGAACATTACACCAATTCTGCGGGAACAGCACTGGCTTCCTATTGAGTACTGGATCACCTTCAAAGTGCTAGTCCTGACTTTCAAGGCCTTGTATGGTCTGGGGCTAATGTATTTGATGGATCGCCTAACCCCATACTGTCCCATGAGAACACTTAGATCTGAAGAGTGGAATCTTCTAGCCGTGCCCAATATCAAACAATACCACCTAACTTCAACACAGAGAAGGGCGTTCTCCATCATCGCCCCAGTTCTCTGGAACGCATTACCCCCGGAGGTTCGGGCCTTATGCAACCTGCTGGCCTTTCGGAAGGCCTGCAAGTCAGTCCTATTCCGGCAGGCCTTTGAGTTGTAATGTGCTATGTCTTAGAAATTGTTTTATTCTCAGGGGCGGTCCTACTGGTAGGCAAAGGACACCGCTGTGTGGGGCGCCATCTGGGTAAAGGGCGCATTCCTTCGCCCGCCAGAAAGCGTCCGGCCAATGTTCCACTTTTGGGCCTTGTGCAATGGAAAATATGTCTCTGTCTGTGCTTACTGTCTTTGCCAGTCTGCAGAATGCAGTGTTCTTCCCAACAGGCCTCCAGGACTCGGTAGTACCTAACTACCGAGTAAGAGGGGAGGAAGAAGGTGTTTTTCCCCTCCTAATGAATGTTGCACATTACAAACACACCCCCGCCCCTTCTCACAGCGTCACGCGGCTAAAAATGTGTGTGCTGCTAAGGTAAGGTCACGCCCTCCCGACTGTCTCCCCGCGAGACCTGGCCGCCCCTCCTCTCCTTCCTTCCGCCCACGAGGCGGGGCACACTCATTTCGAGCCTTAGCCCCGCCCCCTCCACGAGGCGGGGTTTCCCTGGCAACACGCGCCAGGCCTCTAGAGATTGGCAGCCAGGCGGCGCGGTGGCACTTTCAAGCCCGCCTTCTCTTGCTCTGCTCTGCGGAAATGGAGCGCCATGTCTCTGCGGAGGAGAAGCCACTTCCCAGCGGTGACCGCCAGGAAGCCACCCAAGGCCAGGCGGAGGAAGCCTGCGCCCAGGCAGGAGTGGGATGTAAGCACCGGGGCCTCATTCACTTAATGTTTTTTTTTGGGGGGGTGCCAAAATAATGTTTGCTTACCATTTAAAATTACCTTAGACCGCCCCTGTTTATTCTTGTGGTTTTATTGTTGTTGTAGATTTATTGTTTTATTGTGGTGCTTGATGTAAGCCGCCCCAAGCCGGCTGGGAGTGGCGGCCAATAAATCTAACAAACAAACAAACAAATAAATAAATAGGTTGGCAGAAGCTGGGGCTAACAGCAAGGTCAATAGCTCAGCAGTTTAAGCCATTGCGCCACTGGGGGCTCCTTAATTAATACCACATTGCCCCAAAAATAAGACCAAGTCTTATATTAATTTTTGCTCCCAATGATATATTAGGATTTATTTTCAGGGGGTGTCTTTATTTTTTTCATGTTTAGGTTTATTCACATACCACAGTCTACATCAGGGGTGCTCAGAATGGTGATCGGGATCACCAGGGTGATCTTCGGGCCTCATCCTGGTGATCTTCAGGCCCCTGACCAGGTTTTTTGCTGTTGGTCCTCTTCACGCGCCCCTCCACGCTGCAAAGAAGTCCTCCGTCGTTGCTCCTCCCTGCTCGCCGCCGCCTCCAAAAGCTCCAAGAAGAGCAGAAGGGGCCCCCTCTTTTGGATTCCTCCTCCTCCCTCCTTCCTTCTCCAGCCACTCAGAGTCGTAGGAGACCAAAGGGGCGGGCCTGGATGACGCGATGCATGGCTGGCCCACGCATGCGCAGAAGCGCCCATTCTGCCTCTCGGACTTCTCGTGAGCTCTTGAGGCGGCACGCATGCTGGCAGCGTGGAAATAGGAGCAACGACGGAGGAGGAAAAGAAGGACGCTTTGGGGCCATTTCCTTACCGCATCTCAAAGGTCGGTCTTTTTACTTTGGGGTGGGTGCTTGATTGTTCTGTGGCATGTCTCTTTGTTTATTTTTAATGTTTAAAATGGCCTTTAGCTCCAAAGTCTCTGTTTGCTTTGTTCCTTGAGAAATATATGTTGGGGAATATGGAAATGTGGGAGAAATGGGGTGGTTGTGTGTATTTATGCATGCCCCTTTGTTTACCTTGCTGAGTATTAAATGGCCTTGCAGTTCAAAAGCCTCTTCTTACTTTCTGGCTGATAATATGTGTGGTAATATGGCAGTGTGGGAGAAATGGGGTGGTTGGATGTATTTATGCATGCCCCTTTGTTTACCTTGCTGAGTATTAAATGGCCTTGCAGTTCAAAAGCCTCTCTTCTTACTTTCTGGCTGATAACATGTGTGGTAATATGGTAGTGTGGGAGAAATGGGGTGGTTGGATGTATTTTTATGCTCTGTTTTATATTGTTATTAAATTGAAATGTTGATGTTTTATAACTTCATTTTATGTAAACTGCCCCGAGCCTGCTGGAAGGAGTGCTACATAAAAATGAATAATAAATATAAATAAATAAATAATTAAGAAAATAGTTAGACGTTTTACATTTCTGGGTAGGTGATCTTTGGGACTTGGTTTTTTAATCAGTAGCTCCCATGCTGAAAAAGTGTGAGCACCCCTGGTCTACATGTATTGAAATACAGCCAGGACGTCTTTTTCTGGAGCATTGTCATAATACCATGTCAATAATATTATTGATTTATATTTAACAATTATATGTTAATATTATTATTTTATACTGTAAATCAATGAAAAATAAATAGAGGTAGACCTATTCATTCAGTGTCTGATTTCTCTCTGAATATATTAAATAAGTTGTTACATAACAAGTTGTATTTTAACAATATGTAAACGCACAGACCAGAGCAGGAAGTGGAAGGAAAATGAACCAGCTGAGAATTATAGTCAGTACAGGACTTCATATCAGCTTCAGATTCAATGCGGATTCCAGTTCTTCAAGCTCTTTTGCATCAATCATTCATTCAACCCAACCCAACTATATCATCTTTACTCAAATTGGGAACAAAGTGTTAATTAAGCATTGTGACACACTCAGTTATCTCTTGTTTTGTTCCCATCATTGCCAGGAACAGCCTTAGATCAGACCTCTTTCTTCCGACTTTTATTTGTCACATACTTGTGATCTTATGCTAAATTTCTTTACCATATGCTCTGGTTCTCCTCTTTGCAACATTGCCTTTTTAGAATGATATTCATCTAGTTAGTTGCCGAATCATTTCTTATATGTTTTTATATCTTCTTTGGCATGCAGATAAGAGAATGTAGTATAATACATATTGTTATGGGTTTTCCTATCAGATTTTTGTGAATCACTATGGGTTTTTCCTTAACACTTGAACAATCTTTGTCTTTATACATTAACAAATAATGTATAAATGCACATCTACATGGAAGAAATAAAAAAGAAAGATCAACTTTTAAATGTTAGAAGCACAAAGTTGTGGCAAGGAAGCACAAAGCGAAGACGGAGAAGCAGAAAATTGTGGCAAGGAAGCACAAAGCAAGGAGGCAGAAGCATCCTTTTCTTCATATTGTACTCCCTCCAGCCTGACTCCTTCTCATGCCCTCTCTCCCTCCCTCTCTCTCTCTCTCTCTCTCTCTCTCTCTCTTCATGAAGCCAAACAGACCAGGAATAAAAACTACACAAAATCAACCAACCCAAAGTTCTTCAAAGCAGACAGGACCAAGAGCACATGGCACGAGGTCTGGAGGCTGTTCCCTTGACACCCTAAAGCCCTGTAGTCTGGCACTTGCGCTCCCTCTTGCAATTGCTCTTATCTCAAAATGCTGCTCTTATGTCAAAGCAAAACCCAGACTAAGCAATAGCTCTTAACTTAAGATGCTCTTAAGTAGAAGTTCCACTACATTAATCAGTAAGAAATCTAACAGTTAGATTATTGTGTTGTCAAAGGCTTTCATAGCTGGAATCACTGGGTTGCTGTATGGACATGTTCCAGAAGCATTCTCACATGGGGTGGGGAACTCCAGCTACCAACCCTGGACAGTGCGGCTTTATGCCCATCGTCTTCTGTAAAAAGCCTTGGAGTCCATTTGGACACTCAGCTCTCCATAGAGATCCAGGTCTCCATGGTCAGCCGAGTTGCGTTTTTCCACCTTCGCCAGGCTCGGAAGCTGGCCCCCTACCTGTCCCGCCGCGAGCTGGCCACGGTGATCCAAGCGACGGTCGTCTTAAGGTTAGACTACTGTAACGCTCTCTACATTGGCCTACCTCTGTCGGTGATCCGGAAACTTAAGTTAGTGCAAAATGCCGCAGCCAGCGTGCTTGCAGGCACGCGTGTGGGCTACCGTATTACACCGGTGTTGCAGGAATTGCACTGGCTGCCTATTGAATTCCGGATCACTTTCAAAGTGTTAGTCTTGACTTTCAAGGCCTTGTACGGTCTGGGGCCAGTGTACCTGAGGGACTGCCTTACCCCATACTGTCCCACGAGATCCCTGAGATCTGAAGACAAAGATCTTCTATTGGTTCCGAGCGCCAAAGCATATCGCCTCACGTCAACGAGGAGAAGAGCATTCTCCATCATTGCCCCCATGCTTTGGAATTCCTTGCCGCCGGAGGCCAGGTCACTCCGTGACCTTCTGGCTTTTCGGAAAGCCTGTAAGACCTGGCTATTCCGGCAGGCTTTCGTAACTGAGTCAGTTTAGATACATGCTAGTTGAGCAAATACTGCTGCTCAATGTAACCTTTTAATATTTTAGTATTGCTGTTGTTATTGTTGTGTAATTTTATTGTTTTACTGTTTTATGCATTACTGTACTTTGTTTTTCCCAAATTTGTGAGCCGCCCTGAGCCACCTGGGAGTGGCGGCTAAGAAGTCCAATAAATAAATAAATAAAATAAATTTTGCTCACATCTATGGTAGGCATCCTCAGAGGTTGAGGGGTCTGTTCGAAACAATGCAAGTGAGGCTTATATATCTATTTATATATCCTCAGATATATAAACCTCCCTTGCTTAGTTTCCAATATACCTCACAACCTCTGAGGATGCCTGCCATAGATGTGGGCGAAATGTCAGGAGAGAATGCTTCTGGAACATGGCTATACAGCTCAGAAAACTCACAGCAACCCAGTTACATTATTGCTCTCTGATATAGAACCAATTCTGGGATACCCCAAAACCACAATAACTCAACTGAGTTATTTTGCCGATGATGCTGTCCTTGTCGCCCATTCAGAAGCAGCCCTGCAGCGCCCCACATCCTGCTTTGCAACAGCTGCAGAGCTGTTTGGGCTGGAAGTCAACCTGAAGAAAACGGAAGTCCTCTACCAGCCCACACCACAGGAAGAACACCATCATCCCCACGTCAGCATAGGCAAATCTGTGCTTAAGTCCGTTCAGCAGTTCACCTCCCTGGGAAGCATAATCTCTTCAGGCACCAAGATTGATAAAGAGATAGACCACAGGTTAGCAAAGGCATATAGTGCATTCGGAAGGCTTCACAAAAGAGTCTGGAGCAACAAGCACCTGAGGCAAAGCACCAAAATCAGTGTGTACAGAGCTATCGTACTGTCTATTCTCCTATATGGGTCTGAAACATGGGTCACCTATCGCCAACACCTATGACTCCTCGAAAGCTTTCATCAGCGCTGTCTTCTCACAATCCTAAATATACACTGGACCGACTATGTGACGAATGTTGCTGTCCTTGAGCAAGCAGGGATCACCAGCATTGAGGCCATGCTATTGAAAACCCAGCTGCGCTGGGCAGGGCACGTCTCTAGGATGGAGGACCACCGCCTCCCAAAGATACTACTCTATGGTGAACTCACTACAGGTCAGCGCAAGAGAGGCGCCCCCAAAAAGAGATATAAGGACTCCCTGAAACAACATCTCAGGCTCGGCCAGATTGATCACCAGCAATGGTCCACCCTGGCCTCACATCGGGAGGCATGGAGATGCACTATCCACAATGCTGCGGCCTCTTTCGAGAAGCACGCCGAAGAGAAACAACAACGGAGAAAGAACTGCAACTTTGAAACAACATCACCCAAGGAGACTTTCTGCTGTGCTTTCTGCAACCAAAGTTACCTATCTCAGATTGGACTTTTTAGACATCAATGCGCTTGTAAAAAGCGTGGGATGAGTCCCTCCTAAGAATCTTCGTTCGTGAAGTAATGCCGAGAGCGAGTCTTGAGAAGACTTGGAAAGGTGTTCAGCAGGAAAAGAAGGCCCCATTTCAGATGGATAGACTTCATCAAGGAAGCCATGGCCTCAATTCTGGAAGACATGAGCAGGGCTATTGAGGATGGGGTGACTTTGAGGTCTTTCGTTTATGGGGTTGCCATAAGACAAACTTGACAATAGTTAACAACTGGTAGACTTTGAGCAAGGAATCTAATATATTAGAGAAACCAGTGATGCTGAAGGCCAGGTCTCTGTGTATCAAGAAACAATGGAAGCTAGTCTTCCTGCTCTGAGTCTGGGAGAGGCACAGATAGAAAGACACAAGGGAAGAAGCAGCTGAGTTTGGGGAGACATTTGGGATGTTGGCTGCCTCTAGAGATCTTGTGCAGAGCAATTGGGAGTATTTAAGCTGAATGCCTCTGCCTATACTCAAGACGTAAATCTGTAGAAAATGTTAAATATTACAAACATCCCAAGACTCTTCTTCTATATCTGTAATGGTGGAATCTTTCAACTTTTTCAGAGCCAACATTAGACTTTTGGTCTTGGGGAGATAATATTTGCCTTTCCATGGAGCTTGGGGAAAGGGTTTTTAAAAACATACTGCTCCCAGAATTCATAGGGGCCCAGAGAAGATTGTTGTTTGTTGCCCCGGCCATTTCTTGTTTTTACAAAATACAAATCTAAGTATCCAAGGCTCATCCAAAACAGTTAACAGCTTAAGGTAAAGGACAAGATGGTGACCTTCACTCCTCATTGGACATTCAGAAACTTTATGACTTGACTATTGAATCTGACACCAATGGGGGAGCTCCATCAAGAGTAACAGAAGCCATTGAATTATCTTAGGAGGGACAAGGAGGGTCATGAGGACCTCATGGCAATGTCCATGGCTATCTTTCCAGTGCTCCTTGGCCACCATGGGCATCTTGTTGCTCTACCTCAGTGTTTCCCAACCAATGTGCCATGAGCGATCATCAGGGGGGCCGTGGGAAATTGGATCCTCCAGTACTCTTTCTTCCCCCTCCTGCCAAACACTTTTTCTTCTCCACTCGGGCTCCCTTTTATAACTTCCAAACTCAAGGTCAATTCACAAGCAAACCCTTTCAGTACTTTCTGTTGGTACTGAGAGTTCAATATGCCAAGTTTGGTTCAATTCCATTGTTGCAAGAGTTCAGGATGCTCTTTGATTGTGTGTTAACTATAAATTGAATTGAAACAAGACTGTACTTTAAAGCTAAAATTTGCTGATCTTCCTTTGGACAGTTTTTGGTTATCTGTTGCCAGGGATTTGCCCATTCTGGACAACTAAGCTATTTTGACATTGCTCCCATTTTCAACCACATATCTGTGTGAGATGAGCTTCTCTAGCTTAACTGCGATAAAAACTAAAAACAGAGAGACTGACAGCTGTTGAGCAAGACCTTCGTGAGTGTCTTTCTGCCATTCCTGCCAGGATATCTATGTTGTGTTCATTGAAACAGGCCCAGGTTTCACACTGAGTGTATAAATACATTTAAAAAACATATTAACTATATGTATTACTGTGTTAGAGTGTCATTTTGTGCCATTTTGGATGGTGGTGTGCCCCAGGATTTTGTAAATGTAAAAAATGTGCCGCGGCTCAAAAAAGGTTGAAAAACACTGCTCTACCTAATGGTGGGACCAACCATGGAAATTGCAGGCTTATACACCTGGATGGTTTGAATGTTGGATTAGGACTGTGTTTCTCAAACTTCCTAATGCTGTGACCCCTTAATATAGTTCCTTATGAACATAAAATATTGGGAAGGTTTGGTGCATTGACCTTGAGTTTTGGAGTTGTAGTTCACCTACATCCAGAGAGCACTGTGGACTCAAACATTGATGGATCTGGACCAAATACTCAATATGCCCAAATGTGAACACCGGTGGAGTTGGGGGGGAAATAGACCTTGACATATGGGAGTTGTAATTGCTGAAATTTATAGTTCACCTGCAATCAAATAGCATTCTGAACCCCACCAATGATAAAATTGGGCTAAACTTCCCATACAGAACCCCCATGACCAACAGAAAATACTGTGTTTTCTGATGGTCTTTGGCGACCACTCTGACACTCCCTCACAACCCCCCCCCCCCCCAGGTTAATCTATAATCAAAGAGCCCTTTGAACCCAGCCCACAATGGATCTGTATTAAACTTGGCACATTGCTGACGTTGGCCAACATTGAATACTGGTGGGGTTGGGAAGGGAGGGGCTGCTTTTGAATTCTGGGAGTTGTAGTTCACCAAAGGAAGAAGACAGGTGGAGAGATCTTCAGCTTTCTCTGCCAAAGGAGTTCCTAAGAACATCAGAAATATGTGTTTTCTGATGGTCTTTGGCGACCCCTCTGAAATCCCCTTGCGGTCCCCCTAGGGGTCCTGACCCCCAGGTTGAGAAACACTGGACTACGATATTAGGAAACCAGAGTCCAAATCCCCATTTGGTGGACATCACTGGATAACCTTAGGTAAGTCACATTCTCTCAGTCCCTCTGAACAAATTTTGCCATGGAAACCCTATGATAGATCCACCATAGGTTGGAAACTACTAGAAGGCAGGTAACAATTTCTGTCTCCTTCATTAACCCCTCATCCTGAGTTAGAGAAGGACCTGGGTCTAAAATATTCCACTCTGGCTGGTGGTTAGCAATCTGCGGGTGATGGGTGCATTTCACCAGCTGCATGTATACCTTTCCAGCAGATGAGTGAACAGTTCCTGTTGGACAGGGCACAAAATGCCTGCAGATCCTTCACAGTTAATTGTGAAGACACCCGTCCATTTCAAACTTGATTTATTTATTAGGAGAGGCTGCCCTTGAGGAAGCCAACCCAGCTTTTACCCAAGACCCAACACATGTCACGACAGATTTTGTGCTTTTCTTTTAATCGGTTAAGCATAGGCTCAGAGCCATTGCTGGACAAACTTGAGTAGATCTGGCAGGTCCTTCTCCTTAACTTGCACATCCTCGGACCCTGGCAGCATCTCATCACAGTCATAGGAACTTCCTCCAAACACAGAACTTTATGGATCACTCCAGCCTGAAATGACCCTAGTAGTCATTCCCACTGCTCAAGATACCCTGTGTTCCCAGCAGTTTTACCTGTGAAGGTGATGGGATGGAAAGAAGGTCCTCTGTGGAAAACCTGAAAATATGTCCTGACTTACATGGCAGAATTTGGCCCTTTGGATAACCTGGACCTAAGCTATGTTGGGCTCTTTGGATCCTTCCTAGCACTTTGAGTTGTGCATGGAATCTGATTGGCTGTCAATGGGGCATTTGCAACAAATGTATTTATTTAAATTTAATTTACGACATTTATATGCCGCCCTTCTCACCCCAAAGGGACTCAGAGCGGCTTACGTGTCATATCCCATCGAAGATGGAGATCCTATGGCTGGTGAGCTCCGGCTGCCTACCCTGGACGGCAAAGCTTTACGCCCGTCGTCCTTAGTAAAAAGCCTGGTGGTCCAATTGGACCCACTGCTGACGATGGAGACCCTGGTCTCCACCGTGAGCAGATCTGCATTCTTCCACTTGTGACAGGCTAGGCGGCTGGCACCCTACCTAACTGGGAATGACCTGGCTACGGTGATCCAGGTGACGGTCATCTCAAGATTGGACTACTGTATCACCCTTTACATTGGTCTTCCTTTGGCGGTAATCTGGAAACTTAAGCTAGTGCAAAATGCTGCAGATAGACTCCTTGCTGGAGCGTCGGCCAGAAGCCATATCACCCCGATCCTGCAGCAATTGCACTGTCTCCCAATTGAGTACCAGATTGCCTTCAAAGTGTTGGTTCTGATCTTTAAGGCCTTGTATGGTCTGGGCCCAGTGTACTTGAGGGCCCGTCTTTTCCCATACGTTCCCCAGAGATCACTTCGGTCGGAGGACCAAAACCTGTTACAAGTCCCTTCCATCCGGTCCTATCACCTGTCATCTATGAGGCAGAGAGCCTTTTCTGTTGTGGCACCGAACATGTGGAATGCTCTGCCGGCTGAAGTCCATTCAATTAGAAAGTTGTCTGCCTTTCGGAAGGCCTGCAAAACAACTCTCTTTCGGCAAGCATTCAATCTCTAGCCACAAATCCTAGCTGCTGTTGTATTACTCTAATGTTCTTATTGTTTTACTGTTTTACTGGTACTTTTATATAACAAGATGTTTAATATGCTGTAAACCATCCTGAGCCTGTTGGGAAGGGCGGTATACAAATTGAAATAATAAATAAATAAAATAAATATCTACATAAAAAATACTATATTATTAGCATAATACTAATACATCATTCACAATATTAGTATTATATAATATTACATTGTTGCATGCTCTCTTGTTTATTTGCAGTGTTTAATTTTGTAGATTTTCCTCCCTAAGGAACTGCTCAGGATACAAACACTTCATGGTATAGGCACCAGTGGCAGCTTCCCTTCGATTGAGAGAGATGTAGCTGCAGGGGGAAGACTTTAAGTAGGACTTTGCTGCAAGGAAAAAGGTTTCCGTTACCCTTCCTCCATGCTATAATGCTACCTGGCCCATAGCAGAAGATAGGGAGGTATTACAGACACATGAAGTGCTCTTATGCATGTCACATACATTACGGAGGGTCTCCATAACCTGAAGACACCAGATTCTCCTCTACTCCTGGAAGCTAAGCAGGTCCAAGCTTGGTTATTGTTTTAATGTGGAACTGCCAAAGAATACCAGGTGCTGTTAGATGTATTCCAGAGGAAGGCAATGAAAAGCAACCTCTGAGTATCACTTTTGTAAAGAAAGCCCCTTGAAAGTCATAGGCCAGTGTTTCTCAACCTGGGGGGTCGCAACCCCGTGGGGGGTTGCGAGGAGGTGTCAAAGTGATCACCAAAGACCATCAGAAAACACAGTATTTTCTCTTGGTCATGGGAGTTCTGTGTGGGAAGTTTGGCCCAATTCTATCACTGGTGGGGTTCAGAATGCTATTTAATTGTAGGCGAACTATAAATCCCAGCAATTACAACCCCCAAATGTCAAGGTCTAATTTCCCCAAACTCCACCATTGTTTACATTTGGGCATATTGAGGATTTCTGCCAAGTTTGGTCCAGATCCATCATTGTTTGAGTCCACAGTGGTCTCTGGATGGAGGTGAACTACAACTCCAAAACTCAAGATCAATCTCAACCAAACCCTCCCAGTATTTTCTGTTCATCATGGGAGTTCCGTGTGCCAAGTTTGCTTCAGTTCCATCATTGGTGGAGTTCAGAATGCTCTTTGATTGTAGGTGAACTGTAAATCCCAGCAACTACAACTCCCAAACGTCAAGGTCTATTTTCCCCAAACTCCACCAAAGCTCACATTTGGACATATTGATTATTCGTGCCAAGTTTGGTCCAGATCTAACATTGTCCACAGTGTTATCTGGATGTAGGAGAACTACAACTTCAAAATTCAAGGTCAATGTCCAGCAAACTCTTCCAGTATTTTCTGTTGGTCATGGGAGCTCTGTGTGCCAAGTTTGGTTCAATTCCATTGTTGGTGGAGTTCAGAATCCTCTTTGAGTGTAGGTGGACTATAAATCCCAACAACTACAACTCCCAAATGACAAAATCAATCCCCCCAACCCCCACCAGTATTCAAATTTGGGCGTATCAGGTATTTGTACCAAATTTGGTCCAGTGAATGAAAATACATCCTGCATATCAGATATTTACACTACGATTCATACAGGCCCGGATTAACACTTTTTTGCACCCTAGGCCACACTTTGGAATTACGCCCGCCCCCCTCCACACACACACACACACACCACTCAGACCCACACTTGGCTGGCTTTTGCCATGGTGCCTCCGGAGCAGAAGAGAAAGGCGAGTAGGCACCATCCGCCACCTCCAAGGTCCCCATGCATTCCCACTGGCTGGAAAGCTCCGCTGTGCTCTGAAGGTCTCCTCGGGAGTCGGGAGGCTTGGGGAGAGAGCAGCGGGTGCAAACTCGCTCCAAAGGCGCGCACAAGAGAGAGAGAGAGAGAGACAGACAGAGAGCAGAGAGACGTAAGACAGAGAGACAGAGAGCGTGCATGCGCGCGCGAGAGAGAGAGAGCGCGCGTGAAAGAGCGCCTGAGAGAGAGTGCGCACGCGAGAGTGAGAGAGAGAGAAAGAGCGCGAGCCAGAGAGAGAGCGCAAGAGAGAGAGAGAGAGCGCACGCAAGAGTGAGAGAGAGAGAAAGAGCGCGAGCCAGAGAGAGAGCGCAGAGAGAGAGAGAGAGAGAGAGAGAGAGAGAGAGAGAGAGAGAGTGCGCGCGAGACGGAGCAGAGACTTTGCTGGGAGAAGGAGCGAGGGGCATGAGAAAGGGGAAAAGAGGGGCGCGGACTAGTTTTTTTGGTCTGTGATCTGTGCCCCCCCCCCCCGCCTTGCACCCCTAGGCCATGGCCTCGTTGGCCTTATGGGTAATCCGGGCATGGATTCCTAACAGTAACAAAATTACATTTATGAAGTAGTAGCAATAAAAATAATTTTGGTGGTTGGAGGTCACCACCACACGAGGAACTGTATAAGGTGTCACAGCATTCGGAAGGTTGCGAAACACTGGACCAGAACTTTGGGAGAGTTGTGTTACTGCTCAGCCATGGAAACCCTTCAGCAAGTTGCACTCTCTCAGCCTCAGAGGAAGGCACTGGCAAAACTCCTCTGACTGAATCTTATCAGGAGAATCATCCCGAAGACAGAGTCAACACGAAGGTGCCTAACAATGTTAAACGCAAATGACTAGCTTACCTCGCCTTAATGTTCCAAACATGTCATTTGTAGGTAAAGCCTTCTGGATTTTCGTCACTTCTCCTCTTCGCCCACCCACCCTTCCCTTCATCTGTAATCGCTTGTTTAATTCAAACAAGTTTTTACCTCATTTGTGCAACATGTAAATTCGTGCTATCTTCATTCTTGATTTTCAAAAAGCCTATTAAAAAGACAGGTGCAGTTGGGATGTGCAAACACACCATTGCAAAATCCTTGCGATGATTTCCGAAAGGATGAGGCTTAAGAATGCAAAAAGTCAAATGACATTCTAGAAAGCGGGCGAAGAATACACTATCCCCAGCACACATGGAAAATCGTGTCAATAATAATAATAATAATTATTATTATTAATTTCGATTTGATAAACCGCCCTTCCCGAGGCTCAGGGCGGTTTACAACATATAAAAACAGCATATAAAACAGCATATAAAACACATGGTTAAAAACACATAAAATTACATCTTAAAACAGTCACATAAAATCATAGCCAGACATAGCTGGTACATGGAGAATGGTAGTGGTATGGCAGGATGGCAAGCGTTAATTAGGCGCTGTCAGACATCGAACGCCTGTCTAAACAGCCAGGTCTTGCAGGACCTGCAGAATGCCATCCGGTCCTGCAAGGCTCGTGTCTCCGGCGGCAGCGAGTTCCATAGAACCGGCGCCGCCACTGAAAACGCTCTCTGCCGCGTGGTAGAGAGCCTGCAGGACTTCATACCCGGGACTTCAAGTAAGTTAAGCCCCTCTGAGCGCAGTGATCTTCTGGGCGGTCCAATAATATGCTGATGACACTCCGCTCATTCTGAGGATGGAGGGCCGGCCGGACTCTGTATCCAATAATTTCCATCTGTGCCTTGAAGCCATTACTGGATGGCTGCGAGCCAGTAGGTTGAAGGTGAATCCGGCGAAGACGGAGATCCTCTGGCTGGGCCACCCAGGCGATAGGGAAATCCTACTGCCGACCCTGGATGGCGAGGCATTACGCCCGTCATCATCAGTAAAAAGCCTGGGTGTCCATTTGGACCCTCTGCTGTCAATGAAGACCCAAATCTCCAATGTCAGCAGAATCGCATTCTTCCATCTGCGACAGGCAAAGCGTCTGGCTCCCTATCTCTCGCGGAACGACCTAGCCACAGTAATCCAAGCCATGGTCATCGCAAGACTTGACTACTGTAACGCTCTTTACATTGGCCTACCCTTGACTATGATCCGGCAACTTAAGCTAGTGCAGAATGCTGCAACCTGTGATTTGAACATGTTTCTATATGCTGTTTTATGTATACTGTATTTCATGTTTTACGCACTGTCTGTTTATTGAGCTATGTTGTAAACCGCCCCGAGCCTTTGGGAGTGGCGGTATACAAGTCCAAATAAAATAAATAAATAAATAAATAAATAAATAAATAAATAATAGAGTTTGGCATTATTAACCATAAAAATAACCTAATGGAGGAAAAAAGTCAAATTATTTGACATATTGTGATGGAGAAAAGTGTTACATGTAGCGCAGACGGCCAAAAGAAGGCTCTGGTGAGAAATGTTGGGTCTGTGTGCCAAGTTTGATTCAGATCTGTCATCAGCTGGGTTCAGTGCTTTTTGGATAAGGGTGAACTACAACTCCCGGAATCCCAGGGCAATCATACCCAAACCCTGCCAGCATTCAAGGTTGGCCATGATGGGTAGGTGTACCAAATTTGGTCCAGATCTGTTATTGGCTGGGTTGAATTGAGGACAGAGTCAGTCCACCGCCGTGGATTACAACATAGCCTCACACCCTAGCACTTGCAACCAAGCTTCTCCACCCAGATTTCAGCTGGGACATCTGGCTGGCATCGAGTGTTCACCTGAGCTACCAAGAAGTTCAGCTTCTTCTCTTCAGCTGGTTTGGCCACTTGAACCAGTCACGAGGCTTACTAGCCTCTAAATCAATGGTTCTCAACCTTTCTAATGCTGTTACCCCTTAATACAATTCCTCATGTTGTGATGACCACCGACCATAAAATTACTTTTGTTGCTACGTCATAACTGTAATTGTGCTACTGTTATGAATCGTAATGTAAATATCTAATACGCAGGATGTATTTTCATGCATTGGACCAAATTTGGCACAAATACCCAATACGCCCAAATCTGAATAGTGGTGGGGTTGGGGGATTAATTTTGTCATTTGGGAGTTGTAGTTGCTGGGATTTATAGTTCACCTATAATCAAAGAGCATTCTGAACTCCACCAATGACTCAATTGAACCAAACTTGGCACACAAAACTCCCATGACCAACAGAAAATACTGGAAGGGTTTGAGGGCATTGACCTTGAGTTGTCAAGTCGTAGTTTACCTACATCCAGAGAGCACTGTGCACTCAAACAAATTTGAACACTGATGGGCTTGGGGGGGGGGGGGGTAATTTTTTCATTTGGGAGTTGTAATTGCTGGGATTTGTAGTTCACCAATAATCAAAGAGCATTCTGAACCCCACCAATAATAGAATTGGGCGAAACTTCCCACATGACCAACAGAAAATACTGTGTTTTCTGATTGTTTCTGATGACCCCTCTGACACCCCCCTCGCGCACCCCCCCCCAGGTCCCGACCCCCAGGTTGAGAAACGCTGCAAGAAGCCCATCTTGTCAACTGAGGCAGACATTATTTTAATGGCTATGGACACTTTTAAAGGTGCGTCTACACTGCAGAATTAATGCAGTTTGGCACCCCTTGAACTGCCATGGGTAAACACTATGGAATATTGAAAGTTGTAGTTTGGAAAGGCACCAGAACTCTCTGTCAGGGAAAAGCAGAGATAGATTGCTGTGAGTTTTCCAGGCTGTATTGCCATGTTCCAGGAGCATTTATGGCAGGCATCCTCAGAGGTTGTAAGGTCTGTTGGAAAATATGCCAGTGGTTTATATATCTGTAGTATGTCCCAGGTGGGAGAAAAAACTTTTGTCTCTTGGAGGCAAGTGTGAATGTTGCAATAGGCTGCCTTCTTTACCAATTAATGGTCTTGCAGCTTAAAAGCCTGGCTGGTTGCTGCCTGGGGGAATCCTTTGTTGGGAGGTGTTAGCTGCCCCTGATTGATTCTTGCCAATCAACAATCAATAGACCTCACAACCTCTGAGGATGCCTGCCATAAATGTGGGAGAAACATCAGGAGAGAATGCTTTTGGAATGTGGCGATACAGCCCAGAAAACTCACAGCAACCCAGTGAATCCGTCCATGAAAGCCTTTGACAACAAAGACAGACATCTTATAAAATTACACCTCCAAGGATCCAATTGCATTTAACCATGGCACTTAACACTGGAATTAAACTGCATTAATTCAACAGTGTAGATGTGCCCTGTGTGATCCAAGCTTAGCTCCATAGCTCAAGATTTGAATCAAGAGAATTTCCCTGGCTCTCATGTTTCCAGAAGTCAATATGTATTTTTTTCCCTGTTCGAAGAAGAAGATTTAAACGTGCCCTACTTTGGCTCAGATGATTCTTTTGTCATGGGTCTATTGCAATTTTTGAGCAACAGAAATCCATGATAACACATTAATTGCCTGTAGTTGCACCCAGAGTAATCTGCAGTTTGTGAAAAGAATTGGTGCTGTTGTTCACTTGTTGACCGAGAGCAACACAAGCTCCACATCCACCCACATGCATTTGTGATGGGTTTGGAAGATGCTAAAAGGTTGCGTGCTCTTCCAACCCACCCTGCCTAATACAATATCAATGTTTTAGACAAAGGTGTGGAGTTGTGCATGCAAGGGCTTGAGCAACCACGGATCATGCAGTCGTTCACCTACATCCGGAGAGTACTGTGAACCCAAACTATGATGGATCTGGACGACGTTTGGTGCAAATACCCAATATGCTCATATTTGAATACTGGTGGGGTTGGGGGGATTGATTTTATCCTTTGGGAATTGTAGTTGCTGGGATTTATAATTCTTCTGAACTCCAGAAACGATGGACTTGAACCAAACTTGGCACACAGAAGTCCCACAACCAACAGAAAATACTGGAAGGGTTTGGTGGGCATTGACCGTGAGGTTTGGAGTTGTAGTTCACCTCCATCTAGAGAGCCCTGTGGACTCAAACAAGGATGGGGACCAGGGGCGGATCTTAATGGAAGCAAATTAAGCGGCTGCCTCAGGGCGCCACATGGGCTAGGGGCGCATCCGGCCGTGGCCGGCATTGCTGCGGGCCGGCATGCGGGTGCGACTCCAGGTGGATAGTGATGCAAAACGCACTCCACAAGGCCGAAAAGGAGGACGTTTTGCAGCCGGGGCAAAGCCTTCTGCCTCCGGCTGCAAAACGCCCTCCTTTTCAGCCTCCTGGAGTGCATTTTGCGTCACCATCCACTTGATGTCGTGCCCGCGCAAATGGCGCATGCGCCAAACTAGCTGTCCCTGCGCATGCACACACCAGTGAGCATGCGCAAAGCTGGCCCTGCTCATGCGCAGAACTAGGTGGCCTGCACATGCGCACCACCGGCGCACCACTGGCGCGCGCACACATGGAGAGTGAGGGGGTGCCAAAAGGTTTGCATACCATTTGAAATTACCTTCGTCCGGCTCTGATCGGGACCAAACTTGGCACGAATACTCAATATGCCCAAATATGAACACTGGTGGAGTTTGGGGAAAATAGACTTGACATTTAGGAGCTGTAGTTGCTAGGGTTTATAATTCACCTTCAATCAAAGAGCATTCTGAACTCTACCAATGACAGAATTGGGCCAAACTTCCCACACAGAACTCCCATGACCAACAGAAAATACTGAAAGGGTTTGATGAGCATTGATCTTGAGTTTTGGAGTTGTAGTTCACCTACATCCAGAGAGCATTGTGGACCCGAACATTGATGGATCTGGACCAGACTTGGCACAAATTCTCAATATGCTCAAATTTGAACACAGCAGAGGAGGGCTTTTGGTGGGAGGATTCGCTGTCTGTTTCCAAAAAGGAAGAAAGGGGCAGGCGAGAGATCTTCAGCCTTCTCTGCCAAAGGGGTTCCTAAAACCATCAGGAATATGTGTTTTGTGATAGTCTTTGACCACCCTTCTGAAACCCCCTTGTGACCTTCCCAGGTTGAGAAACGCTGTTTTACGAGAATACCACTCTCCTAAATTACGCCTGACATATAGATGTCAGGAAGAAGCAGAGCGAGGTTTGGTATGTATGGGATATGCAGTTGTGCAAATCCGCTCAGGTCATAGAGTACATATTTCATGAGATTTTTTAAACAGATAGGGCCGGGGAGTGGCATACAAGCAGGATGGCTATCTCTACACAAGAAAAATAAACCATCATTAAAGTTCACAATGTGCCATAACATATGAATGGTTTACAGATGGGCTGTGGCGCATAACTGCACAAGAATTTAGAAGGAAGTGAAATGAGATCTTGCGTCCATCTGGCTAATTCGGTGGACGAGCCCTTATTTGTGCTGTTTG
The DNA here is from genome assembly GCA_030556195.1 of Anolis apletophallus. Taxonomy (NCBI): domain Eukaryota; kingdom Metazoa; phylum Chordata; class Lepidosauria; order Squamata; family Anolidae; genus Anolis; species Anolis apletophallus. The sequence goes on from JARBWK010000013.1 coordinate 10,270,683, forward strand.
TTTATGCTCTGAACATTTCGGCATCTTTGGGTTGAAGTATTCTCTAATGAGATAGAAGCTTAACATGCAGAAGGGAATGGGACAGTCCTTCGCTCTAGGTGCTGACGGATAAGATCCCATTTTTCAGAAGAACAGGTCACATTTCAGAATCTATATTAGTGTTTTTTATGCCACTTCAAAATTTCCGTGTCTGGTTGTGAAGGCTGAACAGCAAAGATAGCTGATAAGAATAAAGTCAAATTTGGAATGTGAGGCTGGAGAAAAATTGTGGATACTCTCGGCATTACTGCGCGAACGAAGATTCTTAGGAAGGACTCATCCCACGCTTTTTAACAAGCGCGTTGATCACTAAAAAGGCCAATCTGAGATAGGCAAGTTTGGTTGCAGAAAGCACAGCAGAAAGTCTCCTTGGGTGATGTTGTTTCCAAGCTAACCCACTGTGCCACCGGGAGGTCTCTGGGTGGCTCCCATTAAGTTGTGGGGTCCCCCAGGGGGCCATCCTCTCTCCTTTATTATTCAACATTTACATGCGCCCCCTGGCCCAGCTGGCCCGCGACTTTGGTCTGGAGTGTCATCAGTACGCTGATGACACCCAGCTGTTGCTGAGAATGGATGGCAGGCCGGATACCGTACCCGATTGTTTCCACCAATGCCTTGAAGCCGTGACTGGATGGCTGCGCTCCAGCCAGCTGAAGGTGAGTTTGGGTGTCCATTTGGACCCTTTGCTATCCATGGAGACCCAGGTCTCCATGGTCAGCAAAACATCATTTTTCCATCTTCGACAGGCTAGGCAACTGGCACCATACCTGTCCAGGGATGACCTGGCCACGGTGATCCAAGCGACGGTCATCTTGAGGCTGGACTACTGTAACGTCAAGTAATAACAGCAAAAGCTATGAATACAGTAAAGGAAACAGACAATAGCACCAGGCTAATATACAAATATAAATTTCCTCCCAGGTGCACGTATGTACTGGACTACTGTAACGCCATCTACGTTGGCCTTTCCTTGTCGACAATCCAGAAACTCAAGCTAGTGCAGAATGCCGCTACTCGCTTACTGGTGGGAGCACCGGTGAGAGAGCACATTACTCCCATCTTACGGCAACTGCACTGGCTTCCTATCGAGTACTGAATTGCCTTCAAGGTGTTGGTTTTAACCTTCAAGGCCTTATACGGTCTATGCCCTGTGTACCTGAGGGACCGCCTTACCCCGTACGTTCCCCTGAGATCACTCCACTCAGAAGAGCAGAACCTGCTAGAAATTCCATCAATCCACTCCTGCCACTTGTCCACAACCAGGCAGCGTGCCTTTTCTGTTGTGGCCCCTATGCTGTGGAACTCACTCCCAGCCGATACCCGCGCGATCAGAGAGCATGTCCCCTTCCGGAAAGCGTGCAAGACCGCTCTTTTTAGACTCGCTTTTGGCTAATCCAAAAATGTGCTGTATGACCATGTTTATGAGTTTTAAGAATTTGTAATCCTTGAGATTTTAATATTGTTGTATCTCGATGTTTTTATTGAATGTTGTGATCCGCCATGAGCCTGCAGGGAGGAGCGGAATATAAAACAGAATAAATAAATAAATAAATAAGTTGCGGTTCTTTCTGCGTTGTCGTTTTTCTTCGAGACCTGTTCAGCGTGTCTTCTTGAAAGAGGCCGCAGCATTGTGGATAGTGCATCTCCATGCCTCCCGATGTGAGGCCAGGGTGGACCATTGTTGGTGATCAATCTGGCCAAGTCTGAGATGTTGTTTCAGGGAGTCCTTATATCTCTTTTTGGGGGCGCCTCTCTTGCGCTGACCTCGGCGAGTTCACCATAGAGTAGTATCTTTGGGAAGCGGTGGTCCTCCATCCTAGAGGCAGCTGTGTTCTCAATAGCATGGCCTCAATGCTGGTGATCCCTGCTTGCTCAAGGACAGCAACATTCGTCGTCACATAGTCGGTCCAGTGTATTTTTAGGATTGTGCTAAGACAGCGCTGATGAAAGTGTTCGAGGGTCGCACTAAAACATAGTCAATGAGGTGCCAATGCTTGGATCGGGGATGTATCCAGGTGGTCTGTGGATACTATGGACTACATAAAAGACAAATCAAGGGGTCCTTGAGCAAATCAAGCCTGAACTCCCCTTAGAAGCTAACACAATTAAACTGAGGTTGTTGTACTTAGGACAGTGCTTCCCAACCTTCCTAATGCTACAACCCCTTAATACAGTTCCTCCTATTGTGATGACCCCCAACCAAAAATTATTTTTGTTGCTATTTCATAACTGCAATTTTTCTCCTGTTATGAATTGTAATAGGGAGCTCCCGGTGGCACAGTGAGTTAAACCTTTAAGTTGCTAAGCTTGTTGACTGAAAGGTCACGAGTTCAAATCCGGGGAGCAGCGTGAGCTTCCGTTGTCAGCCCATTTCTGCCAACCTAGCAGTTCGAAAACATGCAAATGTGGGTAGATCAATAGGTACCGCTCCAGCGGGAAGGTAATGGCACTCCATGTAGTCATGCTGGCCAGATTACCTTGGAGGTGTCGACGGACAACACCGGCTCTTCGGCTTAGAAATGGAGATGAGCACCAACCCCCAGAATCGGACATGGCTGGACTTGATGTCAGGGGAAAATCTTTACCTATGAATTGTAATGTGGATATCTAATATGCAGGATGTATTTTCATTCACTGGACCAAATTTGGCACAAATACCTGATACACCCAAATTTGGATACTGGTAGGGTTGGGGTGGGATTGATTTTGTCATTTGGGAGTTGTAGTTGCTGGGATTTATAGTTCACCTACAATCAAAGAGCATTCTGAACCCCACTAACGATGGAATGGAGCTGAACTTGGCGCACAGAACTCCCATGACCAACAGAAAATACTGAAAGGGTTTGGTGAGCATTGACCTTGAGTTTTGGAGTTGTAGTTCACATACATCCAGAGAACACTGTGGACTCAAACAATGATGGATCTGGGCCAAACTTGGCACAAGTCCTCAATATGTTCAAATGTGAACACTGGTGGAGTTTGGGGGAAATAGACCTTGACGTTTCGGAGTTTAGTTTCTGGGATTTAAAGTTCACAAACGATATAATTGGGCCAAACTTCCCACACAGAACCCCCATGACCAACAGAAAATGATGTGTTTTCTGATGGTCTTTGGCAATTCCTCTGACACCCCCTCATGACCCCCTCCTAGAGTCCCGACCCCTAGGTTGAGAAACAGTGACTTAGGACATATCATGAGATGTCATGACATTTATTTATTTATTTATTTATTTATTTTTATTTATTTATTTGCTATGCTTCTATACTGCCTCTCTCAGCCCAAAGGCGACTCGAGGCGGTGAACAAGTGGCAGCAAGTGCCCACATACAACACATCATAATAAGATAAAAACAATCATATAAAAACCATATAAATTAACAGTTAAAACTACAAAATACAAATCTCAGCTCCACAATCTTAAAATCGGTTTCCGTTTTGTCGTCATACTAATCCTTTGATCTCGATTAATTAAAAGTTCGTCTGCGAATGCCTGCTTAAACAGCCAAGTCTTGACTTTCTTACGAAATGTCAGGAGGGAGGGGGCTGATCTGATGTCACTAGGAAGGGAGTTCCAAAGCCGGGGAGCCACCACTGAGAAGGCCCTGTGTCTCGTCCCCGCCAGGCGCGCCTGCGAAGCAGGCGGGACCGAGAGAAGGGCCTCTCCGGATGATCTCAAGCATCTCGATATATGAAAGCTTCGTAAAGTGGAAGGCAGGAGAAGAAGGATAGATTCAATACCTTATCGGCCCCTTCAACACTGCAATGTAATCCAGATAATCAAAGCAGAGAATCCACATTATCTGCTTTGAACTGGATTATATGAGTCTACACTGCTGTATAATCCAGTTTCAAGCAGATAATCTGGATTTGTATTGCATTGTAGAAGGGGCCAAAGACTGAAGTTCCTGGAGGGATTACATCCATGGGTCATCATACACCAATTAATTAAGTAACAATCCAAATACCGGTCCTGTCGGAACGTGACGTTTTTGAATCTCATCAGTTAATCTTTCCCATCTCTCCCGTTTCTTGATGTAGAGTTTCTCAACACATTTTTGTTTGTGACCATATGTAAATGCGGCGTACTGCAGTTTGCTCAAACAATAATTTGCTCCATCAGCACACAATAGCAGACTGGTTTGCTGAGAATCCAGAGGTCAGTTAAGAAATGACTGTATAAGAAGGGAGGACGCAAGATACCTATGTTTCACCACTGCCTGTTTACAATGAATGAAACCATGTTTGGCAGCAAAGGTGAAGGAAGCAAGGAAGACCTTTAGTCCATTTAGGGCCTGTCGACCACAGTAGCTCTCCAACTTTTTCAGACGCTGAGCCCTTTTTGAAGCAAAAGTTGCTTGTGGAGCCATAAGGTAAAGCTAAAGGTTTTCCCCTGACATTAAGTCCAGTTGTGTCTGACTCCAGGGGTTGGTACTCATCTCCATTTCTAAGCCGAAGAGCTGGTGTTGTCCGTAGACACCTCCAAGGTCATGTGGCCATTATGACTGCATGGAGCACCATTATTTATTTACTTACTTTATTTACTGTATATTCCGCTCTTCTCAGAGCGGATTACAGGTACACATACTTAGCAGACAATCCCTGCCGTTTCCACATACACACATATAGACGAACAGAGGCAAACTCTGGCCACCAGGGGGAACTGATGCACTCCTCATCTCTCAGCGTTCCCAGCATCCCTTGTTGTTCCACATTCCTCAGCGTTCCTGGAGTTCTTTAATGGCCTCATAATTCAGTCAAAATTTGCCTCCCCACTTAATATGGTACCTTTATCTCCTACTTGACAGATGCAACTGTCTTTTGGGCTGCGAAGGTCGACAGCAGGCTATATTTAAAGGTCGAGCACCCACCTCGACCCAGGCAGGCCTCGAACTCATGACCTACTGGTCAGAGAGATCTTATGCAGGTGACACTTAGCCAGCTGTGCCACATTCCCGGTGCCTTTATGCCGGAGCGGTACCATTACCTTCATGCTGGAGCGGTACCTATTGGTCTACTCACATTTGCATGCTTTCGAACTGCTAGGTTGGCAGAAGCTGAGGCTGACAGCAGGAACTCACATCATTCCCCAGATTCAAACCTGCGACCTTTCGGTCATCAAGTTCAGCAGCTCAGCACTTTAACCCATTGTGCCCCTGTATGTGTGTGTGTGTGTGTGTGTGTACACACACACAAACACACACATATACCTTGACATTTGGGAGTTGTAGTTGCTGGGATTTATACTTCACCTGCAGTCAAGTAGCATTCTGAACCTCACCAACTATAGAATTGGGCCAAACTTCCCACAGGGAACCCCCATGACCAACAGAAAGTTCTGTGTTTTCTGATGGTCTTTGGTGACGCCTCTGACACCCCCTTGCGACTCCCCCAGGGGTCCCGACCCCCGGATTGAGAACCATTGCTCTACAGCCTTTGCATTGAGGACCATTGCTGGCCAATTATTTTCCCAGGCCAAATAGTGGAAAATGCAAATGATTTTAATTGGGACAATAACATATGGAGAGAGTCATCCCAAATTCTCCACATTGGCAGCTATTCTGTGTAATCTTTTGACACCCCAGCTTTTCAGCCACTTTTAAAATGTTCCAGTTTTCCTTATTCCTCCCCCCTTCCCCCTTCTGTTGGGGAGATGGTGGCAGGGTACGAATACAGATTATTATTATTATTATTATTCCATTAGCTATTGATTGGCTATATAGATCTTAGCTTTCAGCTGTGAAATGTTGAAGAGTATGTCATTCTTAATTATCACCTTTCTCGTAAAAATAATAATCCCAAAATTGTGCAAGCCACTGCACAGCTCAGCAACAGGCTTGAATTTGGCAACGATGACAAATGCTGTGATAGTTTGGGCAACCTCACATGCCTCGTGAAAGCCCTGAGGGCCACATGTCACCCATAAACTTCAGGTTGTCCACATGTGTTGTGTGTGAAGAAATAATCCAATGTCTGAAATTCCAGGTGGAGAGTCGTTTTATAAGACTAAGCTGCCATTGTAAATATTAACACCGCGAGGATCTGGAGAAATGATGACAAGTGGAGACTCGATGGCATGGCCACTGCTTTTTCATGAATGCCAACCTGCCATTGGGAGCTTGCCGGTGGTGGAATACAATGTACACATACATGGCAAACATTCAATGCCACAGACACAGAACACATATAGACAGTCAGAGGCCATTTAACATTCCAACTTCTGGCCACCAGGGGAGCTGTTGCTTCACCGTCCATCTACAACAGTGTTTCCCAACTGCTGTGACGCGGCACAGTGTGCCGTAACGGACCTCCTGCTATGCTGCGAGAAAAGCTCTCTGCCCCCCTTCCTTCCCCTCTCCTCCTTGGGGGAGAAGGAGGAAGGGCCGGGTGGCGGCAAAGAAAAAGAAGGGGCCGGGGTGCCGCCTCCTTCGGATGTTTCCCCAGCCAGCCTCCAATCCGCCATGACTCTCGCCCCTCGCTCGCTGAAGCCGTGTGGAGGAGCCCCGCCCACTGAAGCCCATCCACCGCTCATGCTCCTCCTCTTCCACGCGGCCTGGCTCCGCCTCCTCCGCCCGGCTTCAGCTCTCCCACAGCTTCCCCAGCCTTTAAGGGGCAGTGCCAAGCCAACGGTGGCAGAGCCAGCACAATGCTGGTTTGGCACTGCCCCCTCAAGGCTGGCGGCTGTGGGAGAGCTGAAGCCGGGGGAGGGGGCGGGCATGGTGTGGCCTCCCGCCCCTCCCGACTTCAGCACTCCCAGCGGCTGCTCCCAGCAGGCCACCATCCCCCAGCCGTTCTTTACTGTGTTAGAGTGTCTTTTGTCTCATTTTGGTTGGTGGTGTGCCCCCGGATTTTTTTAATGTTAAAAGTGTGCCGCGGCTCAAAAAAGGTTGGGAAACACTGATCTACAACACTGATGAAGTACTTTCCGCATTCCCCGCATGCTTTTGCTGGAGATTTTTTTATGGCCTCGTAAATTTTGTTAAATTAGCCTCCCCACACATAGGTGGTTCCTAAATTTCCTACCTGACGATGCAACTGTCTTTCAGGTTGCAAAGGTCGACAACAAGCTACACAATTGGCCAGAAGCTCACTCCGACCCGGGCTGGCTTCCAACTCATGACCTTTCGGTCAGTAGTGATCTTAACGGCAGCTGACACCCACAAGGTCCCTCTGCCGTTAAGTGAAGGTTAAATCCCACTGTTCAGCCCTTCGAGTTCCCCCCTCAGAAACACATTCTCCCTATCTCATCCAGGTTTTTATCAATTATATCAATTTTACTTCTACAACATTTGGCCCGCCCACTGTGTCCCACTTCATGTCATTTTGGAACTGTTCATTTTATTTTGTTATGTTATGTATTTATTTTGATTGAATTTTTGCTTTTTGTATTTTTTGTGTGCTGTACTTGTATTGTATTTTGATTTAATTTTGGGCCTGGCCTCATGTTAGCCGCCCCGAATCCTTTTCGGGCAGATGGTGGCAGGGTAAAAATAAAGTTTATTATTATTATTGTTTCCAAAGATCATAAAATCTCCAAAAGTCAAAGAATTCCCAGCTTCAGTATTGGACAGAAATTTGTCTTGGTATTGCCTTCATGTCTGCCTACCTAGGTTCCTACTCACAGAATGACTAACCTGATGGGTTTGGTTTTTTTGTTGAAGAAAAGGTGTTTTGATTGTACTGCCTTTTGCCCCCTGCCAACCGGGAGCATTAGTCACCAGCCTTTCAATACAGCTTTGCTTATTCTTTCCCGCCTCCCATCCCTCCATCGCTGCAGCTTGAAGGAGGCTCTCAAAGACAATGAGATCAGGAAAAGTGGAAATGTTGATGAAGCACAGTGTGTAGAGCACCCAATAGCACTAGTTGGCTGGCACTCTGTCCTGCTGAGTGTTGGACTACAACCAGGGGCGGATTTAATGGTAAGCAAAGTAAGCGGTCGTTTGGGCGCCACGTGGTCAGGGATGCATCCATCCGCCAGGTTCCGCTCATGTGCCTTTGCTGCTGTGTGACTCCAGCTGGCCGGAGATGAGAATCGCGCCCTACACACGGCCGAAATGGATAAACCTTTTGCAGCCTCCCACTTCTGGCTGCAAAAGGTTCCTCCTTTTCGGCCTTGTGTAGGGCGCGATTCTCGTCTCCGTCCAGCTGGAGTCGCGTGCACCAATGGCGCATGCGCAGAATTTCCACCGCCCCCGGGCACCAAACCCTCCTCACTTTCCAGCCTCGTGGAGGGTGCGCATGTGCACCGGGGACGCATGTGCGGAACCAGCTGGCTCTGCGCATGTGCACCCTCCACAAAGCTGGAGAGCAAGGGGGCGCCAAAATAATGTTCGCTTACCATTTTGAATTACCTTAGTCCGGCCCTGACTACAACTCCCTCCATCCATTGCCAGCACAGCTATTTGTGATTAAAGATGTAATGTAGTACCACCATATTTGCCTTGGTTTTTTTTTTTACATTCTTTTATTATTTAACATCTATATGCGACCACTTGCGGAACTGGTGTGGAGCTTTGGTCTGGGGTGTTATCAATATGCTGATGACACGCAGCTGGTGCTGAGGATGGATGGCCGACCGGACTCTGTACCCGATAATTTCAAACTGTGCCTTGAAGCCGTGACTGGTTGGCTTCATGTCAGCCGGCTGAGGGTGATCCTATTGAAGGCGGAGATCCTATGGCTGCGTCGCCCGGGTGGGGGCGGAGCCCAGGTCTCCACCGGCTGCCTACTCTGGATGGCGCCCTAGGCATTACGCCCTACGGTTATCGTCATCTTGAGTAAAGCCTGGGGTCCAATTGGACCCACTGCTGACGTAAAGAATGCCTGAGGCCCAGGTCTCCACCGTGAGCAGATCTGCATTCTACCACCTGCGACCAGGCTAAGCGTGCTGGCGCCCTACTGGCTCACTGCCAAGAGCGACCTAGCTAACCAGGCCGGTTATCCAGGCGACGGTCATCTTGAGACTGGACTACTGGCCCCTGTTCCGAACGCCCTTTACATTGGCCTTCCTTTGGTGGTAATCCGGAAGGAGGAGGCGGCGCCTCGGCCCACTTAAGCTAGTGCAAATGCTGCAGCTCTAGTGCAAAATGCTGCAGCTCGACTTCGGCGGGAATGTCGAATCGAAGTCACATCACCCCGATTTTGCAGCAATTGCACTGGCTTCCAACCGAGTACCGAATTGCTTTCAAAGTGCTGGTTTTGACCTTTAAGGCCTTGTATAGTCTGGGGCTGGAGTACTTGAGGGCCTGTCTTCTCCCATATGTCCCCCAGAGATCACTTTGGTCGGAGGACCAAAACCTGCTAGAAGTTCTATTCGACACTACCATCTGTCATCCACCAGGCAAAGAGCCTTTTCGGTTGTGGCGCCGAATATGTGGAATTCATTGCCGGCCGGAGTCCGCTCAATTAGAGACTTACCTGCCTTTCGGAAGGCCTGTAAAACAACTCTCTTCCGGCAAGCTTCCAACCTTTAGCCACAAATACCAGCTATTGCTATATGTGTTACTGTTCTTGCTACCTTACCGTTACGATTTTATTGCTATTTTTATTATGTACTGTTTTATATGCTGTAAACCAGTGTTTTTCAACCTTTTTTGAGCCGCAGCACATTTTTTACATTTACAAAATCCTGGGCCACACCACCAACCAAAATGACACAAAATGACACTCTAGCACAGTAATACATATAGTAAATATGTTTTTAAATGTATTTATACACTCAGTGTGAAACCTGGACCTGTTTCGATGAACACAACATAGGTATCCTGGCAGGAATGGCAGAAAGACATAAACTTCCCACACAGAACTCCCATAACCAAGAGAAAATACTATAAGCGTTTGGTGGGCATTGACCTTGGGTTTTGGAGTTGTAGTTCACCTATATCCAGAGAGCACTGTGGACTCAAACAATGTTGGATCAGGACCAAACTTGGCATGAATACTCAATATGCCCAAATGTGAACACTGGTGGAGTTTGGGGAAAATAGACCTTGACATTTGGGAGTTACAGTTTCTGGAATTAATAGTTGACAAACAATCAAAGAGCATCCTGAACTCTTGCAACAATGGAATTGAACCAAACTTGCACATTGAACTCTAATTACCAACAGAAAGTACTGAAAGGGTTTGCTTTGGAATTGACCTTGAGTTTGGAAGTTGTAGTTCACCTACACCCAGAGAGCACTGTGGACTCAAACAATGTTATGTTATGTTGTTGTTTGTTTTCTATCCAGAATCACAATGTTGGAAGGAGGCTCACCACTTTAAGGTCCCTAAAACAGGCATGGGAAAACTTTGGCCCTCTGGGTGCTTTGGACTTCAACTCCCACCATTCCTAACAGCCTGAGGCCTTTCCTGCTTAAGTGGCTGAGAGGCTGCTAGGAGCCTGTGGCTGCTAGTGGTGGAGTCCCCAAAACACCTGGAAGGTCCAAGTTTGGCAATGCCAGCTTTCATCAGAGACCTCTTCCTCCCCCTTTGCGCCCTTTCGTCCCCCTCCTGCCGAACACTTACTTTTTCTTCTACACTTCCGCTTCTGCCACCATTTTGATCTGAAGGGGCAGCGTGAGCGTGTTCAGGGGGGGAGGGGGGAGGGAGGAAGACGTGACCCGTGCGAGCGCTACTGCACAGACTCGCCCCAGAGCAAAGCGAGGCAAAGCGAGCAGAGCGAGGCTGGGAAGAAGGGAGCCCATGTGGAGAAGAAAAAGTGTTTGGCAGGAGGAGGAAGAAAGGGTATTGGAGGTTCCAATTTCCCACGGCACACCTGATGATCGCTCACGGCACACTGGTTGGGAAACACTATGTAAACCACCCTGAGCCTACTGGGAAGGGTGGTATACAAATTGAAATAATAAATAAATAAATAAACAAGGGGAGTATACAGTACACAGGCTGGTTTGTACTGTTTGGGCAATAATGACTTAAACTTATTTGAGACCAGCTGCCCAATAGGAAACAGCTTATGACAAAACACTGATGAATCATGAGTCATACATTTGTGCCCGAGGGCATCAATCATCAAAGACCAAGGTCCCATTTTGCTTGGCATTGTGAAAAAACTTATTACAAAACCCAGACCCTGCCTCTTTTTTCAAAGGAACATTCCTCGGGATGCAAATAGCATGCAAACGAGAAATAATAACATGTAGAGGTTGGCAAACTGGGCTGAGTATCAGTAGTTCAAATCCTCACAATCTCAGGAGATGATCTTGGGTCTTAAAGATAAACTAGGGAGGAGATGGGCTGTAGGGCAGGATTGAAAAATAACGGGTGGAAGGAAGGACAAAAGAAGAGGAGAAAGAGTTGGAGGAGGAGAATAGAATGGAGCAGAGTTTCTCAACCTTCCTAATTTATTTATACTTATTTATACTTCAAATTTCTAGACCGTCACTCCCCGAGGGCTCGGAGCGGTTTACAGAATTAAAGACTAAAACATCATATAGTAAACAAGATAAGCATACAAACATCAATACAATACAATTTAACTACATACTAATTGACACTAAACAAGGTAATATAGACAGTGGCACTATGCCCTTTCCCGAGTTAGCTCCAAAAGATCTTCCCCAATAGAATCTAAAGGAGGGGTCGGTCAGTAACTAGGGGGATTCCTTGCCCCAGCTTACATGGCCTCAGGGTGTTTCAATTTAATTTTGGGGCTATGGGGGCCTGATCTGGCCCAGCTTCCAAAGCCCAAACCCCAGAAAATCCTGGATTTGTACTTCCTGTGTTTGCTCCTCCCCAGTGCACTGTCAGGGTTGGTCCAAGGCAGGGGTGCTCAGAATGGTGATCAGGATCACCAGGGTGATCTTTGGGCTTCATCCTGGTGACCTTCAGGCCCCTGACCAGGTTTTTCGCAGTTTGTCATCTTCACGTGCCCCTGCACGCTGCAAAGAAGTCCTCCGTCATTGCTCCTCCCTGCTCGCGTGCTGCCTCCAAAAGCTCCAGAGTCCAAGAGGCAGAAAGGGCCCCCTCTTTTGGATTCCTCCTCCTCCCTCCATCCTTCTCCAGCCACTCAGAGTCGTAGGAGACCAAAGGGGGCAGGCCTGGATGACGCGATGCATGGCTGGCCCCCTTGCGCATGCGCAGAAGCGTCCATTCTGCCTCTCGGACTTCTCATGAGCTCTTGGAGGCAGCACACATGTTGGCGGCGTGGAAATAGGAGCAATGACGGAGGAGGAGAAGAAGGACGCTTTAGGGTCATTTCCTTACCGCATCTCAAAGGTCGGTCTTTTTACTTTGGGGTGGGTGCTTGATTGTTCTGTGGCATGTCTCTTTGTTTATTTTTAATGTTTAAAAATGGCCTTTTAGCTCCAAAGCCTCTCTGCTTGCTTTGTTCCTTGAGAAATATATGTTGGGGAATATGGAAATGTGGGAGAAATGGGGTGGTTGGATGTATTTTTGCATGCCCCTTTGTTTACCTTGCTGAGTATTAAATGGCCTTGCAGTTCAAAAGCCTCTCTTCTTACTTTCTGGCTGATAATATGTGTGGTAATATGGCAGTGTGGGAGAAATGGGGTGGTTGGATGTATTTTTATGTTCTGTTTTATATTGTTGTTATTAAATTGAAATGTTGATGTTTTATAACTTCATTTTATGTAAACTGCCCCGAGCCTGATGGAAGGAGCGGTACATAAAAATGAATAATAAATATAAATAAATAAATAAATAAGAAAAATAGTTATATGTTTTACATTTCTGGGTAGGTGATCTTTGGGACTTGGTTTTTTAATCAGTAGCTCCCATGCTGAAAAAGTGTGAGCACCCCTGGTCCAAGGGCTATCCTTGCTTCCCACGCTCTCACTAGAGTTTTTGGGGGCAGCTCGATGTCCTTGGCGGCCCTCTGGATTGCCTCCGTTCGAGGAGGAGGACTTTGGCTCCTTCGGAATGTCAGTCTTTTGGTTGATTTTTAGGTCCGGGCTCTCCACTGGCGGACCAGAAGTAAGGAGTTTCTTCGACTTCTTCTTCCGGCCTCTCTTCCGGTGTCTGCATGCTTGTCCTTTCTGGTCTAAATCCGAGGAGGAGGACCGCCTCCTCTCAGCATCTCCAAGGCCACCATTTTATACAGCCCTCCGCGCTCCTGGTTCACTGCCATCACGAAGCCCCAACGTCGAGGACGGGGCCTCTGGGCACAGGCCAGGATCTCTGTAGTATCCAACGGTGCTTGGTCACTCCAGGGTACCTCGTCAATACTCCATAATAAAGTTCCTCAAACATAAAATTATTTTCATTGCGGCTTCATAACTCTCATTTTGCTGCTGATATGAATGTAAATATCTGATTTTCAGGATACATTTTTATTCACTGGACCAAATTTGGCACAAATACCTAATACGCCAAAAATGGAATACTGGTGGGGTTGGGGGGAGGATTGATTTTGTCATTTGGGGATATAATGAGCATGTGATCAGATCATGATATGAATAAACATAACAGTTTAAATATAGTTTTTTGCATCACCCTACAATCAAATTTTGTCATTTGCATTGCTGAACTCTACAATCAAAGAGCATTCTGAACTCCACCAACGATGGAATTGAATCAATCTTGGTACACAGATCTCTCATGCCCAACAGAAAATAGTGAAAGGATTTGGTGGGCATTGAGCTTGAGTTCTGGAGTCGTAGTTCGCCTAACTCCAAAGAGCACTGTGGACGCAAACAGTGATGGATCTGGACCAAACTTGGCACAAATACTCAATATGCCCAAATGTGAACACCGGTGGAGTTTGTGGGAACTAGACCTTGACATTTGGGAGTTATAGTTGCTGAGATTTTTAGTGCACCTACAATCAAAGAGAATTCTCAACCCCACCAATGATGGAATTGTACCAAATTTGGCACACAGAACTCCCATGACCAACAGAAAATAGTGGAAGCCTTTGGTGGGCATTGACTTTGAATTTGGCCAAACTTCCCACAGAACCCTCATGCCTTGAAGGGAGTCACTGGTGCGAGCCTCCCTCCCACCTCACGCGCGCCCTCACCCTCACTTGCGCACCACGCTGCCATGTGCAAGCATGTCTGCTCTCCCCTCCCTGCTTGGAGTCTCAGAAACAGCCCTCCCTGTGGCTGAGAGGCCAGGTGAGAGGCTGGCCAATTACAGCGCAGGAGGGCTTTTGGTGGGAGGATTCGCTGCCCGTTTCCAAAAAGGAAGAGAAGGACACGCAGAGAGATCTTCAGCCTTCTATGCCAAAGGCGTTCCTAAGACCATCAGAAATATATGTTTTCTGATGGTCTTTGGCGACCCATCTGAAACCCACCTCACAACTATCATGTCCCCTCGCAACCTTCTCTCCTGCAGGCTAAACATACCCAGAGGGATTCATGGTCTCCAGACCTTTAATCATTTAGTTTATTTAGTTTGTTTGTTTGTTTGTTTGTTTATTTATTTATTTATTTACATCATTTATATTCCGCCCTTCTCACCCCGCAGGGGACCCAGGCCGGATCACAATGCACACATACAGGCAAACATTCAATGCCCTTTGACATACAACATATAAGACAAACACATAGGCAATTTAACATTCCAGCTTTTCTGGCCACCAGGAGGAGCTGTCGCATTCCTTCACTCCTTTTGTGTGTATTTCCTGGATATTTTTATGGCCTCATAAATCAGTTAAATTAAGCCTTCCCACTCAAGTGGGACCTATATTTCTAACTTGACAGATGCAACTGTCTTTCCATCGACAACGAGCTACACAATTGGTCGAGCGCTCACCCCAACCCAGACAGGCCTCGAACTCATGACCTTCTGGTCAGTAGAGATCTTATGCAGCTGACACCCAGCCAGCTGCACCACATTCCCGGTGCCATTCTCTGGACACCTTTGAACTTGTCAATATCTGTTTTGAACTGTGCTGCCCTGAATTGGACACAGTATTCCAGGTAAAGAAGTCTGACTAAAGCAGACTAGAGAGGCACCGGGACTTCCCCCGATCTAGACACAAGACTCCTTTTGATGCAGCCCAAAATCCCATTGGCTTTATTAGCTGCTGCATCACATTCTTGGCTCATGTTCATTCATTCATTTGTCACGTTTCTACACCGCCCCTCTCAGCCCGAAGGCGACTCGGGACGGTTTACACAAGGCAGTCTCTGCCCTCAATACAACACAAGCAAACAAACCAAAAAAACAAACAAACCATATAATAACAAGTTAACAATTAAAAACATACAATTGCAATCTCAGCCTCATGTTGAAATCAGTTCAACTTGTTCCCCACGAAGACTCCAAGATCTTTCTCACATGGACTTCAGGCCCGGATTAACAACTTTTTGCGCCCTAGGCCACATTTTGGAATTACGCCCCCAGCCAACCTCTACCCCCCTCCCCCCACACACACACCACTCAGACCCACACTTGGCTGGCTTTCGCCATGGTGCCTCCGGAGCAGAAGAGAAAGGCGAGTAGGCACCATCCTACTGGCTGGAAAGCTCTGCTGTACTCTAAGGTTTCCTCGGGAGTCGGGAGGCTTGGGGAGAGCGCAGCGGGTGCAAACCCGGTCCAAAGGCACGCACGAGAGAGAGCGCATGTGCGCACGTGAGACAGAGAGAGCGTGAGAGAGAGAGCGCGAGAGAGAGAGCGCGCAAGAGAGCGAGAGAGAGGGTGAGAGAGTGCGTGCGCGAGAGAGAGAGTGCGCGCGAGAGCTAGGGCGTGCGAGAGAGAGAGCGCGTGCAAAAGCACAAAAGCAAGAGAGAAACAGAGTGTGAGAGAGAGAGAGCGAGAGAGAGAGAGAGCTGCTCCCGAAGGCAGGAGAGCTAGACCCTGGGGCCGGAGCACACTTTGCCGGGAGAAGGAGCAAGGAGGGGCATGAGAAAGTGGGAAAGAGGGGCGGGGACCAGTTTTGTTTCGTCTGTGAACTGCGCCCCCCCCCCCCAGCTTGCGCCCCTAGGTCACGGCCTCATTGGCCTTATGGGTAATCCGGGCATGATGGACTGTTGTCGAGCCAGGCATCACCCATACCCAAAATGGTGTATTTAAATTATTGAGATTACTGTTTATAAAGTTTATGCATGCGTATTTGGAATTCTTGTCCCAGCATTGAATGTTTGCCATATATATGCTGTGCTCCGCCCTGAGTCCCCTTCGGGGTGAGAACGGCGGAATATAAATATTTTAAATAAATAAATAAATAAATAAATTCTGTATCTTTGCATTTTGTCATTTTTATCCTGCCGTATCTCCCCATTGAGCGGCAATCATTCAATGCTGTAACATGCAACCGAAAAAGCAAACAAACAAACCATAAATCAAATAATAACACATTACACATCATTCAGGTGTGGTCTTAGACAATCATTTGTGTTGTCTAAGATCACAACCAGCATCGCTCTTGATACCGATTGCTAAGGAACAGAATTAGAAAGTGCTAATGGATCTACGGTCGTTTCCGGGCTCCCCATCAACATCTGGATCGTAATTCCCAGAACAGAAAGGCCTATTGTGTGATCCAGCAAGTTTTGCCACATGTCCTTATCATGGATGGATCACCTGCATTCTTTGAGGACGGCCCAATAATGACTATTAATCATTGTTGCACTCCAAGGCTGAGAACTATCTCTGTACTTAACACACATTCCAGTCCAAGGTAAATTAACAAAGCAGTTTATTGAAGTAGATATATGATGTTTTGTCTTATGTCTGTTATAATAGGCTGCATTTTTAATTTAATGTCAGTTGTTAAGTTATAATTCGTGTTTATATGTTGGGTTGTTAAATTTTGTTAGCAGGGATGTATTGTTGTTGTATTTGGACATTGGATGTTTGCCTTTTATGTTTGGAATCTGCCCTGAGTCCCTCCGGGGAAATAGAGCGGAATATAAATAAAGTTTTATTATATTATATGAAAAGCAATTCAACAAAATAATATTTTAAAAACCCCAAAGTCCAAATATCAGGAATAATCCACAAAAAACCATAGTACAGGAGTAGCATCAAAAACCAGGAATACAAAAGTAGAATAAATCCAGAACATGAGATCCAGGAAACATGGAAGATGGAATTAGAACTCTCTTGACTTGACTATTTCTATACTCAAAGACCAATGATGGACCCATCTGCTGGGCTAGAGAAAATCATGCCTTCTCCCCTGACTGATAAGGACTTATTGGCTAATAGGCATCTTGACCTTCATAAACTCTCCTGAGAAGCTCTATGTTGACAGAACATAAATCTCCTATCTAACCGCTCTAGTCACATCCCGAATAGATTACTGCAATGCACTCTATGTGGGGCTTCCTTTGAAGACTGTTCGGAAATTGCAATTAGTACAACGGGTGGCAGCCAGATTTCTAACAGGAGCTACATACAGGGAGCATACCACCCCCTTGTTGTGTCAGCTCCACTGGCTGCAAGATCCTGGGAGATAATTAAAGTTAATTATTACTAAGCTCATTGAAACCAAATTAAAAGAGCTCCGGGAAAACACTGGATTCCCCTCCTCCTCCTCCTTGTTGTCCTTGTCTTCTTCTTCTCCATTATCTCCTTCTTCTTTACTCCTTTTATTCCTTTCTATTCCTTCTTCTCTTTCCTCTTTTTTCTTCCTCTTCTTCTCCTCCTTCTCCATTTTCACTCCTCTTTTTCTTCTTCCTCATCAGCATCTCATTCTTCTTTACTCTTTTTATTCCTTTCTGTTCCTTCTTCTCCTTCCTCTTCTCCCTCCTATTAATATTTTTCTGCTTCTTCTTTTTCCGCTCCTTCTCTTCAATTTCCTCCACCCCCTTTTATTCTTCCTCTTCTTCTCCTTTTCTTCTCCATGGCCATCTTCTTATTTACTCCTTTAATTCCTGTCTATTCCTTCTACTCCTTTCTCTTCTTTTTGTTCTTCCTATTCCTATTATTGTCTTGCCGTTTCTTTCATAGTAAGTCAACGTTCCATTCCTCTATGGCTGCATCTACATCCGGGCTGCTCACACTTTTTCAGCATGCGAGCTACTCCTAAAACAACTAAGTCCAAAAGATCTACCTGCCCCCGCCGCTGCACGCTCCCGCCACCGTGCGCTCTTGCCACCGCGCGTGCTCCTGCTGCTGTTTTCCGCCCACGCAGCGCTTCTTCTGCCTGCGGGGCATTGCAGGAAGGAGAAAGCACGAGGCGGGGCATCCAGAGGGAGCGCTCTGCCCTGCCTGTCTCGCCAGCAACGGAGGCTGCACAGCTGCTTCTGGACGAGAGAGAGGCAGGGCGCTCCCTCCAGAGGCCCCGCCTCGTGCTTCCTTCTTCCTGCAATGTCCCGCAGGCAAAAGAAGCACCGCAAGAGCGGAAGCCAGCAGTAGGAGTGCGCGTGCGCGCAGGGTGTGCGCACGCATGGCAGGAGCACCCCATCCAACTGGTGAGGCCCGAAGATCACCTGGAAGAGGGCCAAAGATCTACTAGTAGCTCCCGAGCTACCTAATGAGCACCCCTGATCTACATTATAGAACAGGCATGGGCAAACTCCAGTTCTCCAGGTGTTTTGAACTTCAGCTCCCACAATTCCTAACAGCCGAATTGTGGGAATTGAAGTCCAAAACACCTGGAGGGCCGAAGCTTGCCCATGCCTGTTCTATGGATTGACTGCAATCCAATATTATTTTAACTGCCTTGGCTCAACCATGGGAATTGCCATTTTATGTTTTAAGCCTTCTCTGCCAAAGAATCCCATAATTCCGTTTAACAGCCGGGCCAGTTAAGTGGTGCAAAACTGCATTAATGCTACAGCAGGGGTCAGAGGAACCTTTCTGCCTCAGAGAGCCATTAAAGCAAAATATTTGGAAATTTATTTGGATGCGCCCTTGGCTACATGGTGCCTGAAGCGGTCGCTTACTTTGCCTCCACTAAGATCCGTCCCAGGATATGCTTGGATGTTGTGATGTTTGACCATCCTTGTGGGTGGCTTGGTGGTGTGAGTGCCGGGTGTGTGTGTGTGTGTGTGTAAGGAGATTATGCACCATAATGGCGGGGGGGGGGGGGGAGATGGCAGGCCTGGCTTTGCATTCTGGGAGTGGCAGGACAACCAAGACAGGCCCTTTTCTCTCCCTCTCCCTCTTCCGCCACTGTTTCTCCGGATGCGGGGAACTACAACTCCCAAAAATCAGAGGTCTATTTATTTACTTACTTACTCCATTTATATGCCGCTGCTGGCGTTGCGGTGGCGCTCACTGCTGGCCCGGCCTTGCCTCCTGCTGCCTCCTGTCCTGTCAATGCAGGAGCTGAAAATACGGGACATGAAATTTAGAGCATAAATTCGGGACATCCCGTATAATACGGGACAGGTGGCAACTCTAGTTTGACCATCCTTGTGGGAGGCTTCTCCCATGTCCCCGCATGGGGAGGCTGGAGCTGACAGAGGGAGCTCATCCTCACTCTCCCAGGATTCGGACCTCCAACTTGTTGGTCTTCAGTCCTGCCGGCACAAGGGTTTAACCCATTATGTCACTGGCGGCACAGTGTATGAAAAATACCAATATAGAAACTGCATTAAAGTAAGATGTTTGGCACCAGAGTCTGGTTTTTGTTGGGAATCTCTGTAAAGAGCCTCGCCGAATGCAAAATACTAATATAGTCTGCTGTGCCTTGGATACATTTAACCAATAAGACAAACAATTTACTCAAAGGAATGGGGACAAAACATGGACCACATGGATTTTTTTTCCTTTTCGCAAACCTAGAAAAACAAGATCCCCCTCTTCCTTTCCCAGATAGAAAAGAAGGCAGAAAATGTAAAGCAGACTGTCTTGCCGAAGCTTTTAGATGTGATCGCCTGTGTTTAACTGTGTACACTTAACTGTCATTAACAAGTAAAACCTATTACTGATAGAACTTCTTATTCCGAGAAATTACACAAAATGGAAGGTTTCGCGGGAGGAGGAGGGAGCTCGCTCGCTGCCACATCTCATGTAAGTTTCAAAAATATATATAAATTCATTTTTACCTGCCTTTCTCCTGGGAATAGTCTGCTTTTCAAATCTGTTGCAATTTTCCCTGCATGTCAGAATTCAGGGGGAAAAATGGTTCTTAACTATCCAGAGGGAAGGGAACATGGCAGGCACTTTGCGTCGCTTGGAAGCTTGGAAAAACCCAGCCTCAATACTGAAATTTAATAACACAAAAAATAAAAACCGTGAGACATCTTCCTCCCAAACAAACCGAGAAAGAGTTTAAAATATTGTGAGATCATTTAATTGCTTCCCACCCTCTTTAATACTATTGTGGGAGATAGGGAGGGGGGTGTTCTTACTCGAGCATATATTTATGGGCTGGGAAGCAAAAGTTGGGAACGGCTGCTCACAAAATAAACAGAGGAAGGCTTTTTGGATAGTGCAAATATGGTACTTTACTTTCCAATTGACTCATTGGGACTTGACTGCTGAATAAGCAAGCTTTCGAGGTATTTCGAATCCGGGGAGAGTGCGGATGAGCTCCCTCTGTCAGCTCTGGCTCCCCATGCGGAGACATGGGAGAAGCCCAGGCCCGGATTAACACCTTTTTGCACCATAGGCCACACTTTGGAATTACGCCCCCTTTAAGCAAACCTCTATCCCCCCCCCATCCTTTCATCCGCTCATCCCCCTTAGGGCCCCGCATCCAGCTCTCCCATGTGGCCCCACTAGGCCCGCCACAGGAGTTTCCCTCTCGGCAGGCACTATGGATGCAGGCATGGGGGGAGGAGCCTCCTCCCTGATGCCGGGGCTTGAGGCACTTGGCTCCTACCCAGTATCGGGGATTGTGCATGCGTTGTAGTCAGCAGCTGTATCGATGCCACGCTTCTCCCCAATACCGGGGCTTGTCGCATTGGGCTTCTCTCCTGTACTGGGGTTTGAGCATGTGCCGTAGCCGGCAGTTGCACTTCTCTTTCCGGTAAGGAGGAGTCTCCTCCTGGTGTTGGAGGAGGAATACCAGCTTTCATGGTGTTAGGGCATGCACAGACTGCGCAATGGAGTTTCCTGTACTTGCACTGAAGGAGCCAGCAAGTGGATGCTGTTGGCACTGAGGGAGTTAATTGTTCCTCCTGTTGACGTCGACGCCAGTGTCGAGAGCCCCTGCGCATACACCGTTTGCGCAACAATAGCAGAGGCAGAAGCTGGTATTCAGGAAGGGGCAGGGGCGCCGCCGAAAAGGAGGAGCTCCGGTATCCTTCCTTCCTCATCTCCATATGCATTGCATTTTTATTTGTTTCAACATTTTTATTAATTTTTTTGTCCGTGATCTGCGCCCCTAGGCTTGCACCCCTAGGCCATGGCCTAGGTTGGCCTTATGGGTAATCCTGGCCTGGAGAAGCCTCCCACAAGGATGGTAAAACTAGGGTTGCCACCTGTGCCGTATTATACAGGATGCCCTGTATTTATGCTCTGAATTTCGTGTCCCGTATTTTCAGCTCCTGTCCCGTATTAACAAGACAGGACAGGAGGCAGCAGGAGGCGATGCTGGGCCAGCAGTGAGTGCCACCACACCGCCAGCAGTACTATATAAATAGAGTAAGTAAGTAAGTAAATAGACCCCTGATTTTTGGGAGTTGTAGTTCCCCTGCATCCGGAGAAACGGTGGTGGAAGAAGGATAGAGAGAGAGAAGGGCCTGTCTTGGTTGTCCTGCCATTCCCAGAATGCAAGGCCAGCACTGCCATCTACCTCCCCCACTATTATGGTGCCTAACATGGCTTCTCCTTCCCCCAGCACTCACACCACCAAGCCACTCCCCGCCCTCCCACCCCCTCCAGCAGGGCCCCGCCCCATCAGACCAACTCCACGCAAAGCCATGGAGTCCATTCTCCACAGCAGCCCCCGCACCTGAAAGGTTGGGTGGGCTCCCATCGCCTGCTCCCAAGCTGCCCCACCGCCTCCACCCTCCCCATAATAATAATAATAATAATACACATTATTTATATTCCGCTCTTCTCACCCCGAAGGGGCCTCAGAGCTGATTACAGGTACACATACTTAGCAGACAATCCCTGCTGTTTTCCACAATACACACACGTAGACGAACAGAGGCAAACTCTGGCCACCAGGGGGAGCTGACGCACTCCTCATCTCTCAGCGTTCCCAGCGTCCCTTGTTGTTCCTTCCGCATTCCTCAGCGTTCCTGGAGTTCTTTAATGGCCTCATAATTCAGTCAAAATTTGCCTCCACACTTAATGTGGTACCTTTATCTCCTACTTGACAGATGCAACTGCCTTTGCGCGGGCTACATTTAAATGTCAAGCACCCACCTCGACCGGGCAGGCCTCGAACTCATGACCTACTGGTCAGAGATCTTATGCAGGACACTAGCCAGCTGTGCCACATTCCCTTCCATCCGGCCTTTGCTTTTCTCACCCAAGCAGCCACTCGGAAGGAAGTGTCCCTTAATTTTTTTTGCGAAAAATCCTGTATTTTTAGGTAAATGTCCCTTATTTCTTATATCAAAAAGTGGTAACCCTAGGTTAAAAAATCAAAAACATCCTTGCAGACTGCCAATTCTCTCACACCAGAAGCAACTTGCAGTTTATCAAAAAAATACGAAAAAAATAAGTGTATAGATAATCTCCCACAAACACCGGACGAGCAGAAGAGCCACAGCAGCCTTAGTTGGAGCACAGTCATTCCATCACAATGAGGGCGACCCTTCCACACAGGCCTGTTTCGTGGAATATCAAGGCAGAAAATCCCACAATATCTACTTTGGCACTGGGTTATTTGAGTCCACACTGCCATATATCCCAGTTCAAAGAGGATAATGTGGGATTTTATTCAGCTGTGTGGAAGGGGCCTCAGTGGGGATTATTTGGAAATAAACACTTGGAAGAGGAGAACGTCCTTAGCATTTCCCACCCCCTTTTTTTGGCCAGAAATCAAAATGTCTGTGACTTTTCCCCTAGGATGCACCTTTGCTGTGACATGAATGCAGTTTACCTCCACTTTCATTGCCATGGCTCAATGCTATAGAGTCCTGAGAGTTGTAGTTTGGTGGAGCACCTGCGCACTTTGGCAGAAAAGGCTGAACATCTTGCAAAACTGCAGATCCTGTATCATAGAGCCATGGCAAAACAACAGCAACAGCAACAAGTCAAACTAATCTGGGTCTTCCAAATTCAAGTCAAGGAGGTCCCAGTGGGGATTGACACACTGGGTGCAGTGCCTAAAGACCTTGGCCTACACTTAAAAACAATCGGAACTGACAAAATTACCATATGTCAGCTGCAAAAGGCAACCCTACTTGGGTCTGCACGCATTATGCGCCAATACGTCACACAGTCCTAGACACTTGGGAAGTGTCCGACATGTGATCCAATACAAAAGCCAGCATAGTGATCTTTTTTGCTGAGTGCTAATCTTGTTGTGTATCAAATAACAATAACAATTACAACACTTCTCTTCATTTTGCTTTCTTTTTCTTTCTACCTTCATTCATCTCTCCTTCTCTCTTCCTTTCCGCTTCTTCCTCCCTCCCTCCCTTCCTGTCTCTCAGCTCTCTTTCTTTTCTCTATCTTTCCCTTCCTTCCTCTTTTCCCTACCCCCTTCTCTTCTTTTCTTGCTCTCTCCCTCTCTTCCTCCTTCCCTCCCTCCTTTTTCTTTTCTCTCTATTTCCCTCTTTTCTTCCCCCCTTTTTCTTTCTGCTCTCCGTCTTCCTTTTTCTCTTTCTCTTCTTCTCTCCCCCCTCCCTTCCTCAAGCCTTCTTTCTCTCTCTCTCTCTTATTCTTTCATCTTCCCTTTTCCCATCTTATTTTTCCTTCATTTCCCCTCTTTCTTTTCTCTCTCTCTTCCTCCCTCCTTTTTCTTTTCCCTTTCTCTTCCTCTATTCCTCCCTCCCTCTTCTTTTCCCTTTGTTCCTTCTTTCCTCCCTCTCTCTTTCTTTCTCTATTCCTCCCTCTTTTCACTCCCCCTTTCTTTTCCTCCCTCCCCTCCCCTTATTTTTCTTTTCTCTTTCCCCCTCTTCTTCCCTTCCCCTCCCCCTTCCTCTCTTCTTTTCTTTCTTTCTTTCCTTTCCTTCTTCCCTTCCTCACTCTTTCTCTCCCTCTTTTGCTCCCTCCCTCCCTTTTTCTTTTCTCTCTTCCCCTCCTTTCCTTCCTTTCTCTTTCCCCTCTCTTCCTCACTTCTTTCCTTCTTTCCTTTCTGCCTCCCTCTTTGTCTCCTCCTTTCTTTTTCCTCTCCCTTTCACTTCCTCTTCCTCCCTCTCTTTTCTTTTCTTTCTTTCCCCCTCTTGTTCCCTTCCCTCCTCTTTTCCTCTCCTCTTTTTCCTTCTTCCTTTCTCTTCCTCCCTTTTTTTCTCTTTCCTCTACTTCTCCCCTTCCTTCCTCTTTCCCCCTCTTCTTCTTCCTTTTTCTTTCGGTCTTTCTTCCCTCCCTCCCCCTATTTCCTAATAATAATAATAATATATTTATATTCCGCCCTATCTCACAGAGGGGATTTTTTCTCTCTCTCTTCCTCCCTCTTTCCTTTTCCCCTCTCCCTTTCTCTTCCTCTCTCTTCCTCTTTCCTTTCCTTCCTTCTTCCCCCTTCCTCTCTTTCTATTCCTCCCTCTCCTTCCCCTTCTCTCTTCCTAGTTTCCTCTTCTTTTTCTTTTGTCTTTCTACACACGGTTGGCTTTTATTCCTAGGAAGAGGAACTTCCCGGTCTCCTTGCCGGCATTTCCCCAAAGTTCAGGAAAGGTGGGCAACTTTGAAGCTGTTTCCAGGAGGAAATGACCAAGAACCCGATGTCGGGAAGGGGGGGGGGGTGGCTTCAGAGGAGCCTCGGCGGGTCAGGTGCCTGCTTCTCTGTTTTGGATACAAAGGTATCAGAGGAGCGAGTTGGCAAAGCAACTGCTCTCTGCGCCGGGAATTGGGGTGACTGACAGGTGTCTGTCTTGGAAGTTGGGGATGGAAGGGACGTGGGGGGAAATGACGGGCCTTCCTAAACCTCGGATTCCAGTTTCTGTATCACCAGAGCAGCAACTCCCAGTCAAAGCACGCTCACCATGGACTTCGCCCAATATTGGGATTGTCTGATGGAACACACTTAATTTTTTTAAATTATTTTCTTCTCTAGCTCAGTGTTTCCCAACCAGTGTGCCGGGGCACACTAGTGTGCCGTGAGCCATCATCAGGTGTGCCGTGGGAAATTGGAACCTCCGGGGGATGGGGAGTCTAGTGTGTTGAAGTATAAAAACCCTAAGAAACTTACCTCAATAAAGGCACAAAATTACAAACACCCCCCTCCCCACCCGTTGTCTACTTGGTCTCTCCCTTTCCATGCATTGTGAAAGGCTCGTCTCCCTTTCCCCAAGTAGAGACCTTCTCTTGCCTCCTGGGGGTTCTGTGTGGGAAGTTTGGCCCAGTTCTATCATTGGTAGGGTTCAGAATGCTCTTTGATTGTAGGGAAACTATAAATCTCAGCAACTACAACTCCCAAATGTCAAGGTCTATTTCCCCTGAACTCCATCTGCATTTATATTTGGGCATATTGAGTATTCATGCCAAGTTTGGTCCTGATCCAACATTGTTTGAGTCCACAGTGCTCTCTGGATATAGGTGAACTACAACTCCAAAACCCAAGGTCAATGCCCACCAAACTCTTATAGCATTTTCTCTTGGTTATGGGAGTTCTGTGTGGGAAGTTTGTGTCTTTCTGCCATTCCTGCCAGGATATCTATCTTGAGTTCATCGAAACAGGCCCAGGTTTCACACTGAGTGTTTAAATACATTTTAAAAACATATTAACTATATGCATTACTGTGCTAGAGTGTCATTTTGTGTCATTTTGGTTGGTGGTGTGCCCCACGATTTTGCAAATGTAAAAAGTGTGCTCAAAAAAGGTTGGGAAACACTGGTCTAGCTCATAGATTTACCCTTCCAATCTTTTTTCATTTTCCTTTCCTTTTCTTCCTTCTCTTTCTTTTTTGCTTTCCTTTCTTTCCTTCCTTCCTTTTTCTGTCTTTTCCTTCCTCCCTTCCCTCTCTTTTTCTTTTCTTCCTTCCTTCTCTCTTTCCTGCCTCCTTTCCTTCCTTTCCTTTCCTTTTTGCTACCCTTATATTCTCTCCTTTCCTTCCCTCTTTCCTGCCTTTCTTCCTTTCCTTTTCCTTCCTTCCCTTCCTTCTTTCCTCTTTCCTTTCTTCTTTTTTCCTGACCTTATCTTCTCTCCCCTCTTTTCTTCCTTCCTTCCTTCCTTCTCTTCCTTTCCTTCCTTCCTTTCATCTTTCCTTTCTTTTTTCCTGCCCTTGCCTTCTCTCCTTTCCTTTCTTCTTTCCTGCCTTCTTTCCTTTTATCTTTCTTTCTTTTTCTTCCTTCCTTTCATTTTTCCTGCCTTATCTTCCTCTTCTTTCCTTCCCTCTTTTTTGCCTTTTTTCTTTCTCTTTTTTCCTTCCTTCTTTCCTTTCATTCCTTCTTCCTGTCATCTTCCCTTTCTTCTTTTTTCCTACCCTTACCTTCCCTCCTTTCCTTTTTCCTTTCCTGCCCTCATTTCATTTCTTTCTTTCCTTCCTTTCATTTTTCCTGCCTTATCTTCCTCTTCTTTCCTGCCTCTTTTCTTTCTCTTTTCTTTTCCTTCCTTCATCCCTTCCATTCCTTCTTCCTGTCCTTTCATCTTTCCTTTCTTCTTTTTTCCTGCCCTTACCTTCCCTCCTTTCATTCCTTCTTTCCTGCCATCTTTCACTTTTCTTACTTGCTTACTTTCCTTTCTTCCTTCTTCTTTTCATTTTTCCTGGCCTTACATTCTCTCCTTTCCTTCTCTCTTTCTTGCCTTTTGTTCCATTTTCTTTCCCTACCTTCCTGCTTTCTCTTTCTTTCCTTTTCCTTCCTTCTTTCTTCCTTTCCTTTAATTTTTTTCCTGCCCTTATCTTCTCTCAATTCCTTTCCTCTTTCCTGCCTTCTTTCTTTCCTTCCTTTTCCTTCCTTCCTTCCTTACTTTAAAAATCCCACTTTATCTCTCCATACAGAGACTCACAAAAATATTACAATACAGCTTAAATACACCAAAATACAATAATAAAGCAGTATTATAATTATTATAATTATATATTATTATGGATCTATCTAGTCCGTGAGCTGCTTTTTGCTGACGATGCTGCCCTTGTCGCCCATTCAGAAGCAGCCCTGCAGCACCTAACATCTTGCTTTGCAGCAGCTGCAGAACTGTTTGGGATGGAAGTCAGCCTGAAGAAAACGGAAGTCCTCTACCAGCCCGCACCACAGGAAGAACACCATCATCCCCACGTCAGCATAGGCACATCTGTGCTTAAGTGCTTAAGTCCATTCAGCAGTTCACCTACCTGGGAAGCATCATCTCTTCAGACGCCAAGATTGACAAAGAGATAGATCACAGACTATCAAAGGCATATAGTGCATTTGGAAGGCTTCACAAAAGAGTCTGGAGCATCAAGAACCTGAGGCAAAGCACCAAAATCAGTGTGTACAGAGCTATCATACTGTCCATCCTCCTCTATGGGTCTGAAACGTGGGTCACCTATCGCCAACACCTACGACTCCTCGAACGCTTTCATCAGCGCTGTCTTTGCACAATCCTAAATATACACTGGACTGACTATGTGACTAATGTTGCTGTCCTTGAGCAAGCAGGAATCACCAGTGTTGAGGCCATGCTATTGAGAACACAGCTGCGCTGGGCAGGGCATGTCTCTAGGATGGAGGATCACCGCCTCCCAAAGCTACTACTCTATGGTGAACTCCCCACGGGTCAGCGCAAGAGAGGCGCCCCCCCAAAAAGATATAAAGACTCCCTGAAACAACATCTCAGGCTCGGCCAGATTGATCATCAACAATGGTCCACCCTGGCCTCTCATCGGGAGGCATGGAGATGCACTATCCACAATGCTGCGGCCTCTTTCGAGAAGACACGGCGAATGAGTTTCGAAGAGAAACGACAACGCAGAAAGAACCACAACTTGGAAACAACATCACCCAAGGAGACTTTCTGCTGTGCTTTCTGCAACCGAACTTGCCTATCTCAGATTGGCCTTTTTAGTCATCAGCGCACTTGTAAAAAGCGTGGGATGAGTCCGTCCTGAATCTTCGTTCGCGAAGGAATGCCGAGAGATTATGGAATCACTCTCTAGTGCAGTGTCTCCCAACTGCGGCACAGCAGTTGGGAAACACTGCACTAGAGAATGATTCCACTTTAAATCCGGTTTCTGCATCCTGCAGAATTCTGGGATTTGGAGTTTAGATAGGCTGTTAAAGGATCCTCCCTAAACTCAGCTATGGTTTTGAGAATTCTTGAGTCAGGTAGACGTCAAGGGAGACGACACAGGAAGAAGATAGGTAGGTAGGATAGGAAAGAGCCTGGCTGAACATATTGCTGGGATTTGATGGAGAGGTCCAAAGATAGAGAGAAAAGGCAAGCTTTAGTGTTGTGGTTGACATTATGCAAAAGCAAAGTTGAGCCAGATGTTACAAGAGAGAGGAAAATCCCTTCGGAAGAGTTCTTTGAGGCAGGCAGGGATGGAGACATTCTTCAGATAAGAGCTCCCCGCAGGGGCTTAGTGCAGCTTAAAGGACCAATGTTACACAAAGGGATCAGCCCCGAGAGTGCGCACCTGAGCCTGAAGGCCGCCTGGCCTGGCCCGGGCAGGGAAAGCAGAAAGAGAGTGGCAGGAGTGGCAGGAAGGGGAGGGGGACACACACCAGGTGCCACCAGCATCAGCATGAAGCCAGGTCACCCAGGCCCAGATCTGAATAGGAGGCGCTTGCAGGTTGCACCGCAGAGATGATGAAATTGACCTGAGGGAGAAGGTGGAGACACAAATCGTGATGGATTTGGATTGACAAAGAAGGGAACGCTGGAGATGCTGCTGGCTTATCCGAGGGGGCAGGGAGAGAAGGCACCTGGAGAGAAAAGGATTAACCCCACTGTCCTTCTCTGGAGAAACCAAAGTAGGGAAAGGGTAAGGAGGTGACTCACAGCGCAACGCCGTGTAAGCCGCTTTGGCTCCAGTGGAACCAAAGGCAACCGAGAGCGATGCCTTTCAGCACTCTTGGGATGTGGGGCAAGAGAAAACAAAATTCGAGGGTGAGCCGGAAAGTAAGGTGGCAAGATATTTTTAAGATACAAAGGATGAATATATTTTAATTGTAGCATAGGTATTACATTGTTTTCCTACATAATCACCATTCAGTCCAATACATTTTGTCATCCGTGGGACATGTTTTTGATGCTTGCGTCATAGAAGTTTCCCTCTGCCCTTTTCAGCCAGTTTGTTACTTCGATTTTCACCTCACCATCATTGGAAAAGTGTTTTCCACCCAGGTGTTCCTTCAATTTAGTGAACAGATGACAGTCACAGGATGTGAGGTCGGGCCTGTGTGGCGGGTGGCTTAAAACAGTGTTTCCCAACCAGTGTGCCGTGAGCGATCATCAGGTGTGCCGTGGGAAATTGGAGCCTCCAGTACCCTTTCTTCCCCCTCCTGCCGAACACTTTTTCTTCTCCATTCGGGCTCCCTTCTTCCCAGCCTCGTTCTGCTCGCTTTGCCTCGCTTTGCTCTGGGGCGAGTCTGCGCAGTAGCGCCCGCACGGGTCACGTCTTCCTCCCTCCCCCCATCCCTCCTGAACACGCTCAAGCTGCCCCTCGGATCAAAATGGCGGCAGAAGCGGCAGTGTAGAAGAAAAAGTAAGTGTTCAGCAGGAGGGGGAAGAAAGGGTGCGAAGGGGAGGAAGAGTTCTCTGTCGAAAGCTGGCATGGGCAAACTTGGACCTTCCAGGTCCAACTCCAACTCCCACCATTCCTAGCAGCCTCAGGCCCTTTTCCTTTTCCCCCTCAGCCACTTAAGCAGGAAAGGGCCTCAGGCTGTTAGGAATGGTGGGAGTTGAAGTCCAAAGCACCCAGAGGGCCGAAGTTTTCCCATGCCTGTTTTAGGGACATTAAAGTGGTGAGCCTCCTTCCAACATTTTGATTCTGGATAGAAAACAAACAACATAACATAACATTGTTTGAGTCCACAGTGCTCTCTGGGTGTAGGTGAACTACAACTTCCAAACTCAAGGTCAATTCCCAAGCAAACCCTTTCAGTACTTTCTGTTGGTAATGAGAGTTCAATATGCCAAGTTTGGTTCAATTCCATTGTTGCAAGAGTTCAGGATGCTCTTTGATTGTGTCTTAATTATAAATCCCAGAAACTGTAACTCCCAAATGTCAAGGTCTATTTTCCCCAAACTCCATCTGTGTTCACATTTGGGCATATTGAGTATTCATGCCAAGTTTGGTCCTGATCTAACATTGTTTCAGTCCACAGTGCTCTCTGGATATAGGTGAACTACAAGTCCAAAACCCAAGGTCAATGCCCACCAAACTCTTATAGTATATTCTTTTGGTTATGGGAGTTCTGTGTGGGAAGTTTTTGTTTTTCTGCCATTCCTGCCAGGATATCTATGTTGTGTTCATCGAAACAGGCCCAGGTTTCACACTGAGTGTATAAATACATTTTAAAACATATTAACTATATGTATTACTGTGTTAGAGTGTCATTTTGTGTCATTTTGGTTGGTGGTGTGCCCCAGGATTTCGTAAATGTAAAAAATGTGCCGCGGCTCAAAAAAGGTTGAAAAACACTGGCTTAAAACATCCCAACCAAATGAGGTCAACAACTCTTGTGTTGCAAGAGCAGTGTGCGGATGCGCATTGTCATGGAGACAGACTCCTGCCATCAGTATCCCATGATGCTTGCAAAGTTTCTTCATGGTCTTACAATATATTCCATACCTATTTTGTCACATGCTGTCTTGACATTGCATCCTCTCCATAAACTGAAACAATTTTGCGAAGAATCACAGTGGCGTTCATGCCCTTAGCATTTAGGTAGCGTATTAAGGCGCGAACTTCGCACTTGGAGAGAAATGGAATGAGGACACTCATCTCTAACCTTCACCACAATGCCAATCAAGGAGCTACTGACGACCGGCACTGCTCGTTCACTTCCGCTGACTTCCCACTATATGGCAATGATACCAACTTCCCCCAAGAAAATTCCCCAGGAGAGCTACGTGTCTTGTAATCTTACTTTCTCAATGTCCCTCATGCAGCACATACATCGCACTTGGAGGCAAATTGAATGAGGATGCTCCGTCTCTAACCTTCACCACAACGCCAGTTGATGAGCTAATGACAATGGACATTGCTTGATCGCTTCCGCTGGCTTCCCGCTACACAACAGTGATACCAAATTCCCCTGCGAAAATCCCCCTTGTAACTTTGTGCGAAGTTTGGCCTAATTCTATCATTGGAGGTCTTCAGAATGCTCTTTGTTTGTAGATAAACTACACATTCCAGCAACTACATCTCCTAAATGTCAAGGTCTATCTTCCTCAAACTCCACCAGTGTTCACATTTGGGCATATTGAGTATCTGTGCCAAGTTTGGCCCAGATCCACCATCATTGGAGTCCACAGTGCTCTCTGAATGTAGGTGAACTACAACTCCAAAACTCAAGGTCAATGCCCATCAAACCCTTCCCATATATTCTGTTGGTCATGGGAGTTCTGTGTGCCAAGTTTGGTTCAATTCCATCCTTGGTGGAGTTCAGCATGCTCTTTGATTTTAGATGAACTATAAATCCCATCAACTACAACTCCCAAATGACAAAATCAACCCCCCCCCCCAACCTCATCAGTATTCAAATGTGGGCATATCAGGTATCTGCCAAATTCAGTCCAGTGAATGAAAATACATCCTGTTTGGTTTAATTCCATCGTTGGTGGAGTTCAGAAGGCTCTTTGATTGTAGGTGAACTATAAATCCCAGCAACTACAACTCCCAAATGACAATTCCTTCTCCAACCCCACCAGTATTCTAATTTAGGTGTATTGGATATTTCTGCCAAATTTGGTCCAGTGAATGAAAATTCATCCTGCATATTAGATATTTACATTACCATTCATAACAGTAG
This sequence comes from Anolis apletophallus, assembly GCA_030556195.1. Lineage (NCBI taxonomy): Eukaryota > Metazoa > Chordata > Lepidosauria > Squamata > Anolidae > Anolis > Anolis apletophallus. The sequence continues at coordinate 10,302,543 of JARBWK010000013.1, forward strand.
CAAAATGACAGTTATGAAGTAGCAACAAAAATAATTTTATGGTTGGGGTCACCACAACGTGAGGAACTTTATTAAGGGGTCACAGCATTAGAAAGATTGAGAATCACTGCCCTATTGGTTTATATTATCTGTGCCAATGTCACTACACTATGTAGTACAGTATAATGCAGGGGTGGGCAATTATTTTTTCCAAGGGGCCACACGAGAGCCAAAAAGTATTATGGAGGGCAGCACCTAAAGGCTGAACTACATTCTAATCTACATTATTTATTTACTATATTTACTATATATTACACATCATTAATATTAACATATTAATATACTGTATCAAGAAATATTCATATATTATTAGTATTAATATCATAATTAAGATCAAGTCTTCCGGGTCGCCAGGGCGATCAGCCGCCACAGCTCGTTGACTGCTCTCGCTGCAGGCCCGGATCGCCTCCCGGGATGGCAGGCACTCCAAAGCCGCCGCTCCTCCGATTGTTCTCTGGAGCAGCGGGCTGTTGCCGACGCAGGCCCCACAGCCCGCGATGGGATGGCGGCAGCGGCACCCCTTCCTCTTGGCCCCACCCCCGACGCCCTTCTCCCCGGGCCGGACAGAATACTGCTGGGCTGCATCCGGCCCGCGGGCTGTGGGTTGCCCAGGTCTGGTGTAATGCATACCCATATGGTCTTTGCTTTTGCAAAAATCGTGGACAGGTCAAAGGTTCACCTTCCTGGAAACAACTCCTGTTCCAAAGCATTCCCATACGCCGTGCCTTTTGGCTTCCAAATCGTAATTAAAGGCGATGCTACAGGTATGTTAAGTTCCACTTTGTGAAATGACTCTCGGTGCGATGCCTCATTAAATCTTATTTGAAGTTTTAATGCAGTGTGGCTTTGGGATGTGCAACCTGTCACATGGCGCAAGAAGGTGCTCGGGGAGCCGAGGCCTGGGGCACGGTGGCTCTGCGAATGCTGTGCGACGACGGCAGGGAGGTGTCCAGAAGGGAATTGCAGGGATAAGCACTAGGACTGGCTTTATTTATTAGCAATCTGGACAAGCAGGTAAACAGCACGGTAATTACATTTGCAGATGATGCTAAACTGGGAGGTGTTACAAACATCAGCGAGGACAAAGGATTAACGTAAAAGGATCTAGAGAGGTTAGGAACCAAGATAGATCCAGGCCAGACAAATACAAGTAGCACACAACTTTGGAGAATGGATCTTTAGGTCAAGCTGGATGAGGCATGGGCAAACTTGGGCCCTCCGGGTGTTTTGGACTTCAACTCCCACCATTCCTAACAGCCTCAGGCCCCTTCCTTTTGCCCCTCAGCCGCTTAAGCGGCTGAGGGGCAAAAGGAAAGGGCCTGAGGCTGTTAGGAATGGTGGGAGTTGAAGTCCAAAACATCTGGAGGGTCCAAGTTTGCCCATGCCTCAACCAGACCTTAAGGAGCAAATAAGCAAGGCTGGGTGAACTGTTGTTGGCTTGTTGGCACAATGTGGTCTGAGTGACAAAAGAATCCAGAGAACTATAGAGCTGTAGAAAAGTTAGAAGCCAAGATAGGTTCTGCTTGGAATCTTGGCTGAAATCGAAGGCGGTTCTCATGCGAGAGCGCACTTAACGTTCCCTTCTTGCCCAGTTTAACCTTTGCCAGGAGACAATATCGCAATGCCCAATCCTATTCCGTTCTGGCATTCTCAGAGCATGAAAAGGCCTTCGATAAAGAAGGACAAAGATTGCTTTGAGTGTGCGGAGAACATGGCTGATGAAGAAACAAAACAAACTCTGCAACGTGTTGTCAAAGGCTTTCACAACCAGAGTGACTGGGTTGCTGTGAGTTTTCCGGGCAGTATGGCCATGTTCCAGAAGCATTCTCTCCTGATGTTTCGCCCACATCTATGGAGTTGCCTCCCCTCCCCCCAAGGAACTGTTTATAACAGCTTCATGACATCCATAGTTATCTGGAAGCCAGTTTCACTCAGGATGAAATTTCACAAGGGTCGGAAGAATAAGCCCCATGAGGAGCGGCTTGAAGAGCTGGTCATATTTAGTCTGAAGAAGACAAGGCTGAGAGAAGACATGCTAGCCATGTATAAGTATGTGAGAGGAAGTCACATCTATGTTGCGTTCATCGAAACAGACCCAGGTTTCACACGGATTGTATAAATACATTTAAAAACATATTAACTATATGTATTACTGTGTTAGAGTGTCATTTTGTGTCATTTTGGTTGGTGGTGTGCCCCAGGATTTTGTAAATGTAAAAAATGTGCCGCGGCTCAAAAAAGTTTGAAAAACACTGTACTACACTAACCGAAAGGCTATGTAAATTAAATATATGCACATTCTTGAGAATGGTGAATGAGCTTAGCCACGGCATTTTTGAAGGTCTTAAAAATGGGGTCATTTTTCAAATATTATGAACGCTTCTTGTTTGATCTCAATATTTGCCACAACTCACGATTCTCTAAAATTGGTATGGGCCATCTGCTATAGAAGGTCTCAGGATCCATCTAACCTTTTCCCCCCTGCTTGCTTTGGACTGCAAAAACAAGAGATTGTATAGAATCTGACACATAATAGATGGCGACTGGGCGGCATTCATCTCGCTGGTGGCTTGGCAAAGCGAAACCCGCCATTGTCTGGTGATCACACATGCCAGAACTTATTAGAATTTAAGTGGGAAATTACTTGGATGACAAGTGATGAGGGAGAAACCAAAGTCTGTTGACCTAGAGATGAGTGATAATTCTCAGCTCAGAATAGCTTATGTCAAAGACGGGCTCCGCAACGCCTGCAAATCTATATGATTGTGTTTATGTAAAAAAAAAAAAAGAGTAGCATTTGTAAATAAAAGTCCTAGATATTTAAAGAGAAATTCTTGGAGTTTTACAAGTTCGTTCCCCATGCACAGGAAGTCACAACTTTTCTTTTGCGTCATTGAACTACATCAGGGCTGTCCAACTTCTACCAGCCCAAGGGCCGGTATTCCAGTGACTGATCACCTGGGGGCCGCAGCGGGGCAGGGGTCGCTCACGGGGCGGGGCCACTTGTGGGGCGGGGCCGCTCGCGGGAGTGCGGGGCCGCTCACGGGCATGTGCGGCAGGGGCGGGAGCGGCGAGACAGAGGGCCCGGCGTCCTGCGCGGCCCGCCCCTTTCGGCGGGGCTGGGTAATGTCAGGCGTGGCGCCAACAGTGAGCAGGAAGAGGTGGAGGCAGAGGCGCGGCTTCCCTCCACCTCTTCCTGCTCGCCGCCGCGCCATGTCTGATGTCACCCAGCCCCGCCCGAAAGGGCGGGCGTGCAGGACGCCGGGCCCTCTGCCTCGCCGCTCGGGCCCTGCCGCGCAGGCCCGCGAGCGGCCCCGCCCCCCGCGAGTGGCCTTGCCTCCCGAATATTTTTCAAAAAAATATTTTTTTTCAATTTTTTTTAAAAAATGATTTCTTCCAGGAGGGTAGGCAGGCCGCGTCCAAAGGGCCCGCGGGCCGCCTGTTGGACAGGTCCGAACTACATTATTGGAAGTCTCCAGCAAAGGATCGTTACCGTGTTGTGGTGCTGGAGCTCGGGCACCTCAATGAAGGATTCTTATTTGCCCAAGTTTAACTGATACTGGCATCAGGGCTTCGGAATGACTTTCCTGGATGCGTGTGTATTTGTGCCTAAGCTGTAGGGCTCTAACTAATTGAAGAAAATTCAGAAGGACCAAATAACCAAGCAAAATAATAACATCTGGGTTGCTGTGAGTTTTCCAGGCTGTATGGCCATGTTCCAGAAGCATTCTCTCCCGACGTTTCGCTCACATCTATGGCAGGCAGCCTCAGAAGTTGTGAGGTCTGTTGGAAACTAGGCTAGTGGGGTTTATATATCTGTGGAATTATGTCCAGGGTGGGAGAAAGAAGTCTTGTCTGTTGGAGGCAAATGTAAACGTAACTGCGCCTATACCTTGGCCACAGTAGTCCACACTCTGGTTACATCCCCTATAACAGTGTTTTTCAACCTTTTTTGAGCCGCAGCACATTTTTTACATTTACAAAATCCAGGAGCACACCACCAACCAAAATGACACAAAATGACACTCTAACACAGTAATACATATAGTTAATATGTTTTAAATGTATTTATACACTCAGTGTGAAACCTGGGCCTGTTTCGATGAACACAACATATATATGATTTCCTCTCACATATTTATACATGGCTATCATGTCTTTCTCACAGCCTTGTCTTCTTCAGGCTAAACATGCCCAGCTCTTTAAGCCACTCTTCGCAGAGCTTGTTCTTCAGACCTTTGTGAAATTTCACCCTGAGTGAAACTTGCTTCCAGTTAACTATGGATGTCATGAAGCTGTTATAAACAGTTCCTGGGGGGGGGGGGGACTCTAAAAAAATCCAGTAAAATAGTAAAACAAAACAAAGCATTTCCAAGCGGAGAGGCTCAATTTGTTTCTTGGAAACCTGTGAGGGGGCTGCTAGGAGGGGGGAGAGTGCTCATTTCCCACGGCACACATGATGATCGCTCACGGCACACTACTGTGCCACGGCACACTGGTTGGAAAACACTGCCCTATAGGCTACTGCAACGTGCTCTATGTGGCGTTGCATCTGAAGATTGTTTGGAAGCTTCAAATGGTCCAATGGGAGGCAGCCAGGTTGCTAACAGGAGCAGTGCTCAGGGAGCATACAACTCCTCTGTTGCGCCAGCTCCACTGGCTGCCAGTTTGCTACCGAGCACAATTCAAAGTGCTGGCTTTAGTCTATAAAGCCCTAAACGGTTCTGGCCCTACCTATCTGTCCGAACGTATCTTTCCTTACAAACCATCTAGGAATTTAAGGTCTTCTGAGGAGGCCCTGCTCCTGGTCCTGCCATCTTCACAGGTGTGGCTGGCGAGGACGACAGTGCCTTCTCAGGGGTGGCCCCTCAGCTGTGAAATGCCCTCCCCAGGGACATTAGATCAGCCTCCACCCTCTTAACGTTTCGTAAAAGAGTTAAAACCTGGTTATTTGAGCAGGCTTTTCCAAATGCAGTGTAGCTGATAAACTCTGATCTCGGGATGGCTGGACAACGCGACTGGACAATGATTTGGTTATGAAATGCGGAGGATTTATTGTTTTATTATGTTTTATTGATGCTATTATGTAATGAATTTTTGTATCTATGTTTAAATGTTTTAGCTATTTTTATATTGTTACAGGCATCGAATTGTGCCGCTCTGTAAACCGCCATGAGTCGCCCCCGGGCTGAGAATGGCAGTATAGAAATGTAGCAAATAAATAAATAAATAAATAATGTTACCATTGTCCAGCTTGATTAGCATTGAATGGCCTTACAACTTCAAAGCCTGGCTGCTGGCAAAACGTCAGGAGAGAATGCTTCTGGAACATAGCCATACAACTCAGAAAACTCACAGCAATCCAGTGATTCCAGCCATGAAAGCCGTCGACAACACATTCATAACAGCACACAAAGCCATAGAAATGCACACATTATAAACAAGGACATCCAAAATAGCCCCCCCCCCCCCCAAACAGATAGAAATAGGCCCAGGCTGAGGGGGTAAACAAAAGGGTCCAAGGTTGTTAGGAATTGTGGGGGTTGAAGTCCCAAACACCTGGTGGGCCCAAGTTTGACCATGCCTGGCCTAGACTCAGCCAACATGCTAGGACAGTGGTTCCCAAACCTTTTTGGCCTACCGCCCCCTTTCCAAAAAAAAAATTACTCACTGCCCCCCTAGAAATTATTTTTTTAAAAAAATTTAATAGCAATTGGACAGAAAGATATATGTATTAATGCAGTGGTGCTCAACCTTTCTAATGCCGTAACCCCTAAATAAGGTTCCTCATGTTGTGGTGACCCCCCAACCATATTTTTGTTGCTACTTCATAAATAATTTTGCTACTCCTACGAATTCTAATGCAAATATCTAACATGCAGGCCAAAGCGAAAGGGGGCGGGGCCAAAGAAGAGGGCTGCACGACCCCTCCTAAATGGCCAATCGTTCACCGCCCCCTTAAAGGGATTCACCGCCCCCCAAATTCCCCTGAGCCTCCCACCGCCCCCTTGGATCGCCTCACTGCCCAGCAGGGGGCGGTACCACCCACTTTGAGAATCAGTGTGCTAGGACAGTGGTTTTCAACCTTTTTTGAGCCGCGGCACATTTTTTACATTTACAAAATCCTGGGGCACACCACCAACCAAAATGACACAAAATGACACTCTAACACAGTAATGCATATAGTTAATGTTTTTAAATGTATTTATACACTCAGCGTGAAACCTGGGCCTGTTTTGATGAACACAACATATATGTGACTTCCTCTCACATATTTCTACATGGCTATCATGTCTTCTCTCAGCCTTCTCCAGGCTAAACATGCCCAGCTCTTCAAGCCGCTCTTCATAGAGCTTGTTCTCCAGACCTTTGTGAAATTTCACCTCGAGTGAAACTTGCTTCCAGTTAACTATGGATGTCATGAAGCTGTTATAAACAGTTCTGCCGGGGATGGGGTGGGGGGAACTCTTGAAAAATCCAGTAAAATACTAAAAAAAACAATAATTTCAAAGCGGAGAGGCTCAATTTGTTTCTTGGAAACCTGTGAGGGGGCTGCTAGGAGGGGGGAGAGTGCCAATTTCCCACAGCACACCTGATGATCGCTTACGGCACACTGGTTGGGAAACACTGTGCTAGGATGTTTATTAATGTGTGTGTGTGTGTGTATGTGTTTTCCTCACCTCCTACAAAGAACATACTTCAAACCTCTGTAACAAAAGGATGCATTTCTCCAAAAAAAAAAATCTAACTTCCTGGCTCTGTGGGCACTTGTCTACATCTCCGGCGTATGATAGGTGCCCCACTTGATCCCCAAGTCAGAAGCTATTTTACTGGATCCGTCCCTATTAAACAAATATGCTCAAGCACAGATGCTCCAAGCAGAACTGGTCTCTCTACCCTGGGCTACCAACAAACATCAGTGAAATGAAGAGGTCTCAAGAATTCTCCTTTCTCCCCAAATGGAAGGACAGCAGAGTCTCGCTTATCTATCTATCTATCTATCTATCTATCTATCTATCTATCTATCTATCTACAGTATGTATATAATAAAAGTCAGTGTTTGCGGAGGGCGGGAGGTGCGGAGGGTGATAGGTGCGGAGGAATATGTGCCAGCTTTTCGATTGGCTGCCACTGTGGGATTATTTGCATAAAGGACTCTGATTGGCCAGCCTCAGAACTCCAACACTCTAAGGCACCAGATTATTTGCATAAAGGACTCTGATTGGCCAGCCTCAGAACTCCAACACTCTTAGGCACCAGACAGAGGGAATTGGTTGCCACTGAGAGACAATTTGCATAAATGACTCTGATTGGCCAGCAAAACAGAATGCAACTGAATGCTTGTGTTAGCCAAATGACAGTTTTTTTCTGTTGGAAATGGAATGCTCATTTTCTCGGAGGTACGGAGGTGCCAAGGAATATGTGACAGTGTTTCAATAGGTTGCCACTAAGGGAATATTTGCATAAAGGACTCTGATTGGCCAGCCTCAGAACTCAGAACATTCTACGGCCCCAGACAGAGGGGATTGGTTGCCACTGAAATGGAATTTGCATAACTGACTACAAATGGCCAACCACATTCAAGCATTCTAAAGTGATTCAGAGGGATAGGGAGAGGCCTCAGGCAGTCAGCCACTGAGGCCCACAGCAATGACAGTTCAGGACCAAACTTGGCAAACAGGCGACCAATGGCCCACTTTACTACCTGGTGTGGTTTAGGGCAGGAGGGGCCACGAATGATGGGATTTGCAGTACCTTCACGTCATTCACTTCCCAAACAACACGGTAGCCCCTATAAATCACAAACCAGGTGACAGAAAGGCTTCCTTAACTAGATTTTCCTGACTAGGTCTTAGCTCATGGGATATTGTTAGGCTTCCTCAACTTGATTTTCCTGACTAGGCCCCCAACAATCACAGAACAAGACCAAACTTGGCACACAGACCCCCCAAGATGCACCCTACATCCTGGTGCAGTTTGAGGGAGGATGGACCATGGATGATGGGACTTGCAGTACTTTAATTCACTTCCTTAGAACACTGTGGCCCACACCAATGACGAACTATGGCACACAATGCTTTCCTCAAATAACCTGGGCACCGCCGGGTCCCCAAGGTAGTATATATATATATCTCTGTGATTGGTTGGGGGGCGCCAAAATAATGTTCGCTTACCATTTAAAATTACCTAGGTCCGGCCCTGCTCGTGGGCCATCTAGTCCAACCACATTTTGCCAAGAAGCAGGAAAATTGCATTCAAAGCACCCCTGACAGATGGCCATCCAGTCTCTGTTTCAAAGCCTCCAAAGAAGGAGCCTCCACCACATTCTGGGGCAGAGAGTTCCACTGCTGAACAGCTCTCACAGTCAGTCAATTCTTCCTCATGTTCAGGGGGAATCTTCTTTCCTGTAGATTGAAGCCATTGCTCCATTGCATCCTAGTCTCCAGGGCAGCAGAAAACAAGCTTTCTCCCCCCTCCCTATGGCTTCCCCTCACATATTTATTTATACGTGGCCATCAAGACAACAAAACCAAACCATATCCCATCAGACTGGGCATTACCAGCCTTATTGAATTCCCAGCATTCCCGACCACTGGCCATACTGGATGTGTACACAGTTCAACCATTGGGAAGGCCCTGTGGAAAAGCTAAGGTTTAAGGTCGAGCAAATCCTTTCCAAGCTTCGTACTTTGAGTGCCTCGTGGTTTTGCAGCAAACGACTTCTCTCTAGCCCACCATGCAGTATCCGTTGCTATTTTTACAAAATGCACCAATCTCTTTTTTTTAAATATGCCATCGCATGTGATGCCAATAATTGTTATGTTCTCCTGCCCCCCACTTGAAATAATGAGGCATTGGGACTGAGAGAGAGAGCATTAACAGCTCAGCCATTGCAGCTATTAGAAATGCTTCTCTTTGGCACGCACGCACATGTGTGTGTGTGTGTATATATATATTTCTCCTTCACAGGAGAGCCATGGTAAATGTGCACTGATGTGGTCATTACTGACCAATATACATGAGAAACTGTCTTCTCAATTTCGGGATAGTGTCTGGAACAGAATGGGGAAAAAAGGGGCAGGGGTAAAACGGCAATAGATCCCGTCAACATCCAGAAAGAGAAATATAACAGCGGTATTTCTAACATAAGGAGCCGCAGTTGTGCAATGGGTTAAATTCTGAAGATTAGTGGTTTGAATCCAGGGAGTGGGGTGAGCTCCCATCTGTCAGCTCCCCATGTGGGGACATGAGAGAACATCCCATAGGATGGTAAAACATCCTGGTGTCCCCTCAGCAACGTCATTGCAGATGGCTGATTCAAGCTGACTGATAGGTCAGTGGTTCAAATCCAAGGAGTAAGCTCCTGTCTGTCAGCTCCAGCTTCCCATGCGGGGACATGAGAGAAACCTCCCATAGGCTGGTAAAACATCCAGGCATCCCCTCAGCAACGTCCTAGCAGATGGCTGGTTCTTGCTGACTGATAGGTCAGTGGTTCAAATCCAAGGAGTGAGCTCCTGTCTGTCAGCTCCAGCTTCCCATGCGGGGACATGAGAGAAACCTCCCATAGGCTGGTAAAACATCCAGGTGTCCCCTCAGCAACGTCCTTGCAGACAGCTGATTCTTGCTGACTGATAGGTCGGTGGTTCAAATCCAGGGAGTGGGGTGAGCTCCTGTCTGTCAGCTCCAGATTCCCATGTGGGGACATGAGAGAAACCTCCCATAGGATGGTAAAATATCCAGGCACTCCCCTCAGCAACGTCCTTACAGACGGCTGAATCTTTCTGACTGATAGGTCGGTGGTTCAAATACAGGGAGTGAGGGTGAGCTCCTGTCTGTCAGCTCCAGCTTCCCATGCGGGGACATGAGGCCTCCCATAGGATGGGGAAACATCTAGGCTTCCCCTGGGCAACGTCCCTGCAGATGGCCAATTCTCTCACATCGGAAGCGACTTGCAGAGAAGCAAGAAAGACACCGGTATATAAGTGGATATAGATAACTCTTGGGAGCTTGGACTTACTTCCAATTCATGCTAAAAGAATTAATTGGAAATAAGTCCCCCTTCCCGTAAATATCTGGAATTCCAAAGAAATGTGCTTGTGACTTTCAGCCCTGTTTGGTGTTGCTTACAATGATGTCTGGATCAAAAAGTAATGCCTCCATCGCTCTAACTCTTCTTAAATTAATGGTGACAATGTTGAATGGCAGTTTTGCATAGAGGACAGTCCAGGCTATGATCTGGAGCAGGGGTCAGGAACCTTTTTGACTCAGAAAGCCATGAAAGCAAAATATTTGGAAATTTATTTCAGTGAGAGCCATATAATATATATATTTTAAGACTGAATTCAACTAAATGTATATTCATAGATACTATGAGAAAAGGATTCCCCCGGCAGACCTGGCTCTGCAAAAGGCATGCTCAGGACTCTGGGAAGGAAGAGAAGTCAGAAGGAAGGGGGAAAGAAAGAAAGAAAGAAAGAAAGACAGAGGAAATAAAGGAAGGATGGGGAGAGGAAGAAAGAAAAGAAGAACAAACTATGGAAAAGGAAGAAAAGCAGGAGACAAGGAGGGGAAAAGAAAGAAGGAAATGGGAAGGGAGGAAAGGAAAGGGAGTGAGGAAAAAGTAAAATAATGAAGGGAAAGGAAGAAAAGAAAGAAGGGGAGAGAAAGGGAAGTGAAAAGAAAGGAAGGAGAAGGAAAGGGTGAAGCAGGAGAAAGAATGGAAGGAAGAGGAAGGAGGGAAGAGGGAGAATGGAAGAAAGAAGTTAGGGGAGAGAGGGAGGGAAAAAGAAGGAGAGAAAGAGAAGGAAAGTGTGAAGGGGAGAAAGGAAGGAAGAAGAGGGAGAATGGAGGAAAGAAGGAATGGGAGATAGGGAAGGGAAAGGAAGGAGAAAAGAAGGAAAGGGTGAAGGGGAGAAAGAAAGGAAGGAAGAGGAAGGAAGGAAGGAAGGAAAGAGAATGGGGGAAAGAAGGGGAGAGGGGGAGGGAAAAGGAAGGAGAGAAGGAAAGGGTGAAGGGGAGAGAGAAAGGAATGAAGAGGAAGGAAGGAAGGAGAAGAATGGAGGAAGAAAGGAAGGGGAGAGAGGGAGGGAAAAGGAAGGAGAGAAGGAAAGGGTGAAGGGGAGAAAGGAAGGAAGGAAGAGGAAGGAAGGAAGAGGGAGAATGGAGGACAGAAGGAAGGGGAGAGAGGGAGGGAAAAGGAAGGAGAGAAGGAAAGGGTGAAGGGGGAGAAAGGAAGGAAGGAAGAGGAAGGAAGGAAGAGGGAGAATGGAGGACAGAAGGAAGGGGAGAGAGGGAGGGAAAAGGAAGGAGAGAAGGAGAAGGAAAGGGTGAAGGGGAGAAAGAAAGGAAGAGGAAGGAAGGAAGAGGGAGAATGGAGAATGTGTCACTCCTCCCTGCTGCATGCTGGGAAACCGAGGCCTGGGCTGCTCTGGAGAGCCAGATGCAATCATGAAAAGAGCCACATCTGGCTCCCGAGCCATAGGTTCCTGACCCCTGATCTGGAGCAACTTCTGCCGTTATAGGTTCATTTATGACTTTTTTATGGCACAGGAGGCAAAACTTTTTGACTCAACCTCGTAAAATGGAAAACGATAGATCAGCTTACTTGGCATCAAATTTTTAAAAGCATTCGAAGTGAAGATGCTGCCATTCCTATGTACCAACTATGATAATTCAACCCAAGGCAAGGCACACAAGATTCTGCTTAAATAATGCAATTGAAACGCATTTCAGAATAGACCTAATGAGACCTCGCTTCCAAGTAAACAATTCCCTGCCCTGCTGTGAGTTTTCTATGCTGTATGCCCATGTTCCAGAAGCATTCTCTCCTGACGTTTCACCCACATTTATGACAGGCATTCTCAGTGGTTGTTGAAAACTAGGCAAGTGAGGTTTATATATCTGTGGAATGATGTCCAGGGTGGGAGAAATAACTCTTGTGTGTTTGAGGCATTTACGTTTTATTTATCTATTTCACATAAATATAAACCTCACTTGCCTAGTTTCCAACAGAGCTCACAACCTCTGAGGATGCCTGCCATAATAGAGGTGGGAGAAATGTCAGAAGAGAATGCTCCTAGAACATGGTCTTACAGCCTGGAAACTCACAACAATCCAGGGATGCCAGCCATGAAAGTATAAGCATACCAGGAGAAGGAATTGCTATTTAATACACAGTTTAAGAATTAATTCCAACAGTCCAACTTCCTCTCTCGTCCTTGTCCCCTCCTTTTCCCAACACTGTGTGGGCCCCTTGACCCTCTCTGTTTGGCCAGGCTTTGCAGCTGCAGGGCAGTGCAATGCTAATCACGCTGGCCAATTGCAACAATCACACATTCGCATTTGCCTCAAGCAAGGCAAGAGTTCTTTCTCCCACCTTGGACACACATATATATAAACCCCGCTTGTCTAGTTTCTAACAGACCTCACAACCTCAGAAGATGACTGCCATAGGCGTGGGCGAAAAGTCAGGAGAGAATGCTTCTGGAACACGGGCATACAGCCCGGAAAACTCTACAGCAGGGGTGCTCACACTTTTCCAGCATGCGAGCTACTTATAAAACAACCAAGCCCCAAAGATCTACCTACCCACTACTCAGAGAGCCATAAAAGCAAAATATTAGGAAATTTATTTCAGTGAGAGCCATATAATACATTTTAAGACTGAATTCAACTAAATGTGAGTATAATAAGCCCCTGAGCATTCCTCACAAATGGCATGGGAGCCATACACACTGTGCCTGCGATCTGCCTGGGATCTACCAGGACACCCTTCGAGATCTACCAGTAGATCATGATCTACCTAATGAGCACCCCTGCTCTACAGCAACCCAGTGAATCCGGCCATGAAAGCCTTTGACAACACAGTTCCCTGTCCTTTACAAATGACAAAGAGCCTTTCCTTCAAAGCAGAGAATAACACACAATATGCACACACATTGACTATAAAAAATACATACACACACATATATGTCTAAGGAAAAAAATACTAAAAATACTACATTATACTAAATGTCCTTAGATATACGTGCACACACACATACATACAGTACATGTCTAAGGACAGTTAGTATAATTCCAAGTTTTTCCCCATATATAATATTGCATATCATATACACACACATACACACACATATATAGATGTCTAAGGAAATTTAGTATAATACCAAGTTTTTTCCATATATATATATATGGAATACACACACACGTCTAAGGACATTTAGTATAAGGCCAAGTTTTTTTACACACACACACACATATATATATATTGCATGTTATACACACACACGTCTAAGGACATTTAGTATAATGTCAAGATTTTTCCTTAGACATATATGTGTGTATGTATTTTTTTTATTGTCAAGTTTTTTCCTTAGATATATATACAAATGTACACACACATGCGTCCTTAGATATATATACAGGTATACACACACGTCTAAGGACATTTAGTATAATGTCATGATTTTTCCTTAGACATATATGTGTGTGTATGTATTTTTTTATTGTCAAGTTTTTTCCTTAGATATATATACAGATATATACACACACACAGGTATACAGGTATACACACACACACGTCTAAGGACATTTAGTAAAATACCAAGTTTTTTCCTTAAATATATATACAGATATATATACACACACACGTCCTTAGATATATACAGGTATACACACACACAAACACGTCTAAGGACATTTAGTATAATGTCAAGATTTTTCCTTAGACATATATGTGTGTGTATGTATTTTTTTATTGTCAAGTTTTTTCCTTAGATATATATACAGATATATACACACACACACACAGGTATACAGGTATACACACACACACACAAACACACGTCTAAGGACATTTAGTAAAATACCAAGTTTTTTCCTTAGATATATATACAGATATATACACACACACATGTCCTTAGATATATATATATATATACAGGTATATATACACACACACACCTAAGGTATAATGCCAAGTTTTTTAGACTTTGTGTTCTTTAAATATATTACAAACGTACCCTCGGTTCGCATCTCATGTGATAAATGAAATATAATATGCACACACAATGCTATTGAAAAAAAGGAAAAATAAAGATATTTACTACAAGGATTTGATTGTCAGCAAACACAATATATTTACTGCATTAGCATTTGCTCACAGTGCAAATGGTACAAACAATACATCAGTTCAATATTTTCTCGATTTTTCCCCCTTGAAAAAAATGCCGTATGCATCAACTATCATATTTGCATTACAATGTGACAAAATGAGCAAATGAAATGTGTGTGAAAATTATCACCTCTTGTTTTGTTTTTTTCACAATATCAAGCATTTTTTTTTCTTAAAACCTTAGTATAAGGTACTATAAATCCGAGAAATAAAAACATCCACAAAATATATTACATCTGGTTTGTCGTCAGTCCTAACCCTAACTCCCCCCGCCCCCTTCCCCCCACCCCCCAGTACTCAACTTTATACAAAAGTCTTTCAAAAAATATCATTCCCTTAGAGATTTTTTTTGTTTTGTAGTTAAACCTGATTTTTTTGTTTCTTTCGGTTCACATAAATTAGACTGCATTTTTTCCCTTCGCTGAGAAATATTTTTTTTTGTGTAATGTTTTGTCATTGTTATTATTTTATTTTTATTTTTATTTTTTTTTCAAAACATGCAGACATCAAACCTGGATAAAAACACAACCTTTTGGCAACAAGTTATTATTATTTTTTTTCTTCAATATCATTATCATTGTTTTGCTTAAATATCTGAGCAGTTTATTTATTTATTTAGAAAGGAAACCAAAAAAATAAAATAGAAAAGGAAAAAGGAAAAGAAAAAAAAAGCAAGACATGCAATGACATGCAACAGAGCAAAAGGAGAAGAAGAGAGAGAGAGAGAAAGAGAGGGAAAAAGGCAACCTGCTTTGTGCTTTCTCTCCTCCTCAAATGGATTTGGAAGGGACCCCCCCCCCCTTCAAACAAAAACAGACCCAGGGGAAGGGGGGGAATCATAATCATCAATGTGTTATGATTTACACCCATTGATGAAGGGTTAAACCCTTGTGCCGGTAGGACCGAAGACTGATAGGTCAGAGGTTTCGAATCTGGGAAGAGCGCGGGTGAGCTCCCTCAGTCAGCTCCAGCTTCCCATGCAGGGACATGAGAGTAGCCTCCCACAAGGGACATGAGAGAAGCATCCTTGGGCAACGTCCTTGCAGACGGCCAATTCTCTCACACCAGAAGCGACTTGCGGTTTCTCGGGTCGCTCCTGACACGAAAAAGAAATAAATAATCATCATCATAAGAACACATTATTTAAAAAAAAGAAGTACCCATTGAAACACTGAATTTTTTAAAAAGTTTTTGTTTGGTGGAAAATAATGGTCTTTGTGCTAAGGACAGGGAAATAAAGTCCACTCCGAAATAGGCTTCTTTCCAGAACATTCTCTCAGTCATTTCACTCTTTTTCAGGGTGTGTGTGTGTTTTTTTTGGAAAGGTTTTTTGTTACCATACACACATACACACAAGCATCCACACGCACGCAAAAACAAGAGTGTATTCTTTAAAAAGGGGGGTGCATAAGCAACAAAACCAACCTGGCATCAGCTCTCCCCTTCCTCTTCCAAAGCCATTTCAGAAGTACATTCAAGTCAAAGCCGGAGCTGGAAAGAAGGGCAAAGCTTTGCAGTCTCTCTCTCTCTGCTCCTTCCCCTTCCCGGGACACCCCACGACGCCCCCCAAATTCCTATATGCTTTAAGGCAAGGGCCGCACCAGCCGCATGTTTGCTGTTGTTGAATCCATGGATACACAAGAGGACTGACATAGATTCTGGGGATGGCTTTGAGGTCAGGAGGGGGGAAAGGGGAAAAGGGCATTTTGAGGTCAAGCGTCCCAACCTGATCTCAATTGAAGCCATGCACCTGTTTCCCAGGTTTGGGCCAACTTGGGACGTCTAGGTGCTTTGGACTCCAACTAACAGCCTCAGGCCCCTTCCTTTCCCCCCTCAGCCGCTTAAGCGGCTGAGGGGGGAAAGGAAGGGGCCTGAGGCTGTTAGGAATGGTGGGAGTTGGAGTCCAAAACACCTGGAGGTCCCAAGTTGCCCCAAACTTGGTCTCAAAGGAAGCCTTGTTGTGCAGTCTTGCATTTACATTCAATCCACGCTGCCCACCGGGTGTGGGGGAAAAAGGGAGGTCGGGAAAATCCCCATTCAAGTGACCCCAGAGTCCTCCTTTGGAGGAAATACCATCCCCAGTAACCCCACCCCCCACCCCACTTTGAGAGAAAAGTGAACCCTTTCCAAGGAGAAGAAGAAGAGCCTTGAGAGGAGAGGGAGGAAGAAGAAGAACCTATAGGACAGGTATGGGCAAACTTTCTAACTTGGGGGCTGCATGACAGTGCCAGAGTGGGGTGGGCGGGCTAGGATGAAGCCCCCTCCCTGCCCTTTCCTCCCTTCCTCTTCAAGGAAGGAAAGACAGGAAATGTTTGCATCTCAACAGGGTTGGCCTTGATCAGGATGAGATGGTGGACTGGGGAGAAAAAAAGTGTATCCATGAGACCCCCCCCCCTCCTCCATTGCCTACTCCTGAGATAGAATCCTAGAGTTGGAAGAGACCCCCTCAAGGGCCATCCAGTCCAAGCCCCTGCCATGCAGGAAGGCACAAACAAAGCACTCCTGATAGATAGCCTCTGTGGGAAAGCCTCCTGAGAATGAGGCTCCACCACACTCCCAGGCAGCCTAGGCCGCTCTCCAGGAAGTTCTTCCTAATCTTTTCAGTCAAGTCTCTTTCCCTGCTACTTGAACCCATTGCTTCCTTGTGCCCTGGTCTCTAGAGCAACAGAAAGTCAGGTTCCCCCTCTCCTCAGTGGGAAAGGAGGAAGGAAAAAGAGAAGGGAGGAAGAAGGAATGAAAGAAAGGGAGGAAGGGAATGGAGGAAGGGTAGGGAGAAGGAAGGAAAGACAAAAGAGAAGGAAGAAAAAAAGAGAGGGGGGAAGGAGGGAGAAAAGAGAGAAAGAAGGAAGGAAGGAAGGAGAAAGAGGGGGAAGGAGGAAAGAGAGAAGGAAAAAAGGAAGGAGAAAGGGAGAGGGAAGGAGGGAGGAAAGAGAAGGAAGAAAAGGAGAAAGAGAGAGGGAAGGAGGGAGGAAAGAGAGAAGGAAGAAAAGGAGAAAGAGAGAGGGAAGGAGGGAGGAAAGAGAGAAGGAGAAAGGAAGGAGAAAGAGAGAGGGAAGGAGGGAGGAAAGAGAGAAGGAAGAAAGGAAGGAGAAAGGGAGAGGGAAGGAGGGAGGAAAGAGAGAAGGAAGAAAGGAAGGAGAAAGAGAGAGAGAGGAGGGAGGAAAGAGAAGGAAGAAAGGAAGGAGAAAGAGAGATGGAAGGAGGGAGGAAAGAGGGAAGGAAGGACAAAAGGGAAAGTAGGAAGGAAGGAGAAAGCAAGAGAGGGAAGAAAGAAAGAAAGAAAGAAAGAAAGAAAGAGGAAAGGGAGGACGAAAGGGAGGATGGAAGGAGAAAGAGGGAGGTAGGGAAGGAGGAAGGAAAGAGCAAAGGAAGGAAAGACACAAATGAAGGAAGGAAGGGTGGATGGGAAGGAGGGAGAAAGAGTGAGGTAAGTGAGGAAAGGAGGAAGGAGAGAAGGAAGGAGAGAAGGAAAGAGGGAAGGATAGGATGGTGGGAGAGAGGAGGGCCTGAGAAAGGAGCATCTGGCCCTTTGGCCTGGGTTTGCCCATTCCTGCTATAGTCTTCCTTCTCTGAGACAATAAGAGAGAGAGGCCAGGAAGCTGCCTGCAGCCTCCGGAAATGGAGGGAGTGTTGGTGGAAGGAGAGACCTTTCAACTTCTGATGAAGGAGAAGAGTGCGAAAAAGAGGAGAAGGCCAAAGAGACACAGCGGAGCAGTTGTGTGGACTGTGGAGGCCCTTCTAGGAGAGAAGAGGGCAGACAACACACAGCAGGGGAGGGGAGGGGAAGAGTGTGAACAAGAGGAGAGGACTAACAACAGGGGGGGAGGGAGAAGAAGAGTGTGAAAGAGAGGAGAGAGCCACCTAACCAGGGGAAGTAGCTGTGTGGACTGGAGGCCCTTCTAGGAGAGGAGGGAGCAGACAATACACAGTGGAGAAAGAAGAGTGTGAAGAAGAGGACCAAAAACATAGGGGGGGGGGGGAAAGAAGAAGAGTGTGAAGAGGAGAGGACCAACAACACACAGGGCAGACAACACACCAGGGGGAGGGGGAGAAGTTTGTGAAGAAGAGAAGGCCAAAAAGACACAGTGGGGTAGTTGTGCAGACTGTGGAGGCCCTTCTAGGAGAGGGGAGGGCGGGGGAGAAGAAGGAAGAAGAATGAAGAATGTGAAGAAGAGAGGATCAAAAACATACAGGAGGAGGAAAGAAGAAGACACAGCGGAGTAGTTGTGTGGACTGGAGGTCCTTCTAGGAGAGGGGAGGGCGCGGGAGAAGAAGACTAATGTGAAGAAGAGAGGATCAAAAACATATGGCAGGAGGAAAGAAGAAGAGTGTGAAGAAGAAGAAGAAGAAGACAAGGCCAAAGAGACACAGCGGAAGTAGTTGTGTGGACTGGAGGTCCTTCTAGGAGAGGAGAGGGCACGGGAGAAGAAGACTAATGTGAAGAAGAGAGGATCAAAAACATACGGCAGGAGAAAAGAAGAAGAGTGTGAAGAAGAAGAAGAAGAAGAAGGAGACAAGGCCAAAGAGACACAGTGGAAGTAGTTGTATGGACTGGAGGTCCTTCCTTCCAGGAGAGGGCCAACAACACAAAGGGGGGGAGAAGAAGAAGAGTGTGAAGAAGAGGACCAACAACACACGTGAGGGGAAAAGAAGAAGAGTAGAAGGCCAAAGAGACACAGAGGGTGTAGTTGTGAGCACTGGAGGCCTTCCTTCCTTCCAGGAGAAGAGAGGAGAGGGCCAACAACACACAGCAGAAGTAGTTGTGTGGACTGGAGGCCCTTCCAGGAGAGGAGAGGGCCAACAACACAAAGGGGGGAAAGAAGAAGAGTATGAAGAAGAGGACCAACAACACACATTGAGGGGAAAAAGAAGTAGAAGGCCCAAGAGACACAGAGGGAATAGTTGTGAGCACTGGAGGCCCTTCCTCCCAGGAGAGAAGAGGGCCAACAACACAAAGGGGGAGCGTGTGAAGAAGAGGACCAACAACACACATTGAGGGGAAAAGAAGAAGAGTAGAAGGCCCAAGTAACACAGAGGGAGTAGTTGTGAGCACTGGAGATCCTTCCTTCCAGGAGAGAAGAGGGCCAACAACACACAGCAGAAGTAGTTGTGTGGACTGGAGGCCCTTCCAGGAGAGGAGAGGGCCAACAACACAAAAGAAGAAGAGTGTGAAGAAGAGGACCAACAACACACATTGAGGGAAAAAGAAGTAGAAGGCCCAAGAGACACAGAGGGAGTAGTTGTGAGGACTGGAGGTCCTTCTCTCCAGGAGAGAAGAGGGCCAACAACACAAAGGGGGGGGGAGAAGAGTGTGAAGAAGAGGACCAACAACACACATTGAGGGAAAAAGAAGCAGAAGGCCCAAGAGACACAGAGAGAGTAGTTGTGAGCACTGGAGATCCTTCCAGGAGAGAAGAGGGCCAACAACACACAGCAGAAGTAGTTGTGTGGACTGGAGGTCCTACCTGGAGAGGAGATGGCCCAAAACACAAACATAGCTGGGAGTGCCCCAAACACCCTCTTCTTCTCCTTCCTCTTCCTCTCCTCGCCCCTATCCCTCGCCCCTCAGGGTCTCCAGGGCCCCGCCCCCCAAGGCCCCGCCCCCCAGGCCTGCTCTGGGTGGGGGAACCCCCCTCCCCCGAAGCCCGAAAAGCCCCCAACCCCCGCCCCCAGAGAGGGGCTGCCGTGCGCCAAGGGCCGCCTTCCTCCTCCTCCCCCTGCCTCCTCCTCCTTGAAGGGAGCTCCTTCTTCTTCTTCTCTCCCCCTCCCCCCTCTTTGCCCCCCGGAGGCGGCCCTGTGGCGTCAGGCGCAAGTGGTGACCGCGGGGGCCATTCCCGACGGGACCCCCGCCGGGCCGGGGATGGAAGAGGAAGAGGTGGAAGAGGAAGTGGGCGCGTGTCCGTGTCCTTGCCCTTGCCCGCCTCCTCCTGCACCCGCTTTGTCCGCAGCCGCCGCCGCAGCCGCCTTGTCGGCCTTCTTGTCCTTCTGCTTGAGGTGGATCTTGGCGTGCCGCTTGCGCTCGTCGCTCCGGGCGAACTTCCTCCCGCAGAACTCGCAGGCGAAGGGCTTCTCTCCGGTGTGGGTGCGGATGTGGGTCGTGAGGTGGTCGCTGCGGCTGAAGCTGCGCATGCAGATGCGGCACTGGAAGGGCTTGTGCCCCGTGTGGATCCGCAGGTGCCGCGTCAGCTCGTCGGAGCGCGAGAAGCGCCGGTCGCAGCCCTCGGCCGGGCAGGCGTGGGGCCGCTCGTGCACCGGGGTCTTGCTGGGCCGGTTGGGGTACTTCCGCGGGCGGATGGGCTTCAGCGTCAGCGGCGGAGGGTGCGGGAGGTGGTGGCCCTGCGCCAGCCCGTTCCCGCCCCCGAAGCCCGGCGGCGGAGGCATCTGCTTCTCCTTGAAGGCCTTGATCGTCTCCAAGGGCGTGATGGGCGGCGGGTTGACGCGCAGGGGCTCCAGGAAGGGCTTGTGCTCGCCCCCGTTGCCCATCTCCCCGCCGTGTCCGTGGTAAAGCCCGTAGTCCGGGATCATCGGGAAGAGCCCGCCGTCCAAGCCGCCGCCGCCCCCGACCCCGACGTTGTTCCCTTTGGGCGCTGCGTAGTCCTGAGGAGGGGGGTGAGGGTAAGGTTGCGGGTCGTGGAAAGGCCCCGCCTCGCCCGGGTACATCTCCCCGCATCCTGCCGCGTACGGAGGGGGAGGCAGGGCCGCGTAAAGGCCCTCCACGTCGCCCTGGGCCACCGACACGGAAGAAGAGGACGAGGAAGACGGCGTCTGGGAGGACGAGGACGAAGGCGGGGGAGGCGGGGGGACGCCCAAGATGCCGGCGCTCATGAGGCTGATGATGTTGTCCTGGCACCAGTTGGAGGGCGAGTCGAAGGCGAACTTGCCCAAGTAAGTCACCGTCTGCTTGGCCCCCGGCGCCGCCTGGAAGGAGCCCGAGTAGGAGCCCCCCGAGGGCGGAGGGAGCTCCCCGCCGCCGCCCTTCTCGCCGCCCAGGCCCAAGTCCATCACGCTCTCTGCGGAGGAGAAGGAGGAGAAGAAAGAGAGAGAGAAGGGGTCAAGGCGGGCTCTTGGAGGGAAGGGAAGGAAGAATGGTAGGTAGAGAAGGAAGACAGGAAGGAAGGAAGGAAGGAAGGAAGGAAGGAAGGAAGGGAGTTATGAAGAAAGGATGGAATAAAAGGAAAGAAGGAAAAAGGAAGGAAAGGAAGGAAGGAAAGGAGTTACGAAGAAAGGAAGGAAGGAAGGTAAGAAGGAAGCAAAGAATGGAAAGAAGGAAGAAAGGAAGATAAGGAAAGGAAGAATGGGAGAAGGAAAGGAAGAAGGAAGGGAGGAAAGGAGGGAGGAAGACAGGAAGGAAAGGAGTTACAAAGAAAGGGGAAGGAAGGAATAAAAGGAAGAAGGGAGGAAGTAAAGGAAGATAAGGAAAGGAAGGAAGAATGGGAGGAAGGAAAGGAAGGAGGAAAGGAGGAAGGAAGACAGGAAGGAAAGAAAGGAAGAAGGAAGGAAAGCAGTTACAAAGAAAGAGGAAGGAAGGAAGGAATAAAAGAAAGGAAGGAAGAATAGAGGGAAGGAAAGGAAGAAAGGAAGAGAAGGAAAGGAAGGAAGAATGGGAGGAAAGGAAAGGAGGAAGGAAGGAAAGGAAAGAATGGAAGAAAGACTAGGAAGGAAGGAAGAAAGGGAGGAAGGAAGGAAGGAAGGAAGGAAAGGAAGACAGGGCTGGGCTAGGAGACACCACCAACCCCCCCTGTTCTTTTTTTTTTTTGAAGGCCTTCACCCGGTCGGCCAACTCCGATGCTTTGAATCCTCCCCTCCTGGAGTTCTCCCAACCTTATTCTTCCGGGAAAGCAGGGCTATACAACACAAGCCAAGCCTTGAGTTGCTGTGTTCCGGGTTCTAGCTTCTGGAACATCCCCGAACACCCCGGAAAACTCAGAGCAACCCAGTGATTCCGGCCACGAAAGCCTTGGCCAAGAAGACCTCAACCTAAGAAGCCTTCTCGGAGGAGGACCTCGGGAAGCAAGCAAGATAATACTCCCCTTCCTTCCTTCCTTCCTCCCTCCCGTCCAAGCGGGAGGAAGCTTTCTCTGCTGCCGTTGGGATCCATTTGGGGGCTCTATTGATCCGCCTTGAAGCCGGGAAGAAGCCTGGTTCTCCTCGTCCCCGGGAAGAGCCGGGAGAGCAGATCGGGGCGGCCTGAAGCGAGGGGAGAGGCAGGGCGGGCCCGGCTTGGCTTGGGCTGCTCTCATTCCTCAACGGGGGGCCTCCTGGATGGGGTCTCAAGGGGGCCAAAAAGGGGTCTAGTCCTGAGGGGAGCCAGGAGGGATTGGAATGGGAGGGAGAGAAGAGAACTCGCGGAGGGGAAAGAGGGCAGCCTGGAGGGAGCCCGAGTGGCCTTGGATGGGAAGGAAGGAAGGAAGGAGAAGGAGGGGTAGAGATGGGATCCATTTGGAGGGGGGAAAAGAGGGAAAAGAAGGAAGAGAAGGGGGCTCTACTGATCCGCCTTGAAGCTTGAGGCCCGCCTAGAGGAAGCCCGAGTGGCCTTGGATGGAAAGGAAGGACGGAAGGAGAGGGAGGGATAGAGATCGGATCCATTGGGGGGACAAGAGGAAGGAAGAGGAGAAGGGGGCTCTACTGATCCGCCTGGAAGCTTGAGAGCAGCCTGGAGGGAGCCCGAGTGGCCTTGGATGGAAAGGAAGGAAGGAAGGAAGGAAGGAAGGAAGGAGAAGGAGGGAGGGATAGAGATGGGATCCTTTGGGGGGGAGAAGAGGAAGGAAGAAGAGAAGGGGGCTCTTCTGATCCGCCTTGAAGCTTGAGGGCAGCCTGGAGGGAGCCCGAGTGGCCTTGGATGGAAAGGAAAGAAGGAAGGAAGGAAGGAAGGAGAAGGAGGGAGGGATAGAGATGGGATCCATTTGGGGGGAGAAGAGGAAGGAAGAAGAGAAGGGGGCTCTACTGATCCGCCTGGAAGCTTGAGAGCAGCCTGGAGGGAGCCCGAGTGGCCTTGGATGGAAAGGAAAGAAGGAAGGAAGGAAGGAGAAGGAGGGAGGGATAGAGATGGGATCCATTTGGGGGGAGAAGAGGAAGGAAGAAGAGAAGGGGGCCCTTCTGATCCGCCTTGAAGCTTGAGGGCAGCCTGGAGGGAGCCCGAGTGGCCTTGGATGGAAAGGAAAGAAGGAAGGAAAGAAAGAAAGAAAGAGAAGGAGGGATAGAGATGGGATCCATTTGGAGGGGGAGAAGAGGAGGAAGAAGGGAAGGGGGCTCTACTGATCCGCCTTGAAGCTTGAGGGCAGCCTGGAGGGAGCCCGAGTGGCCTTGGGTGTTAAGGAAAGAAGGAAGGAAGTAAGGAAGGAAGGAGGAGAGAGAGGGAGGGTGGGTAGAGATGGGATCCATTTGGAGGGGGAGAAGACGAAGAAGAAGAGAAGGGGACTCTACTGATCCGCCTTGAAGCTTGAGGGCAGCCTGAGTGGCCTTGGATGGAAAGGAAAGAAGGAAGGAAATAGGGGGGGGGATAGAGATAGGATCCATTTGGAGTGGGGGTGGGAGAAGACGAGGAAGAAGAAGAGAAGGTGGCAATACTGATCCGCCTTGAAGCTAGTTCCTGTATCCAAGAGCCGGGAGAGGAAATCGGGCCGGCCCGACGCGAGGGGAGAAGGAGGCAGGGCGGGACAGGGGCTTGGGCTGCGTGGGCCTCCGCGTGGGGGGTCTCAAGGTGGGCGAGAGGGGTCTCCTGAGGAGCGTGGGAAGCCGGGGATCCCAATGGGGGTGGGGGGAAGACTAGCAGAATCGGAAAGAACAGCATTGGAGGCGGGGAAGACGGGAGGAAGGGGAGAGGGAGGGATGGAGAGGTCTGCCCCCCGCCTTACCTCCCGCTCCCGACTCCCCCGCCTTACCTGCCGCCATCTGGGGGTTGTAATGGGCCGCGGCGGCCTCGGAGAAGAGGTGGAGCGAGCTGGGGATCTCCTCCGGGTAGAGCGCGTCCGGCAGCTGGCTCAGCAGCGCGTTCATGTTCCCCGGTAGCTTCTCACCGAGTTTCCCGGTCATAGCACTCGGGCGGCGGCGAGGGCAGGGCTCAGCGCGGCGCCCGGATCCCTTCCCGGCGCGGAAGAAGAAGACGGCGACGGCGGCGAGGAGGAAGAGGCGGCGGCGGCGGCATCCGAAGGGCAAATCCGCGCCGCGGCGCTCATGCGGGGGCGGATACGGGGGGCCGCGGATACGGGGGCGGCCCGCGCTCTTCCTACGCCCGGTGGCACCGTCCGAGCGGCGCGCGCGCGGTCCTTCCCTTGCTTCCTTCTCCGCAGAGCCTCCTTTCTTCTCGCCTTCTTTTTCCCTCCCTCTTTTCCCTCCTTCTCCCTCTCTCCGCTCCGCCTTCCTTCTTCCCTTCCCTCCTCTTCCTCCTCCTCCTCCTCTCCTTCTTCTCCTCCGCTCTCTCTCCTCCAAGCCCAAATGCTCCGCCAGGGAAACACCGCCGGCCTATTTATGTGAGCGAAGGGAACGCTCCGTGACGTAGCTGCCCATATATGGACACAAGGCAGAGCCCTCGCTGAACGGAGACCGCCGCCGCCGCTGCTGCCGCCGCCGCGACGTCACAATGGAAGCTTCCTCACAATGGAAACGCTTTTTTGGGGGGAGGAAAAAAGCAGGAAGCCGGGGCTCGGACGGAGCTCGGAAGCAAACGAGGAAGGAAGGAAGGAAGAGGAAGGAAGGAGAAGGAAGAAGGGGGACCCCGCGATCATCCTCCTCACCCACCCCTCCCACGCGAGTCAGGAAGGCGGGCACGAGGCGAGGAAAGCCAAGCTGAGAAGAAGCCCGGCTGCAAAGAAGCAGCCTCTTGTCTCCACGCATTCAGTGGCTTGCCTGGATTCCTCCTCCTCGCTCCTTAGGGTTGTCTCTCGATCATCTCTTCCCTTCCTCTCTCTCTTTCCTTTCTCCGTTTCCAACTTCTCTTTCTCCTCCCTTCTCCTTCCCTTTCTCCTTCTTCTCCCTTTCTTTTTCTTTCGCCCATTTCCTACTTCTTTTTCTCCTTTCCTCCCTCTTCTATCTCCTTCTCCTTCCTTCTCCTTCTCTTTCCCCTTTTCCTTCCTCTTCTTTCACCTCCCCCTCCTCCCTCTCTTTCTTCTCCTTCTCCCTTCTCTTTCTCCTTCCTCCTCTTCTCCTCTCCCGTTCTCTCCTCCTCCTCTTTTTCCTTCCTCCTCATCTACTTTTTCTTCTCTTCTTTCTCTTTCCTTTTCTTCTCCTGCCTCCTTTTCTCCTTCTCTCCCCCTTCTGTTTTTCCTTCTTCTCTCCTCCCCCTTTTTCTTTCTCCTTTTCTACTTCTTTTCCTTCTTTCTCCTCTCTACTCCTTCTCCTCTCTTCTCTTCTCCCCTTCTTTTTCTTTATGCTTTTTATACTCCTTTTTCTCCTTTCCTCCTCCTTCTTCTTATGTCTCCTTCTTCTTTCCTCCTCTCCTCCTCTATGTCATACTTCTTTTCTTTCTTTCTCCTCTCTACTCCTTCTTCACTTTCTCTTCCTCCTCTTTCTCCTTCTTCTCCTTCCTCCTCTCCTCCCTCCTCTTCTTCTCTTTTTCCTTCTTCTCTCTTCTCCTTTTTCTCTTTCTCCTCATCCTCCCTATTCTTTCCCCTTCCCCTGCTCCTTCCTCTTCTTCTCATCCCTCATTCTCTCATCTTTCTCCTTCTTCCTCTTTTCCCTCCTCTTTTCCCTTCCTCTTCGTCTCCTTTTTCTTTTCTTTCCTTCTACTTCCTCCTTTTCTACTTTTCTTTTCCCTTCCTCTTCCTCTTTCCTCCTCTTTCTCCTTCTTTTTTTCTCCTCTTCATCTCCTCTTTATTTCTCTTTTCTTTTCTTCTCCATGGTCCTTTCCTTTCCTTCTCTTCCCCCGTTTTCTCCTCTTCTTTCTTCTTCTCTTCCCTTCACTCTCTTTCTTCTTCTCTTTCCCCTTCCTATTCTCTTTCTCCCCATCTCTTCTTTCCCTCCTCTTTCTCCTTCCTCTTCTTTCTCCTCCTCTTCATCTCCTTTTTTCTTCTCCTTTTTCTTTCCTTTTCTTCTCTTCCTCCGTTTCTCTTCCACTTCTTTCTTCTCTTTCTCTCTTACTCCTCTCTCTCCTCTTCACTCTTCTCCTCCCTTCTCTTCTCCCCTTCTCTTTCTCCTCTTCTTCTCTTTCCTTCTCTTCTCCTTTTCTTCCTCGTCTTTGTTCTCCCCTTCTCTCTTCCTCCTCCTCTCTCTTTTTCTTCTTTCTTCTCCTTCCTCCCTTCTCTTCTCCCATTCTTCTCTATGCGTCTCTTCTCCACTTACTCCTTTTCTTCTTGCTCCTTTTTCTTTCTCCTCCCCTTCTTCTCTTTTTCCTTCCTCCTCTTCTCCTTTTCTTCCTCGTCTTTCTTCTCCCCTTCTCTCTTTCTCCTCCTCTCTCCTTCTTTCTTCTCCTTCTTCTTTTTCTCCTCCTTTCTCTTCTCTCTTTCTTCTCTTTCCTTCTCCTCTTACCCTTTTTCCTCTTCTTGCTCTTCATTCTCCTCCTCCTCTCTCTCCCCTTCTTCTCTTTTTCCTTCCTCCTCTTCTCCTTTTCTTTCTCCTCCTCCTTCCAAATCGCACCCACTTAACTAAGCATTTAGACGCCGTTCTGTTAAACATTGTGGGAACTGAAGTCCAAAACACCTGGAGGGAGGGCCCAAGTTGGCCCAGGCCTCGTTGTGCGCCTGCTGATGCCCAGGAGCAAGGAAGGAAGGCTCGTTGCCACCGTCCAGTGCGCCTCCTTGCAGGCTTGTTGTGCTCCTTGCAGGCAGGAGCCATTCAGGAAGGTGTCTTGCCAGCACAAAGGCCTCCTTGAGCTCAAGAGCCACTCGGGAAGGCTCCTTTTGACTGCAGCAAGGAGTTTCTTCCTCCTGAGTGGACACAAGAACTCTCAACTGACTCTCCTTGGAGGCTTGGAAGAAGAGGTTGGATGGCCATCTGTCGGGGGTGCTTTAATTGTGCTTTCCTTGCAGGAAGAGGTAGGACTGTGGCCTATGGGAGTCTCTTCCAACTCTAGGTCTTCGTAGGCCTCTTTTAGGTACAGGTGCTCAACTGGGAAATCATCATCATCCTCATTATATTTATTTATTTATTTATTTATTTATACACAGTTTTATCTCCCCTGAAGGGGACTCATCATCATACATCATCATACGTCATCATTATTATATTTATGTATACAACACCTGAGAGGAGATATCGAGGGGAGGGCTGAGGAAGAAGTAACAACAACAACAACAACAGCCAGGCTTTGCAGCTGCAAGGTTACTCGATGCTAATCAAGCTTGCTATAATTGCAACATTCACACTTGCTTCAAACAAACAAAGGTTGGGTTGCTGTGAGGATTTTTTTGTGTGTGTTGTATGGCCATGTTCCAGTAGCATTCTCTCCTGACATTTCGCCTGCACCTATGGTAGGCATCCTCACAACCTCTGAGGGTGCCATTAGCCACAGATGCAGGCGAAACGCCGGGAGAGAATGCTACTGGAACATAATAGTTTGGGGGCTGGATAAGTTATTTTAATAATAATATATTATAATATAATAATATTTATAATATAATAAGTATTATATATAATAAGTAAAATATATACATTATCTTATATTATAGTTATATATATTTATAAGATAATATACTATATAATACTTATTATATTATAAATATATTATTATATTATATTTATAAGATTATATTATATTTATAAGATAGTCATATATTATAGTGACTATCTTATAAATATAATATAATGTAATAATATAATTATATATTATTATCTTATAAATATAACATAATGTAATAATATAATTATATATTATTAATACAGTATTACAATGCATTGTAATATTGTGGAATAGCCACATTTTTATATTCTTAGATTTTATACATATTTTAACTGCTTACTGTGTTACTTATGAGGCCTGGCTGATTAATAATAATAATAATACATTTTATTGATTAGCCCTTAGGCCATATATCAATACCTATCAACATGGCTTGGTAGGACTTGATTACACTCTATGTAGTAAGTTAAAATGAGAAGAAACGTATAACAATACAATATTACATTCTCTTGCTAAGGTTGTTTGTATTTGTTCATTTTAATCTATTTATATTAACTGTTAATTTTAATGGTTTGTTTTGTTTGCCTATTTTTGCATAATTTGCTTATTTGATATTGCACATGGCATTGAATGTTTGCCATTTTCCTTTTGAAAGCCACCTTTGGGCAGAGAAGGCAGGTTAAAAATAAAAGTTTAGTATTATTATTTATTACAATAGAATATATATATATATATATATAATTTTAGTATTTTAGAACATATATGTTGTTTATTCATAATTATTATTTTATATATTATTATTTTATATATTATTATTTTATATATATGATATATCATTTATTTATATATGACTATTATTTATATATATTATTTATTATTATAAAAATTATATATATTATTTATTTCTATATTATTATTTTCTATATTATTATTTTCTTATATTATATATCATTTATTTATATATTGTTTATATATTATTTATTATTATGGAACATTATATATATCATTTATTTATATATTATATATAATATTTATATTATTATTTTTATATATAATTTATTATTATAGAACTCTCTCTCTATATGCACCCACAGAATATATATACACACACATACTATACACACACACACACTATGTGTGTGTGTGTGTATATATATATATATATATATATATATATACTGTCATGTAGGTGCATATAATATGTATAGAGAGGGAGTTCTGAATATATGCACCCACAAGAGAATATATATATACATACACACATATAATATAAGATACCCACACACACATATATTCACCTGTGGGTGAATATATATGTATATATATAGAGAGAGTTCTGAATATATGCACTCACATATATACATACACACACATATAGTATAAATGTTATACACACACACACCCCCAATATGTATGTGCGTGTATATATTCTCCTGTGGGTGTATACACACACACACACACACACACACATATATGTATATATAGAGAGAGTTCTGAATATATGCACCCACAAGATAATATATATACACACACACACATAGTATAAGTGTTATACACACACACACACACGTGTGTGTGTGTGTATATATATATTCTCCTGTGGGTGCATATATATATGTATAGATAGAGTTCTGCATATATGCACCCACAAGAGAATATATATATATATACACACACACACACACACACATATAGTATAGATTACACACACACACACACACTCTATGTATGTGTGTGTATTCTCCTGTGGGTGCGCATATACTGTATATATATATATAGAGAGAGAGAGTATACATATACTCATATGTATGTATGTATGTATGTATTCTATCTATATAGGCTATCTAATGTTCTCCTGTGGGTGCTCCCATTGATTCTCAGTTCCCTGGTGCGTCCGCTCAGCAGCTCAGCACACGGCGCGGCTCCTTTTTGGGTGGGAGGGAGGGAGGGAATGATGGAGCGGGGCGGAGGGGCTTCCCCTGCCAGGGAGAGAGGAGGGGGCGGGGCCAAGGGGAGGCAGGGAGCCCCTCCCTCCTCTTCCTCCTCCCCCTCCTCCTCCTCCTCCTCCTCCTCCTCCGCAGGAGCGAGCGGTCTCGCTGGGCCGGCAGCCGAGGGGAAGCACCAAACAAGGCCAGGATCCGGCCCCGCCTCGGACGCCTTATTTGGCAGCGGGTTCCGGCTCCCGGGGGCCGCATCCTGCCTTGGCTGCAAAGGGGGGAGGAGGAGGAGGAGGAGGCAGCGGAACCGGCGGCCGAAGGAGAGCTTGGCTGCAGGGATGGAGGGAGAGAGAGGCAGGGAAGGAAGTGGGCCAGCGCTGCTGCAGACAACAACACCCCCCGCCCTATTTCTTTGCCCCCCCCCCTCCCTAGACCCTCTGGACTGTGTGAAGGAGGGCTGCATTCATTGACAACATCCCAAAGAAGCCTTGCAGCACCGTTCTCCTCCAAGGCCGCCTTCTAGTGCTTTTCATGGACTTCTGCATCCCAGGATCCTAGACTTGGAAGAGACCTCATGGGATATCCAGTCCAACCCCTTTCTGCCAAGAAGCAGGAAAATCCCCTTCAAAGCACCCCTGACAGATGGCCATCCAGGCTCTGTTTCAAAGCCTCCAAAGAAGGAGCTGCCTCCACCACACTCTGAGGCAGAGAGTTCCACTGCTGAACAGCTCTCACACTCAGGAAGTTCTTCCTCATGCTCAGGTGGAATCTCCTTCCCTGTACAGCAGTACAAACCTCTCATCCTCTGAGTATGTCTGCCATAGATGTGGGCGAAATGTCAGGAGATAATGCCGCTGGAACATGGCCATACACCCCGGAAAACTCACAGCAACCCAATTTTACTGTTGACTGTAGAACAGTGTTTCCCAACCTTTTTTGAGCCGCAGCACACTTTTTACATTTACAAAATCCTGGGGCACACCACCAACCAAAATGACACAAAATGACACTCTAACACAGTAATACATATAGTTAATATGTTTTTAAAATGTATTTATACACTCAGTGTGAAACCTGTGACTGTTTTGATGAACACAACATAGAGATCCTGGCAGGAATGGCAGAAAGACACAAACTTCCCACAGAACTCCCAGAACCAAGAGAAAATACTATAAGAGTTTGGTGGGCATTGACCTTGGGTTTTGGAGTTGTAGTTCACCTATATCCAGAGAGCACTGTGGACTGAAACAATGTTGGATCAGGACCAAACTTGGCATGAATACTCAATATGCCTGTTTTAGGGACCTTACAGTGCTGAGCCTCCTTCCAACATTGTGATTCTGGATAGAAAACAAACAACAACATAACATAACATTGTTTGAGTCCACAGTGCTCTCTGGGTGTAGGTGAACTACAACTTCCAAACTCAAGGTCAATTCCCAAGCAAACCCTTTTAGTACTTTCCGTTGGTAATGAGAGTTCAATGTGCCATGTTTGGTTCAATTCCATAGTTGCAAGAGTTCAGGAGGCTCTTTGATTGCGGGTGAACTATAACTCCCAGCAACTACAACTCCCAAATGACAAAATCAATTTTTTGACTGATGCTCCCTCTTTGGGTTAGTAGTATGTTTTGTGGCCAAAACCGTACTGTTGTGTTCATCGAAACAGGCCCAGGTTTCACACTGAGTGTATAAATACATTTTAAAACGTATTAGCTATATGTATTACTGTGCTAGAGTGTCATTTTGTGTCATTTTGGTTGGTGGTGTGCCCCAGGATTTTGCAAATGTAAAAAATGTGCCACGGCTCAAAAAAGGTTGAAAAACACAGTTTTAGGAAGCTAGTGAAATCCTGGCTGTGGAATGAAGCATTCTCAGAATAATGGCCGAGACCGGCCACAAAACAAAGTTATTGACCACACATACGGACTGAGTTGGACATGATTTTATCTTGGCAATATGGCTTATTTGTAATTTTTTTTATTCTATATGTATTTTAATCTTTTTTTGTTGTGTGATGTTTTTAGATTGTATTATTTCATTGAATCTTTGCTGTGAGCCGGTCTGAGTCCCTCTTCGGAGGTGGAGAAGATGGGGATATAAAAAGTTTTAAATAAATAAATAAATAAATAAATAAATTGCAGGGACATGAGAGAAACCTCCCACAAGGATGGTAAAATATCAACACATCTGGGCGTCCCCTGAGCAATGTCCTTACAGACGGCCAATTCTCTCACACCAGAAGCAACTTGCAGTTTCTCAAGTCACTCCTGACACACACACAGAGAAAAATTGTTTATATGAGGGCGGGTCAATAAGTCCGTGACTTTTTGAATTTCCCGCCTCTTAACTGGAAGGGCAACACTGCTCCTGTCAACAGGCATCTGTCAGTTGTCTCCTGTCAAAATTTGAACAAGCTGCGTTGTTTAGTTTGTCTTTGACAGCCATTGATAGCAGACTACCGCGTGATTTGAGGAGAAAATGGAAAAAAGTGAATTTTGTGTGCTCATTAAGCATTATTTTTTGCGGAAAAAATCCATTGCTCAAAGCAAGGCTAAGCTTGATAAATACTATGGGGACTCTGCACCCGAAACAACTGGGGAAAAAATCACGATATGGTGTTGGCCAATCGGAGATTGAAAGTGCGAGAGATTGTGGAAGCCATAGGTATCTCACATGGCTCAATGGTTTCAATTTTAAATGATCACTTGGGTATGAGAAAGCTTTCCGCAAGATGGGTGCCGCGTTTGCTCACAACTACAAACACAATCGTGTGACAATTTTGCAGGATCATTTGGCGTTGTTCAACCGCAATATGGATGAGCTTTTGTGCCGTTTCGTAACCGTGGACGAAACGTGGATCCACCACAACACACCAGAGATCAAACAACAGTCAAAACAGTGGGTTTCTCGGGGTGAATTGGCGCCAAAGAAGGCCAAGGTGGGTTTGTCAGCCAATAAAGTCATGGCGACCATTTTTTGGGATGCACACGGTATAATACACATTGACTACCTTCAAATGGGTAAAACAATCAATGGCGAAAATTATGCCAACTTATTGGGTTGATTTAATGAGGATTTGGGGGGGAAACGACCGCATTTGGCCAAGAAAAAAAGTTCTTTTGTACCAGGACAATGCAAGGGTGCACACATGTGCAGTTGCCATGGCAACAATCCATGAATTGGGATACGAATTGCTCCCTCATCCGCCCTATTCTCTGGATTTAGCCCCGAGTCACTATTTCTTGTTTCCAAACCCGAAGAAATGGCTCGGCAGAAAGAGATTTGACTCCAACCATGAAATCTCACAAACAAATACCTATTTTGATGACCTCGACAAATCTTATTTTTTGGAAGGGATAAAAAAAATTGGAGAAATGTTGGACAAAGTGTATAGAGCTCAAAGGAGAGTATGTTGAAAAATAAAATGATTTTTTATCCAAAAACTTGTGTTTCATTCAAAAAGTCACTGACTTATTGACCCACCCTCGTCCCTCGTATACAGTATATTGAATTAGATCTAGGCACAAGTGCTGAGGGCCTACTGGGAATGGTGTGCCTTCCTCACCGGTTTGGGAGGTCCTTCCTCTTTGCAATGGAGGGTGCTGACGCAGATGCAGCAAGCAACCACTGTTTCCAGGCTTGCTGGAAGTGGGCACTAGGCTTTCCTGTTGTGGGCAAACCACAGAGCTTTTGGATGCCCGGCTGGGTTGGCCGAGTCAGTAGGCGTTTAAGAGCTTTGTCCAAATAAACTCACTCCCAAAAATTGAATCAAACTGTTCTGGCGGCATGGGATGGTCTGTCCTGCCCTCCAGCTCTTCAGGCTACGAAGGCACAGTCAGATGGAAGTCCTGGGCGTTTGCAAGGGTGACATTGCATTTGCAGCATTTACAATTCTCAGCCAGATGGAAATGTTTCTATTTCCAAGTATTTGAGTTAACGGGGAGGCGGGTCCCTTGTTTAAATGCAATCTTAATTTATTTTAACTGTGCTTCATGTAGTCATGCTGGCCACATGACTTTGGAGGTGTCTGCAGACAACACCGACTCTTCGACTTAAAAATGGAGATGAGCACCAACCCCCAGAGTCAGACAAGACTGGACTTAATGCTAGGGGAAAACTTTTACCTTTACCTAATTTATGTTTCATATCCACCTTAGCTTGAAGGTCATTTTGTACAATATTTTTGTAAAAAAAGAATGTTGTGCATGAAACCACGTTTGCGTACATTGAACTGCCAGAAAGCAAGGTTGTCACTATCTCAGTCTCCCATCTGGACAATTTCAGATTTCAGAGTATTTTGAATCTTGGGGCTCTGGCAAAAAGATGCTCAATCTGGACTTTAAAAAAATTATTATTTCTGATGTATTTTGTTTTGTATTTTGTATTTTACTCTGTTGTATTGTATTTTAGAAGGGCTTGGTCTCATGTTAGCTGCCCTGATTCCCCTTTGGGGAGATGGTGGCAGAGCATAAATAAAGATTATCATCATCATCGTCCAACAGTTGTCTTCTAGAGCAGTGTTTTGAGCCGTGGAACATTTTTTACATTTATAAAATCCTGGGGCACACCACCAACCAAAATGACACAAAATGACACTCTAACACAGTAATACATATAGTTAATATATTTTTAAATTTATTTATACACTCATTGTGAAACCTGGACCTGTTTTGATGAACACAACATAGATATCCTGGCAGGAATGGCAGAAAGACACAAACTTCCCACACAGAACTCCCATAACCATGAGAAAATACTATAAGAGTTTGGTGGGCATTGACCTTGGGTTTTGTAGTTGTAGTTCACCTTTATCCAGAGAGCACTGTGGACTCAAACAATGTTGGATCAGGTGCAAACTTGGCATGAATACTCAATATGCCCAAATGTGAACACAGATGGAGTTTGGGGAAAATAGACCTTGACATTTGGGAGTTACAGTTTCTGTGATTTATAGTTAACACACAATCAAAGAGAATCCTGAACTCTTGCAACAATGGAATTGAACCAAACTTGGCATATTGAACTCTCATTACCAACAGAAAGTACTGAAAGGGTTTGCTTGGGAATTGACCTTGAGTTTGGAAGTTGTAGTTCACCTACACCCAGAGAGCCCTGTGGACTCAAATGTTATGTTATGTTGTTGTTTGTTTTCTATCCAGAATCACAATGTTGGAAGGAGGCTCACCACATTAAGGTCCTTAAAACAGGCATGGGAAAACTTCGGCCCACTGTGTGCTTTGGACTTCAACTCCCACCATTCCTAACAACCTGAGGCCCTTTCCTGCTTACGTGGCTGGGGGGGGGGGGGAGGAAAAGAGCCTGAGTCTGCTAGGAATGGTGGGAGTTGGAGTCCAAAACACCTGGAAGTTCCAAGTTTACCCATGCCAGCTTTCGACAGAGACCTCTTCCCCTTCACACCCTTTCTTCCTCCTCCTGCCCAACACTTACTTTTTCTCCTACACTGCCGCTTCTGCCGCCATTTTGATCCCAGGGGCCAGCGTGAGCGTGTTCAGGAGGGGAGGGGGGAGGGAGGAAGACGTGACCCGTGTGGGCGCAACTGTGCAGACTCGCCCCAGAGCAAAGCGAGGCAAAGCGAGCAGAGCGAGGCTGGGAAGAAGGGAGCCTAAGTGGAGAAGGAAAAGTGTTCGGCAGGAGGGGGAAGAAAGGGTATTGGAGGTTCCAATTTCCCACAGCACACCTGATGATCGCTCACGGCACACTAGTGTGCCACAGAACACTGGTTGGGAAACACTGTTCTAGAGTGCTAGGACTAAGGACAACAATATACATTGATTATATATCTCAGTGGCTGTCTTGCATCAAACTTGGGCAACATTGCTATATGTTGGAGCATGTAAAAATCATGGTGAGCGTATTATTTATTTTATTATTTATTTATTATTTCAATTTATATACCACCCTTTCCAACAGGCTCATGGTGGTTCAAAACATACAAGCATAACATTAATAAAATAACATTAAAACAATAAAAACACCAGAACACTAAAACAATATTTCAGTCGGCACACGACGGAGAATGGCTAAGAGTTAAATGCCTGCCGAAAGAGAGCTGTCTTACAAGCTTTCCGAAAGGCAGGCAGCTCATTAATCCCTTAAACTTCGGCCGGCAAGGCATTCCACAAGCTCGGCGCCACAGCAGAAACGGCTCTCTGCCTAGTAGATGACAGATGGACGGACCGTATAGAAGGGACTTTTAACAGGTTTTGGTCCTCCAACCAAAATGGATCTCTGGGGAACATATGGGAATAGACAGTCCCTCAAGTACACCAGCCCCAGACCATACAAGGCCTTAAAGGTCAAAACCAACACTTTGAAGATGATATGGTGCTCAACATGCCCGGATTACCCATAAGGCCAATGAGGCCATGGCCTAGGGACGCAAGCCGAGGGGAGGGGGGGCATAGATCACGGACCAAAAAAAACCCAAAACTGGTCTGTGCCCTTCTTTCCCTTTTTCTCATGCCCCTCCTTGCTCCTTCTCCTGGCAAAGTCTCTGCTCCGTCCCCCCCTCTCTCTCCCCCTCTCTCATGCTCTCTCTTGCTCCTTCGCTCTCACGCTTTCTCTCTCGCGCGCGCTCTCTCTCTCGCTCACGCTCTCTCTCGGGCGCTCTCTCTCGGGCGCGCTCTCTCTCTCTCTCTCTCTCTCGCTCGTGCACGCCTTTGGAGCGAGATTGCACCCGCTGCGCTCTCCCCAAGCCTCCCGTCTCCCGAGGAGACCTTCACAGCACAGCGGAGCTTTCCAGCCGGTGGGAATGGGGACCTTGGAGGTGGCGGGAGGTTGGCTTAAAGGTGGCGTTATTCCAAACTTTGGCTTAGGGCGCAAAAAAGTGTTAATCCGGGCCTTAATTTCTAGGGGGGCGGTGAGTCCATTATTTTCTGGAAAGGGGGCAGTAGGCCAAAAAAAGTTTGGGAACCACTGGGTTAAACCCTTGTGCCAGCAGGACTGCTGACCAAAAGGTTGGCAGTTCAAACCTGGGGAGCAGGGTGAGCTCCCACCTGTCAGCTCCAGCTTCCTATGCAGGGACATGAAAGCAGCTTCCCACAGGATGGTAAAACATCTGGACATCTCCTGGGCAACATCCTTGCAGACAGCCAATTCTCTCACACCAGAAGAGACTTGCAGTTTCTCGAGTCACTCCTGACATTTTTTTAAAAAATCGCACTCAGTTTAGTTTGATTTTTACACCTTAAATTGTACAGGTGCTTAGCTTGATTTTGATTGCAAACTGTCCATTTGGGATAAGGAAAGGTAGGATATAAATATCCTATGTTTATAAATAAATAGGTAGATAGATACGAAAACAACGGGCATGTGTTGTTCTCACTTTCACATCTTTGCAAATAATCAGGGAACACTTTGGTCAGTTACTAACAAACAGAACCTTGTGGGAGTTGCGATGCGGAATGCAACAGCAGGACACGTCAAATATGAATATTTTCACATTCTGGGGAGAGGGCCAGAAGGTTAAATTCTCTGCTCCCTCTCTCTTAGGTTGCCTGGATTTCGCGCTCCAGTAGCTGTAAGTCCCGTTTTCTTTCAAGTCACCTTGGGCAACGGAACAAAGGCTTCTTCGCGATCCCCATCTTGGGACACAATGCCTGGTAGGCTGGCTTAGGAAGAAGCTTTTAATAGGTACGTTTTGTGGGTGTTCTTGGACCCGGTCCAGTTGGAACAGGTGCCTTTAGATTAATATTGTTCGTCTTAGGCAGAGATCCCATTGCAACAGCTATCTTAGCATCTTCCTCAGCTTAAATAGTAGCTAACCTTTCTGCATCTCTAATGAGGAAAGGGTTAGGCATATCAGGTCCTGGTTGTCAGATGAAGAGCCTAGGCCGAGGGAAAGACTCACGGTGGCACCCCTCC
The DNA here is from genome assembly GCA_030556195.1 of Anolis apletophallus. NCBI lineage: Eukaryota > Metazoa > Chordata > Lepidosauria > Squamata > Anolidae > Anolis > Anolis apletophallus. Next base: position 10,340,130 of record JARBWK010000013.1, read on the forward strand.
CTGCTCCTGATCTGGAGAGATCTGGCAGTTCAAACATTTCCCTACTTATCCTGCTCTTTTGGCAAATGTACGGTGCCTCAAAGGTCAGCGTAGATTCCCTAGGCCAGTATTTCTCAATCTGGGGGTCAGGACCCCTGGGGAGGTCGCGAGGGGGGTTTCAGAGGGGTCACTAATGACCATCAGAAGACACATATCTCTTTTGGCAGAGAAGGCTGAAGATCTCTCCGCCTGTTCTTCACTTCCTTTTTGTTGTTGGTGAACTACAACTTCCAGAATTCAAAAACAGCCCCCCCCCCGCCAGCCTCACCAATGTTGGCCATATAGGTAGTGTGCCAAGTTTGGTGCCGATCCATTGTGGGCTGGGTTCAGAGTGCTCTTTGATTGCAGGTTAACTATAAACCATCAGCGATTACAACACCCAAATGTCATGGTCTATTTCCCCCAAACTCCACCAATGCTCACATCTGGGCATATTGAGTATTCATGCCAAGTTTGGTCCAGATCCATCATTGTTTGAGTCCAGTGCTCTCTGGATGTAGGTGAACTACAACTCCAAAACTCAAGGTCAATACCCACCAAACCCAGTATTTTCTGTTGGGCATGGGAGATATGTGTGCCAAGTTTGGTTCAATTCCATTGTTGTGGAGTTCAGAATGCTCTTTGATTGTAGGTGAACTATAAATCCCAGCAACTACAATTCCCAAATGTCAAGATCTATTTCCCCCCAAACTCCACCAGTATTCACATTTGGGTGTATTGAGTATTTGTACCAAGTTTGGTCCAGATCCATCATTGTTTGAGTCCACAGTGCTCTCTGGAGGTAGGTCAAGTTGTGGGGTCCCCCAGGGAGCTATCCTTCCCCCTTTATTGTTTAATATCTATATGCGTCCACTTGCCTGACTGGTTCGTGATTTTGGTCTGGAGTGTCATCAGTACGCTGATGACACCCAGCTGGTGCTGAGAATGGATGGCAGGCCGGACACCGTACCCGATTGTTTCCATCAATGCCTTGAAGCCGTGACTGGATGGCTGCGTTCCAGTCGGCTGAAGGTGAATCCATCGAAGACGGAGATCCTGTGGTTGGGTCGCCCTGGTATGGGTGAGTGCCGGTTGCCTAGCCTGGTTGGCGAGCAACTAACTTAAACACAGGAGGGATATATCTTGTATAACCAAGAACAACACAAAGAAGCTGAAGTACCCAGGGGTACACAATATACAAACAAATAGCAAAAACAAACCGTGTGGCAGTGGCAGGCGAAATGCTGTATGCACATGTATGGTAAATACCAGTGGTCCCCCACGCTATTGGGTCCCACCCAGGGCCATGCGGGCGTAGCCCCAACTGGTTCCAAGGGGACAATACCCCCAAGGGACAGCCACCACGAAAATGTGAATGGGAGGAAGGCACGGATCGATCCCACCCACCCTATAGCGCTATGCAAATTCCCAGTGTATACCTATTAGTCCTCCTGCGGATGATCCAACGACGGAGGCCAGGAGGGGAGCCCGGCAGGCCCGGGAGGACGCCCAGGCAGCGGTGGGCAGCGACCAGTAGATGCACAAATGGTATACCAAGCCTCACGGATGTACAAATGTATCAAAATGTGTTTATTGACGGACCCTCCGTTGTTGGATCATCCGCATCCGGCTTGGGACCCTTTCCACGCTTCACCTGATCGTGCCTGCGGCTGTCGGCCCATCCATCCCTCTCCTGGGGGTGCCCTCCCCCCGATGATTCTCAGCTGCACGGGCCTCCCCTGAGGCGCTCCCCAGCACCACGTTGTTTACGGCTATCATCCAGGCATAGGCCTCTTCCGCCCGGGGATCCCCCTGGTCGGCCTTCCTTACTACGTGGCGGGGATACCCTTCCACGTCATCGTCGTGGGCGGGACCCACGGTACGTCATTCCGCTGACGAGGATCACACACGTCATCTCTGCTGGCTGCACGCTGCTGGGTCTCCCCGGCAACGGCGCGGCGTCATCAGACTGCGCCTGACTCCCGCTGCCGCTTGTCCCCTCTATTGCATCCAGCGGTCTATTTCATCGTGGAGGAACATTCCTTTGGCATTGGCGTCCGGGGTGCAATCCATGGGACCATTACCCTTGGACCCTGTGGGGCTCTAGTGATCCTTTTCACACTCCAGGAGGACTAATAGGTATACACTGGGAATTTGCATAGCGCTATAGGGTGGGTGGGATCGATCCGTGCCTTCCTCCCATTCACATTTTCGTGGTGGCTGTCCCTTGGGGGTATTGTCCCCTTGGAACCAGTTGGCTACGCCCCGCATGGCCCTGGGTGGGACCCAATAGCGTGGGGGACCACTGGTATTCACCATACATGTGCATACAGCATTTCGCCAGCCACTGCCACACGGTTTGTTTTTGCTATTTGTTTGTATATTGTGTACCCCTGGGTACTTCAGCTTCTTTGTGTTGTTCTTGGCGAGCAACTAAGCCCGTCATCTTTGGTAAAAAGCCTGGGGGTCCAGTTAGACCCACTGCTATCTATGGAGACTCAGATCTCCACCGTTAGCAGAATAGCATTCTTCCATCTTCAACAGGCTAGGTGACTGGCTCCTTACCTATCCAGAGGTGACCTGGCCACGGTCATCTCGAGGCTAGACTACTGTAACGCCCTCCACATTTGCCTTCCCTTGTCGACAATCCGGAAACTCAAGCTGGTGCAAAATGCTGCTGCTCGATTACTAGTGGGAGCACCGGTGAGAGAGCATATCACTCCTATCTTACAGCAATTGCACTGGCTACCAGTTGAGTACCGGATTGTATTTAAGGTGCTGGTTTTGACCTTTAAGGCCTTGTATGGTCTAGGGCCAGTGTACCTGAGGGACCGTCTCACTCCGTACGTTCCCCCGAGATCACTACGTTCAGAAGAACAAAATCTACTGATAATTCCATCAGTCCGCTCCTGTCACCTCTCTGTGACAAGACAATGAGCTTTCTCCGTGGTGGCTCCGATGTTATGGAATGCATTGCCAGACGATGTTCGTGCCATCACAGAGTTAATCCCCTTCCGGAGGGCATGCAAGACAACTCTGTTTAAGCTGACCATGCCCTATTATCTGATAACAAATGTTTTATATGTATTTTATGTGTATTTTAATTGATTGTTTATGTTAAATGTCCCAAGCCTGCAGGGAGCAGCGGTATATACAATCGAATAATAAATAAATAAATAAATAAACTACAACTCCAAAACTTAAGGTCAATACCTACCAAACCCTGTCAGTATTTTTTCTTAGTCATGGGAGTTTTGTGTGCCAAATTTGGTTCAATTCTATCATTGGTGAAGTTCAGGATGCTCCTTGATTGTAGGTGAACTATGAATCCCAGCAACTACAACTCCCAAATGACAAAATCAGTCCCTCTCCAACCACACCAGTATTCAAACTTGGGCATATTGGGTATTAGTGTCCAATTTGGTCCAGTGAATGAAAATACATCCGGCATATCAGATATTTACATTACGATTCACAACAGTAGGAAAACTACAGATTTGAAGTAGTTATGGTTGTGGGTCACCACAACATGAGGAACTGTATTAAGGGGTCGTGGCTCTAGGAAGGTTGAGAACCACTGCCCTAGGCTTTGGAGCTGATGGAGTAACTTTCCTTAAGGCAGGGGAAACATGGGAACTCTGCTCTCAGGAGGAAGGTGAGCTTTGCAGCTGCACTCCCCAGCTTCAGGGAGCCAAGATTGCATGTTAGAGGAAAGATGTGCAGATGGGGCCTGTTCCTAAAGGCTCTGGTGCCACCCCTTTCCCCACGGCTCTGGCTCCAAAGGCAGGAGGATAACAATAAAAACTGTTGCTCCAGACTTTCACGGCGGAGGGGGCCGAGTGTTGTGTTTTGTTTGTTGGCAGAGGCAGGTGAGAACTTTTGTGGGTAATTACCGTTCGGGGAGAGCAAGCAGGCACTGGCCCGGCGGTCTCACCCTGCAAGATGGTGAAAGGCAGGTTCCAGCCCTGCATCCCTCTGAGTGCCAGGAAGCCCAGCCCCACGCCTGGCCCCATTCCAGGCAGCACCTTCCAAGCGATAGAAGCAAGCGCCCAGATCCGCCTGCGGAGATGATGAGTCTGGAGTGGGTGGAGGGGCCAAAGGGCAGGCAGTGTGTGAACACATTGCTGCTTTACACCCCTTTGCCTCAGACATCTTTTGCCACCAAGTTCAGGGGAAAAGGGGTGGGGGATTCCCCCCCTTGCTAATAATCCAAACAGATGGTTCAAACCACATGCACACACACACTTTAATTGCAGCCTAAATTGTCTGATTGACAAATGCAAGATACTCCACTTAGGCAGAAAAAAAATGAAATGCAAAGATACCGAATGGGGGACGATGCCTGGCTCAGCAGCACTACGTGTGAAAAAAGATCTTGGAGTCCTTGTGGAGAGGAAGGTGAACATGAGGCAACAATGTCATGCAGCGGCAAAAAAAGCCAATGGGATTTGGCCTGCATAAATAGGAGTACAGTGTCTACTAGATCAGTGGTTTTCAACCAGTGTGCTGCGGAACACTAGTGTGCCGTGAGAGATCATCAGGTGTGCCATGGGAAATTACAGTGTAGAGAGAGAGAGAGCCTAGCAGGAAACTTCAGGTAGCGGAAATGAGGCTTTCCTGGCCGAAGCAGCAATGCCAGCCAGCCTGGCTGCAGTCAGGGAGAGCCCTAGGTCTCCAGAACTTTCCTCCCTCCCTCCTCTCTCTCTCCTTCTCTTCCTTCCTTCCCTCCCTCTGCGCGCCAAGGGCTACCTGGCCGGGCTGCGGCTCCTCCTGCTTCCTGGCTCCTGGGCACTCTTCTGCCCTCCTCCCCTCCAGCAGCAAGGAGGAGGAGAGGGAGGAAGAGTCCGCAGGAGCTGCCCCCATCCGACCCTGCTCCCGGAGGCTTGAGGCAAGGCTTTCTGCCCTCTAGCCCCTCCACGCTGGGGAAGGGGAGCAACCCCTCATCTCCTGACCTCTCCTGGCTGGGCTCCGGTTTCGCTGCAGAGCAGAGGCCAGGATGTGCAGTTCCACAGTCCAGCTTGGTTCCTTCCCGATCTGCCCCTGAGGCGACAGCAGGGAAGCCGAAGGGATGCAGGGGAGGGAGGCACTCCTGGGGGGGCTGACCCCTTCAGGAAGGAGAGCTGGGGGTGGCAATGGCTGCGAGTCTCCACTGCAGTTTGTTCCGAGGCTCCGAGCCACCCCGTGTGCTCAATTCCTATTTGTCCTGCTCAGCCGAGCCCGCGTGTGCTTCGGCCACTCAGCGCAGCCCTCCCCCGCAGGACAGCGACAGGCCTCCTGCACGTGGGCCTCCCGGGGGGTGTTGGCGGAAGCAGCAGCATCACGAGGCGGGAGGGTGACAGTTAGTAAAATGACAGAGTGTCATTTTGTGTCATTTTGGTTGGTGGTGTGCCCCAGGATTTTGTAAATGTAAAAAATGTGCCACGGCTCAAAAATGGTTGAAAATCACTGTACTAGATCAGTTGTTCGCAACCTTCCTAATACCACAACCTCTTAATACAACTCATGTTGTTGTGACCCCCAACCATAACGTTATTTTCGTTGCTACTCCATAACTATAATTTTGCTCCTGTTATGAATCACAATGTAAATATCTGATATGCAGGATGCATTTTTATTCACTGGACCAAATTTGACACAAATATCCAATACGCCCAAATTTGAATACTGGTGTGGTTGGAGGAGGACTGATTTTGTCATTTGGAAGTTGTATGTAGTTTCTGGGATTTATTGTTAACCTACAATCAAAGAGCGTTCTGAACTCCACCAACGATGGAATTCAACCAAACTCGGCACACAGAACTCCCATGACCAACAGAAAATACTGGAAGGGTTTGGTGGACAATGATTTGGCTGCCGAACATTGGACAAGTTGTAGTTTCCAGGCCATCTTCAAGGGTAGCCCCACGTAGAGCACATTGCAGTAATCCATTCTAGAGGTAACTAAGGCATGGACCACCGTGGTCAAGTCCGACTTCAGGAGGTATTGTTGCAGTTGGTGCACAAGTTTTAATTGTGTGAAGGCCCTCCCGGCCACTGCCGACACCAGCGCTGTTACACCGTAGACCTGAAAGACCCCTCAGTAAACCACTTGAGACCAACCATGGTTAAATGCTTTGTTTAGAATAAATGGATAGAGTAAAGAAATCAGAGTTATAGTCCTTTGATGCTTCCAAGCACCAAGTATTGCAAAGCAATAGTCCAAAAGCAATCAGGAACAAAAGATGAGAGTCTTTGATGCGCCAATGGGCTAATCTATAAAAGAGTTTTTGGCGCAAGGCTTGGCAAATAGAGTTCAATGGCAGGAAGGCTCAGTAGCCCAGGCAGAGTTCATGAAAGCAGGAATCCAAACGTTGACAAGAGATACTACACATCTTTTAGTCACAGCTCTTATAGGACTCAAAGGCGTTGATCGTTACGACGCACTGGACGTCGGAACTCGTTCTCATAACAGTTCCCCAGCTGGGCCTTCTCAGTCCTCCCGCATGGGAATGGTATGTTAACCCAATTAGCACTGGCACCTGGGCAAACGGGAGTTAACTCAGCTCCTCCATTCTCTCGGTTCTTATCAGCCCGAGCTAGAGCAGCGTGGTTTCTGTCCTTGAACGTTGGTTGAACTAGGGCCTCTTGTAGCATCTTGCCTTTAGGCTGTACAGGCCGGTTTGAGGCCTGGGATTTAACATGGCGTTGGTTTTGCTGAGGGCCTGGGACAGACTGGGGTGTGACAAGCGCTGAATCCAAGAGGACCCTCAAACTGCGGACCTGTGACTTCAGGGGGAGTGCAACCCAATGGCAGAATTGGGCCAATCTTCCCACACAACCCCCCCATGACCAACAGAAAATACTGTGTTTTTATGGTCTTTGGCGACTTTTCTGACACCCCCCTTGTGACCTCCCCCCAGGGGTCCCGACCCCCAGGTTGAGAAACACTGGTCTAGATCCAGGGAAGTCATGCTAGCTCTCTATTCTGCCTTGGTCAGACCACACGGGGAATACTGTGTCCAAATCTGGGCACCGCAATTCAAGGGAGATGTTGACAAGCTGGAATGTGTCCAGATTAAGGGTTTGGAGAACAAGCCCAATGAGGAGCGGCTTAAAAAGCTGGGCATGTTTAGCCTGGAGAAGAGAAGGCTGAGAGGAGACATGATGGCCATGTATAATATAAATATATGAGGGGAAGTCATAGGGATGAGGGAGCAGGTTTGTTTTCTGCTGCCCTGGAGACTAGGGTGCGGAACAATGGCTTCAAACTACAGGAAAGGAGATTCCACCTGAACACGAGGAAGAACTTTCTGACTGCATTGGAACTCTTTTCCAGAGTCTGGTGGAGGCAGCTTCTTCTTTGGCTGGATGGCCATCTGTCGGGGGTGCTTTGAATGTGATTTTTCTGCTTCTTGGCAGAATGGGGTTGGACTGGATGGCCCATGACTCTATGATTCTGTGATTCTATGATTGATAAAGTCTTACCTCTCTCTAGATTGGCAGCTCTCTATGGTGTAAAGAAGAAAAGGAGCAAATGGTTTACACAGAAAAGTAGGAGGTGAAGCAGCCACTCAGCCCCAGCCCCAAACTCAAGCTGTCTAGCTCTCAGCTGTTCGTTTTGGCCGGAGGCGATTTCACACTACAGGAATGTCCTGGGGTCCAAAGGATAAGGAGAAGCTTTGGGGGCGGTTAGGGTGAAATGTGGTTAGCGTGGTTTTTTCCCCTCCACCATCGGTCTTTTTAGTCTTCTGTGTGATTTTCTTTTTTACAAAAAGCATGCACAGACAAATTATGGTTGAAAATGACGGGGTCTTTAATTGAATATAAATGGGGCGTTAGACTTTCTGATTTTGTAATCTGTAATTAATAATAATTATAATAATTCAATGTATGATCCTATACAACAACCAGCATAGTGATCTTGTTTGCTGTGTACTAATTTTGTTGCAGGGCCATAGCCAGGATTTTGATTCGAGAGGGGCTGAGTTTGATTCGGGAGGGGGGGGGCTGAATCTGAGGGAGGGAGGGTCTACCCTAGCAAAACGTTTGTATCGTTATCCCAATACCCCCATGCATATTGGATATATTGAGCATGGTGATCAGGTCATGATCAGGCCCGGATTACCCATAAGGCCACCCTAGGCCATGGCCTAGGAGCTCAATCCGAAAGGGGCGCAGTTCAGGGACCAAAGAAAATGTTGCAACAAAACCCCAACGCGCGGCATGTATAGGACACTCTCTCTCTCTCTCGGGGGAGGGCGGGGGGAGAACGCTGCGAGGGGGTGGGGGAAGAGGGAATGGCACCCCCCCTCGCCATCGACCCCGCTCCCTTGTTAAGGAAGGAAGGCATGAAGAGGAGGAGGCGGAGGGAAGCCCCCGGAGCCGCTGGCGGGCACGTGCGGCACCCAGGAACATGGCAGAGGAGACGAGGGCGCGACACTCGCGCCCTCCCTCCTGCCGTGCATGCCCAGCAGCGGCCCTGGGGGCGGGACTTCCCTCTGCCTCTTCCTCCTCCTCGCCGTGCCCTCCTTCTTTGAGTCAAGGAGGAGGAGGAAGGAAGGGAAGCCCCGCCCGGGGGCTGTTTCCGGGCATGCGCAGTACCCAGGAACATGGCGGAGGAGTACCAGTAAGGCCTTGGACAACCTTGAATTGACCAAAAGCCCCCTCCCGGCTACATGCCAGTTTGAAATGATTCCAGCACGGATTTTGGAATCTGAGCTATAATATTTACAGATTCCAATGGAATCTGTTAGCACCCCTAGTGGTGCAGTTCTGCCAACTTAGCAAAAGGTTGACAGTTTGAAAACATGCGTGATCCCTGTCCCATGGATTGGAACTGTCAACCTTCACTATTTGGTCCAGAACCATCATTATTTGAGTCCACAGTCCTCTCTGGATGTTGGTGAACGACAACTTCCAAATTCAAGGTAAATGTCCAGCAAACCCTTTCAGTACTTTCTGTTGGTCTCATAAATGTTCAGTGTGCCAAGTTTGGTTCAATTCCATTGTTGCTGGATTTCAGGATGATCTTTGTGAGTTAACTATATATTCCAGCAACTACAATTCCCAATGGTCAAGCTCTATTTCCCCCAAACTCCACCAGTGTTCATATTTGGGCATATTGAGTATCCGTGCCATGTTTGGTCAACATCTATCATTGTTTGAGTCCACTGTGTATCTGGATGTAGGTGAACGATAACTCCAAAACTCAAGGTCAATGCCTACCAAACCCTTCCAGTATTTTCTGTTGGTCATGGGAGTTTTGTGTGCCAAGTTTGGTTCAATTCCCTGGTTGGTGAAGTTCAGAATATTCTTTGATTGTTGGTGAACCCACTAACTACAACTCCCAAATGACAAAATCAATCAAACATCAGTATTCAAATTTGGGCATATCAGGTATTTGTGCCAAAATTGGTCCAGTGAATGAAAATACATCCTGCATATCAAATATTTGCATTATGATTCATAACAGTCGCAAAATTACAGTTTTGAAGTAGCAACGAAAATAATGTTATGGTTGGTGGTCACCACAACATGAGGAATTGTATTAAGGGGTCGTGGCATTAGGAAGCTTGGGAACGACTGCTGCAGAGCGAAGAGCACACTGGGGCAGAAAAGCACCATTCACATTTCTCACTTCCACCCAAACCACACATTTTGAATATTAGCAGTCATGCTTGCACGCCAGCCATGTTCCTTTCGGCTGTGTGGGCTTTTGGCATCAGGTGACATGCAATGTCTTTCTCTTGAGGCTTTGGGTCTTGTGATGCCAGGTCACAGTGTAGTAGTCCCAAGAACCTATCTCCTAGATATTGGTTCACATTTGTTTGATAACCCCCCAGCTTAAATGTTGGGTCAGATTGCAATATATGGTCAGTAGTGACACATATGGGTGGTCATCGTGGCGCAGCTGTTTAAACTGCTGTGCTGCAGAACTTGCTGACTGGAAGGTCAGCAGTTTGAATCTGTGAGATCCAAACTAGCTTCTGCCAACCTAGCAGTTCAAAAACATACAAATGTGAGTAGATAAATAGGGACCACTTTGGCGGGAAGGTAACAGTGCGATATTCAGCCATGCAGGCCACATGATAAATACAGATGAGCATCACCCCCCCCCCCCAGAGTCAGACTTGACTAGACTTAATGTTGAGATGAAATCTTTACCTTTAACTTTAGTGGCATACGAACTTGGGGACCCGGCGGTACCCGGGTTATTTGAGGAAGGCATTGTGTGCCAAGGTTGGTTCCTATTAGATGTTTATGTGGCTTGCAGAGGTCTCAGGAACTTAGTGAAGGTACTGCAAGTCCCATTGGCCATGGTCCATCTCCCTCCAAACAGCACCAGGGTGTAGAGTGGGTCATGGGGGCTCTGTGTGTCACATTAGGTCTTGATCATTCTTTGGATGAGGGTTGCAGTGGTCTTGGAAGGTGAGTGAAGGTATTTTAAGTCCCATCATCTGTGGTCCATCCTCCTTGAAACAGCACCAGGGTGTTGAGTGGGTCAAGGGGGCTCTGTGTGCTAATTTTGGTCTGTATTGGTCATTGGGTGAGGGTCGCGTTGTGAAATGGGCCATTGGGGCCCTGTGTGCCAAGTTTGGTCCTGATCCGTCACTGCTGTGGTCTGCAGTGTCTGACTGCCTGAGGCCTATCCTTTTCCCTCTGAGTCACCTTAGAATGTTGGAATGTGGATGGCCAATCTGAGTCCTTTATGCAAATATCATTTCAGTGGCAACCAATCCCCTCTGTCTGGGGCCATAGAATGTTGGAGTTCAGAGGCTGGCCAATCAGAGTCCTTTATGCAAATAATCCCATAGTGGCAACCTATCGAAACGCTGTCACATATTCCTTGGCACCTCCCAGAAAATAAACATTCCATTCCCAATGGAAAAAGCTGTCATTTGGCTAACTCAAGCATTCAGTTGCATTCTGTTTTGCTGGCCAATCAGAGTCCTTTATGCAAATTGTCTCTCAGTGGCAACCAATGCCCTCTGTCTGGTGTCTTAGAGTGTTGGTGTTCTGACGCTGGTCAATCAGTGTCCTTTATGCAAATACTCCCACAGTGGCAACCAATCGAAACTCTGGCACATATTCCTCCCTCCGCACCCCCGCACCGCTGTAAACACTGACTTTTATTATATACATAGATAGATAGAAGATAGATAGATATAATACAGTTCAGTGTAGTTCAATTGCCTTATATGAGTCCACATTGACCAGAATGAAACTGTATTATATGGCAGTGTAGACAGAGCCAAAGAATTCTGAGCATTCTCCTCAAACTGCAGCTCCCAGGAAGCCAAGACAGCTAACCCAACGTGAAAGCAATATACATCTGTAGCATAAACATGCCTATGTCAGCACTGGAATGTTTCAAGACTGGTAATTGTTGCCAAGCATAAATTTTATTCTAATGCCTGTAGAGCATTTGCAATGATAGGATGCTGCTTACTCAATCCTTATTCATATGAAGGCGTGAGCTTGGAAAATCCACCAGCTATGCAGGTGATAGATATGCTCCAGAGAATTAATTGATCCATGTTATGAATCGGATCACATTCTCATGCTAAAGGCGGCTCAACCGAACTCTTACACTGGGGAAATGGAAGAAAACTGGGGTCAAACGTAAGTCAAAACTTCCTGTTTATTCTATATTTTGTTCCTGCTCACCAAGTAATGTACCCACAAATGGAGAGAGAGTTATCTTTCAAGCTGTTTGGAGAACGGAGCGGAATTTGATTCTTCTCAATCACTGGAAAATCCCATCTGGGCCAATGCTGAATGCCCAGCAAGGGCACCAATTTGTAGACAGGCTCAATTGTTTGAAAGTAAGATGTCTCCATCAGCAAGTGAGAGTTAACCTAGAGGAGGGAGAAATCTCATTCCTTGTCATCGGATTTCTGAAGATGCTGCTGTCATTGTGTGAATGTCTAAATTGATACAACAGGAACTGCTGCCAGTTCAAAACAGAAACCAAAAGCCATGCAAAGAAAGGCGTATTGGGTAGGCGTGCCAAGTTTGGTCCAGATCAATCATTGTTTCATTTCATAGTGCACTCTAAATGAATTGCAACTCTATAAATCCCTCCAAAGACCTCTAGTATGTATTGTTGGTCATGGGGGTTTTGTGTGCCACGTTAGTTCCAGTTCCATTGTTGGTGGAGAGTTCAGAGTGCTCTTAGATCGCAGGCGAACTATACATCCCAGTACCAAATCCCTCCAGTAGGTTGTCTTAGTCATGGGGGTTCTGTGTGCCAAGTTTGTTCCTGGTCCATCATCAGTGGAGGTCACAGTTACTCTGGTTGTGGGTGAACTACAACTCCCAGAAAGGAAGGTTAGTTCCTCCCAAACCCCTCCAGTAATTGAATCTTGGCATATCATGTATGTGTGCCAAGTTTGGTCCAGATCCATTGGTGTTTGGGTCCACACTGCTCTCTGGATGTAGGTGAACTGCAACTCTTCCAAATCAAGGTGAATATTCCCCAGAGACCGCCCGTATCTTTGGCTGGTCATAGGAGCTTTGTGTGCCAAGTTTGGTCCAGGTCCATCATTGATGGAGGTCACAATTTGTCTGATTGTGGCTGAACTACAACTCCCAGAAAGGAAGGTCAGTTCCCCCCAAACCACTCCAGTAATTGAATCTCGGCATATCAGGTATGCGTGCCAAGTTTGGTCCAGATCCATTTGTGTTTGGGTCCACACTGCTCTTTGGATGTAGGTGAACTGCAACTCCCCCAAATCAAGGTGAATTTCCTCCAGAGACCATCAGTATTTTTGGCTGGTCATAGGAGCTCTGTGTGCCAAGTCTGGTCCAATTGCATCTTTGGTGTGGTTCAGAGTCCTCACCGGTTGCAGGTGAACTATACATCCCAGTAGCTACAACTCCAAAATGTCCAGGTCAATTCAGGTATGCACGCCAAGTTTGGTCCAGAACCCATCATTGTTTCGGGTTCATAGTGTGCTCTGGATGTATGTATTTATTTATTTGTTCCATCTTATATTCCGCTCCTCCCTGCAGGCTCGGGGCGGATAACAATACAAAATTCGGCTGGCATGTTGCATACATGTCGCCGTACAATAAAAACAAGCATAAAAACACAACACAAGTCCCGAGAGTGATTATGTTACATATTATAGCATCCCCTGAACCAGGATACTACTTATACAGATGGGTACGTTCAATTGTCCATCTAGCCAAAAGCCAGTCTAAACAAGGCGGTCTTGCAGGCCCTTCGAAACGGGATGAGCTCTGTGTAGGTGAATTGCAACTCTATAAACCCCTCCAAAGACCTCTAGTATGTTTTGTTGGTCATGGGTGTTCTGTGTGTCAAGTTAGTTCCACGTCCATCATTGGTGGAGATCAGAGTGCTCTTAGATCGCAGGCGAACTATACATCCCAGTACCAAATCCCTCCAGTAGGTTGTCTTCGTCATGGGGGTTCTGTGTGCCAAGTTTGTTCCTGGTCCATCATCAGTGGAGGTCACAGTTACTCTGGTTGTGGGTGAACTACAACTCCCAGAAAGGAAGGTTAGTTCCTCCCAAACCCCTCCAGTAATTGAATCTTGGCATATCATGTATGTGTGCCAAGTTTGGTCCAGATCCATTGGTGTTTGGGTCCACACTGCTCCCTGGATGTAGGTGAACTGCAACTCCCCCAAATCAAGGTGAATTTTCCCCAGAGACTGCCCGTATTTTTGGCTGGTCATAGGAGCTTTGTGTGCCAAGTTTGGTCCAGGTCCATCATAGGTGGAGGTCACAATTTGTCTGATTGTGGCTGAACTACAACTCCCAGAAAGGAAGGTCAGTTCCCCCCAAACCTCTCCAGTAATTGAATCAGGGCATATCAGGTATGTGTGCCAAGTTTGGTCCAGATCCATTTGTGTTTGGGTCCACACTGTTCTTTGGATGTAGGTGAACTGCAACTCCCCCAAATTAAGGTGAATTTCCTCCAGAGACTATCAGTATTTTTGGCTGGTCATAGGAGCTCTGTGTGCCAAGTCTGGTCCAATTGCATCTTTGGTGTAGTTCAGAGTCCTCACCGGTTGCAGGTGAACTATACATCCCAGTAGCTATAACTCCAAAATGTCCAGGTCAATTCAGGTATGCACGCCAAGTTTGGTCCAGAACCCATCATTGTTTCGGGTTCATAGTGTGCTCTGGATGCAGGTGAATTGCAACTCTATAAACCCCTCCAAAGACCTCTAGTATGTTTTGTTGGTCATGGGTGTTCTGTGTGTCAAGTTAGTTCCACGTCCATCATTGGTGGAGATCAGAGTGTTCTTAGATTGCAGGTGGACTATACATCGCAGTACCTACAACTCCTATAAGTCATGGTGAATTCTCCCCAAACCGCTCTAGTATATTCAGTTGCTGATCAATTCCTCTGTTTGCTGTGTGTCATAGAAGAAATAGGAAAGGTTTAAGGGAGAGGCAGTGGGCGGGGTCATGCAAATTCCACACCAGTGGAGAGAGTAAGAAACACTGTGATGCTTGTGGTGGAGGAAACACATACAATCTAGGAGGAAATGGTCCCTGAATGAAAGCCTCCACTTGAGTGGGGGACAGTATGGCGTTTGTGGAGGACATGTTCATGGCGCTCACTGTGACCTGCAATTTCATTGGAGGGAGGGCCATTGGTGAGTAATGGGAGCTATAGCTGTTTGTTTAGGTAGGAGCTTGTCTGTGTAAGTGGATACCCCAGCCACACACACACATACATATTTTCACTTTTATTATGTGTACAGATAGATAGAAAGATAGTTATTAAAACGACTCCTCAAGCGCTTTCATCAGCGCTGTCTTCGCACAATCCTAAATATACACTGGACTGACTATGTGAGGAATGTTGCTGTCCTTGAGCAAGCAGGGATCACCAGCATTGAAGCCATGCTATAGAGAACACAGCTGCGCTGGGCAGGGCACGTCTCTAGGATGGAGGACCACCGCCTCCCAAAGATACTACTCTATGGTGAACTCGCCACGGGTCAGCGCAAGAGAGGCGGCCCCCAAAAAAGATATAAGGACTCCCTGAAACAACATCTCAGGCTCGGCCAGATTGATCACCATCAATGGTCCACCCTGGCCTCACATTGGGAGGCATGGAGAGGCATTATTCACAATGCTGCAGCCTCTTTTGAGAAGACACGCTGAACGGGTCTCGAAGAGAAACGACAACGCAGAAAGAACCGTAAATTGGAAACAACATCACCCAAGGAGACTTTCTGCTGTGTTTTCTGCAACCGGACTTGCCTATCTCAGATTGGCCTTTTTAGTCATCAACGCGCTTGTAAAAAGCGTGGGATGAGTCCTTCCTAAAGAATCTTTGTTCGCGAAGTAATGCCGAGAGATGTGTACAGATAGATAGATAGAAAGATAGTTATTAAAACTATTTTATATCTCAATAAATTATACAATCGTGGTTGCTAAGTTCCTTTTAAAAAACCCTTCCAGTGATGGCTAGAGTAGGTTCTCTTGCCACAACTTCAGAGTCTCCATGACATCAAGTCTGGGTCTAGTGCTTCATGTGTTTCATCTATTGTTCCAGTTTCATGTACTTCAGAAATCAATGTGTCTCCTGCAGCTCATGAGTCATATTCCGACACGCGGCAAGGCCAGGTATGTTTGTAGCTGCTACCTCCTCCTCATTTCTTAGACAGTTAAGATCCTGAAGGGATTTCATAGATAACATTAAATGGGTAGTACATCCCAGTGCGGATAGATATCAGTACGTTCGAGTTTGACTTTAGGCCTGCAAAACTGAGGGTCATAAAAAAAAACTTTGAATGAATGAATGAAATTACCACATATTGTGGTTCCTTTATTTTGAAATAATTTCAAGATGAGGATAGTGCAGAATACATGGATACAGCAGGCCAACTGTACTGGTGTTCTACAGCAGTGTTTCCCAACCGCTGTTCCGCGGCACACTACTGTTCCGTTCCGTTACTCTTTCCACCCCTTTCTTTCCCCTCCTGCCGAAGGGCCAGGCGGCGGTGAAGAATAAAAAGAAGGCGCCGGGGCGCCGCCTCCTTCGGCCATTTCCCCAGCCAGCCAGCCTCCAATTGAGGGAGGACAGGGAACAGAACGGAAGTGGAAGTGCGCTTGTCTGGGCGCATGTGAAGGAAGCGAAGGAGCCAGCTGTTCCCGGAGGCGCCCCGGCTCGGCCCTGCTGTGTCCCAGGCTTGGCCCTGGGGCGCTATTCCCCCTGGCCTGCCCCCCCCGAAGCCCCTCGGGGAGGAAGGGCGCCGTGGGGCCGCACCTGGGACGCAGCAGGGCCGAGTTGGGGCGCCTCCGGAAGCAGCTGGCTCTTTCGCTTCCTGCAGCGGTGAAGGAAGCGAAGGAGCCAGCTGCTTCCGGAGGTGCCTCGGCTCGGCCCTGCTGCGTCCCAATGAGGCCTGGGGGCGCCCTTCCCCTCGCCCCCCAAAGCCCCTCGGGGAGGAAGGGCCTTGGCCTTCCTCCCAAATGTCAAGGTCTCTTTCCCCCAAACTCCATCTGTGTTCAAATTTGGGCATATTGAGTATTCATGCCAAGTTTGGTCCTGATCCAACATTGTTTGAGTCCACAGTGCTCTCTGGATATAGGTAAACTACAACTCCCAAACGTCAAGGTCTATTTTCCCCAAACTTTATCTGTGTTCACATTTGGGCATATTGAGTATTCATGCCAAGTTTGGTCCTGATCCAACATTGTTTGAGTCCACAGTGCTCTCTGGATGTAGGTGAACTACAACTCCCAAATGTCAAGGACTATTTCCTCCAAACTCTATCTGTGTTCACATTTGGGCATATTGAGTATTCATGCCAAGTTTGGTCCTGATTCAACATTGTTTGAGTCCACAGTGCTCTTTGGATATAGATGAATTACAACTCCAAAACTCAAGGTCAGTGCCCACCAAACTCTTATAACATTTTCTCTTGGTTATGGGAGTTGTGTGTGGGAAGTTTGTGTCTTTCTGCCATTTCTGCCAGGATATCTATCTTGAGTTCATCGAAACAGGCCCAGGTTTCACACTGAGTGTATAAATACATTTAAAAACATACTAACTATATGTATTACTGTGTTAGAGTGTCATTTTGTGTCATTTTGGCTGGTGGTGTGCCCCAGGATTTTGTAAATGTAAAAAGTGTGCCGCGGCTCAAAATAGGTTGAGAAACACTGTTCTACAGTCAACAGTAAAATTGGGTTGCTGTGAGTTTTCCGGGCTGTATGGCCATGTTCCAGTGGCATTTTCTCCTGACATTCCACCTGCATCTATAGCAGACATACTCAGAGGATGAGAGGTTTGTAAAGTTAATTAAACTTGCTGTACAAACTGGGCTGATTTTTGGATGCATTTACACTGTTGAATGAATGAAGTTTGTTACTGATTTAACTGCTATGGATCAGTGTTAAGGAATTCTGGGAGTTGTGTTATGAAGTCTTTTCTGCCCTGAAGTATTGGTGTTTCGGAAAACTACACACTTCAGGATTCCATAGCATTGAGCTATGGCAGTGACGGTGGTGTTAAACTGCATTTACTGGCTGTTGGGAATTGTGGAAGTTGAAGTCCAAAACACCTGGAAGGCCAAAGTTTGCCCATGCCTGGTGTAAATGTACCCTGTGTCACGTGTTTTCACTTTGACCATGGCAATGGGAAATTGCACTAACTGGAAAGTCCCAGTTAGCAAATGGGGCATCATAGCAGAATAATGAATGGCTTTTGTGAAGAGGGAAAGGAGATGGCTTTGCCACTACTGTGGTGCTGATTTGGAAAAATCTGCTGAGTTAAAATTTCCATCTGCAATGGAGAGGGCCGAACCCTGAAGGTGGCAGCACTAGCAGCTGGCTGGCAGCCTGCCGAAAACACTTGTAGCAGACGAAAAGAAAGCACAAGAAGCAAAGTAGTGTAGGGAGAACAGTAGGACCAGAACCTATGAAATGATAAGGAATGCGGGCACACCTTATCTGGACCTCGGCAGAACCAAAGGCTTATTGTGTGGCACACCTGTGAAGGGCGTTCATTAAATATTTCCTCTGACCCACTTCTATTTATTGCAGGACGCTGAAACTGCACATGTGTCATGATATAAGTCTCTATAGGTTATGTGCCAAGTTACAACTCAGAACTGATAACGGTCTTGGATTTTACAGATACTGAAGTGGTGTGAGGTTTGAGAATGGACCCAGTGAAAGACAGAGCAGTCCTCAAGTTCCTTGACTTGAAAGGCCGCACACCAAAGGAGACGTTTGATGAGATGAAAGAGGTTTGTGGTGATGATTCCCCATCTGTGAGGGAAGTTTGGCCCAATTCTCCCGTTGGAGGGTTTTAGAATGCTCTTTGATTGTACGTGAACTATAAATCCCAGCAACTACAACTCCCTAATGTCAAGGCCTATTTTCCCCAAACTCCACTGGTGTTCGCATTTAGGCATATTGAGTATTCGTGCCAAGTTTGGTCCAGATCCATCATTGTTTGCATCCATAGTGCTTTCTAGATGGAGATGAACTACAACTCCAAAACTCAAGGTCAATGCCCACTAAATCCTTCCAATGTTTTCTCTTGGTAATGGGAGTTCTGTGTGCCAAGTTTGGTTCAATTTCATCATTGGTGGAATTCTGAATGCTCTTTGACTGTAGGTGAACTATAAATCCCAGCAACTACAACTCCCTAATGTCAAGGCCTATTTTCCCCAAATTCCACTGGTGTTCACATTTAGGCATATTGAGTATTCGTGCCAAGTTTGGTCCAGATCCATCATTGTTTGCGTCCATAGCGCTCTCTGGATGGAGGTGAACTACAACTCCAATACTCAAGGTCAATGTCCACTAAATCCTTCCAGTGTTTTTTCTTGGTCATGGGAGTTCTGTGTGCCAAGTTTGGTTCAATTTCATCATTGGTGGAATTCAGAATGCTCTTTGTTTGTCTCTCTCTCAGCATTACTTCACAAACTAAGATTCTTAGGAAGGACTCATCCCACGCTTTTTACAAGTGCGTTGATGACTAAAAAGGCCAATCTGAAATAGGTAAGTTCGGTTGCAAAAAACACAGCAGAAAGACTCTTTGGTGATGTTTTTTTCCAAGTTGCGGTTCTTTCTGCGTTGTTGTTTCTCTTCGAGACCCATTCGGCGTGTCTTCTCGAACGAGGCCGCAGCATTGGGGATAGTGCGTCTCCATGCCTCCCGATGTGAGGCCAGGGTGGACCATTGTTCGTGATCAATTTGGCCGAGCCTGAGATGTTGTTTCAGGGAGCCCTTATATCTCTTTTTGGGGGCGCCTCTCTTGCGCTGACCCGTGGCGAGTTCACCATACAGTAGTAACTTTGGGAGGCGGTGGTCCTCCATCCTAGAGATGTGCCCGGCCCAGCGCAGCTGTGTTCTCAATAGCATGGCCTCAATGCTGGTGATCCCTGCTTGCTCAAGGACAGCAACATTCGTCACATAGTCAGTCCAGTGTATATTTAGGATTGTGCGAAGACAGCGCTGATGAAAGCATTTGAGGAGTCATAGCTGTTGGCGATAGGTGACCCATGTTTCAGACCCATATAGGAGAATAGACAGTATGATAGCTCTGTACACACTGATTTTGGTGCTTTGCCTCAGGTGCTTGTTGCTCCCGACTCTTTTGTGAAGCCTTCCAAATGCACTCTATGCCTTTGCTAATCTGTGATCTATCTCTTTGTCAATCTTGGCATCTGAAGAGATGATGCTTCCCAGGGAGATGAACTGCTGAACGGACTTAAGCACAGATTTGCCTATGCTGACGTGGGGATGATGGTGTTCTTCCTGTGGTGCGGGCTGGTAGAGGACTTCCATTTTCTTCAGGCTGACTTCCAGCCCAAACAGCTCTGCAGCTGTTGCAAAGCAGGATGTCAGGCGCTGCAGGGCTGCTTCTGAAGGGACAACAAGGGCAGCATCACCATCAAAAAGGAGCTCACGGACTAGATAGTTTAGAGTCTTCGTGCGAGCCCTCACACGGCTTAAGTTGAACAAGCTGCCATCAGTACAATAGCTTATATATATGCCGTCTTCTTCTTCGAGGTCTGCCATAGCCCTTTGGAGCATCATGCTGAAGAAGATTGTAAATAGGGTTGGTGCAAGAACACAACCTTTTTTCACTCCATTAGTTGTTAGAAAGGGCTCCGAGAGAGCATCGCCATATCTGACTTATTTTGGCGTATCGGGTATTTGTGCCACATTTGGTCCAGTGAATGAAAATACATCCTGAATGTCAGATATTTACATTGTGATTCATAACAGCAGCAAAATGACAGTTATGAAGTAGCAATGAAAATAATGTTATGGTTGGGGGTCACCACAACATGAGGAACTGTATTAAGGGGTCGCGGCATTAGGAAGGTTGAGAACTACTGGTGTAAGTAGACACCCCAGACACACACACATACATTTTTTCACTTTTATTATGTGTACAGATAGATGATATGATTGCAACTATACTACCTAGTTTTTGAGTTACTGTAAAGGCCATGCAAAGGTAAACAGAAGGAACCAATAGGAGCATGTCAACAAAAACTATGGATACAGGCAGGTGGATGTTGTAAATTCAGTAGGCTGTCATTGAAAAGGAATGAGTAGCCATTCCTGTTCAGATCAGCAGTCGCTTCCTCTTCTAAATGCCTTTGATGAATGTGGGAAAATCTAAATTAAGAGCCATGGGCAAAGGGGAAGCTTATTTAATTAAAACTGATGCACGAAAAGGGGAAACCAAGATGTAGGCACAGGAGGTAAGATCTGATTCCACTTATGAGCTGGAGGAGATGTGGGCTGCCCCATGAAAGGCATGATGTTTAGGATACAGTTCTCGATTTCTCATGCCAGAAGGCTCTTGTTATACTGTAATAGCCCAATAGGTCTCTGAGGCAGTTTCCTGCCCACCCCCTCTTTCTTTTGAGGCACGATGAACCGAACCGGTGTCTGGCGAAGAATGGCCTCTGAAGTCCTAATGACATTAATGCAGGGAAGACTTCCTTTTCAACCAGAAGTGTGCAACCCCAGAAGGACCACAAAAAGAAACCAAAATGCGTATCAAGATTATAGTGGGTCTTCAGCAGCATCCTGTGGCTTGCCCCCCTTTGCAACCGTACAGATTTTGAAGTCCTTGCAAATGATCAAGAAAATGTGTATACAAAAGCTCACGAAACACCCTGTCTCTCTTCATGTCCTCTGCTCATAGAAAACATGTCCAGATGTGGGAAGAGAGGAAATAGGGGGCAGATCTCCACAGCAGACATATACTATATAATATACTAGCTTGGGCACCCAGCGGTGCCCGGGTGTTTTGAGAAACGTAGTAGTTGGTATTTAGCAGTTATTTAAGTGGCTTACAATGGGATCATGAAATCACTGAAGGTACTGCAGGTCCCATCATCCATGGTGCACCCACCTCCAAACAGCACCAGGACTCAGAGTGGGTCATGGAGGGTCTGTCTGCCAAGTTTGGCCTTGATCCATCATTATTGGGAGTTGCAGTGGGGTCATGAAATTACTGAAGGTACTGCAAGTCCCATCATCCGTGGTCCACCCATCTCCAAACAGCACTATGAGTCAGGGTGGGTCATGGAGGGTTTGTCTGCCAAGTTTGGCCTTGATCCATCATTATTGTGAGTTGCAGTGGGATCATGAAATTACTGAAGGTACTGCAAGTCCCATCATCCATGGTCCAGCCACCTCCAAACAGCACCAGGACTCGGGGTGGGTCATGGAGGGTCTGCCTGCCAAGTTTGGCCTTGATCCATCATTATTGGGAGTTGCAGTGTGATCATGAAATTACTGAAGGTACTGCAAGTCCCATAATCCGTGGGCCACCCTCCTCTAAACAGTACCAGTATGTAGAGTGGGTCATGGAGGGTCTGTGTGCCAAGTTTGGCCTTGATCCATCATTATTGGGAGTTGCAGTGGTACAATGAAATTATTGAAGGTACTGCAAGTCCCATCATCTGTGGCCCACCCTCCTCCAAACAGCACCAGGATGTAGAGTGGGTCATGGAGGCTCTGTCTGCGGAGCACTCGGCGATCTGAGGCGGCTGATTGGCCTGGCGACCCGGAAGACCATCAAGTCTTCCGGGTCGCCAGGGCAATCAGCCCCCGCAGGTCACCGAGTTCTCCCGCTGCAGGCACGGATCGCTTCCAGGAATGGCAGGCACTCCAAAGCTGCCACTCCTCCGGCCTGTCTGCCGACACAGGCCCCACAGAGCCCGCGATGGGATGGCAGCAGCGGCACCCCTTCCTCTTGGCCCCGCCCCCGACGCCCTTCTCCCCGGGCCGGACACAATTGGCTGCCAGGCCGGATTCGACCCGCGGGCCATAGGTTGCCCACCCCTGCTCTAAATGCATCATTGGTGGGGTTCCGTGTGCTCTCTGGCTGTAGGGTAAACTACAACTCTCATTATGGTGAGTCAGTCTCCTCAAACCCCTTTGGTAGGTTGAGTTAGTCATGGAGGTTCTGTGTGCCAAGTTTGGTCCAGGTCCATCATCGGTGGAGGTCACCATTTGTCTGATTGTGGGTGAACTACAACTTCCAGAAAGAAAAGGTCAGTTCCCCACAAACCCCTCCAGTATTTGAATCTCGGCATATCAGGCATGTGTGCCAAGTTTGGTCCAGATCCATTTGTGTTTGGGTCCACACTGCTCTTTGGATGTAGGTGAAGTGCAACTCTCCCAAATCATGGTGAATTTTCCCCAGAGACCATCAGTATTTTTGGCTGGTCATTGGAGCTCTGTGTGCCAAGTCTGGTCCAATTGCATCTTTGGTGGAGTTCAGAGTCTTCACCGGTTGCAGGTGAACTATACATCCCAGTAGCTACAACTCCAAAATGTTCAGGTCAATTCCCCTTTTCCGTTTGGAGAGCATCTGAATGCTTTTCCGGCCTGGAAGAATGTGTTCTGCTTTAGACCTCTTCAAAATTGGTGGTCGGTTGAATAAAATGGCTAACTAACTTTGTGCCAACTTGGTTAGAAGACATTCCCATGATAACCAGTTATTCTTTATGGAACTGGCTCCTTCATTTGCATTGATTCCATTTTACATCAAGAGTTTAGGAATGCAACCCTGAATAAATTGAGAACTACTCGTAAAGGAATCCACTGGGGGGGGGGGGGGGCATGTTCAAAGCAAAAGGCAATTTAGAACTGTTTGCATGTATGCATGAATGTATGTATGTATGAATGAATACTACAACTGCAGAGAAGCAAGTATTCTGCTCTAAACTATGACTCTGGGAAGACATCAAGAGAGGAGAATAGTGAGGAGATTCCTGGAAGCAATGAACCTCCATCCCTAGTTGTAGGGCTGGCTTAGCCAGTTTGGTTGCTGTTGCTCCTGCCCCATAGGCCATAGGTGGAGATTGGTGATTATGCGTCTCTTCAGATTACATCTTCTGGCTAAATTATATTCAAGGATGTGCAAAGAGTTTTTATTTTTGTGTGCTGCACAGTTGGAGGCCTGGAGGTCCTGGCTGACATCTCAGCCCCTGCAGGCGAACCGTTCCACAAAGCGAAAGGACAGCATAAGCAGGCAAAGTGGTCTCAGGTTCAGAACAACTGGGTCAGTGGTGGGAATGAAAGCTGAGAAGAAGCAGTAAAGGTATGCTGTTCATACACCAGGCTAATTCAAATCAACCTGCGATTACACGACAGACATACAGTAGATAGCGATACGTATCTGGTTGAGCACCTTCAATATTGCGTCTCTCTTCAACTGGGATATTTTGTTTATTTGCAAGTTGGAGTTAACTATAGTGTCCAGCTTGGTCCTTGGGAGCCCCAAGCCTCTAAAAGAAGTCAAGAAGCAGTCCCCCGGCTCCCTACCTGTCCTGTTATGACCTAGCCATAGTGGTCCAAGCCACGGTCATCTCAAGATTGGACTACTGTAATGCTCCCTACATTGGCCTTCCTCTGTCGGTGATCCGGAAGCTTAAGCTGGTGCAGAACGCTGCAGCTCGGCTGGTGGCAGGCCTTCCATCTTGGTGCCACATCACGCCTGTTCTGCGCGAACTGCACTGGCTTCCATAGAGCACCGAATCACCTTCAAAGTGTTGGTTTTGACCTTTAAGACCTTGAATGGTCTGGGGCCAGTGTACCTAAGGGACCGCCTCTCCCAATATAGTCCCCCAAGACCACTGCGATCTGAGTCTCTGAACCTTTTGGTGGTGCTGAGTTGTCAAACCCTTCACCTGACCTCAACGCGGAGGAGGGCCTTTAGTGCCATCGCTCCAGTATTGTGGAATGCCCTTCCTCCCTCAATCCGTGCACTGACTAATTTACTAGCCTTCTGTAAGGCTTGTAAGACCTTCCTGTTTGTATGGGCATTTGGTCGGTAAATAACTCTAGGCCTCATACTATGTAACGTAGGCCATAGGAGATACCCTGGCGTGTATGTGTACAGTATTGTTTTAATGTGTGGATGCTAGTTCGTTGTTTTTGTAGTGTTTTTATGGTGTTTTATGGTGTTTTAACATATGTAAGTCGCCCTGAGCCTGATGGGAGTGGCGACTAACAAACCGAAATAAATAAATAAATAAAAATAAAGGCAACCCTATCATAGGGTTTCCTGGGGTTGAGAGTGTGCAATTCACTCAAGGTGACCCAGTGGGTTTCCATGGCTGAGTGGAGAATCAAATCCTGGTCTCCAAAGTCAACACTCAGACCACTACACTTGTTCACATCAAGGCACCTTCTTCAACATGCAACCATTGCTGGGTGTGGCATGAGAAGCCTTCGCTAGATCCTCTTGAAGTTTGTCAGGTGAAAAAAAATAATGAATTCCTCATCTCGGCTTATTTTTGTCATACTTTAGTTTAAGGATTTGGGGCAGACAAGTCTAGTCACATGGAGCGGGCAGGGAAAGGAGGTCCTGCCGTAGGTAAATCAGATCACAGGAGTCACAGATGGGAGGACACAACAGAGGACGATAGACAGGGAGGCCCACCTGCTTGCCCTTGAACCATTTCTGGAGATTTTCATCATTGTAATTACTACAGTAATTGTTTAAAGAGATAATTATTGCCCTGCTGATCTAAGCAACCCATTTTGTACAGTTCCAAAAAGCTTCAGAATCAAGTTTCTTAGTGGTTGACTCTGGTTATAGTAAACCAACCATACAGCTTCCCTCTCCCCGTTGTGACTTTTCAATAGTCACCATCACTGTGACAATTCTCATGCTAAGTCATGCTTATTCCCCATTTTCATCTTTAAATAAATCACTGCTCAGAATAAGTGGAAAACCGAACATTATACCCAGGGATCAAGCATCAAAAATTGGACAGTTCGCTGTTCCACTGTTTCCAGATGCATTAAAAAAAAATATCCAATTTCCCTCCTCCACTTTTGCCTTTGTTTAATTTAGTGTTTCCCAACCTATGGTCCATGGACCACCGTGGTCCACAAGAACTAAAATATAGTCTACAGTCTCACTGTTACTACACCATTACACACGAGTGACTGGTCTCGCGAAACCCTCTTATAGTGCAAAGGCTGATTAAATATTATTTTCTGTGAGCAAGCCATGTTGGAGCATGTAAGATATCACTTAATATGTGTGTGTCAACTGTAAAATAAGATGCATGAAGCTGATTGGTCAGGGGAGAAGGCTGAGCCTGGGACTTTTGGATACGGTTACATTTTTGTTCAGGCTTGAACTGTGCAGATGTTCAGTCAGTTTAGAACAGTGTTTTTCAACCTTTTTTGAGCCACGGCACATTTTTTACATTTACAAAATCCTGGGGCACACCACCAACCGAAATGACACAAAATGACACTCTAACACAATAATACATATAGTTAACATGTTTTAAAATGTATTTATACACTCAGTGTGAAACCTGGGCCTGTTTCGATAAACATAACATAGATATCCTGGCAGGAATGGCAGAAAGACACAAACTTCCCACACAGAACTCCCATAACCAAGAGAAAATACTATAAGAGTTTGGTGGGCATTGACCTTGAGTTTTGGAGTTGCTCTATCTCCATAGAGCACTGTGGACTCAAACAATATTGGATCAGGACCAAACTTGGTATGAATACTCAATATGCCCAAATGTGAACACAGATGGAGTTTGGGGGAAATAGACCTTGACATTTGGGAGTTACAGTCTCTGGGATTTATAGTTAACACACAATCAAAGAGCATCCTGAACTCTTGCAACAATGGAATTGAACCAAACTTGGCATATTGAACTCTCATTACCAACAGAAAGTGCTGAAAGGGTTTGCTTGGGAATTGACCTTGGGTTTTGGAGTTGTAGTTCACCTATATCCAGAGAGCACTGTGGACTCAAACAATGTTATGTTATGTTGTTGTTTGTTTTCTATCCAGAATCACAATGTTGGAAGGAGGCTCACCACTTTAAGGTCCCTAAAACAGGCATGGGAAAACTGCGGCCCTCTGGGTGCTTTGGACTTCAACTCCCACCATTCCTAACAGCCTGAGGCCCTTTCCTGCTTAAGTGGCTGAGGGGGGGGGGGGAGGGCCTGAGGCTGCTAGGAATGGTGGGAGTTGGAATCCAAAACACCTGGAAGGTCCAAGTTTGCCCATGCCAGCTTTCAACAGAGACCTCTTCCTCCCCCTTCCCCTTCGCGCCCTTTCTTCCCCCTCCTGCCGAACACTTACTTTTTCTTCTACACTGCCGCTTCTGTCGCCATTTTGATCCGAGGGGGCAGTGTGAGCATGTTCAGGAGGGGAGGGGGAGGGAGGAAGACGTGACCCATGTGGGCGCTACTGCGCAGAATCACCCCAGAGCAAATGTCCTTTCCTGTAGTTTGAAGCCATTGTTCCGTGTCGTAGTCTCCAGAGAGCAGAAAGGAAGCAAAAGCAAACTGCTGCACCCTCACTTAGTTTGGGTACTTTGACTTTTGTCATCTTGGCCGTACTTAGATGTTATTTGGTGTAATATATTCAAGTTTTAATTGGTGAAATACTGGAACTGTCTCTGAGACAAGCCTGTCTTTGGTGCACATCACTAAAAGAATCCAACGTTGGAGGCAGGACTGGTCTGGTTTTAACACATCTAGAGGTGTGAAGAATAGGACTTCTTGGGCTGGAAAATCGTATCAGAAATAAAAATTAATACTCTTATGGTAATTATATACAGTCGGCACAGCTTTTAGCTTACTGTAGTTGCTATGTCAAATGTTATTTCATTATATAATCAACTTCCTCCAACCAGTCTTGGTTTTAGATGCATGTGTGTGTGTGTGTGTGTGTGTTTCTATCTATCTCTATCTATCTATCTATCTATCTATCTATCTATCTATCTATCTATGTATATAATAAAAGTCCGTGTTTGCGGTGGTGCGGAGGGAGGAATATGTGCCAGTTTCGATTGGTTACCACTGTGGGATTATTTGCATAAAGGATACTGATTGGCCAGCCTCAGAACTCCAACACTCTAAGGCACCAGACAGAGAGCATTGGTTGCCACTGAGAGAAAAATTGCATAAAGGACTCTGGTTGGTCAGCAAAACAGAATACAACTGAATGCTTGAGTTAGCCAAATAACAATTTTTTCTGTTGGAAATGGAATGTTCATTTTCTGGGAGGTGTGGAGGTGCCAAGGAATATGTGACAGCATTTTGATAATCCCAAATAAACTATGGGATTATTTGCATAAAGGACTCTGATTGACCAGCCTCAGAATTCCAACATTCTACGGCCCCAGAGGGGATTGGTTGCCACTGAAATGGTATTTGCATAAAGGACTCCGATTGGCCATCCACATTCCAACATTCTAAGGTGACTCAGAGGGAAAAGGAAAGGCCTCAGGCAGTCAGACACTGTGGCCCACAGCAGTGACAGATCAGGACCAAACTTGGCACACACAATGGCCCACTTCACAGCGCGACCCTCAACCAATGATCACTACAGACCAAAATTA
Organism: Anolis apletophallus; assembly: GCA_030556195.1. Lineage (NCBI taxonomy): Eukaryota > Metazoa > Chordata > Lepidosauria > Squamata > Anolidae > Anolis > Anolis apletophallus. The sequence goes on from JARBWK010000013.1 coordinate 10,367,992, forward strand.
GCACACAGAGCCCCATTGACCCACTCAACACCCTGCTGCTGTTTCAAGGAGGATGGAACACAGATGATGGGACTTGAAATACCTTCACTCACCTTCCGAGACTGCTGCAACCCTCATCCAAAGAATGATCAAGACCACATGTGACACACAGAGCCCCCATGACCCACTCTACATCCTGGTGCTGTTTGGAGGGGGATGGACCATGGCCAATGGGACTTGCAGTACCTTCACTAAGTTCCTGAGACCACTGCAAGCCACATAAACATCTAATAGGAACCAACCTTGGCACACAATGCCTTCCTCAAATAACCCGGGCACTGCCGGGTCCCCAAGTTTTTATATATATATATATATATATATATATATATATATATATACACACACACACACACACACACACACACACACACATACTGTATATATATCTCAAACCTTCCCTGTTGCATGCTTTTAAACAAAGACTACCATCATCAGTGTGAACCATTCTCTACAGTTTGGTTTCTAAGTAAGTTATTCCAGACTGACTTATGATGTATGCATACAACTTTCCTTACTATAAATTTTCTCACTCTTTTTCTCATTCCGTTGCAAAACAGCAACAATGCCGCAATGGAAATTCAGACAAATACCAATCATACTTCCTCTGGATGCTAAAAATGAGACCGAAGTAAATATCCTGGAGGGGAATAAGTTTAATCTATTTCAGTCCGGACCTGTTCCATTGCAACGCTGCTGGGGGTTCGTATGCTGAATTTCTAACCTCTTCCTCCAGGACGTGACGTATTTCCTTTCCATCACTGACTAATTTAGAAACAACACTTTCTACATTTAGCCACAGAGAGAAATAGCTTCTCCTTTTCTCCCTTTAAGCAAATGAAAGATTATAAAAGGGCTGGGGTCAGCTGATGACCATATTTTCCTCCCTTTTTTGGTTTTTTTTTTAACAAACATGTTAATTAAATAATAAATCTCATGATCACTATTTTCCAGGAACACAATTCTTGCAAATAATGATAGTTTTTGTCTATGACCGGGTCAGTGTTTCTACTATGCTGTTCATAAAACAACAATAATAAAAAGTCATTAGTGAATGAGATCAGCATGTTTAGTAGTGGACAGAAATATAGAAATGATGATGATGAAGAAGAGAAACATGCACTAGCGCAGTGTTTCCCAACCAGTGTGCAGAGGCACAGTAGTGTGCCGTGAGCGATCATCAGGTGTGCCGTGGGAAATTGGAACCTCCAATACCCTTTCTTCCCCCTCCTGCCGAACACTTTTTCTTCTCCACTCGGGCTTCCTTCTTCCCAGCCTCGCTCTGCTTGCTTTGCCTCGCTTTGCTCTGGGGTGAGTATGCGCAGTAGCACCCACACGGGTCACATCTTCCCCCCTCCCCTCCTGAACACGCTCACGCTATTTCCCCCAAACTCCATCTGTGTTCACATTTTGCATCTTGAGTATTCATGCCAAGTTTGGTCCTGATCCAACATTGTTTCAGTCCACAGTGCTCTCTGGATATAGGTGAACTACAACTCCAAAACCCAAGGTCAATGCCCACCAAACTCTTATAGTATTTTCTCTTGGTTATGGGAGTTCTGTGTGGGAAGTTTGTGTCTTTCTGCCATTCCTGCCAGGATCTCTATGTTGTGTTCATTGAAACAGGTCCAGGTTTCACACTGAGTGTATAAATACATTTAAAAACATATTAACTATATGTATTACTGTGTTAGAGTGTCATTTTGTGTCATTTTGATTGGTGGTGTGCCCCAGGATTTTGTAAATGTAAAAAATGTGCCGCGGCTCAAAAAAGGTTGAAAAACACTGCACTAGTGGATTATGTGAAAGGCAGTCAAGAACCAACATTGATGGAAGTCAATAGTAGAAAACTGCTTCAAGTGCAAAGGACGAAGAGTTAATACTGAAAAAATACAATGCAGAGCAGAAGAGAAAACTGGCCAAAGAAGGCTCTCCATTGACAGTTCCTGGGAAAAATTGAGAGGCAAATTGACAAGGAAAAAAACCATGGATGTGGCTCACCAATGAAACTTTGAAAAAGGAGAGGGAGAGCCTGATATTTGCGGCCCAAAAACAAGCCATTAGAACTAATGCCATCAAAGCCAGAATTGAAAAGTCGATGACAGATCCCAAGTGTAGACTCTGCAAGGAAGCAGGCAAAAAGATTGATCACATATTCCGCTGCTGCGAGAAGATCAGGCCTGGATTACCCATAAGGCCACACTAGGCCATGGCCTATGGGCGCAGGCCTAGGGGGGCGCCAGATCAAGGACCAAAAAAAGTATGTTCAGACAAAACCGCAATGTGCGGAATGATGACTCTCTCTCTCTCTCTCTTTCTCTCAATCTCTCGGGGGAGGGCGGGGGAGAGCGCTGCGAGGGGGCGGGGGAAGAGGGAATGGCATCCCCCCTCGCCCCCGCCCCCTTGTCAAGGAAGGAGGGCGTAAGGAGGAGGCGGAGGGAAGCCCCCGGGCCCGCCTCCTCCTCCTTGCCGCACCCTCTTTCCTTGAGTCAAGGAGGAGGAAGAAGGAAAGCCCCACCCCCATGGCCGCTTCCGGGCATGCGCAGCAGGAGGGAAGGCGCAAGCGCCGCGGCCTCTGCCTCCTCCGCCATGTTTTTGGGTGCCGCAGCAGCCCCGGGGGCTTCACTTCCTTCCTTCCTCTTCCTCCTCCGAGGAAGGAAGGGAAGCCTTGGGGCTGCTGCGGCAGCGAGGAACATGGCGGAGGAGGCCGCGGGGCTCACAGCCTCCCTCCTGCTGTGCATTCCCAGAAGCGGCCATGCGCGGCAGCGTCCATGGCCATGGGAGCGGGGCTTCCCTTCCTCCTCCTCAGAGGAGGAAGAGGCGGAGGGAAACCCTGCCCACGTGGCCACTTCCAGGCGGGGCTTCCAAAGTGGCCTAGGGCGCCAAAACAGCTTAATCCGGGCCTGGATAAGATCAGACTACAAGCAAAGGCATATTACCATCGCTCAGATGATCCATTGGACGTGTGCCACAAATACCATCTGTCTGCAACAAAAAAAACCTGGGGGGATCACAAAGCTGAAAAAGTTAACAAAAATGAACATGTCAAACTACTCTGGGACTTCTGAATTCAGACTGACAGATTTTTGGAGCACAATACTCCTGACCTCACGATTGGGGGGGGACGACGACAAAGTATGGATCATCAATGTTGCAGTCCCAAGCGACAGCAGGATTTATAAGAAGCAACTGGAAAAGCTTACTTGATATGAGGATTTAAACATTGAACTGGAAAGACTCTGGCACAAGCCAGTCAAGGTGGTCCCAGTGGCAATTGGTACACTGAGTGCAGTGTTTAAAGACCTTGGCTTGCACTTAAAAACAATTGCCGCTGACAAAATTACCATCTGTCAGCTGCAAAACGCCACCCTACTGGGATCTGCATACATTACTTGCCGATACATCACACACACTTGAGATCAAAAACAAAAGCTATCAGAGTGATCTTGTTTGCTGTGTACTAATCTTGCTATGTATCAAATAATAATAATAATAATAATCTTAAAAACTCAACCAACACCCCGCTTTCTTAATAGTCCTCAACCAATGAGCTACTTGGGGTTTCCTCTGACTGAACTGATTTGAGCTAAAACTGAGGTTAAAGGGTCCATGCCTGGCAAGTCTATGCTAAACCAGATTAGTCAGCATAGAGAACAAATTCACCAGGTTGAAGACAAGCCATGGAGATTTGATTTGACCAAAAAGAATACAAGGACAAACAACTTGCTTCCAAAGGTACAAGCATAAACATACAGAGAAATACAAGATATTTTAAACAGTTCTGACAACTATTCAGATTTGCTGCTCCCTCTCCTGATTGGTTGGAAATTAAGTCAGCTAGGATCCGTGCCGGGATTGGTTGGGGGGGTTCCTTTGATGTCACAGTCTACAGGTGGGGATTCCCATGGGAAGAATGGAAGACAGGGATTGATCTGTTCATGGAACCAATCCACTGCAGAGACGCCCCCTGGGAGAGCAGAGTTCATGATAAAACAATGGTGTAGCTGCGTCTTTGATCAACGCAAGTGTCCATATTTGTGCAAGAGAAAGGTATAAGTCTCAAAAGACAAAGGTGGTGTTTCCAGATGATCAAGGAGTCCAGTAAGTCCAGTCTTCTATGAGAATGGTAGATTCTCAGCCTCAGGTTAAATGGACAAATATCATGAGCTGATTCTGTTGGTAAAGGGGATCATGTCTCTCCAGAGCTGGAACTTGAAGGAGAAGCATTTGCCTTTGCCTGTGTACTTGTGTGTCATTGTATTTCATTACAATGTAACAAGGCATTAAATGTCTGGTGGGCCACTGTGTGACAATTGGTGGGCCACTGTGTGACACAGAATGCTGGACTAGATGGGCTGAGGTCCGATTCAGCATGGCTCTTCTTATGTTCTTATGTTCTAATGTCTGCCTGTGTCTGTTTATATGCTGAATCTGCTCCGAGTCCTCTCAGGAAGAAAATAAAGTATTATGATGATGATGATGATTATTACATATATACAATGGTTCTGATAGTTATATAGCCTGTGAAATGGCTAAAGCAGTGTTTTTCAACCTTTTTTGAACTGCGGGACATTTTTTACATTTACAAAATCCTGGGGCACACCACCAGGCAAAATGACACTCTAACACAGTAATACATATAGTTAATATGTTTTAAAATCTATTTATACACTCAGTGTGAAACCTGGGCCTGTTTCGATGAACACAACATAGATATGACTTCCTCTCACATACTTATACAATGCTATCATGTCTTCTCTCAGCCTTCTCTTCTTCAGGCTAAACATGCCCAGCTCTTCAAGCCGCTCCTCATAGGGCTTGTTCTCCAGACCCTTGTGAAATTTCACCATGTCGGTGAATTGGGCAGTGAGCGAACCTGGGAGCATCGGGAGGCTGAAGCAGCCCTGAGCGGGAGCTGGAGCCATGCTGAGTCGAGGCTCCTGAAGGCTTCCTCAAGGCGGGTCTGGCCCTGGCATTCGGCGGAGCCCTTCCTTTGCCTCGGGGAGGATCTTTGGGGAGGGAAAGAGGGAGAAAGAGCTGCTAGGAGGGGGAAGAATGCCAATTTCCCACAGCACACCTGATGATCGCTCACGGGCACACTGGTTGGGAAACACTGGGCTAGAGGGACCTTAGCCATGGTCCCCAACCCGGTGCATGGTTATATGTATCAAGTTACATTTTGATAGATATATTTAGAAACAAATTATATAATTCATATAAGGAATTGACACAGTACGTAGTATATAAAAGATACAAGTTACACAAAATCATCCAATGGATACAATTTATGAAAGGCTTAGAATTGACAGAGTTGCTTCTAGGTCTGCTCCAAAACCTTTAAAGCTTCAGAATTTCACAACTCTGGATCTTCGGGAAAGGTTTTTCCTAAAAAGAACAAACCATATTTGCTTGTAGTTTCATAAGAAGCTATCAATCTTTTTTTTTTTTTGGGGCAGGGTATTGTGGCTCGAGAACATGACCTATAGTGGGCCTTTTGAAGTGTGGCAAGACTCTTCTCTCTCATCTCCTCACTGCTGAATTAGCTGAATGAAAACTAATTTTGCACTCTGAACTTTTGTGTGTGTCAGGAGTGACTTGAGAAACTCTGAACTCAGATTACAGCATTCAAACTAAGCAGAAGACAAAGGGGGAAAGTGGAAAGAGTGAGAAAGTGGGAAGCCAGAGGATTGATTGGGACGGTCCCTGCCAATCTGGGACAGTAGGAAGGAATGTGGGTGGCGCTGTGAGTTTTTCTACAACTCCTCCCAGGCCCGGATTACCCATAAGGCCAGCCTAGGCCATGGCCTCGGGCGGCAGGTTTTGAGGGGCAGCGGATTTGGCCCCCCGAAAACATAATTTTTTTTAAACCGCCCCCTCACAGCGCTTCCCCCCTCTCTCCCCAAGAGAGTCATCATACCTCGGGAGAGGGCGGGGGAGAGCGCTGCGAGGGGTGGGGGAGGAGGAATGGCGCCCTCCCTCTCCTGGGCCGCCCCCTTGCAAAGGAAGAAGGCGGCGAGGAGGAGAAAGGGAAGCCCGCCCCGCCGGTGGGCATGCATGCATGCGCACGCATGCCCGCCAGCGGGCTTCCCTTCCTCCTCCTGGCCACCTCCTTCTTTTGCAAGGGGGTGGCCCAGGCGGCGAGGAGGAGGGCGGGACTTCCCTTCCTCCTAATCGCGCCTTCCTTTCGGTCATGGGAGGAGGAGGAGGTGGACAGAAGCCGTGCGGTACTGCCCGTGGGGCTTCCGTCCGCTGCCTCCTCCTCCTCCCGCGACCGAAAGGAAGGCGCGAGGTGGACGGAAGCCGCGGTGCTGGTGCTGCGTGGCTTCCATCCACCTCCTCGGGCCCTCCTTCCGGTCGCGGGAGGAGGAGGCGACAGAAGCCGCACTGCACTGGCCGCCTCCTCCTCCCGCGAACGGAAGGAGGGCGCGAGGAGGCGACGGAAGCTGCACGGCCGGGGCTGCTGCCACACATGCGCAGCAGCGCCCTGGTGGCGTGGCTTTCCGCGCCCTGGTGCCGTGGCTTTCTGCGCCCTGGGGGGGTGGGGGTGGCATGGGGCGTCTTGGCCTCAGGCGACCAAAGAGGCTAATCTGGGCCTGACTCCTCCCATCAACTTGGTCTTAAACTTGCTTTCTTAGCCATGGCACATATGTCTGAGTTAATAAAGTAGACATGTTCCCGAGCATTGCTTCTTTCACAGAAATTTGGTTACTAGATTCAAACATAACACGGACATAATTGGGATGGATTTCTACACCACAAAAGGTTCTCACTGGAGAACTTTGGAATAAGTTTCAGAAAACCTTTAATAGAATAATAGAATCATAGAGTTAGAAGAGACCTCATGGGCCATCCAGTCCAACCTCTGCCAAGCAGGAAAATCACATTCAAAGCACCCCCGACAGCCACTGCTTAAAAGCCTCCAAGGAAGATGCCTCTACCACACTCCAGGGCAGAGAGTTCCAGTGCTGAACAGCTCTCATAGTTAGGAAGTTCTTCCCAATTGTCAGGTGGAATCTTCTTTCCTGTAGTTTGAAGCCATTGTTCCACATCTTAGTCTCCAGGGCAGCAGAAAACAAGCTTGCTCCCTCCTTCCTATGACTTACCCTCACATATTGATGCATGGTCCCCATCATGTTGCCTCTCAGCTTTATCTTCTGCAGGATAAACATGCCCAGCTCTTGAAGCCGTTCCTCACAGGGCTTGTTCTCCAGGCCCTTGATCATTCTTCAGACCCTTGATTCCCAACCTTTTTTGAGCTGAGGAACATTAAAAAAATCCTGGGGCACACCACCAACCAAAATGACACAAAATGACACTCTAACACAGTAATACATAATGTTAACTGACCTTGAGTTTTGGAGTTGTAGTTCACCTACATCCAGAGAGCACTCTTGACTCAAACAATGTTGGATCAGGACCAAACTTGGCATGAATACTCAATATGCCCAAAAGTGAACACAGATGGAGTTTGGGGAAAATAGACAAGGAGCCGGAGGGAGGCCGAGAGCAGTTTCGCACGCACCGAAGAGGAGGGGGAGGAGGGAGGGGCAGGGCCCTGCCGGGAGCCGTTCTCCCGGTTTGCGGCTCAGCTGGGCTTGGTGGAGCCGCGAACCGGGAGAAAGGCTCCCCACAAGGAAAAGTAGGAGATGCATCTCGGGCCCTGGCTGCTTCCAAACCGCGGTTTGGAAGCAGCCGGGGCCCGGGATTTGCTCTGTTTCCCCAGGTCTCCCTCACAAGCGGAGGGAGACCTGGGGAAATGGAGGAGATGTATCTCGGGCCCTGGCTGCTTCCAAACCATGGTTTGGAAGCAGCCAGGGCCCGAGATTTGCTCCGTTTCCCAGGTCTCCCTCACAAGTGGAGGGAGAGTCTGGGGAACAGGCCCTGCCTGGGAGCCGGGTTTGGCCAGCTAGCATCTCCCGCCGGGGCTCAGTGGAAGATGCGAAACGGCCAAACCTGGCTCCCTGAGGTGCCCAGGTCCTCCCTGGCAGCTGGGATGGGCCGGCTGGCTGTCGCGCAGAGGGGAAACGGCCGAAGGAGGCGGCGCCCCAGCCCTTCTTCTTCGCTGCCGCCGTCCGGTCCCTCCTCCTCCTCATCCCCCAAGCAGCAGCAGCAGGCAGGATGGGGAAGAAGGGGGGGGTGACGTTTTCGCTGCACACCAGATGATCCGTCACGGAACAGTAGTGTACCGTGGCACAGCGGTTGGGAAACACTGCTCTGGATACATTCCAGCTTACAGTCAATATCTCCTTTCAATTGCGGTGCCCAGAATTAGACACAGTGTGATTCCAGGTGTGACTTGACCAAGTAAGAATAGAGGGGTGGATCTAGACATTCCACTCCTATTTATTCAGGCCAAAATCCCATTGGCTTTTTAACTAACAATATGCACATGCAAAATGATACATCCAGCCCAAGTAAGTCCTACATAAGTAACCAAAGCCATTTTGATCTTCTAGAGACCCCCTGAAAGGGTCTTCCAAAATGCAACCAGGGACAACATTTGTACCATTTGTACCATTGTGCCATTATCTGGATTTCAATTTGGGGGCTCAATAAGGAACTCGGAGGGAGCTGCTGTTACTCATTGCATGTTGTAGGCAGGCAAACACAGCTGTAGTAGATTTGTCTAGTAAAAGCCCACCATAAGTTTCATTGAATGCATGTGTACTAGGCATGGTTTAGAATCCTACAATGGCGATTCTTATATCAAATGGGGTTATTAGTAAAAGAAAGACTTACAAAAATTTCCCAAAAATTTCGAAATGTAACTTAAGTACTAACGAAATTCATTAGTAATTCGTATGCCAGAGCATGCGCATTCCAGATGATTTGGCCTACAACTCCCAGAAATCCTAACAGCTGGTAAATTGGCTGGGATTTCTGGGAGTTGTAGGCCAAAACTTGAATAAACCACACTGAATTCTAGATGGGACTCTCCAAATAGGAAGGAGGGAGGGAAGGAGGAAGGGAGGGAGGGAGTGGGTATTCTATTCTTGGAAGCAGCAAAAGAAAAGGAGGAGGAGCCCCCCCCCTCGCTCCTCGCTGCCTCTCTCTCACCCCGATCCTGAGGGAGCGAGGGCCCAAGTTTGCCCAGGCTGAGAGGAAAAGGAAGAGGCCTGAGGCTGTGAGGAATGGTGGGAGTTGAAGTCCAAAACACGTACCTGGAGGGCTGAAGCTGGCCCCTGCGATGGGGCATGGCAGAGCAACGGGGAAGAGAAGCATCTGAGAGAGCGCTGGGAGAGAGAGGAGGAGAAGCGCGCGCGCGTGTGTGTATGAAGCAGGCCCCTGCGATGGGGCATGGCAGCAGAGCAACGGGGAAGAGAAGGAGGGGGGGAAGCCTGGAGAGAGAGGAGGAGAAGCGCGCGTGTGTGTGTGTGTGTGTCAAGCTGGCCCCTGCGATGGGGCATGGCAGCAGAGCAACGGGGAAGAGAAAACTGCCGGCCCTGCAGGTGTTTTGGACTTCAACTCCCAGAAATCCTAGCCAGTTTACCAGCTGTTAGGATTTCTGGGATTTGAAGGCCAAAACACCTGCAGGGCCGGCAGTTGGACAGCCCTGTACGATATCATAAGACCATCAGAAATAAATATTTCCAATGGTCTTCAGTGACCCTCTAAAAACCCCTCGTGACCCCCCTCCCCCGGTTGAGAAATGCTCATCTACACGTTTACCATTTCCAATTTGTGATCTGCAGTGTTACCAATATTCAGGCACACACAATCTGTGGTTTATTTCTCACAAGACAAATGAGAGATAATTCAAACAATGGCAGATATAAATTAAGCAGGAGTTTGGTGGATTTTATGACATAGCACATGACTGAAACCGCCATTGCTTAACTTTCTGATGAAACACAGTGACAAAGCATGCCTTTGCATGTCTACTTAAAGTAAGCCCTATTCGGTCCAGTCAGATTTTTCTCCCTGGTAAGTGTGCATAGGATGGCAAAGAGTGAATGATACATTAACAAAACAGCTTGATATTCTCTACTGCAAACATGACAGGTGATAAAGTTGTGGGTGAACTACAACTCACATCATGCCAGGTTAACCCCCTGAAACTCCTGCAATACTTTGCTCCAGATGCATCATTGGTGGGGTTCAGTGTGCTGTCTGGCTGCAGGAAGAATTACAACTCCCAACATAGTGGGTCAGTCCCGTCAAATCCCTCCAGTACATTCAGTTGGTCATGGGATTCTGTGTGTCAAGTTAGGTCCAGGTCCATCATCCGTGGGGTGTAGAGTGATCTATGATTCAGGTGAACTATAAATCCCAGTGCCTACAACTAATAAATGTCAAGGCCATTTCCCCCCCAAACCCACCAATATTCAAATGTTGACATATTGGGTATGCATGCCAAATTTGGTGCAGATCCATCATCGTTTGTGTTGACAGTGCTCTCTGGATGTAGGTGAACTATAATTCCTATAAATCAAGGTGACTTTCCCCCAAAGCCCTCCTGTATTTTTTCTGTTGGTCATGGGGGTTCTGTGTGCAAAGTTAGGTCCAGGGCCATCATTGGTGGGGCCCAGAGTGCTCTTTGATTGCAAGTGAATTATAAATTCCAGTGCCGACAATGGCTATAAATCAAGGTGAATTCCTCCCAAACCTCTCCAGGATTTTTCATTGGTTCCAGGGGTTCTGTGTGCCAAATGCAGTCCACTATCAGTGGGGGTCACAGTGCTCTGACTTGATGCAGGGTGAACTACAACTTCCATCGTGTGGAGTCAATCCCTCAAACTCCACCGTTATGTTTAGTTGCTGATTAGTTATGCTCTGTTAGTTATGCAGACAGAGTTGAAAAGTGTAGGAAAGGGTTAAGCGAGAGGCAGTGCGCGGGATCATGCAAATTCCACACCAATGGAGAAGGAAATACTGGGATGCCTGTGGTAGATGAAATACGTAAAATCTAGGATGAACTTGTCCCCAAGAGAAAGCATTCCTTGGGTGGTGGGCAATATAGTATTTGGGGAGTACATTGACAGAGGTTGGGCTACATGTTCATGGTGCTCGGCATAATTTGAAATGTCATTGGAGCGAGGGCTTTTGGTGGCTCCTCAGCACTGTGGAAGTGGGCACCCTAGCCACATACACCGGGAATGTGGTGCAGTTGGCTGGGAGTTAGCTGCATAAGATCTCTACTGACCAGAAGGTCATGAGTTCGAGGCCTGCCCGGGTTGGGGTGAGCTCTCGACCAATTGTGTAGCTCGTTGTCTGTCTATATATGTTGTATATATATACAGGTACTGGCCGATCCTTCAGGATATCCCTGGGCTGTCCAAACCTCCTATTATTGCTCATAAGAGATCTCAAAACATTCGAGATATCATCGTCCAACACAAGAATGTCAAAGATAAACAGCAGTTTGACTCACAAGACACACCAATGTGGTCATTGCACCCAGTGCAAGTTCATTTTCCCCAACAAAGAAATCTACATCCAAGGTTCTAATAGGACTTTTAAGATTCAAGGACTATTTTACTTGCAAAACGGAAAAATGCGTATATGGATTACAATTCCCCTGTGGGCTTATTTACAGAGGGGAAACGAAATGAATGATGGGAGTTAGAGTAGGTGAACATCGATCCAGGATCCGCAATCTCTTTGAAGATTCACCATTGTATATTCACTTCAAATCCAAATCCCATAGCCCCAATAGTATTCTATTCTTCGGGCTAGAAAGAGTTAACATACCATTGTATCGGGATGTGGATCAGTGCTTGCGAAAGGCTGAAGCCCGCTGGATAGTTAACCTCAAATCCGAGATTCCGTTCGGATTAAACAAGAGACTCAGCATCAGCGATTTACTTAAATGAATTAGATCACACCTGCCCTAATTGAATGGCGTATTATAAATAATGGGGAGTCATCTATACTGTTTGCGTTTGCCTGTAGAACTCACCATAGAAGTAAGACCTGACCTCTATGGAGGAGGTACATTCTTTCTCATTTCATTGATAGCTTCATTTTATATTTGTATTACCATTATGTACTAGTGTATGATATATTCAGTTGCTTAGTAGGGACAAGATATATTCGGCACATGCCATGTTAATATGCATTATTATATATGTTATATGTTATCACTCTATTTCAGATGTTGTAACGCCATACATGGGTGTTTTCGCCACATTCAACAAGTAATGGATATGGCCTTATACATATACTGATGGGCCTTGATAAAGACTCACCTTGAGTCGAAATGAGTGAAGGATCCGGTATGATGTTTTCCTCATCGGCAGAACCATCCCGTCGATGTTAGATACTGCAGATTATACACATACTCATTAGAGTACTTTATTTTGCCTCTTCATCGAAGGACACTTGGATGTTTATTGTTGTTGCCATCCATTGGAATTTATTGGTGTACACTAGCGTTCACCATACCATTGTGGATTATAATTTGCTTACCAGCGCACGTTTAGATGGATTTCCACATATAAGGATTTTCTGATATCCTTGTTTTTGGAACTCATCGATTTTCGAGTATTAATGTCGAAATGTTCAACGGACTATATATATATGACGTCTGAATAGAAGACCCATCTTGGACTTTGGATATTGTGTGTGTTTGTATTCTATTGCTGGTAGGGACGCACTTGTCTTGTTAATTATATTATTATTATACTCTTTATTGGATACTGTGTTCCCTTTACTTGGTTAGCAGTTAGTTTAGCAACCTACCCCGGTTTGTTTGTATATATGTTGTATGTCTATGGCATTGAATGTTTGCCTATATATGTGCATTGTGATCCGCCCTGAGTCCCCTGCGGGGTGAGAAGGGCGAAATATAAATTATGTAAATAAATAAATACATACATACACATTTTCACTTTTATTATGGATATAGATAAGATATAGATAGATGTTAACATTCCTGAGATCTTATATGAAGGATAGAATATGAATTGAACAAATAAGTAGATTATCCTGGTTATCTGAGCATTTTATCAGTGTTGTGCAAGTGTTCTGCTAACATTTGACAATAATTTAAGTTGAAACCCAAGTCACAGTTGAGCTATGACATCTTCAGGCCTAGCCGTGAAACATCTGGTTTCTCTATAGACCACTCCTTATAGCTTTTCCCCCTTATACCTCAATTAAAAGCAAAACAAGGGGAAAAGGATGGTGATAATTTCCTAGAGAGGTAAACATCCGACTTTCCCCCGCCTTTTCTCCTAAAGTAAACACGCTCGCCACAAGGAATTAAAGGCAGGGAGGAAAGGCTGACTATGGTTTGGCGGCAGGATATCAACAGAGAGTGACCTTTCATTTCTGCTGGCTCCTTAGCCTTAATCCGAAACATCAATTACACCCTCTAGAAGCGATAAATATATAAAAAAGGAGAGGTCCCACTTTAGCTAACTTCCATGACATGTTCAACTGTCATTTCCTCTTGCTTCTAAATTTAACCGACGCAGCAAGCAGCGTTGTGTGTTTTGGACTTTCTTCCCTTTTGCTTGTGGTTTGTTGCAAGCAAAAACTTCCTTTTTTAAAAAGGAAAAAAAGATATATATAGCGAGAGAGACTTCTCTTCTTCACCTTCACTAAGAAAGGTCAAGATTAGTCCTTACAGAGCTTGCATCATTCTGGAAGTGGAACCATGACAGACATCCATGTGATCTATAAACATGATAGGTCAAAAAGCATTACCTCTTACAATCGTAATGATCACAACATTACATAATGATACAAAACCTTCTTAGAAGCTTTTGGAGCAGACCAAGTAGCAACTGTACCCAGGGGCGGTCTAAGGTAATTTTAAATGGTAAGCGAACATTATTTTGCCCCCCAAACATTATTTCCCCCGCATGCCCAGACGCTTCTGTGCGCAGACGCAGAAGCCTGTAAACACAGCACTCCCTATTCGCACGCCCCCCGCGCATGCCCAGAAGCTCCTGTGCACAGGCGCAGAAGCCTGTAAACACAGCACTCCCTATTCGGCACACAGGGTTTGCTACGGCGCGGTGTTGGAGCACACAAGGCCCAAAAGCGGAACATCGGACGGATGCTGTCTGGAGGGTGGGGGAATGCGCCCTTTACCTAGATGGCGCCCAATGCAGCTGCGTCCTTTGCCTACTGGTAGGACTGCTCCTGACTGTACCCTACAGACTATCAATTCTAACCCTTTCATAAATTGTATCAATTGGATGATTTTGTGTAACTTGTATTTTTTATATACTATGTATGGTGTCAATCACTTATATTAGGTATATAAACTCTATCAATCAATCAATCAATCAATCAATCTATCTATCTATCTATCTATCTATCTATCTATCTATCTATCTATAAAAATGTAACTTGAAGGCAGCCACTACTCAATGACCTAGTATGCCACGGCACACTGGTTGGGAAACACTGAAGTAGTGTATAAGTGTGTGGGGAGAGTTTATAAAGACTTGAAATAGTGTAGAACTACTAAAATAATGTATAAATACTAAAATAAATATAGCGTCCCTACTTTGCGGATTTTCACTTTTTGCGGGTGGTCCTGAAACGTAACACCAGCGATAAGTGAGAGAACACTATATTGTAATCCGATCTGAGTCCCTCCAGGGAGATAAACCAGAATATAAATAAAGATTATTATTATTATTATTATTATTATTATGACTCAATTAATCTTTACTTTATTTCAAGAATTCATTACTGCTGAAATAGTATTTCTAAATGGTTAACTATATAGGGAACTATTTTTCAGCCCATACTGGAAGACACCATGCTACAAATCTGAACTACCCAGCAATTCAGCCTAAGCAAGTATAATAGGGTTGAATGACAGTCGAAAGACCATAGTCCTGGATGACTGTCAACAAATTTCCCCAGGTATGTCTTCTAATTAACAGTCCTATGACTCCTGAGAAAACCCCCATGGGAATCAACGTGGTCTCAAACCAACCCTTTGTCATATTTTTCAAGCCACTGTCATGGAAGGTATTACAGTTCTTGCTTATGTTTGAGAAACTACAGCAGTGGTTCTCAATCTTCTGAATACTGCAACCCCTTAATACAGTTCTTCATGCCATAATTTTTTGTTGCTACTTCATAACTGTAATTTTGCTACTGTTATGAATTGTAATGTAAATATCTGGTATATGGGATGTATTTTCATTCACTGGACCAAATTTGGCACAAATAATTGTTATGCCAAATTTGAATACTGGTGGGGTTAGGGGGGATTGATTTTGTCATTTGGGAGTTGTAGTTGTTGGGATTTATAGTTCGCCTACAATCAAAGAGCATTCTGAACTCCACCAACAATGGAATTGAACCAAACTTGGCACACAGAACTCCCACGACCAACAGAAAACACTGGAAGGGTTTGGTGGGCATTGGCCTTGAGTTTTGGAGTGTTAGTTCACCTACTTCCAAAGAGCACTGTGGACTCAAGCAGTGATAGGTCTGGACCAAACTTGGCATGGATACTCAGTACAGTGTTCCCTCACTTATTGCTGGGGTTAGGTTCCAGGACCTCCTGCAATAAGTGAAAAACCACAATGTAGGGATACTCTATTTATTTTAATATTTATACATTATTTTAGTAGTTATACACTATTTTAAATCTTTATAAACTTAAAATAAAGTGAAGGAAAGAAAGGAAGGAAGGAAGGAAGGAAGGAAGGAAGGAAGGAAGGAAGGAAGGAAAGGTCCTTCAAGGTTGGAGGGAAAACGCCTTGGAGAGCGGCTGTGGCAAAAACCCACAAAACAGCAAAAATACCATGATATTATATATTTTAAATTAATATTTTTTAAAATCCGCGAAACAGCGAGTCTGCAATAAGCAAACTGCGAAGTAGCGAGGGAACACTGTATGTCCAAATGTGAATACTGGTGAAGTTTGGGAAAATAGACCTTGACATTTGGGAGTTGTAGTTGTTGGGATTTATGGTTCACCTGCAATCAAAGAGCATTCTGAACTCCACCAATGATGGAATTGAACCAATCTTGGCATACAGAACTCCCATGAACAACGGAAAATACTGGAAGGGTTTGGTGGGCATTGACCTTGATTTTTGGAGTGTTAGTTCACCTACATCCAGAGAACAGGAGGAGGGCTTTTGGTGGGAGGATTTATTGTCTGTTTCCAAAAAGGAAGAGAAGGACAGGCGGAGAGGCCTTCAGCCTACCCTGTCAAAGGGGTTCCTAAGACCATCAGAAATATATGTTTTCTGATGGTCTTTGAAACCCCTTTCATAACCTACTCCCAGGGTTCCTGACCCAGACGTTGAGAAATACTGAACTAGAGCAATTGGTACGTAGCTTTGGGCTGGAGTGCCATCAGTACTCTGATGACACCCAGCTCATTCTGAGGATGGAGGGCAGGCCGGACTCCGTATCTGATAATTTCCATCTGTGCCTTGAGGCCATTACTGGAATGCTGTGTGCCAGCAGGTTGAAGGTGAATCCAGCGAAGACGGAAATCCTATGGCTGGGCTGTCCGGGCTGCCAACCCTGGATGGCGAGGCACTACGCCCGTCATAATCTGTAAAAAGCCTTGGTGTCCTTTTATACCCCCTGCTGTCAATGGAGGCTCAAATCTCCACTGTCAGCAGGACCGCATTCTTTCATCTGTGGCAGGCGAAGCAGCTGGCTCCCCACTTTTCCCGGAACGACCTGGCCTCGGTGCTCCAGGCTACAGTCATCTCAAGACTTGACTACTGTAACGCTCTTTACATTGGTCTTCCCTTGACTGCGACCCGGAGACTCAAGCTAGTGCAGAACGCCGCAGCTTGGCTTCTCCCAGGGAAGCCTGCGAGCTGTCATGTAACACCTATCCTGCAAGACCTGCACTGGTTGCCTATCGAATTCCGGATCACTTTTAAGGAGTTCGTTCTTACTTTTAAGGCCTTACATCAGGGGTGCTCATTAGTTGGCTCGCGACCGACTGGTCGATCCCGGGACCCTAGGAGGTCGATCCCAGCGGGATGGGGTGCTTCTGAGGGGGTGGAGCTATGCCGCACCAAGCCCCGCCCCCTCCCCCGGTTTCAGCGCTACCACAGCCTCTCCAGGTTTGAGGAGGGTATGGCCAAGCCAGTAGTGGCTAGCTATGCCACTACTGGCTTGGCATACCCTCCTCTAGCCTGGAGAAGCTGTGGTAGCGCTGTAGCCAGAGCGGGGAGGGGGCGGAGCCAGGCCATTCCAGGCCCTGCCTTCCCCCTGCTCTGCCCTGCTTCTCTCTTGGTAGATCTTTCTGACTTGGTTTTATCATAAGTAGCTCGCATGCTGAAAAATTGTGGGCACCCCTGCCTTACATGGTCTGGGGCCAGTGTATCTAAGGGATTGCCTGTTCCCTTATAACCCCCCGAAGTCACTACGGTGAGAAGAGTTGAACCTTCTTGCTATTCCTAGCATCAGATCATTTCATCTAACAGCAACCCGGTGGAGGGCATGCTCCATCATAGGTCCGGTCCTATGGAACTTCTTGCCGCCTGAGACTCGGGCCCTTCGAGATCTGAGCTCCTTTCATAGAGCACGCAAAACCTACCTCTTCAGGCAGACTTTTGACAATTGCTGAGTTTTTAAACCACTGTTTTATCCTGTATTGCTTATTCTTCCTTGTAAACTGCCCCGAGCCTTTGGAAGTGGCGGTATAAAATCGAATAAATAAATAAATAAATCAAATAAACCCCCCTCTGTTACAAGAAGCCATTGGGCAGAAGCGGGAATGGGGAAAAATAAAAAAGCAGACAGAACCAAAGTGAAATGCGGCTCTGTTTTTATTGCGATTGCATCAATGTGAAGTAGGCATTTATAAGAGGATCAACAGGGAGAACCCAACCCACCACAAGTAGAATATGCGACAATAGGCTTGGGTTATAAACAATATTCTGCAGAGAAGCATTAGAAAACAAACCCAAATTGGTAACTTATTGCCACTGGGATACCGAAAGCAAGGAGTGCCTTTATGATTGTTACTTTGGGTATATGTCTTGTCAACTCTTAATATTTTCAAGGCAGGAGCAATGTTGCAAAGAAGGGAAAATGTATGAAGAAGCCACTTAAAACCGGGTCAGAATTGTATGGGTTCAAGTGCCTGGAAAGACTTGCAGCCAATAGATAAAGACAACTTTCCTCCACTGTCATAATATTTCAAGGACCACATAAGAGGATTCTTTATTAATGCCTCTTTGACCAAAGAATCAGCCTTAACAAGACTGATTAGCACTGTTTAACTAAAAGAGGAACAGATGGAATTCGCTTCTCCGAGAGGCACAGTTTCAATCTGTGTGTGTGTTTTTTTAAAAACACAAGTCACACAAATTGGCTTAGTGGGAAATTTGCACGGTTACATTCCCAGAGATCTTTTCTCCAGAAATCCTAACTGGAAAGGGCCGGATATACCTGTGTTATGACAATAGTTGGCTGGTTGCAATCTATGTGGAGTAATATGTTACTGTCATTGCATACAAACAAATTGGAAAAGAATCCCAACTTATTTGTTCATAGAGGTCCTGCAGGCCCAGTCCATTGAAGAAGGCACTGAGTTAGCAAGCTGGGAGAGAGGATTATATGACTAAATTGCATCTTTGCAAAGCCATCATAACGGGAAAATAGAAAATAGACATAAGATAGATCAATGGCCTGGTTCTGATCGTGGACGGATGATTCACTCTTGCGCTCCAAAGGGAAAAATGCAAGCCAAAGGGGGAATATCACTTTCACTGCTGCTAGTCCTTGTAATCCTTCGTGAGAAATTGGGTCGAAGCCACTGGCATTCCAAGTTGAAATCGATTCAGAAAATTCTCCATCTTCCAAGAACCTGAAAAAAGGAAGAGAAGGGCTGAAATCCTGGCTCTTGGAAATAATACGGCCTATAATTCTGCAATGTGGACTCAAGCTACTTTTGATGGTCGCAGACAGGGCAAGAAGACATTACGACCTAATTTTCGCCCTTTACAAAAATGTCGGGAGGGAGGTTCGGTGAAGAAATTATACTTCCGGGTTATGCATCAAAGGTCAAAAAACATTGAAATTAAAAAAAACCTTACGAAAAATAACGATATCAAAGTATTTCTAACCGGAGATAAACACCCCTAGTGTATACAATAACCCACTCTGTGTCCCCCTTGGGGAGATAGAATGAAATATAAATAAAGTATATTATTATTATTATTATTAGTTACACAACAAAATTAGTACACAACAAACAAGATCATTATGCTGGCTGTTGTATTGGATCACACCTCAGACACTTCCTAAGTGCCTAGGACTATGTGATGTATTGGTGTATAATGCATGCAGATTCCAGTAGGGTGGCCTTTTGCAGTTGACAGATGGTAATTTTATTGATGCCAATTGTGTTTAAGTGCAGGCCACGGTCTTTAGGCACTGCGCCTAGTGTGCCGATCACCACTGGGACCACCTTTACTGGCTTCTGCCAGAGTATTTGCAGTTCAATCTTTAAATCCTCGTATCGTGTCAGTTGTCCCCCCCCCCCCCATCTGCTGATAGTGTAAAACTGCACTATTTCTTATCATCATGACAGTAACCTCTCACTATTTTGTGTTTTGTGACAGGAGGAGGATCATATCAATTCCAAAACTGCTGCAGAAGGAAATGGTCGAACCAGAAATGGGATTGTGATTTCAACAATACTGGAACCCTTAATGGATTTCCCTTGTTAATGAGAAGAGGTGATCCTAGAACAAGTTGGATGCAATGCAACAATGGACAAGACAAGGCGTTGTGCGGGAATCATTAACCAAATACACTATTATATTGCTGTAGCTGTGCTTTAACATCCTCATATGGTAAACCGGCCTGAGTTGTTAACCGGCCTGAGTCCCTCTGCGGAGGTAGAGAAGATTGGTATATAAAAGTGTTAAATAAATAAATAAAGTCGTCAGTGTCTGGCACCAGTTGGAATCATGGAAAAAATATTGTGATTTCCATTACTGCTCATGCGCAATCCCATGAATGCTACACTTTGCAAAGGCCTCCATTAATCTGTCCTTCGATATGTCCTTCGAGCCTGTGCATGGATTTTTCTGTCCTAATTTAATAAAGATCAGGGCCGTTACCAGGATTTTGGTTCGGGGCTGAGTTTGGTTCGGGGGCTGAGACTGGGTGGAAGAGGGTCTACCCTAGCAAACCTTTTGTATTGTTATCCCAATAACCCCATTAATGTGGGATATAATGAGCATGGTGATCAGATCATGATATGAATAAACATAACAGTTTAAATAATGTACCAGTAAGGCCTTTGCGGACCACCCTGAGAATTTTCTGTCCCCCGGCTACATGCCTGATAAAGATTGGCATATTTACTAGGCTTGCTTGATTTAAAATAATGGTTTAAAACTCTTTTCGGATGTAGGCAGAGCTGGTGGTTCAGATCTAAAGTCAATTCTGATTTTCACAGAAAAAAAGTTTAAAACTTTTCAAAACTTTTGAGACTTTTGAATCCTTCGTTAATGGTTTCAAAGTGTTATTTCCTGTTTCATTGCGTGGTCTTTACTTTGAAAGTAGTTGTTTTAATCCAGAAAAAAAAGGAGGGGGGGGGGGGTTAAGCAAAGGAAAGAAATCCATCCATTCTGATTAAAATGGATAATCAGTCTGACTTGGCCACGGTAGTCCATGCTCTGGTTACATCTCGAATAGACTACTGCAACACTCTCTACGTGGGGTTACCTCTGAAGACTGCTCGGAAACTGCAATTAGTCCAACGCTCAGCAGCCAGGTTACTAACAGGAGCGGGGTACAGGGAGCATACAACTCACTTGTTGCGCCAGCTCCATTTGCTGCCAATTATTTTCCGAGCACAATTCAAAGTGCTGGTTTTAACCTACAAAACCCTATACGGTTCCGGCCCAGTTTACTTGTCCGAACAGATTCTCCCCTATGAACCATCAAGAACATTAAGATCCTACGGAGAGGCCCTGCTCTCGGTCCCGCCATCTTCGCAAGCGCGTCTGGTGGGGACGAGAAACAGGGCCTTCTCTGTTGTGGCCCCTCGGCTGTGGAACTCCCTCCCAAGCGATGTTAGATCTGCCCCCTTCCCTGTTGTCCTTCCGGAGATGGGTGAAGACTTGGATATGGAACAAGGCCTTCCAAGAATAAGCTGAGATTGATTTCAATCTGAAATAGGTGACCACTTTTTAGACCGAGCTGAATGTGGTTCTAATGACAATGTGGTTTTTATGTATCTCTGTTTTTATGTATTTTAATAGGCTGTTTTAAGATGTTTTAAATTTGTATGGCATTGAATTTTGCTGTAAGCCGGTCTGAGTCCCTCCATGGAGGTGAGAAGGTCGGGGTACAAAAATGTTAAATAAATAAATAAATAAATAATAAAACTGCTTCTCTTGCTTAAGACTGATGTGCGAGGGAAAGGAAAGGAATCCATCCACACGGGTTTAAACTGACGTGGATCCATCCCATCCACACTGGTTAAAACCGCTTCTCTCTCTGACGCGGGAGGGAAAGGAAAGAAAGGGAATCCATCCACACTGGATTAGAAAGCTTCTCTGGCTTGAACGGAGGCCAGGGAACAGAAGCGTGTGGGGGGGCGGGGGAGCTGAATCATATCCGACTCACTTACCGATTTGTAAAAGAAATGGCAGAAAGTTTTGCACAGTTTTGCAAAACTGTGGAAAACCAACCTTTTACCAACAAAGGACCAATGGCAAGAGAAGATATTAGAAATTAAAGATATGGATGAACTTACTTTTTGGTTGCGACAGAATAATGGCAAGGGGAATATTAGAACAGACTGGAGAAAGGTTGTTGATTTTATTAAGATTACAGACGGAACTATAGTTTGAAAGGAGGAAAGTGATAAAAATGATTATCACGACATATAAAATTAGAGCATTAGGGATGCTCCACTCTAATAGATATGTTAAAAGGAAAAATATATATTGCTAATGGTGTGGAATGAGAACGGAAGTCATTTTTACCCTGTTCCCCCCCCTTTCCCCATTATCCTATGTTTATATGTTCTATGTAAATATATGAAACTTATAGTAATAATAAAAAAAAGAAATGGCAGAAAAAGCTTCGGAAGGGCAAAGAGACTTCTGGTTTCCTTAAAAACTTCGAAATCGCTTCAAAAAGGAAATCTTTCCGAATTTATTCCGCATTACAAAGATTCCGAATGAACCTAACCATGCCTACTATCTACCTCGTTTGTCTTTACTCAATGGGATTCCATAGAACATACACAAGCTAATGCCACATTCTAACATGTGGTCTGAGAGGCGTATCAGCAAAGAGAGCGCTTGATTAAATAACTCTAGCAGGAAGTTAACAATGGAATTTTCCGAGAGAGGAGAATCATAGCGACAAGCATATTTAATTCGAGGGGATAAGAATTGGAAATGTGTATTTGTATGCCCCTCTAGATCAGTGTTTTTCAACCTTTTTTGAGCCGCGGCACATTTTTTACATTTACAAAATCCTAGGGCACACCACCAACCAAATTGACACAAAATGACACTCTAACACAGTAATACATATAGTTAATATGTTTTTTAATGTATTTATACACTCACTTAGTGTGAAACCTGGGCCTGTTTCGATGAACACAAAATATATAGTTATATAGTATATTATTATTATATTGCATTACATTACAACATTATCAATATTATATGTATACACAATATACGTATATTACCATAATATCAAATACAACATACCATGTCATTGTCACAGTACAACAATTACATACCACATTGTATTATAACAATTATATCGCAATATTAGTTGAAGTCCAAAACACCTGGAGGAAGGCCCAGGTTTGACCATATCTAGTCTAAACCTTCTTCCAAGCCCATAATAAAGATGCTGCCTGCCTTAATCTATAGCCAGAGTCTCCATGCCCATCTGTCGGGAGGGTTTGGGTGGTGCCTTCCTGCTTGGCTGAAGGGGGTCAGGCTGAATGGCCTTTGGGGAACCCATATTTCTCCCACGAGTTCCCTCCCCTCCTTTCCCCCGTTAGCTGGCTGACTCCCTGCCTGCCTGCCTACCTGCTCCTCCGGCTGCTTGCCTGCCTGCCTGCCTTCAGCGCTCGGGCTCAGCTGCTCTCTGACTCACACCTCGCATAGCGCCAACAGGGCTGGGCTGGACTGGACTGGAAGTGCTCCCTGCCGGAGCGGAATGGAAGGGAACGGGCCCAAACAGGTCCGCCCTACTGCGCGGCCCTCCCGGAAACAGGGACCCGTGCGCTGAGGTTCCAGAGACAAAGTAGCAAACTTTATACATGACATCAGATAGATAAGAATCTAATTTCCCACGGCACACCTGATGATCTCTCACGACACACTAGTTTGCCATGGCACACTGGTTGGGAAACACTGCTCTAGATTATAGATGGAGAGATGGACAGACAGATGACAGAAAGACATATAGATGTGATTCAGTCTGATCTGGATGGGATTACACTCCCCCAAATATTTTAGGATCACAGCCTGGGAGCACACTATATGAAGAATGGAAAAAGCTATGTACTGAACTTGAATCTAAGCTGGTCCAAATTCAAGCCTTTGGAGTTGGGTCCTTGCAATCAACAGGAATGGAAAGCAGCAAGGATTTTTTCAGGAGTTCTGCAGAACATGGAAAATACTACCATCGCTTCAGTACCATGGCGATCCTAGTATAGTTCATTCATTCATTCATGAGAGAGTTTTGTTTTCCCCTGTCAGGGCTCAGTGAAATCTTTACTTACACTCACATGCTGTTCCTCCTTATGACTTTTTAAAATAAATGCTTCTCACAGCTTCCGACGGTCCCGCCCCAGCAGACCCTGGAAATCCCCGGCCGCCCACATGGCAACGCTGTTGTGGGGAGAGTGACAGCGCTCCCTGCAACCTCCCCAATGTGATCTGCTCATCGAGGAAATGTGATTAACCCGCTGATGCTCATCACTTCCCAAGGCTCAAAGGCCTAATCTCTCTGCTTTGACCATACTCTCCTTGTATGAGAATGTATGGTCTGAGCTTGCTCTTCGTTCAATAGTTTACATGTACATTGCATATAGCTGTTCGCGATATTATTCTAAATTTTGAATACTGCCTCAATCTCATTGCAAGTTCGAGAGGAAACAATGAGACCTTGGAATCATGAGCATTTGGCAAGTACAGTCAACAAGACGCCGGAAACATAACAAGAATGAGGCCTGCAGTGGTTTCATCCTGTGCCACGCAAAGTGCATGACTGAAACCTTGGAAGACATAAGGTCAAGTAGAACCGATTGTCTCTGTCATGTTCTTTTTGACTCAAGAGCAGTGGTTCTCAAAGTGTGCTTTCAGGAGCCCTTGGGGCTCTGCAAGAGGTGCGCAGGTGCTTTGTGGGCACCCCACCTTCTCTGGGGTTTCTGCTATTGTTGTTGGTATTATTATTATTGTTATTATTATTATTATGGAGCTCCCAGTAGCACAATGGGAATGTGGTGCAGCTGTCTAAGTGTCAGCTGCATAAGATCTCTCTGACCAGTAGGTCATGAGTTCAAGGCCTGCCTGGGTCGAGGTGGGTGCTCGACCTTTAAGTGTAGCCTGCTGTCGACCATTGCAGCCCGAAAGACAGTTGCATCTGTCAAGTAGGAGATAAAGGTACCACATTAAGTGGGGAGGCAAATTTTGACTGAATTATGAGGCCATTAAAGAACTCCAGGAACGTTGAGGAATGCGGAAGGAACAACAAGAGACGCTGGGAACACTGAGAGATGAGGAGTGCATCAGCTCCCCCTGGTGGCCAGAGTTTGCCTCTTTTCGTCTATATGTGTGTATGTGGAAATGGCAGGAATTGTCTGCTAAGTATATGTACCTGTAATCCACTCTTAGTCCCATTCAGGGTGAGAAGAGCAGAATATAAATAAAGTAAATAAATAAATAAATGGGTTAAACCCTTGTGCCGGCAGGACTGCTGACTGAAAGGACGGTGGTTTGAATCTGGGAACAGGGTGAGCTCCTGTCTGTTAGCTTCAGCTTCTCATGCGGGGGCATGAGAGAATCCTCCCACAGGATGGTAAAATGTTCAGGTGTCCCCTGGGCAACGTCTTTGCAGATGGCCAATTCTCTCACACCAGAAGCGACTTGCAGTTTCTCAAGTCAATCCTGACATGAAGAAAATTATCATTATCATTATCATCATCATTATTATTATTATTATTATAAAGGCTGGATGGCCATCCGTTGACGGTGCTTTGATCCACCTGCCCTTTTATTCCTTTTTGGTGTTGAGCTACAACTTCCAGAATTCAAAACCCCACCAGTATTAAATGTTGGCCATGTAGGTAGTGTGCCAAGTTTGGTGCAGATCCATCGTGGGCTGGGTTCCCAGCAATTACAACTTCCAAATGTCAAGGTCTATTTTCCCTAAACTCCATCAGTGTTCACATTTGGGTGTGTATTGAGTATTCGTGCCAAGTTTGGTCCAGGTCTATCATTGTTTGAGTCTTTGCAGGTAGGCAAGGTCAATGCCCACCAAACCCAACTCAAGGTCAATGCCCACCAAGCCCTTCCAGTATTTTCTCTTGGACATGGGAGTTCTATGTGTCAAGTTTGGTTCAATTCCATCATTGGTGGAGTTCAGAATGCTCTTTGATCATAGGTGAACTATAAATCCCAGCAACTACAACTCTCAAATGTCAAGGTCTATGTTTCCCAATTTCCACAAGTATTCAAATTTGGGTGTATTGGATATTTGTGTCAAATTTGGTACAGTGAATGAAAATACATCCTGCATATCAGATATTTACATTACGATTCATAACAGGAGCAAAATTACAGTTATGGAGTAGCAACAAAAATAATGTTATGGTTGGGGGTCACCACAACATGAGGAGCTCTATTAAGGGTCATGGCCTTAGGAAGGTTGAGAAACTCTATAGGCACCCAAGATTGGTTCTCTAGAGCAGTCATTTCAACCAGTGTGCTGTGGAACACTAGTGTGCTGTGAGATACCATCAGGTGTACCGTGGGAAATTAGTGGAGAGAGAGAGAGAGAGAGAGAGAGAGAGAGAGAGAGAGAGAGAGCATAGCAGGAAACTTCAGGCAGCAGAAATGAGGCTTTCTTGGCCGAAGCAGCAATGCCAGCCAGCCTGGCTGCAGTCAGGGAGAGCCCTTGGCGTCCAGAACTTTCCTCCCTCTCTCCTCTCTCTCTCATTCCCTTCCTTCCTTCCCTCCCTCTGCGCGCCAAGGGCTACCTGGCCGGGCTGCGGCTTCTCCTGCTTCCTGGTTCCTGGACGCTCTTCTGCCCTTTCCCCCTCTGGCAGCAAGGAGGAGGAGAGGGAGGAGGAATCCGCGGGAGCTGTCCCCATCCGACCCTGCTCCTGGGGGGTGGAGGCGAGGCTTTCTGCCCTCTAGCCCCTCCGTGCCGGGGAAGGGGAGCAACCCCTCATCTCCTGGCCTCTCCTGGCTGGGCTCCGGGTTCGCTGCAGAGGAGAGCAGAGGTCGGGAGGCGCAGCTCCACAGCCCAGCTTGGTTCCTTCCCAATCTGACCCCAAGGTGACAGCAGGG
This sequence comes from Anolis apletophallus, assembly GCA_030556195.1. Classification (NCBI taxonomy): domain Eukaryota; kingdom Metazoa; phylum Chordata; class Lepidosauria; order Squamata; family Anolidae; genus Anolis; species Anolis apletophallus. The sequence continues at coordinate 10,394,487 of JARBWK010000013.1, forward strand.
GGGGGACTCCTGGGGGGGCTGAACCTCTTTGGGAAGGAGAACTGGGGGTGGTGATGGCTGCGAGCCTCCGCCGCAGTATGTTCCGAGGCTCGGAGCCACCCCGTGTGCTCAATTCCTATTCGTCCTGCTCAGCCAAGCCCGCGTGTGCTTCGGACACTCAGTGCAGCCCTCCCCCAGTGGGAGGGGTGTTTGGGAGGGGTGTTTCACAGAAGCAGCGGCATCACAAGGGGGAAGGGTGACAGTTAGTAAAATGACAGTTAGAGTCATTTCGCCAAACGATGGAAAGAAAAAACTCTTCCAAAGATAGATGAATGGGTAACCAAATTGATGGAAATAATGAACATGGACAGTTTATCAAGAGCCATGTCACAGAGGATGGAAAGCACGGACTGGACCCCAATAATACACTATCTGAGAGAATATAAAGATTTAAAAGACTATATATATATATATATATATATATATATATATATATATATATATATATGGTAATGCTACGCTTGGATACATAAATAAGAGATCGCGGGATATATGTATATTATCTAAGAATTATTAGATAAGGATGGGAGATGGAACAGGAAGTTCATATATACATTCTGGGTTTTTGTGGGCGGGGGGAATGCATGATATGTCTTGATGGATGTTATGCCAGTCTTTGTTGTTTATTTTATATTTGGAAATTCAATAAAAACTTTTTTTAAAAAGAGTGTCATTTTGTGTCATTTTGGTTGGTGGTGTGCCCCAGGATTTTGTAAATGTAAAAAATGTGCCACGGCTCAAAAAAGGTTGAAAACCACTGCTCTAGTGAACAATATATCTATTCTCGGGGATGGGACCCAAAAAGGCATAAAATATAACTAAAAGTAAATATATTGGATAAGATATTAAAAGAGAGAAAAGTAACCCATTTTCAATTAGGATGAAGAATGGAGAAATAAATATTTTTTCCCCTAAACAGAAATAGTATCCTGGGAACTAAGAATATATCCATGAAAAAATGTTGAATTTATTTACAGTATTTATATTCTGCCTTTCTCACCCCGCAGGGGACTCAGGGTGGGTTACAATCTATATATATAAAGGAGCTCCCGTCATGAAACAACCGCCATAGACAGAGAACATAAGAACATAAGAACATAAGAAGAGCCATGCTGAATCGGGCCTCAGCCCATCTAGTCCAGCATTCTGTGTCACACAGTGGCCCACTAGTTGTACACAGGGATCTCTAGCAGAAAGGAGGGCAAAACCCTCACCTGCTCCCGACCCCCACAACCAGTACCCGGGAAAATCCTGCCTGCCTCCATCAACACAGAGGTGGCACTTGGATGTCCATTTCAGTAGCTACTGATTCCCTTGGTATCCATGAATCTGTCTAATCCTGCCTTGAAGCTGTCCAGGCTGACAGCTGTCACAACCTCCTCTGGAAGTGAGTTCCATAACCCAATGACCCTCTGGGTGAAGAAATATTTCCCTTTATTAGTCCTAACTTTCCTACCTTGGAGCTTTAGGGAGTGCCCCTAGTCCTAGTATTGTGTGACAGAAAATAATTTTCTTTATTCACCTTGTCTATCCCATGCATGATTTTATACACTTCGATCAAGTCACCTCTTAAACGCCGTCTTTCAAGGCTGAAAAGACCAAGGCGTTGCAACCTGGTTTCATAAGGGAGCTGCTCCATCCCTTGGATCATATTTGTTGCCCTTCTTTGTACCTTTTCCAGTTCCGTTATATCCTTCTTGAGGTGCGGTGACCAGAATTGTACACAGTACTCCAGATGTGGCCTCACCATAGATTTGTAGAGAGGCAATACAACATTTGCCGACCTATTTTCGATTCCCTTCCTGATCATGCCAAGCATAGAATTTGCTTTTTTCACTGCTGCAGCGCACTGGGTTGACACCTTCATTGAGCTGTCCACCAAAACCCCAAGATCCCTTTCCTGGTTTGTCTCAGAAAGCTTTGATCCCATCAGTTGATAAGTGTATTTGGGGTTCTTTTCCCCGATGTGCATGACTTTACACTTGTTTAGGTTAAAATGCATTTTGCCACTTTGTTGCCCATTCACTCAATTTCGAGAGATCTTTCTGGAGCTCTTTACAGTCAGTTTCATTTTTAACTACCCTGAACAGTTTAGTGTCATCTGCAAACTTTGCTACCTCACAATTTACATCTACATCCAGATCGTTTATGAATAAATTAAAAAGTAACGGTCCTAAAACTGAACCTTGGGGTACGCCACTTCTCACCTCTTTCCACCCAGAGAAGTGTCCATTTATTACCACCCTTTGTTTCCTACAGTTTAGCCAGGTTCCAATCCAGGACAAGACCTGTCCCCTGATTCCATGGCTGAAGAGCTTATTTAGGAGCCTTTGGTGAGGGACTTTGTCAAAAGCCTTTTGAAAGTCAAGGTAAACAATATCGACTGGGTCCCCTTTATCTATGTGTTTATTTACACCCTCAAAGAATTCTATCAAGTTAGTAAGACATGATTTGCCTTTGCAGAAACCATGTTGATTTTCCTTCAGCAATGCCTGTTCTTCTATGTGCTTAGTAATTTTTCTTTAATAATGGTTTCCATCACTTTGCCTGGAACTGAGGTTAGACTAACTGGCCTATAATTTCCTGGATCACCCCTGGATCCTTTCTTGAAGATCGGAGTTACATTTGCCTCCTTCCAGTCCTCGGGTACAGTGCCTGATCTTAGAGAAAGGTTATATATTTTGGCTAGAATTTCAGCAATTTCACACTTGAGTTCCTTAAGAACTCTGGGGTGGATGCCATCTGGCCCTGGTGATTTGTTGACATTTAGTTTAGTAAGGCATGTGAGAACATCTTCCTTGTTTATCTCTATCTGGTTTAATTCATTTAATTCCCTCCCTGAAAAAACTGACTCAGCTGCAGGCATATGTTGTCTGTCCTCCTGTGTGAAAACGGAGGCAAAGAAGTCGTTTAGCCGCTCAGCAATCTCCTTGTCTTCACTTATCGTCCCTTTCTTACCATTTTCGTCAAGTGGCCCAACTGCTTTTCTAGTTGGGTTCCTGCTTCTGATGTACTTAAAGAAGTTTTTGCTATTTTTTTAATGTTCTTAGCTATATGTGCCTCAAAATCTCTCTTGGCTTTCCTGACGGTTGCTTTGCATTTAGTTTGCCGGAGCTTGTGTTCCTTTCTGTTCTCCTCAGTAGGAAGAGCCTTCCATTTCTTAAATGAGTTTTTCTTCTTTCCAATCACATCTTTTACTTCATTTGTAAGCCATACTGATGTCCTCTTGGACTTTCACGGCCTCTTTCTTATTTTAGGAATGCATTTTAGTTCGGCTTGTTTTATAGTATTTTTAAACAGTTTCCAAGCATTTTGGAGGGATTTGATTTTTTTACTGTTCCTTTTAGTTTGTTCTTTACTATTTTTCTCATTTTGGTGAAATTCCCTTTGTGAAAATTTAAGGTCTCTGTGTTAGTTTTCACTGACAGTTTGCTATCCAAACTTAAGTTGAAGGTTATTGTGTTGTGGTCACTGGTACCTATGGGCTCAGTTACAAGGACATCTTGAACGAGATCTTGTTCATTTGTTAGCACCAAGTCCAGGATCCCCTTTCCCTGGTTGGTTCCATGACCATCTGCTCAAGGGAATAATCAGCTAGCATGTCGAGGAACCTTGTCTCTCTTTCATGCGTAGAACAAGAATTTAGCCAATCTATTCGGGGATAGTTGAAGTCCCCCATTATGACTAATTTATTGCTTTTTGAGGCCTGTTTAATTTCATTTTCCAGATAGCAGTCTGCCTCTGGAGTTTGGTTGGGAGGGCGATAGCAGATCCCTAATGCTAGATTAGTTTTTTGTCCTGGGACTTTTATCCACAATGTTTCTGTAAGTGGGTTTGAATTTTCTTGAAATTCTAATTCATGAGATTCTAGCTCTTCATTTATGTACAAGGCCACACCGCCACCGTTTTTCCCTCTCCTGTCTTTCCTGTACAGTTTATAACCTGGAATTTTTGTGTCCCAATTGTTTTCCTCTGTCCACCAGGTTTCTGTTATGCCAATAATATCAATATTTTTTTCTTTTGCCAAACATTCCAACTCCCCTATTTTTGTTCGAAGGCTTCTAGCGTTTGCGTACAGACATTTATATTTATTGCTTCTTACAAGGCAGACACACCAAATTTGGCAACAAAAATAGGCCTCAGGCAAGGTAGGTTTTTAGCAAAAAAACCTCCCCCACCCAAACCTAGAAGGCCCCCAAAACAACGATACAAAAAACTACATTTCCCAGCATCCTTTGCGGCCACCAGCGAATTCCATTGGCCGACATCGGCCCACAAAAAATGCAGGGAGGCTGAGTTCCCATAGTAACGGTGGGCTGAGCCAGCCAAGGCTAGGTTAGAATGCTGAGTGAATTGAATTTAATCAGTTGGTGTTTGTGAGTTAAACATACCTCTGCTAAACAGAAACGTATACACCACGCAAATACCTGACAACTTCCCCAACACAAAACCCAGGACTGCACTCACTACTCACCACCACACACACCTCCAAATACACACACGTCCCAGGCACAATACTCCAGTAATTCCTACCCACATAACACAACACAACTTCCTATCACAACCCATCCCCCCAACCTTACCGGACCCCGCACACACAACGCCTACCACCACCACAAACAAAAACCAACTCCACATATACTCCAACCACAACACAACACAACACTACAAACACAGGACAACTCCACAGGACTTCAACATCCCACCCACCAGAACAACCCACAACGACACAGCCATGACCCCACCAAGACCGTAAGTAACATCATTTTCAACCCTTACATACTCAGACTTTCTTGCATCTCCTAAATAGGGCACAGCAACGCGTGCCGGGTACAGCTAGTGTACACATACATGGCAAACATTCAATGCCATAGACACACAATACATATAGACAGACAGTCAGAGGCTATTTAACTTTTTTCTGGCCACCAGACGAGCTGTTGCTTCACCGTCCATCTGCGACACTGATGAAGTACTTTCCGCATTCCCCGCATGCTTTTTGCTGGAGATTTTTTATAGCCTCATAAATTTGTCAAGTTAGCCTCCCCACACATAGGTGGTGCCTAAATTTTCTACTTGACAAATGCAACTGTCTTTCGGGTTGCAAAGGTCGACAACAAGCTACTCAAAATTGGCCGGAAGCTCACTCCGACCCGGGCTGGCTTCGAACTCATGACCTTTCGGACAGTAGTGATCTTAATGCAGCTGACACCCAGCCAGCTGCGCCACAGTCCCGGATGCAACAACGCAACTGGAAACTTAGTTTGGTAAGCACCTGTGGATATTTATGATTCAATGCTTCTCTTCCTTGGCCCTCCCATGATGCCTTGTAAGACTTTGTCACTGGGCCAGAAACACTGCCTATCTTATCTAAATTCGAATCTCAGCCGGTGTTTAATAAAAACAACAAACCAACCTGGCCGCTCTTGCAAAACAGTGCGCAAAGTGCAGTTGCTTCATCATCTTCCTCCCAAGGCAATGGGTCCAAGGATGAACAAATGAGGATGCAGGGTTCAAGTTTGCTGTCACAAACTGAAGGAAGAACCAGCCAAAGCAAGCCTACACACGTTTGCTGGTCCTTGGTGACTCAGCTCCAAAGAGCATAGGAATGGTGGTTCGATCGGCTGCTATTTCGCTACTGTGCAAAACAGAAAAGCCTGATCTATAATGAGCTCTGTTTCCCCCTCTTTCTACATACGGTTGTCAAAGCTGGACTGACTTACAGTACCTTGCTATTCTCTCTCTTTCTTAGATCCATCACAGAGCATAAACAATGCTCTGTAACAGAGTATCATAGGGTTGCCATAGGTCAGAAATTACTTGAAGGAACACAACGAAAACAATAATGCCATTCTAAACACTTAAATAAGTGTTGCTCAACCTGGAGCTCAACCTGTGAGGGTGTGAGGGTCTTAGGAACATAGTGCTCCCCGGAGATAGGTGAACTACATCTCCCCTAAATCACTGTCAATTCCTCCCAAATCCCTCTAAGATTTTCTGTTGGTCATGGTGGTTCAGTGTGGGAAGTTTGGCCCAATTCTATCATTAGTGGGGTTCAGAACGTTCTTTGATTGTAGGTGAACTATAAATCCCAACAACTACAACTCCCAAATGTCAAGGTCGATTTTCCCCAAACTCCACCAGTGTTCACATTTGGGCATATTGCGTATTCATGCCAAGTTTGGTCCAGATTCATCATTGTTTGCATCCACAGTGCTCTTTGGATGTAGGTGGACTACAACTCCCAAACTCAAGGTCAATTTCCACCTAATCTTTCCAGTATTTTCTGTTGGTCATGGGAGTTCTGTGTCCCAAGTTTGGTTCAACTCCATCGCTGGTGGAGTTTGGAATGCTCTTTGATTGTAGGTGAACTATAAATCCCAGCAACTACAACTCCCAAATGTCACGGTTGATTTTACCCAAACTCCATCAGTGATCACATTTGGGCATATTGCGTATTTGTGCCAAGTTTGTTCCAGATTCATTGTTTGTATCCACAGTGCTTTTTGGATGCAGGTGAACTACAACTTCAAAACTCAAGGTCAATTTCCACCTAATCCTTCCAGTATTTTCTGTTGGTCATGGGAGTTCTGTGTGTCAAGTTTGATTCAACTCCATTGTTGGTGGAGTTTGGAATGCTCTTTGATTGTAGGTGAACTATAAATCCCAGCAACTACAACTCCCAAATGTCAAGGTCGATTTTCCCCAAACTCCATCAGTGTTCACATTTGGGCATATTGCGTATTCATGCCAAGTGTGGTCCAGATTCATCATTGTTTGCATCCACAGTGCTCTCTGGATGCAGGTGAACTACAACTCCAAAACTCAAGGTCAATTTCCACCTAATCTTTCCAGTATTTTCTGTTGGTCATGGGTGTTCTGTGTGCCAGGTTTGGTTCAATTCCATCGTTGGTGGAGTTTGGAATGCTCTTTGATTGTAGGTGAACTATAAATCCCAGCAAGCAATCCCTCCCTCAGATTTGCTTGGCAATATACCAATAGACAATTGAGCTTTGTATTTCCTGACTAACTCTGGTCAATAATCTGGCTGCATTTTCTTTTTGGCACCCGCTGATGCTTCCCAACAGCTCCATTCACAATGTGTTACAATAGCCCAAGTGGGATGTAACATAAGGCATGTGTCACTGTGATCAGATATAACATCTGTACGAACTGATGCAACTGATGCATTATGGTTAACTATCCAAATGTTCTCTTGGCAACCGCTGAAGCCTGGGCATCCTGGCTTAGGGCTCGTGGCAGCAGTATACTTCAGCTATGAGAAACAGTGTTGTATCTACACTGCAGAATCAATTGCAGTTTGACACCACCTTCAGTACAATAACTCAATGCTATGGAATCATGAGACTTGTAGTTTTACAAGGACTCGAGTGGAGAAAGGGGTGCTTTCTCCTCTTCTCCTTCTGGCACTCTGCTGCTTCTGGCCTTTTTGAAGGCCCGTGTGGGTAACTGGTGGCTATTTATATTTATTGTGTCAGGAGCAAACCAAACAGTTGTATTGCATTAAAAACAAACAAACAAAACACAAAGTTTGCAGACTTGGTATTCTATTAAATGTCCTTTGACCAGTAGCTGACCGCTTGGAGTGCCTCTGGTGTTGCCATAAGAAGGTCCTCCATTGTGTATGTAGCAGGGCTCAGGTTGCATTGTAGTAGGTGGTCTGTGGTTTGCTCTTCTCCACACTCGCATGCAGGGGCGGTCCTACAAGATAGGCCAAGTAGGCGGCCGCCTAGGGCGCCATCTGGGAAGGGGGCGCCATCCTGGCCCTGCCGATGTTCCTCAGACAGTGCTGCAGCTGCCTGCTTTTTGACCCCGGCCTTGTGTGCTCCGACGCCGCTTCTGGGCATGCGCGGAGGTTTTCACGCAGGCACAGTTGCTCTGGAGCTGAAGTTGAGCGCAGGAGCACATGCGCGAAAACCTCCGCGCATGCCCAGTAGCTCCCTTGCGCAGAAGCCTGTAAGCAAAGCACTCCCTATCGGGCAGGCAGGGAGTGCTTCCCCTCTCCCTTTGTCTCCGCCGCGCACGTGCGTTTGCAGGGAAGGAGAAAAGAATCAGTGAAGGAAGTGTAAGTGAAGGAATGAATGAAGGGCTTTCCTCCTCCTCCTCCTCTGTGACCTCTTCTCTCCCTCCTTCCTTTCTTCGGCTCTATTTCTGTCTAGACCTGAGGGGCCTGAGGCTATGAGGAGTTGTGGGAGTTGGAGGCCAAAACACTTAGAAGGAGGGAGGGCTGGCCCAAGTTTGCCCAGGCCGCGCTGCCTGTATTCGACCTCATTTGAACATTTTGGCTGTTTTTCTATTTACATTTACATTGGGATCCTAATTTTGGACTTATGGGAGACTCCTATGAATTATGAGTCGGGTGATAGGTAATATATTCTGATTTTGATGCATTTACATTGCATTTCTTGTTGATTATTATACAGTTCTGCTTAATATTGTCATACAATATAATACAAATACAATATAACAATAGAATAATGATATATTTTATATTACATGTAATATTACAAACAATATTGCAGTATAGTGGTATTGTACAAAATAGTAATATATAGTATTTTATTTTACTTTATTTTGGGTTATTTGAGTTTTATAGGAGAAATGAAAATGTTTAGTAGAGGATAATTTTATTTAAATAAATAATTTTATTATTTTATAATAATAATATAATAGAATGTTACATTATATTTTAATGTCAATATATTATAATATAATTATATTGTAATGTAGTATAATATAATTATGATATAATATAGTTTGAGTATGGTATAATATATTGTATATACATTGATACAATATAATACTACTAATGGTATTGTGATATTATAATTGTATATTTGTTTTACATGGGGGGGGCAAAATAATGTTTTTTTGGGGGCACCAAAATAATGTTCGCCTACCATTTAAAATTACCTTAGACCGCCCCTGCTCGCATGTCATAGATTCCACCTTGTAGCCCCATTTCTTAAGGTTGGCTCTGCATCTCATGGTGCCAGAGCGCAGTCTGATCAGCGCCTTCCAAGTTGCCCAGTTTTCTGTGTGCCCAGGAGGGAGTCTCTCATTCAGTGTCAGCCATTGATGGAGGTTCTGAATTTGAAGACATGCTGCATTATCACGGTGTGTCTGCGCCCTACACCACTGTAGAAATTACACTGTTTAGTTGGCATTGCACCACCTGACATCCGCCAGGAAGTAGCAACCAATAGTGAAAGGACCAAGGCAGTGACATCTCCTGTCCATCCCCTGTTCGGATATGAGCCAGCATGCCAACACCTTAAGTCAATATATAGTTTTCTAAGATCTACAGAAACACTCTCTGGAACACCTCAGCAAGCGAGAGTCCAAAAGTGGCAGGCTAAAATCTGGAACCATGGCTGATACTGAATGAGAGACTCCCTCCTGGGCACACAGAAGACTGGGTGACTTGGAAGGTGTTGAACAGACTGCGCTCTGGCACCATAAGATGCAGAGCCAACCTGAAGAAATGAAGCCACAAAGTGGAGTCCACGACATACGGGTGTGGAGAAGAGCAAACCACTGTCCACTTACTACAATGCAATCTGAGCCCGGCCACATGCACAATGGAGGACCTTCTTATAGCAACATCAGAGGCACTCCATGTGGCCAGCTTCTGGTCAAATGACATTTAGCGTAATGCCAAGTTTGTTGTTGTTGTTGTTGTTGTTGTTGTTGTTGTGTGTATGTATATATATATACATACAGTATGTATATATATACACACACATATATATATATACTGTGTGTGTGTATGTATATATATATATATATATATATATATATAAAAACATTACAACTGTACTGGTTTGCTTCTGACAATAAATAAAAAAGTAGAGATAACCTTGGTTTTTGATTCTTGAGTTTGGTTGAGACTAAGAGGGTCAATAAATAAATTAATGTATATAATGAGTATGGTGAGATAATATAAATAAACATAACAGTTTAAATAATGGTATATGAGAATTTCGGGGCTGAAGTCTAACCTGCCAGGTGAACCGAAAACCTAATTGCCTTGCACTAGTGGATATTTACTACTAAGGAGAAAATTGACTTAAGAGCGTTTTTAATTCTTCTCAGGAAGATCATACTTTACAAAACGGTTACGATCTCTAACAAGGTCATGCTTTCCCAAAAGTTATGATTATTCCAAATAGTGTGAATGCCAATTAATCTATTTATAGGAGCTAGTAACAGGGAGCTGTTTAAACAGCTCCACTGTCTGCCAATAAGTTTCCGGTCCCAATTCAAGCTGCAGGTGATCACCTACAAAGCCCTAAGCGATTCGGGACCTGCCTATTTTCGAGATAGCATCTTCCCCTACAAAAGAGTGCGTGCCTTGAGATCATCTGGGGAGGCTCTGCTCTCTCTTCTGCCGCCATCGCAAGCACAGTCGGTGGGGACGAGGGAGAGGGCCTTCTCAGTGGTAGCCCCCAAGCTTTGGAACTCCCTCCCTAGGGAGATCAGACAGGCTCCCACCTTGTCCTCTTTTCGGAGGTAATTAAAAACCTGAATGTTCCATTGCACCTTTGATTAGGCAGTTCACCAGAAAACTATCCTGTCCCTGCTCTAAGTTCTGCACCTTATTTCAACCCTCTTATTGGCTACCACAACACTTTTGTTGGGCGATACACCTCCCCCCATATTACCAAGAAGACACTGACACAAATATTTGGAGTAAAATTGGCCACAACTCATTTATTGATAACAGGAACAAGGGTTGGCAGCTATGCATGGGTCCTGGATCAGGGGACGGACAGCCCACTGCTGTCCGAAGATGCTTACATCCCTGGGTGCCACCGGCACGCTACCGGTTCCCATAAGCTCGGCACTCCAGGGACCAGAGCATTATCCCCCCTTCTAACAAGGGGCAATACACCATCCTGATCCAGGGGCCATGCTACACGCCCAACACAGAGTTGCGACAAGATAAACACCCAACAATAGCAAGATCAGCTAACAAAATACAGAGCAAGATGAACACCAAACAACAGCAAGATAAGCTAACAAATGCGGAGCAATAATACATGCAGGGAGGGTGGGTGGAAAAGCTGATTGTGAAGAGGCGAATTTTAAAACCGTGGCAGGGCAGGCTATCCTTTATATCCCAATGCTGCCACCAATTTGTGATGACTCCAATTGTGTGATGGAGCTGAATTCGAATTTGTGTCTTAAGTGTGGAGTGTGAGAATTCGAACTCAGGTTTGTATATACTATACATTGGCAGAATATACTACCAATGCCACCACAATATGTAAGGATTCTTTTAACTTTTACTTACTGCCACCATTTATTTTACTGAGATTGGCTACCCACTAAGAAAGAGGTGTTTCAAGGCTTGTGGGAGAAAGAATCGCCAGAATAGATGTTTTTTTTAAATCAAAGAACTATCAAGTTTATTTAAACAGTGTTTCGAGCTTGGAGGTTTCAAGAGTTCAAGAGCTTGGGTGGTTACAATCTACTCAGAGGTACTTTCTTAAGGTTACAATATGCTAACTATGAAGATACAGTCTAACGCAAAGCTACTGAACTCCTAAAACTAATAACTTAGCAGTTTACACACACTCTGCTGGTCATTAACAGTCACTGCTTCTCTAGCAGTGTACACACCTCCACTACTACCCTTTCCCAGAGTAGAATCAGGCTTAGAATAAACCCAGAGTCTTTTAAACTACGCTGAAAGCTGGCTAAACAGACTCCCTAATTCTCTCACACACCCTTCTGTGTTTGCAGTTAGCCACCAACTGAAAATATTTGAATCTGAGGATTCTAAAGCCAACTGCAGGCTCCACCTCCAGTTTCCATGGTAACTGAGGTTCTTGGAAGCTCTGCCAGATAATTTTACTGTTAACCCCTTAGGGTTAGCGAAGTTCCACCCTTACAAAATACTTACATATTCATAAATATCAACTACATTTACAACCTGTAACAAATAAATATGACTACACCACATTGCTGCAGGTCCAGTGCCTGCTGGTAAGCCTCGGGCAGCCTTAAGTAGGCTGCCCTGGTGGAAGAGAGGGCTGGCCCCAAGTCCGAGTCAGGCCGGGGCAGAGCCAGCCCCACCATTGGCCAGGTGGCTCTGGTGGCGGGAAAATCTCCTGCCATCCAGGGGGCTTCTGGGGAGAAGAAGCCCCCTCCCGAGCCATAATGGCGGCGAGGACACCCAGCGCCGCAACCTGCTTGGCCCGGTAAGTCTGGCCAAGCCATTTATCTGTAATTTTTTGGGGTTGTCCTATGGGAAGATGGTGGCGGGGTATAAAAATAGAGTTATTATTATATTATTATAATCTCCAAAAAGGGTCACACTTCCAAAAGCCTGTGGAGATTTTTTATTTTCCCAACAGGCTTCCAGCCTATGCACTCTCCACTATGCTTCACTATCCTTGTCCATTCAATGCAAACGGAATAAGCAGATGTCTGTTGTACATTTTCAGCTTCGCAAAGCGAACAAAAGCTCAGATAAGTATGGGAACGCTATGATATAATTCTGCAGGAAATGAGCTCCAATATGAGCCAAGCCACGGGTGAAGTCCCTCTTTGTTTAGAGCGGAATGGATTTCAGCCCTCCTGACCCACTATGGCTCATTCCTCCTCTTCTCCCCGCTCCACTTCTTCTCGGTTGTCAAAGTCTTCTGATGAGTCACCAGCAGTAGAGAGATTAGTGAATGAGTTGGCCATTTTGCATCTAAGCAATAAGGACTATAGCACGGTCTCAAAGAGAGATTTAATAAGAACACTCTTCCAAAAGGAGGAGGGAGAGGGGAAAAGGGCAAGAGTTCACTGGATTCCCACTTCACCCAAAAAGTGTGGGTTGGATGGAAAGGAGGAAGACTTGGCTCTCGGTCCTAAGTTTTTATTTATGCGATCAAACATTTCAAGAAAGGAAAACTCGAGAAAGCCTGTTCTGAACATTAACACAACCATTGTGTTTAATCATAGATATCTTCTTTGTGATGCCACTTGAGAGCCTCTTGAAGTAGAGAAAGCAGAGGAGAGTTAAGCAATCATTTCTTCTACTTCTCTGAATCAATACTGGATTTGGATCTACCTTGAACTCCAAACACAGCCCAGGATAGGTATCAAGAGTGTAGTCGAGCAGTGGTTCTCAACCTTCCTAATGCTGCAACCCCTTAATACAGTTGCACATGTTGTGATGACCCCCAACCATAAAATTATTTTCGTTGCTAATTCATAACTGTAATTTTGCTACTGTTATGAATCGTAATGTAAATTTCTGATAGGCAGGATATGTTTTCATTTGCTGGGCCAAATTTGGCACAAATACCCAATATGCCCAAATTTGAATACTGTCGGGGGTTGCGGGTTGATTTTGACATTTGGGAGTTGTAGTTGCGGGATTTATAGTTCACCTAAAATCAAAGAGCATTCCGAACTCCACCAACGATGGAATTGAACAAAACATTGCACACAGAACTCCCATGACCAACAGAAAATACTGGAAGGGTTTGATGGGTATTGTCCTTGAGTTTTGGAGTTGTAGTTCACCTACATCCAGAGAGCACTGTGGACTCAAGCAATGATAGATCTGGACCAAACTTGGCACAAATCCTCAATATGCCCAAATGTGAACACTGGTGGTTTGCGAAAAATAGACCTTGACATTTGGGAGTTGTAGTTGCTGGGATTTACAGTGCACCTACAATCAAAGAGCATTCTGAACTACTGGAAGGGCTTGGTGGGCATTGACCTTGGGTTTTAGAGTTGTAGTTCACCTATATCCAGAGAGCACTGTGGACTCTAAAATGATTGATCTGGACCAAACGTGGCATGAATACTCAATATGCCCAAATGTGAGCACTGGTGGAGTTTGGGGGTAAAAGACCTTGAAATTTGCGAGTTGTAGTTGCTGGGATTTATAGTTCATCTATAATCAAAGAGCATTCTGAACCCCACCAATGCTAGAATTGAGCCAAACTTCCCACACAGAATCTCCATGCTTTGAAGTGACTCACAGGTGTGAGCCTCCCTCCAGTCTTGCATGCTCTCCATTGCCCGCACATGCACACCACGCTGCCATGTGCTGAGCATGCCTGCTTTCCCCTCCCCACTTGGAGTCTCAGAAACTGCCCTGCCCTTGTCTGAGGGGGCAGCTTTTGGTGGGAGAATTTGCCATCTGTTTCCAAAAAGGAAGACAAGAACAGGCAGAGAGAAACGTCCACTTTCTCTGCCAAAGGGGTTCCTAAGACCATCAGAAATATATGTTTTTTGATGGTCTTTGGAAACCCCTGTGAAACTCCTTCACGGCTCCCCAGGGGTCCTGACCCTCAGGTTGAGAAACACTGCTGTAGAGTTTTGTTTTGTTACAATATTATTAGGTCCTCCGTCCTTGGAAAAATGTTTAATTCATGTATTCTTTTTATTAGAGATGGGGTTGGGCGTCTTCGATATCGTCCTTGTTGCCAGCCTTGAGTTGGAGGCTAGCAAAACTGCAACTTTTCCCACTCATAGTTTTCCTGCTTGAAATAAAACCATGGAAAATCGGTTTGACATCTTGTGAAAAGTTTGTGTACGTAGAAAGATTTCCCTGTAGATAGACAACTTTGCCTCCAACTCATGAAAGGCGGAGTGATATACAGAGGGTGGGATAAGTGTGCCTGTTCCCCCTCTCCCTCATTGTGCGAATTATGTCAACGGCTTCAAATTATCTATTTATAATTGTAGTATTTCGGTGCACAGCCAAAGTCCTCTTACTAAGCATGCGGACACACCAAACGAATAAATGAACACAAATACTGTGCCGTGCACAACTCTGCTGGCCATGGCATCCTGGATATTGGCTCTAGTTGATAGAAGAGCTCACACAATCAGAATCAGGCTTTGTCCTAGTATCAGCAGACTTGCTATTTCATAATTTATCTACCTTATCATTGTGGGGTTTTTTTTTTTTGCCCTGGGTGATCGGGGTCCTGAAACTTTCCCTCAAAGATTAATGATGTCCCACTGGGAGTAGGCGGGAATCCTTTTGCCATTAACGACACCTAGAGTCTCATCTACTTTTGATTGTGTTGCTGAGCACACTCCTGTTGGAGCCCCATTCGTTTTATTTGAAGAGGAAGCCACTCAGGCAGCAATCCTTACTGAAAAGCAAGTCGGTGAATTTGGGCAAAACTTGTTTTTGCAAGATTGACAGGAAATTGCTTACATTTGTACAGAACTTTCAAAAACACGTCTTTTTTTAAACTGCTTTTTAAGCATTAATATTGGACTCATGCAAGGTATGACATTGACAGTCCAAAGGGTCAACGATGAATGACTTTACCTAAAAGAAGCTATGCTGGGATAGCCCAAAGGTCGATGTCAGGCCTGGGCAAATTTCGGCCTTCTAGTTGTTTTGGACTCCAACTCCCACAATTCCTAACAGCCTACTGGCTGTTAGGAATTGTGGGAGTTGGAGTCCAAAACACCTGGAGGGCCAAAGTTTGACCAGGACTGGTCTATGTAGTACACTGGGAATGTGGCACAGCTGGGTGGGTGTCAGCTGCATAAGATCTCTACTGACCAGAAGGTCATGAGTTTAAGGCCTGCCCAGGTCGATGTGGGCTCTCGACCTATTGTGTAGCCTGTTGTTAACCTTTGCAACCCGAAAGATAGTTGCATCTGTCAAGTAGGAAATAAAGGTACCACTTAGTGGGGAGGCTAAATTTAACTGATTTATGAGGCTGTGCTTGACTTGGCCATGGGGAGGTGCTATTGTTCCTTTTTTCCACAACGAAGAGCCTGTTGTCCATGGATGCCTTTCCGATCGAATTGCTGGCATGGTTTTTAGGGGTGCCTTTTACCTCCCTGCCAAAGTGGTACTTATTAATCTACTCACATTGCTATTTTTGAACTGCTAGGTAAGCAGGAGCTAGGGCTGACAGCAGGAGCTCACCCCGGCCCGTGGCTTGAACTGCCAACCTTCGGTTGGAAAGATCTTCTGTAGCTGGCAGTTTAACCCACTGTGCTAGCCACAGCCTCAATTATAGTTTTACAAGGTTTTATTTTGGCCAAAGAGTGCTAGTGCCTCACCAAACTACTACTCCCAGGATTACATAGCATCAAGCCATAGCATTTAAAGTGGTGTCAAACTGCATTATGTGTAGTGTTGATGGACCCTACTGATCCTTCAGTTGGCTATGGCAAGCCTGCTTGCAGAACATTAATATAATGATACTTCACACTAAAGGTCAGGGGTAGGGAACCTATGCCCCGGGAGCCAGATGTGGCTCTTTTCATGAATGCATCTGGCTCTCCCATTCTTTCTTTCTTTCTTTCTTTCTTTCTTTCTTTCTTTCTTTCTTTCTTTCTTTCATTCTCCCTCTTACTTCCTTCCTCTTCCATTCTTTCATTCTCTCCTTCCTTTTCCCTCCCTCTCTCCCCTTCCTTTTTTCCTCCATTCTCTTCCTTCCTTCCTTCCTTCCTTCCTTCCTTCCTTCCTTCCTTCCTTCCTTCCTTCCTCTTCCATTCTTTCATTCTCTCCTTCCTTTTCCCTCCCTCTCTCCCCTTCCTTCTTTCCACCATTCTTCCTTCCTCTTCCTTCCTTCCTTTCTCCCCTTCACCTTTTCCTTCTCTCCTTCCTTTTTTCTCTCTCTCTCCCCTTCCTTCTTTCCTCCATTCTTCCTCCCCCTCCTTCCTTCCTCTCCTATTCTTTTCCCCCAAGTCTTCCTTTCCTTCTCCTTCCTTTCTTTTCACTTCCCTCTCCCCCCTTCTTTCTTTTCTTCTTTTCCCTTCATTATTTTACTTTTCCCTCACTCTTTTTGCTTTCTTTTTCCCACCCTTTCCTTTCCTCCCTTCCCATTTCCTTCTTTCTTTTTCCCTCCTTGTCTCTCTCCTGCTTTTCTTTTCTTCCTTTTCCATAGTTCGTTCTTCTTTTCTTTCTTCCTCTCCCCCTCCCTCCTTTATTTCCTCTGTCTGTCTGTCTGTCTGTCTGTCTGTCTTTCTTTCTTTCTTTCTTTCTTTCTTTCTTTCTTTCTTTCTTTCTTTCCTTCCCCCTTCCTTCCTTTCGTCTTCTCTTCCTTCCCAGAGTCCTGAGCATGCCTTTTGCAGAGCCAGGTCTGAAGTGTCCCGCCATTCTGCCGGGGGAATCCTTTTCTCATAGTATGTACGTATATACTCACGTTTAGTTGAATTCAGTCTTAAAATATATTATATATATTATATGGCCCTCACTGAAATAAATTTCCAAATATTTTGCTTTCGTGGCTCTCTGAGTCAAAAAGGTTCCCGACCCCTGCTAAAGGTGATACACAGTCATGCTGATTGGTACCCATTAGTTATTCCATCTTCAATTAACATATCCCATCTCCTTTTAAACCCATTCATGTTGGCAGCCAAAGCCACAAACTGTGGCACTCAATTCCACATTTGTAATCAGCTGAATCTTGGTTGTGATCATCCGAATCTTTATAGAACGCCAGCCAACTCTAAAAGTTGTATAAAGAATATGTACAACCTCTTCAACAGAAGGCTTGGTTATATTGCTTTTTTAATAACAGTGATTCATTTGTTTTAGCAACACAACTACAATGTATTACTAATATAAATATTAAAACAAAAGCCTGGGCCTTTATGGGTGTGATAACATTAAAAAAACAAAGACAACACACAGAAAGACAAAATCATCAAGGTTTTAGAGATCCAACATTCATTGGACAAAATGTGGATCGGAAACATTTATTTACATTATTTTTACCCCACCCTTCTCAACCCCCGAGGGGGGACTTAGGGTGTGTAACATCTGAGATACACACACACACACACACACACACACACACACACACACACACACACACACAAAATATACATAACACACCCAGGGTGTTTACGTATATCTTTATTTAAGCTAATGCAATTAAAAACTGATAACCTCTTAATTTCCCTTATAATAACTGAAACAGTGCCATAGTTTCTCTTGGCATTGTGAGTAGATTTACTGAACACCATGCTTTGTGCGCCAAATATCAAGGAAGTAATGCATTTGTGCCATGTTGAAAAGACAAAGCATTTTCACAGTCAGGAGTATAAGTGCAAGTCTAAAAATTTTAACATGTAAACTGATCAGACCTAGCTGTAATCAATCTCAGTGCGATCCCTGGGTTGATTCATGACTATCAATAGTGTGAAATAAGCAGAAATGTTGTCTTGCAAATTCTTATCAGAACAAGTGTGGAGATGTGACTATGGGAACGGTGTGGTAGCAGATGCTCTATTGAAATCAGGGAAGTGTTACTTTTCCCCTATGTAGCTGATTGAAGTGTGTGTGTGTCATATATATATACAGTATATATATGACTAATTCTTAGGGACCTGCTCTGCCATGTAGTACAAAGTGTATGTTTCTGTCTTCCTCATCTGGGCTATGAGAATATTTTCTTTGGAATATTACACACACACACACACACACACACACACACACACACTTCTTTGGAATATTACACACACACACATATGGAATATTCCAAAGAAAATATTCTCATAGCCCAGATGAGGAAGACAGAAACATACACTTTGTACTACATGGCAGAGCAGGTCCCTAAGAATCAGTCAATCTCTCTCTCTCTCTCTCTCTCTCTCTCTCTCTCTCTCTCTCTCTCTCTCTCTCTCTGAATGAAGATTCTTAGGAAGGACTAATCCCATGCTTTTCACAAGAGTGTTGATGACTAAAAAGGCCAATCTGAGATAGGCAAGTCCGGTTGCAGAAAGCACAGCAGAAAGTCTCCTTGGGTGATGTTGTTTCCAAGTTGCGGTTCTTTCTGCATTGTCGTTTCTCTTCGAGACCCATTCGGCATGTCTTCTCGAAAGAGGCCACAGCATTGTGGATAGTGCGTCTCCATGCCTCCCGATGTGAGGCCAGGGTGGACCATTGTTGGTGATCAATCTGGCCGAGCCTGAGGTGTTGTTTCAGGGAGTCCTTATATCTCTTTTTGGGGGCGCCTCTCTTGCGCTGACCCGTGGTGAGTTCACCATAGAGTAGTATCTTTGGGAGGCGGTGGTCCTCCATCCTAGAAACGTGACCTGGCCAGAGCAGCTGTGTTCTCAATAGCATGGCCTCAATGCTGGTGATCCCTGCTTGCTCAAGGACAGCAACATTCGTCACATAGTCCAGTCCAGTGTATATCCCATAGTGGCAACCTATTGAAACGCTGTCACATATTCCTTGGCACCTCCGCACCTCCCAGAAGATGAGCATTCCATTTCCAACGGAAAAAAACTGTCATTTGGCTAACTCAAGCATTCAGTTGCATTCTGTTTTGCTGGCCAATCAGAGTCCTTTATGCAAATAATACCACAGTGGCAGCCAATCGAAAAGCTGACACATATTCCTCCACCCACAAACACTGACTTTTATTATATACATAGATAGATAGATTTATTTATTTACATCATTTATATTCCGCCCTTCTCACCCCGCAGGGGACTCAGGGCGGATCACAATGCACATATACAGGCAAACATTCAATGCCATAGACATACAACATACATAGACAGACAACGAGCTACACAATTGGTCGAGAGCTCACCCCGACCCGAGCAGGCCTCGAACTCATGACCTTCTGGTCAGTAGAGATCTTATGCAGCTGAAATGCAATTTACTCCTAACACAAAAGGCAGCTGCCAAGTTGTGTATGTGTGAGAGTGCACAATACATAGTAAATTCATAATCCAATCTACCTAGTGCTGACATCATCTGCCGTGGGTAAAACAGTGGAGAAAATGGAGCAAGATATAATAAGCCACATTTGGCATTTGTTTCCAATACATCTCCTTCCTATCTTCAACAGTGGAAGGAAAACTTCTCTCGTGATTGCCAACTGGGCCCAGCCTTGCGAAAGCCTTGCCTATGATATTTCGTACTGTGAAGGTAAAGTGATTGCATTCTCTTCTCAACTGAATGTCATATATAATCATCTCATTTCATTTGCATTGTTCTCAGCTGCTGAGTGCATCAGCTCACATTATCTAAGAAATACACACAAATGTATACAGATATACCCAGTCCAGGAAAAAAAAAAGCCTAACATGGTTTCCTAGAGTGCTTAGGACTGATCAAAGATGATTACTGCGATTCTGAAAAGATCAGTCTTCACTTCTGTTTCCCACGAAGTATCTTAATAAAGGCCAACACAGGCCATAATTTAGTGCCCTCTTCTGGGCACTTGAAACTCTGAATGGGGAAATCCCTGTTTCGTCTGGCATTAAGCCATTCATTCCGACTCCGGTTTGTCTCCTATTCCTCCAAATAATATTTCTAGGCTTTACAATAGCATGATACACAAGGGCAGAAATCGCTGCTCGAATGTTGGTTTCTTTGTGACTAAAGTATTTCAGAATGCGATGGAATTATGAAATGCAGATCTAAATGATCTCTAGGCAGCACTTTACAATTACACGTAAAATAAAGTCCCCCCACAAGTCAAATTGCCAACTATCTAAAAATTCAAATGGCAAAACATTTTAGGGAGGTATTCACTCGAGCTCGATTTGATCAGCTTGATACAATGGTCTGATATGGGAGATTTAAGAATATCCCTTATTATGAACGGATTTGTATCTGTGGAGCACCTGAAATTATGGTGCCATAATGGTTTTAAATTGTCTGTTATTGCTTATGTGTAAGTTATATTGATTGTATTGTTTTATTATTTGCTGTTGTGTTGTTTTATTATGTGTCATTGGGCTTGGCCTCATGTAAGCCGCCCCGAGTCCCCTCGGGGAGATGGTGGCAGGGTATAAATAAAGTTTTAACATTATTATTATTATTATTAAATTGAGGATATAGCATACATATAGCATACTCATTCTGAGGATGGAGGGCTGACCCGACTCCTTATCCAATAATTTCCATCTGTGCCTTGAAGCTGTTACTGGTTGGCTGCGAGCCAGTAGGTTGAAGGTGAATCCAGTGAAGACGGAGATCCTTTGGTTGGGCCATCCAGGCGATAGGGATGTCCAGCTACCGACCCTGGATGGCGTGGCATCAGGCCCGGATTACCCATAAGGCCACCCTAGGCCATGGCCTAGGGCGGCAGCTTTGGGGGGCAGCAGAACCGGACCCCCCAAAATTGAATTTTTTTTTATTTTTTTTAAAAATCCGATCTTCGGGCGCTTGCTTCTGCGCCTGTGCAGTGAGAAGGAGTGAGCGAGAAGGAGCCGAGGGGAAGTCCCGCTGCCCCTAGGGCGTCTGACGTGGCTTCCCCCCGCCCCCTCCTCCTTGCTCGCGTGGGTGGCGCCACCCTTCCTTCAGTGAAGGAAGGAGGGGTGCCCGTGCGAGCGAGGAGGCGGCGGGGGGAAGCCACGTCAGACGCCCTAGGGGTGGGACTTCCCCCGGCTCCTTCTCCCTCGCACCAGCTCCACCCTTCCTTCCTTCACTGAAGCCACGTCAGACGCCCTAGGGGTGGGACTTCCCCCGGCTCCTTCTCCCTCGCACCAGCTCCGCCCTTCCTTCCTTCACTGAAGCCACGTCAGACGCCCTAGGGGTGGGACTTCCCCCGGCTCCTTCTCCCTCACGCCGGCTCCGCCCCCGCAAGCGCCCCCCTCAAGCGGCCCCACCCCCAGGGGCGGCATTTACAGAGTGTGGCCTGGGGTGCCACAAAACGATAATACGGGCCTGCGTGGCATTATGCCCGTCATCATCAGTAAAAAGCCTGGGTGCCCTTTTGGACCCTCTGCTGTCCATGGAGGCTCAAATCTCCATGGTCAGCAGAACAGCATTTTTCCATCTGCGACAGGCTAGGTGGCTGGCCCCCTATCTATCTCGGAACGACCTGGCCACGGTGATCCATGCTACGGTCATCTCAAGACTTGACTACTGTAACGCTTGCTACATTGGCCTGCCTTTGACTGTGATCCAGAAACTCAAGCTAGTGCAGAACGCTGCAGCCCAGTTACTCGCGGGGCAGCCTGTGAGTTGTCACATCACTCCGGTCCTGCGGGGACTGCACTGGCTACCAATTGAGTACTGGATTACATTCAAAGTTCTAGTCTTAACTTTCAAGTCCTTACATGGTCTGGGGCCAGTGTACCTGAAGGATCGTCTGTTCCCATATAGTCCCTTGAGATCACTACGGTCTGAAGATCAGAACCTTTTGGTCATTCCTAGCATGAAATCCTATCTTTTAACAGCAACCTGACAGAGGGCCTTTTCTATCATTGGCCCAACCTACCATCCGAGACTCGGGCTATGCAAAATCTGGTAACCTTTCGCAAAAGCTTGCAAAACCTTCTTATTCAAACAAGCCTTCGAGTCATAATGTGATGTTATTAACAGGTATTGTTTTATTGTGTTTTTACTGTTTTATTGAGTTCTGTAAACCGCTCCGAGCCTTTGGGAATGGCGGTGTACAAGTCGAATGAATAAATAAATAATAAATAAATAAATATTATTTGATTGTAAATTTTACCAGGAGGTGAGAGAGACTTGTACCTTGGTTCATACAATCAAATGGACAATGTATTGGGAATCTGGCTGTTAGGAATTGTGGGAGTTGAAGTCCAAAACTCCTGGAGGGGCGAAGTTTGCCCATGCCTGAGTTAACATTATAACTCAGGCATTATTACTTTAGTATTTTAGTTAACCCTAAGATACTAAACTGTGGACCAGAAATTCCTTGCTTTAAGTCGCTTCTCTGGGTTACTATCCCAGCCTTTACTGTTAGTGCCCCTTGCGTACTTTGGCCCCTTTGATGCAGTGGGGAGCTATCACAACAGGGGAACACATCGTGTTTTTCATCTTCTGCTGGTCTATGATTGTATACTGCTTTTGCTCTCAGCATTCACCACAGCTTAGGAACAAAAGATCAAGAACACCACAAGATTGTCATCAGGCTGGGAAAATAATTACTTCACTCTTAAGTTCTTATACTATGAATAAACAACCAAGTCTAATTTGGCTTTCTTGTAGGGAAAAAAAAATACCGGTCCATGTGTTACTATTGATGGGAAGCTTCCAAACAGAGTAGAAATCGTCTATCAGACAGATGGCAAGCTATTTAACCTCAGCAGACCGAAAGCCAAAACCAAAATACCTTTGCAGAAGCGTACGAGAAGCTCAGCCTCTCATTGAACATCGAGAAAACCAAAGTGTTCTTCCAGCAGTCACCAGCCAATCCCTCTCCAATGCCAGAAATACAGCTTGATGGTGCAACATTAAAAAATGTTGACCATTTTCACTACCTTGGCAGCCACCTCTCCACAAAAGTCAACATTGACACTGAAATACAACACCTCCTGAGCTCTGCAAGTGCAGCATTTTTCCAAATGAAGCAGAGAGTGTTGGAGGACCGGGACATCCGTAGGGAGACCAAGGGGCTTGTTTATAAAGCTATTGTCTTCCCAACTCTGTTATACGCCTGCAAAATGTGGACTGTCTACAGATGCCACACTCAACTCCTGGAAGGATTCCATCAGTGCTGCCTTTGGAAAATCCTGCAAATCTCTTGAGAAGACAGACAGACAAATGTCAGTGTGATAGAAGAAGTAAAGACCACCAGCATTGAAGTGATGCTCTACGCCATCAATTCTGCTCGACTGTCCATGGCCGGATTACCCATAAGGCCAACATAGGCCATGGCCTAGGGGCGCATGCCGAGGAGGGGCACAGATCACGGACCAAAAAAATAAAAATAAAAAACTGGTCCGCGCCCCTCTTTCCCCCTTTCTCATGCCCCTCCTCGCTCCTTCTCCCGGCAAAGTCTCTCACTCTCTGGGCTGCGGCGGGGCCCTCGCATTGATCCATTGATTTGCCCAAGGGTCTCTGGCTGGCCTGACCTCCTGGCTCCCGGGGAAGCTGTCTCCATGGTGACTTGCCCAGCTTCCCCAGCGGCAGACTGTAAATTCCTGCAGCCAGAGCCGAACGGCAGAGTCCGGGAGAGGGCGGTGGGAGGGAGGGGAGAAGGAGGAGTAGGAGGCAACTAGGAGGAAAGAAAGAAAGTAAAGAAGGAAGAGAGGGAGGGAGGGAGGAAGAGGGGAGAGAAAGGGCGTTGCTTGGGTGGACCTCTCCCAGGTCCCCAGCACAAGACCACACCAACCCAGGCTCGTTCCCGCGCTCTCAGAGCAAACCGGGGCGGCCTACTTGGCCAAAGGGAGCCGCGGGAGGGAGGAAAGGATCAAGGCCAGGGTCTGGCTCTCCTGCCTTTGGGAGCAGCCGAACAAAAGCCGCACAAACCCCAACCTGAATCCTCCCTCGCTCTGCGGGAGTGCACGCCAAGCGGACGTATCCCCCCCTCTCTCTTGCGCTCTCTCTCTCTCGTGTGTGCCTTTGGAGCGAGTTTGCACCTCTCCCCAAGCCTCCCGAGGAGACCTTCAGAGCACAGTGGAGCTTTCCAGCCGGTGGGAATGGGGACCTTGGAGGTGGCGGGATGGTGCCTACTTGCCTTTCTGTTCTGCTCCGGAGGCACCATGGCGAAAGCCAGCCAAGTGTGGGTCTGAGTGGTGCATGTGTGTGTGTGTGGGGGTAGAGGTTGGCTTAAAGTGTGGCCCAGTAATTCCAAAGTGTAGCCTAGGGTGCAAAAAGGTGTTAATCCGGGCCTGCGACTGTCCACATTGTTCGAATGGCGAATCGCCGTCTCCCAAAGCAGTTGCTATATTCCAAACTCAAGAACTGGAAATGGAATATTGGTGGGCAGGAAAAGAGATTGAAAGATGGGTTTAAAGCTAACCTTAAAAACTGTGATATAAACATCAAGAACATGGAAGCCCTAGCCCTTGAGTGCTCTTACTGGAGGTTAGATGTGACCAGCAGTGCTGTGGACTTTGAAGAGGCATGAATGGAGGGTGAAAAGGAGAAACGCGTCAAGCCAACCCAGACTGGACCCACCTTCCACCTGGAAACCGATGTCTTCACTGTGGAAGAACATGTGGATAAAGAATAGGGCTCCACAGTCACTTACGTATCCACTGCCAAGACACTATACTTGGAAGGCCATCATACTCAGATAACTAGGGATCGCATAAGTAAGTTAGTAAGTAAATACTGTGCAAGACCTCTCTCTCTCTCTCTCCCTGGTTTCTACATTCTTATTAGCCTTGGAATGTTTTTTCAACGATTGGCTTGATATGCATCCGTTCGTCAATACAGACACAGCAAAGATAAAAGAAGTATGGATTTCAATTTGCTTCATCTTCTCCGTGAGCCTCACAAGTGACTTTCTTCCTGCCGTTTTCTATATGATCACATACAGCTTGCAGTGGGAGGCACTTTGATTAGGTATCCCACCCATCTAGCATTTCTGACAGCACGGAACAGATGGACTATATTGGGGATTCATGTTTATTCAACAGAAACACAGGGGTCTATTAAATCAACATAAATACTAGGTTAAAATGACAGGAAGGATCTAGTGTAAAGCAAGATCAGACGGAATACGCGAAGCTAAGGTTGCCAGCTTGACTCCCACTTTGTTCCCGGGTCTCCGTATCAGCTCCCAAGCAATGGATAATTTCATTTGCCAATTATGTACTGCCGAATCCTCTGACTGTAACTCCTGGTCTTTTTGATCTTTCTGATGACAATATAAAAGCCACCCTAAGGATTTCATCTACCTGCTGCCTTTGCTGGTGTCGGAACAATAGACGATAATGTAGGGCAAAATGTGCCTCTACAGATTGAGTGCTGTGAATCACTTGAAATCCAAGGGATCAGCCATATGGTGGATGATCAGGTCATTGCAGAAAAAACAACAACAACAAACTCTCATAAATGTACCCTGTGAATCTGACAGAAATAAAAATGAAAATAGCTGTATGATTCAGCAATCAAAAAAAGCTAAAAATAATCTCCTATCAAGCACTTCTGTCACAGAGCTTCTGTAGCGAGGGTCAACGCACTGAGACAGTTGATTGAAACTCACAACAGTAATAAAAACACTGAATTCAATTGGAAATTATATTGATTTAAGTAGTCTGTTTTATTTGGACTAACAAGTGGATTTAACGTGAGGTTATTTCATAATTCTAGATCTGTGGTTCTCAACCTTCCTAATGCCACAACCCCTTTATACAGTTCCTCATGTTATGGTGACGCCCAACGATAAAACGATTTTTGTTGCTACTTCGTAACTGTAATTTTGCTAGTGTTAGGAATTTTTATCTGATATGCTAGGGCCGTAGCCAGGATTTTGATTCGGGGGGCTGAGTTTGGTTCGGGGGCTGAGACTGTGGAAGAGGGTTTTTTTGTATTGTTATCCCAATAACCCCATTAATGTGTATAATGATGGTGATCAGATCATCAATAAACATAACAGTTTAAATAATGTACCACTAAGGCCTTTTTTGACCACCCTGATTTCGCAGAATGCCTGTAGGATTTTCATTCACTGGACCAAATTTGGCACAAATACCCTGAATACTGATGGGGTGGGGGTGGGGTGGGGATTGATTATGTCATTTGGAAGTTGTAGTTGCTGCGATTTATAGTTCACCTACTGGGAAGTTTGGCTCACTTCTATTGTTGATGGGGTTCAAAATGCTCTTTGATAGTAGGTGAAGTATAAATCCCAGCGACTACAACTCCCAAATATCAATGTCTATTTTCCCCAAACTCTACCAGTGTTCACATTTGGGCATATTGAGTATTTGTGCCAAGCTTGGCCAAGTTTGGTATTGGGGAGGGGGGCTTCCCAGGCTCCTCTTTCCATCATTTTAGGATGTCTTATTCTAGAGAAGAGGTGCTCAGCTGCAGGAAGGCATGTGCTTTAAGGGGGCTTTCTACTTTTTTCTATTTAAGAGGAGGGGCGGTTGGCTTCAGGCAGGTGCAGGCATGTAGCCAGGGGGGGGCTAAGGGGGCTTCAGCCCCCCCCCCCGAAATTCTCAGGGTGGTCCGCGAAACGGCCTTACTGGTACATTATTTAAACTGTTATGTTTATTCATAACATGATCTGATCACCATGCTCATTATATCCCACATTAATGGGGTTATTGGGATAACAATACAAAAGGTTTGCTAGGGTAGACCCTCTTCCACCCAGTCTCAGCCCCCCCCCAACCAAACTCAGCCCCTCCCCGAATCAAAATCCTGGCTACGGCCCTGGGCAGGCGCACACACTTTCTGGGTCTGAATGTCACACATGCATTTTATTTCCAAGGCAAGGAGGCAAGTTCTCATTCTTACTCTAGAGTTCAGAATGCTCTTTCATTTTAGGTGAACTATAAATCCCAACAACTACCTATCCCCAAATGACAAAATCAATTCCCCCTAACCCCACCAGTATTCAAATTTGGGCGTATCAGGTTTTTGTGCCAAATTTGGTTCAGTGAATGAAAATACATCCTGCATATCAGATACTACATTATGATTCATAACAATAGCAAAATTATAGTTATGAAGTAGTAATGAAAATAATTTTATGGTTGGGGGTCACCACAACATGAGGATCTGTATTACGGGGTCGAAGCATTAGAAAGACGAAGAAACACTGACTTAAGTCTTCCAGTGCATACTCCTGCCTCAAGTAGATTCAAAATATAGGGAATGCTATTATCCAATAATTCAAAAACTGACAAAGGTTATTGGAACATATTTCCCATGGATAAAGGGGCCATACTATAGTTAGGTTCACTTAAGCTCATTAGCTTTGATGCTACTTAAGCATACTTGATAGTGGCTTGTTGGGAGTTTTCCGGGCTGTATGGCCATGTTCCAGAAGCATTCTCTCCTGACGTTTCACTCGCATCTATGGCAGGCATCCTCAGAGGTTGTGAGGTCTGTTGGAAACTAGGCAAGTGAAGCTTATATGTTTGTTGAATGTCCAGGGTGGGAGAAAGAACTCTTATCTGCTTGAGACAAGTGTCGCAACTGGCCAGCTTGTATGGCCTTGCAGCTTCAAAGCCTGGCTGCTTCCTGCCTGGGGGAATCCTTTGTTGGGAGGTGTTCTTTGTTTTCGATAGTGATCTTTGTGTTGATTTTTAATGCCAAAGATTGCCAAGGACTTTTAGGCATCTCTCTGTAACCATACAGTAGGTTTAGAGCAATTTACCTTTACTCCTTTCCTTTCCTTTCAGCATGCTTCTTTTTTAGTCCAAGTCAAGAATACGTACTTTTCTAATTGGCTTTTTTCGTGAGACTTTTCAAAGTTTCAAAGTTTTGTGTAGTGTGTGTGTTTGTCTGTCTGTGTGTGTGTGCTTTGGAGACTTCTGCTTATGCACTGGCTGTTTGCTTCAAATTAGATACTACTTGATCCACATGCACCCTGATTTTGGAGGGGTGGGTGCTAAGCCCTTGCCATTCCTATTGAAGTAATAAGATCAGATCTCTGCATGTCGTCTTTTATCTGATCAGGAGCTGTCTGGAGTAGAATGCTCTTTGATTCAGGCATCTCAACTCTCTTCGTCACCAAGATTCAGGTGATGATTAGCACCTTTCCAAACAAGGACGCACATGGAGGTGATACTGCGTGATGCGCCATGCTCCAGCGTACCACCAGCACCACTACAAAGCAATTTCCCCAAATATTCCTGCCCATATTACGATAAAGTGGACCGTGCTTGGAGTGAACTGCGTCTATAGTGTAAGTGGCCAATTATCTGAAAGACTAACAACTCAGCAAAAGTTTTCTGATCCATCGAGGAGAAAATAAGCGAATGTCATGAACGGCTGAACTGTGCTGGCAAGAAGCTGGGAGGGCAAAATAAATTGCAGATGGAATAATTAAAAAACAATTGTAGCGTAATTACAGGACATGGTCGGGTGGCATGGGTCTCAAGCTTTCCTCGTCATTAATTAGAGTCGATCTACGATTAGTATATTTCATTACTTCCAGAGATTCTATATATCTTTTCATGTCTGAGAGGGAACCGTGATTGGGATGAGAAAAATTTATTCAGCATTTCCAGAAAAGATTTAGTGAACATAGGACCTAATATAGATCTGAGCCACGAATGGAGAAGTTCAACAACAATTTGCTGATAACATATTTATATTGAATGTATGGTCCAGTTACTCTAGCCCAGTGTTTCTCAACCTTCCTAAGGCCACGATTCCTTAATACAGTTCCACATGTTTTTTATTATTTTGTTATTTATGTATTATTTTTATTATTTATTATTTATTAAAAAATAAAAATTTAAAAAACGTAAAACATATAAAAATTATACACACACACGCACATACACATACGGTTCCACATGTTGTGGTGATCCCCAACCATAAAATTATATTTGTTGCTACTTCATAACTGTCATTTTTCTACTGTTATGAATCATAATGTAATTATATGATATGCAGGATGTATTTTCATTCACTGGACGAAATTTGGCACATATACTTGATACGCCCAAATTTGAATACTGGTAGGGTTGGGGGGGGGGGTTGATTTTGTCGTCTGTGAGTTGTAGTTGCTGGGATTGATAGTTGACCTACAATTAAAGAGCATTCCGATCCCCACCAATGATGGAATTGAACCAAACTTGGCACGCAGAACTCCCATTACCAACAGAAAATATTGGAAGGATTTGGTGGGCCTTGACCTTGAGTTTTTGAGTTGTAGTTCACCTACATCCAAATAGCACTGTGGACTCAAACAATGATGGATCTGGATCACACTTGGCACAAACATTCAGTATGCCCAAGTGTGGACACCAGTGGAGTTTGGGGGAAAATAGACCTTGATATTTATTTATTTATTCAAATTTATTCAAAAATACAGCTAAAAATTCACAATCAAAACATCATAATACAACATCAGATAAAACATCGTAGTAAAATCACCTCAGTAAAACAGAACAATACAAGATGACGTAGTACAGCAAGAGAAGGACCACAGCTATTCAGGCCCCGAAAGCCTGCCAGAACAATAAGGTCTTGCAGGCTTTTCAAAATGATAGGAGACTCTGAAGGGCGCGGATGTCAGAGGGCAGCTCATTCCAGAGGACTGGAACTATGATTGAAAAAGCCCTTCGCCGAGTTGCAGTCAAATGGTATGTCTTAGGGCTTGGAACAACCAGGATGTTTTGCTCTTCGGAGCGTAAGGTTCTGGTGGGACAATATGGGATAAGGCGGTCCCGTAGGTACACTGGCCCCAGACCATTTAAGGCCTTAAAAGTCAAAACTAACACTTTGAAGGTAATCCGGCATTTTATAGGAAGCCAGTGCAGCTTGTGCAAGATTGGTGTTATATGATAGCTCATCAAGACTCCGGCAAGGAGTCGAGCTGCAGCGTTCTGCACCAGCTTAAGTTTCCAGATTACCGACAAAGGAAGGCCAATGTAAAGAGCGTTACAGTAGTCTAGCCTCAAGATGACTGTAGCTTGGACCACTGTGGCCAGGTCGTGCCAGGACAGATAGGGGGCCAGCTTCCTCACCTGGCGAAGATGGAAAAACGCCACTCTGCTGATGGTGGAGACGTGAGACTCCATCGACAGCAGAGGGTCCAAAGTGACCACGCCGTCCAGGGTTGGAAGCTGGACATCCCCACCACCCGGACAACCAAGCCACAGGATCTCCTTCTTTGCCAGATTCAACCTCAACATACTGGCTCGCAGCCATCCAGTAACGGCTTCAAGGCAACGATGGAAAGTATCGGGTACGGATTCGGGTCGGCCCTCCATCCTCAGAATGAGCTGAGTGGGAGTTGTATTTGGGAGTTGTATTTGGGAGTTGTATTTGCTGGGATTTATAGTTTCCCTACAATCAAAGAGCATTCTGAACCCCACCAATGCTAGAACTGGGCCAAACTTCCCACACAGAACCCCCATGACTAACAGAAAATACTGTATTTTCTGGTGGTCTTTGGTGACCCCTCTGACATGCGCTCGCGACCCCCAAGTTGAGAAATGCTGCTTTAGCAAAATTAAACCTCGCTCAGTGACTGGACAAATTGTGAGTATCGGTTGCTATCTAATTTTTCCCCAGTGACAACAACTGAAAATGGTTGTCTTCTGTCATGATTAAATTATAGACAGAATATTTCATACCTTCTGAATTACACTAAAATTTGAGGATGAAACTTGCAGGAGAAAATAGCTAAGACTACCACTTGTGTATTTATCTTTCTGCAATTTCCGATCTTACGTGGATTTTCTAACTTTATCGAGACATTATCCCTCCAAAACTCTTAAAAGAAACTACATGACAGTTTAGTATAATGTATGAATCACAGCTCGAATCTCTCTCCCTTATGCCATCTATATAAAGTATATGAGAGGATGCTATTAAATTGATTAGGACCTGTTATTGAACCCCAGCTTATTGCGCAACAAGCAGATTTGAGACCAGGGAAAAACTGACTGAATATATTGAGAAAGGCTATGAGAAATTTTGGGTTCACAAAGAGCTTTATATATGCTGATGACCTTGTCCTAACAACACAAACAAAAGACTTTGAAACAGTTGAAAACCAACTTACAAATGCCCTGAAAGATCTCTCCAGCTACTGCAAAGATAACCACCTGAAGCCAAACCCTGCCAAGACACAAATGTGTGCTTTCCACCTATGTAAGGCCAACAGGAAATTGAAAGTTACCCGGGAAGGCCAAGAGCTTGAACACTGTGCCCACCTAAATATCTCAGTATCACCTTAGATCGTATACTAACATTTAGGAAACACTGTGCAAACACCAAACACAAAGTAGCCACACGCAGTAACATCCTGGAGAAACTTACTGACAGCGCATGGGGTGCAGACCCAAAATTAGTAAGAACATCAGCCCTGGCATTATCTTACTCTACTGCTGAGTATGCCTTCCCTGTTTGGCACATGCAAAGCAGGTGAACATAGCACTGAACGAAACATTTAGAATAATTACAGGATGTCTCAAACCTACACCTGTTGATAGACAACCTGGCAAAATGACACTATCTGGAACAGTGGTTCCCAATCTTTTTTTAAAACCAGGGATCTCTTGACCAGGGATCACTTTTACCAGGGACCATTTGACCCAGGACCATTTTGATCAGGAATCACTTGCCCAGGGATCACTTTGACCAGGGACCACTTGACCCAGGGACCACTTAACCAGAGATCACTTTGACCAGGGACCACTTGACCCAGGATCACTTTGACTAGGGACCACTTGACCCAGGATCACTTTGACCAGGGATCACTTGACCAGAGATCACTTTGACCAGGGACCACTTGGCCCATGATCACTTTGACCAGGGACCACTTGACCCAGGGACCACTTAACCAGAGATCACTTTGACCAGGGACCACTTGACCCAGGATCATTTTGACCAGGGACCACTTGATTAGAGATCACTTTTTCCAGGGACCACTTGACCCAGGATCACTTTGATCAGGGACCACTTGACCCAGGATCACTTTGACCAGGGATCACTTGACCAGAGATCACTCCACTGACCAGGGGCCACTTGACCCAGGATCACTTTGACCAGGGACCACTTGACCCAGGATCACTTTGACCAGGGACCACTTGACCCAGGATCACTTTGACTAGGGACCACTTGACCAGAGATCACTTTGACCAGGGACCACTTGACCCAGGATCACTTTGACCAGGGACCAACTTGCCCCAGGACCACTTTGACCAGGGACCACTCTCCAACATCAGTACCAAAAGGGTTACAAAACAGTTTTTGGTCAACTTTAGATTCGGTTTGGGGTACTGATTGAAAATATTGTATTGGATAGACCACATCAACTCTAGTTTCTGATACAGAACATACGCCACAGTCAGTGACAGGGAAGGAGTGGCAGACAATGCAAAAGGAGCAGAAATAAAATCAATAAAATCAATAAATAAAGGGGAAGGAGGCTCATGGACCAGATTTTCATCCTCATGACCCACTAGTGGTCCGTGGTCCATAGGTTAAGAGTTAGAAGAATCCTCCGCCTTGTGCAACTGTGGAGCAGATCAAACAACTCCACACCTGTATGCTTGCCCACAATGCCCTGCCTCATGCACAGAGGAAGAACTGTTTAAAGCTACAGACAATGTGGTCGCTGTTGTCCGTTTTTGGTCTAAAATTATTTAGCCACTTGTGCTCCCTCTATTTTATCAGTTATTAATGCAATGCTTTTGACACAAAATAAAATAAATAAAGCTTGGATATAGCATGGCACTGTAAGTAATGATTCAATGAGTGAAAAATAAAAATCCTTTTGCAAAAGCAACATAAACAAGAGGCAAAGTATTGCATTTTGTCAAATAAATTGTCACAATTATTCAATACGTTTACATTTGGGGGTTTGAAAACCTAATGTTAGCCCATTTATTTTAATTTTTAAAGAAGTGCCAAAAAGAAATGGGAGAGACTTGATAAATGGCAAATCATGTTGCAGTATTTATTTATTTATTTATTTATTTATCGTATCAGGAACAAACCAAATAGTTATATTGTATTTAAAACAAAGTTTGAAAACTTGGCGTTCTATTAAATGTCCTTTGACCAGTAATGGCCGCTTGGGGTGCCTCTGGTGTTGCTATAAGGAGGTCCTCCATTGTGCATGTGGCAGGGCTCAGGTTGCATTGTAGTAGGTGCTCTGTGGTTTGCTCTTCTCCACACTTGCATGCCGTAGCCCCATTTCTTAAGATTGCCTCTGCATCTTGTGGTGCCAGAGCCCAGTTTGTTCAGTGCCTTGCAAGTCGCACAATTTTCTGTGTGCCCAGGAGGAAGTCTCTCATTTGGCATCAGCAAGTGATTGTGATTCTGGGTTTTAGCCTGCCACTTTTGGACTCTCGTTTGCTGAGGTGTTCCAGCGAGTGTCTCTTTAGATCTTAGAAAATTATTTATTGATTTAAGGTGTTGGCTTGCTGGCTGATATCCTAACAGGGGATGGGTGGGAGATGCCACTGCCTTGGTCATTTATTTATTTATGTATTATTTTGATTTGTATACCGTCCCTTCCAATTGGCTCAGGGCGGTTTACAATATATCGAACTACAACAGAAGCATAAAAACAGTAAAATTATAAGACAGATTCCACATAAAAGCATAGCACAGTAAAATTGTAGGACAATTTCACAGTAATCTGCCAACCCAGGATAGTTATAGGCCGAATGCCTGCCGGAACAAAGCAGTTTTGCTCGCTTTCCAGAAAGCCGGCAGCTCACTAATTGCGCGCACTTCAGGCGGTAAACTATTCCACAAGCATGGTGCAGCCACGGAGAAGGTTCTCTGTCTAGTTGACGACAAACGAATAGTTCGCAGGGGCAGAATCTGTAAGAGATTGAGGTCTTCTGAACGGAGGGATCTCTGGAGAACATATGGGAGTAGACGGTCCCTTAAGTACACCGGCCCCAGACCATGCAAGGCTTTAAAGGTCAAAACCAACACTTTGAAGATGACTTGGTGCTCGATTGGTAACCAGTGCAGTCACTGCAGGGTTGGAGTGATATGAGCCCTGGCCGGTACTCCTGCCAGGAGTCTCACTACAGCGTTCTGCACCAGCTTGAGCTTCCAGATAACCGACAAAGGAAGACCAATGTAAAGAGCGTTACAGCAGTCTAGCCTGACCATTGGAGACCTGAGCCTCCATTGTCAGCAGTGTCCAACTGGACCCCAGGCTCTTTACTATGGGGTAATGCCTCGCTGTCCAGAGATGACCGTTGCCTGGATTACCGTGGCTCAGTCTTCGAGGGGTTCACTCTCAACCGACTGACTCGTAGCCAACCAGTCACAGCTTCGAGGCATTGTTGGAAACAATCGGGTACAGAGTCTGGTTGGCCGTCATGTTGCAATGCATCTTTAACATTTAGACACAAATCAGGAAAAAAACAAAAACAAAGATGTAAACTTTCCTAAGATACAATATTAAATGATACAAACCAGGATACATTTCGCTGAAAGAATCCTAGACTACTCCATTCAACTTCCCCCATCCTGAACAACTAGTTTTCTGGTCCAAGTCTAGATAGGCTAAGAAAAACTGTCTTGGATGTTGTCAAATATTTCAAAAATAGTGCAAACCCTGCAGCTGGATTCTTCTAAAAAATGTAGTATGGATAGTTAAAACCATAAGCTGCAATGGACGCCGAGTACGACAGCCTTGCTTCAGGGCTCAGGGAGATAACTATGATTTTCTTTATTCATGATATTTGCTCATTGCCCTTCTTGCTTGGAGTACGCAAGTGCTACATGTCATTTTATCCTTGCTATGAGGTAGGATGGGAATGACAGGCAGGCAAAGATCACTGAAGCCAAATGAACAGGTCTTCCAAATTTTGCTCCAGTACTCTTCAATATGTGGGTTTTTCAATATAAGTAGCAGCAAATACTCTGACAGTTCATTTCTGTGCATCGTGCTCTTTCACAGCATTCATCGCTGTGGCACCTGGGAAGCTTTACCTGTATCTATCTCACCAAGAACACTTTCCCCAATTTCTCCCACATCTCCTTAAATCTCTTCCTTGAACCTAACTCCAAAACAATCCAGGTCTGTGGGTTGCTCGAGCAAGTCTGTTGCAATGGTGGTCCTGGCTTTATGGTATTGCTCACATATATTAATCTGTTTGGCACCTGCAGGCATTCCATTCAGCTCTTAAAGACTCCTGTTTAAACAAGTCTCCTGTTTACATTGCTGCACGTAACTGGCTTTGAAGTTGGCTTATTTTGGTTCACGTCGTTGTTTTTGCAAGCGGTGTTTATACTGGTGAGATCCTGTTTCAAATGAGTTTGCTTTTATGATGATTCCTGGTATATGGATGCGACTAGGACAGGCAGAGCAGGCCCGGATTAACACTTTTTTGCGCCCTAGGCTACAGTTTGGAATTACGCCCCTTTTAAGCCAACCTCTCGCCACCTCCAAGGTCCCCATTCCCACTGGCTGGAAAGCTCCACTGTGCTGTGAAGGTCTCCTCGGGAGTTGGGAGGCTTGGGGAGAGTGCAGCGGGTGCAAACTCACTCCAAAGGCGTGCACGAGAGATAGAGAGTGCGCGAGAGAGTGAGAGAGAGAGAGAGAACAAGAGCGCGCGCACAATGCCAACCCAGCAGTGGCATAGCAAGCACAATGCTGGCTTGGCAGTGCTCCCTCAAGGCTGGAGAAGCTGTGGGACAATTGCCACGGGAGGGGGTGAGCCAGGCCATGCCATGCCACGCCCCGTCCTCCTGGCTTCAGCTGTCCCACAGCTTTCCAGCCTTGAGGAGCACTGCCAAGCCAGCATTGTGCTTGCTATGCTACCGCTGGCTTGGCAGTGCTCTTTCAAGGCTGCAGAAGCTGTGGGACAGCTGAAGCCAGGGAGGGGGCGGAGCCAGGCCCCGCCATGCCCCGCCCCCTCCTCCCGGCTTCAGCTGTCCCACAGCTTCTCCAGCCTTGAGGAGGAGTGAGTGCAGCAGAGCAAGGGGGGCGCACGGGTTGGGCGTGGATGGCGCTATGCGCACAGGCGCAGAAGTGACCAAGATCGAGTTTTAAAAAACTTTTGGGGGGTCGGATCTGGCATCCCCTCTCGGCTGCGCCCCTAGGCCGTGGCCTAGTGTGGCCTTATGGATAATCCGGGCCTGCAGGCAGAGAGGTTATTATTAAGACTAGATCAGTGGTTCTCAACTTTCCTCCTGCCACAAGCCCTTAATACAGTTCCACATGTTGTGATGACCCCCCAGCCACAAATTATTTTCGTTGCTACTTCATAACTGTAATTTTGCTACTGTTATGAACTGTAAAAATCTGATAGGCAGAATGTATTTTCATTCACTGGACCAAATTTGGCACAAATCTGAATACTGGTGGGATTGGGGAGGATTGATTTTGTCATTTGGAAGTTGTAGTTGCTGGGATTTATAGTTCACCTACAATCAAAGGGCATTCTGAACTCCATCAATGATGGAATCGAACCAAATTTGGCACACAGAACTCCCATGACCAACAGAAAGTACTGGAAGGGTTTGGCGGGCATTGACCTTGAGATTTTGGAGTTGTAGTTCACCTACATCCAGAGAGCACTGCGGACTCTAACAATGATGGACCTGGACAAAATTTGGCACAAATACCCAATATGCCCCAATTTGAATACTGGTGGAGTTTGGGGAAAATAGACCTTGACATTTAGGAGTTGTAGTTGCTGGGATTTATAGTTCACCTGCAATCAAAGAACATTCTGAACTCCTCCAATGATGGAATTGAACCAAATTTGGCACACAGAACTCCCATGACCAACAGAAAGTACTGGAAGGGTTTGATGGGCATTGACCTTGAGTTTTGGAGTTATAGTTCACCTACATCCAGAGAGCACTGTGCACTCTAACAATGATGGATCTGGACCAAACTTGGCATGAATACTCAATACACACCCAAATTTGAATACTGGTGGAAATTGGGAAAAATCGACCTTGACATTTAGGAGTTGTATTTGCTGGGATTTATAGTTCCACTACAATCAAAGAGCATTCTAAACTCCACCAATGATGGAATCGAACCAAATTTGGCACACAGAACTCCCATGACCAACAGAAAGTACTGGAAGGGTTTGATGGGCATTGACCTTGAGTTTTGGAGTTATAGTTCACCTACATCCAGAGAGCACTGCGGACTCTAACAATGATGGACCTGGACAAAACTTGGCACAAATACTTAATATGCTGAAATGTGAACACTGGTGGAGTTTGGGGAAAATAGACCTTGACATTTAGGATAAATAAGATGAACCGTTCTCATAAAAGCACTTATGTGCCTCTTTTACACAACCGTTACGGTTACAGAAGACAGCTCCAGTCTTCACTCCGGCTTCCTTAGGCTGATGACGAATACCTTTTGTAGCACCTTGTGTTTCACCTGTTGTTTTTCTGCCTCCACAAATTGAAGTCTGCTGCTGCTTCTTTAGCATTGCAGTACCACCAAGGGTGAGGCACCTGCATTCCTTTCTCTCTCTCTCTCCTCATGTTCTTCTTGCGCAAAAGTTCCCAGCGCAGCATTTCCCTTTGGGAGCCGAGCTGTCCCTCCGTGCTGGAGACGTGCCTGGCTCAGCAGAGCTGTTATTTTATGAGCATTGTTCCTTCAAGACTGTTTGTGCAATCCGAATTGCCAAATCGCATTATTCATGATGTTATCTCGGGGCTTGATATGCATAATAATAACTCTGAAGTGCCACTGATGAAACTCCAGCAGGTCTTAGAAGGACCAGCAAGGGCAAGTTCCCAGTTTCGCCATTTCTGAGACCTCTCCTCATCTTCGGTTCGGATGCTGCCTTTTGAACCTAGAAGTCTTCTTTCAATGTGTTGTCAAAGGCTTTCATGGCTGGAATCACTGGGTTGCTGTAAGTTTTCTGGGCTATATGGCTGTTGCCAAACAATTTAGGACAGCCTGGCCCTTAGGGGACAGAGGCCCAGAAGTACTCCTAAAGCGAGGATTTCAGCAAAACCTCTGGTGAAGTTTTAAAAGCAAATAAAAATCCCTTTCCCAAATGATCTCACCAAAGAGGTCCGGGAGAAGGTGCCACTGAAATTTTTATTCTTGTCAGCTGAGAAGGATGACCACTGCAGATTCCTTGTCGCAAAGCAGTCATCAAGTTACATTCAAACATATGCCATTTTATACACCTTACAGAACTGTAAAATTCAAACTTTCCTGCCCCTGCATGCTGTAGGCTTCATGATGATTGGTTGGAACCTTGGAAGCCAGCTGTAGCGGGAACCAATCATGAAGCTGCGGCGCTTTTGTCCTGGCGAATGGGAACTGAGGGACAGGAATGTGTTCAAAACAAAGAGCAGCTGGAGTTTTCTTGATTAGATCATGTCCATATGTAAATGAAGATCCGACCCCCTGGCCTTTCGAGCCAAAGGAATTCTTTTGTTCTTGGTGAAAAACAGGAATTGTCCTTAAAGACCCTCCCTTGTTGACAATGGGCCATGTGCAGATTCTATCCATGAGAAGTTTCAGCCTTCTGGATGGTAAATAAATGAAATAACTGTAGCTATGTGCTGGTTTCCGAGGCCAGCTGTGATAGCCAATTGTGAAATATGAAATATAGTTATGCCATATGTTCTATAAATGCGGGATGAGGCTAATCTCAGAGGGTCCAGCGTTTATAAAACAAAAGGAGTCTTTCAAAAAATGGGGAGAAGGGAGAGAACCTTCTCCAAACCAGAAAGAGTCCTCTGTCATGCAAATTGTTTCAATGATTGGATTAAAGGGTGCAGCCAGGAATGGGGTTTCTTCCTGATATCAAAACAACAGCTGGGTCTTTCACCAACATGTAGCATTTCTTCATATTATTTTACACATGGGAGGGGGGAAAACATGCAGGAAAATTACATAGGAGGGTTTCAGGGGAATATCACCAATATCTCATAATTACTTCATATGCAAGGGGTGGAAAGAAAGTCCATATGATCTTGAAAAGCATCAAATCCATATGCTTTGGGGAAAGTCCATCTGTGTCCTTGGGAAAGCTATAAGAGAAAAGTCCTTTTTGCTAATAGCCAGAGGAAGTCCAAACACACGGAAGTCCTTGGAAAACTGTCTCCCAAACCGCTCAGGGCTTGCCCCTGTTGGCCTGTCCGCATGCAACTCCGTGCACAAAGAGTCCATGGTTTCAGATTAAGTGAGGCAAGAAAACAGAGAGGTAGAAATGGCTGGAGGTCTTTTGATGCCAAATCCCAGTCTTTGATGCTAGAGATGCCAGACCACATGTGCAGGAACATTGGAACTCCCTGCTGCAGGTTGAACCAATTAGGATGCAGGTGGGCTCTTTCTGGGGCTCGCCTTCATGGCCATGTTCCAGAAGCATTTTCTCCTAACGTTTCACCCACATTTATGGCAGGCATCCTCAGAGGTTTATTTATTTATTTATTTTTATTTATTCAGTTTTGTGTGCTGTCCATCCCCGAGGGCTCAGAACGGCTTACAGAGAATATTAAAAAGCACATTTTAAAACAACAGAAACATTTAAACTCTTAAACTAAAACTATAAAACTATTTACAGGTGATTGACCAGATTCAGACCCCGAAAGCCTGTTGGAATAAAAATGTCTTGCACGCTCTGCAGAACTTTGTTAGATCTCTCAAAACTCGCACATCTTCTGGCAGAGCGTTCCAAAGAGTTGGAGCTATGATTGTAAAGGCTCGCCGTCTTGTCGATGTCATCCGATATGAACGGCAACGAGAGATCATTAAAAAAAATTGATCAATAGAATGCAGTGACCTCTGGGGCTGATATGGGGTGAGACGGTCCCTCAGATACGTCGGCCCCTCACCATATAAGGCAGACCTGGGAAACCTACGGCCCACAGGCTGGATGCGGCCCGACAGCCGTTTCTGTGCGCTCCGGGGAGAAGGGCGCTGGGGGCGGGGCCAAGAGGAAGGGGGGCCCCGCTGCCGCCATCCCATTGCGGGCCGTGGGGCCTGCGTCAGCTGACAGCTCGCCGCTCCGGAGAACAATCGGAGGAGCGGCGGCTTCACCAAGGTTATCACCCGCCGCAGCTCACCGACTTGGCCCAGATTGCCTCCCAGGATGTCAGGTACTCCAAAGCTGGGATGGCAGGCACTCCATGGCAGGGCAATCAGCTGGGGAACAGCTGGGGGCGAGAGTGGGCGGAGGCCTGCAGCCTCCGATCGTCTGCTGCTCTGCTCTGCTCTACTGCGGTGGCGGCTGGGTCCGCTTTGTTATCCTCTGGGCTGGGTATTATTTATTATTATTATTATTATTATTATTATTATTATTATGGGGGTTCTGTGTGGAAAGTTTGGCCCAATTCCATCATTGGTGGAGTTCATAATTCTCTTTGATTGTAGGTGAACTATAAATCCCAGCAACTCTAATTATTATTATTATTGTTTGGACTTTTATGCCGCCAACTCCACAAGGCTCGCAGCGGCTTACAAAAGCCAAGCAGCTACACAAAAATACATCAACAGTAAAATATAACAAACGGGGCAGTACAACAGTAGGCAAGGAGAAGATGGGGGGGAAACAGGGTGGGAGCAAAAGGCGTCAGGAGCGGACCCAGCGAGTCAAGCGGGCCCTACTCTCCCGTCAAAGGGAGGGAGCAGAGGTGGTCTCGGGGTGATCCTACCAAGAAGGTCCGAACCGGCCCGCCCCCTATTGACCAGGGGTCTGGTAGGGGGAGTCCGATCTGTGGGATTGCTGACTTTCTTCCACTGTGGGCCCGAGAGAGAGGGCTTCCGTTGCCCAAAGCCCGGACCCCAAAAAGTTCTGACCCGCAATGGGTTCCAGGACTTGGGCTCGGGCGGGGCAGGTCTCCCCTCTCTCTGGCGGGCAATGGCAAGTGTCCCGGGGGCGGGGGGGCTGGTGTTCTTCGGCCTCCTACGCCGCCTTCTCCGGCGGCCACCTGGCCTCGGTGCTGGGCGCCCCCCGGGACTCACCAGTTCCGGGTCTATGCTGCCCCGGCTCGATGAATCTGTTGGCCCCCGGCCGCCAGAGGAAGGCGGGGGGGGGGGGTTGGAGTCCGGTCGCAAATGAGGGGACGGCCGACAACTTGCAAGCTCGGCGCCGGGGTCGGGCCTCCGGAGCCCTTGCTAGGGTTCCGGAGATATCCAGCGCCTCCGGAGGGGGGACCAACGGCAACTGCTGCTTCGGCCCGTCTGTCGGGGAGGGCGAGGGCTGGGTTCCCAGGCCGTGCAAGGCCGCGGCTACAGCCCCTGAGGAATGAGCGAGGGGCGGGGCCAGGGACGCCGGGCAGCTCGGAGTCGACGCCATCTTGCTACCCCCGGCCACCGCCTCGCCCGGCGGGCCCCGGGGGGCCTCGCGACCAAGAGCCCCCCAGGGACTCCACCAGGGCGTCGCCGCCGCACCAGCCGTCTCCCCAAATCTCTCCTCGGGGTGGGGGGGCCCTCCACCATAGGCCTGGGACCTACTCCCCTCCCTCTCGCCATCCGTCTCCTCCTCGATCTCCATATCTAGGTGGCTTGGATGGTTGCAAGAGTCCTGTCGCTGGCCTGGTTCTCTCGGGGCTGGGACATCCCCGGGCCCAGGGGCGGAGGCGGGGTCGGGATGGCAGTAGGGCCCCCCACCACAACAGCAGCAGCGGCAACAATGGGGCTCGCGCTGAGGAGCAGCTGCGGTCGCCCCCCTCACCCTCTCTCGTCCGTCTTCTCCCTGTCCGTCTCTGC
Source organism: Anolis apletophallus (assembly GCA_030556195.1). Lineage (NCBI taxonomy): Eukaryota > Metazoa > Chordata > Lepidosauria > Squamata > Anolidae > Anolis > Anolis apletophallus. The sequence goes on from JARBWK010000013.1 coordinate 10,436,519, forward strand.
TGGGTCCCGCCGCTCCTCTCTCTGTCCTCCCCAGGCCGCTGGAGCTGCAGAAGGACGCCAGCGCCGGCCCCAGTCTGTCAAGCTCTCCCAACCAGGCGGCCAGCCGCTCGGCCAGCTGACCGAGGTGGAGGAGGAGGCCTGTGAGGTCTGGCAGCGCGTCCCGGCCAGCCCTGGGTTGTTCGCCGGCATCCCCTCGGGTGGAGTTGGGGAGGGTGGAAGGCCCGGCCTCCTCCAGGCCCGGCCACGGAACAGGGGACCAGGTTAGGCACCTCCGGGGGGAGACCATAGTCGCTGCCACCTCCGTCAAGCCAGGGAGGCTCCCGGCGGCCCCGGCGTCCTTCAGGCCCGCCAAGGCCCTGAGGACCGAGGCCGGCGCCCGGGCGACTCCCAAAGCGGCCTCCGCATCTGCCTGCAAGGCCTCCAAGAGGGGGAGGGAGCACTTCGGGGCCTCCAGAAGCGGCCGAAGGCCCCCCTCTGAGTCCAGCAGATTTAGTAGGTCATCCCTCGCACATGGGGCGGCCCCCCTCAGTCGTGGGGGTGCAGTACAGGAAAGGTTGTCAAGGGCTCGGTGGAGCTCGGCGTTTGGACGCCTGCTCGACGCGGCCATCTTGAATCATCGAAGAATTTGATATGGAGATTTCTATATTCTAATTTCTAATTTCTAATTCTCAAATGGCAAGGTCTATTTTCCCCAAACTCCACCAGTTCACATTTTGGCATAATAAGTATTTGTGCCAACTTTGGTCGAGATCCATCATTGTTTGAGTCCACAGTGCTCTCTGGATGTAAGTGAACTACAACTCCAAAACTCAAGCTCAATGCCCACCAAATCCTTCCAGTATTTTCTGTTGGTCATGGGAATTCTGTGTGCCAAGTTTAGTTCATTTCCATCATTGGTGGAGTTCAGAATGCTATTTGATTGTAAGCGAACATATAGGGTATTTGTGTCAAATTTGGTCCAGTGAATGAAAATACATCTTGCCTATCAGATATTTACATTATGATTCATAACAGTAGCAACATTACAGTTGTGAAGTAGCAACGAAAAGAATGTTATGGTTGGGGGTCACCACAACATGAGCAACTGTATTAAGGAGTCGCAGAGTTAGAAACACTGAGAACCACTGGGCGAGAGTAACTGGACCACACATTCAGGTTGAGAAACACTGGTTTAATCTAAATTATCTAAATTAATCTAAATATGTCACTTGCAGGGAAAATTATTGGTTGCTTACCTGTAACCGTAGTTCCCTGAGTGGTCACCTGTGAATTCGTACATATGGTAATTCCTGTGCCTGCGCAGACAGTTCAGAATCTTTCAGAAAGATGTTATCACTTTAAATGGTAGCCCATCCCACTCCCCTTGAAAATATATAGCCAGTGGGAGGGGCTGCCACCTCAGATCCTTTTATCCGCTGCCGTTGCGACAGTTAGGAATTGTTCTCATATTTCTTTGACTAGCGAAAAATTTATTATTTTATTCTATTTAAATTTAAATCACATTAAGTTCATTTTATTTATTCTATTTATTTTTAATTAATTGAATTCTTATTTTTGCATAATTAAATTACTATTTAATTATTTATTTAATATATTCTTTTTTTTAATTGATAATTTTTTAAATAAAAGTCTTTATTACTTATCGGGGTTGGTTGCTTACAGCCAGAGTAACCTCTCGTTGTCCTTGGGCCACTGACTCAGGCATGAGAAATTATGGGATTTACTCATTTTTGGAGTAGTAGTCTCACACATTTGAGTTTCTGTTGGCTGCCAAGATGGCGGCACCAACGGTTAAAAAGCTGAGAAGAAGTGCCGCCAAAATGGCCACCATCCTCCTCGGAACGCATGAGTCCTCCAACGTCAAGACCTGAAGAAGCCTTACATGGGGTAGCAGCAGCTCCCTGGACCGCTATTCTGAAGAGCGCCTCTGCACCACCTTCGGGTGTGAGGCAAGTCCGGATTAACCCCTTTTGGCGCCCTAGGCCACACTTTGGAATTACGACCCCAAACCAACCTCTACCACACCACCCCACCTCCTCCTCCTCCTCCTCGTGGCGCGCACCCTCCTTCCTTGAGTCAAGGAAGGAGGGCGTGCGCAAGGAGGAGGAAGGAAGGGAAGCCCCGCCCCCGGTGCTGGCATCGGCCCCGGGGGCAGGGCTTCCCCCTGCCTCCTCTTCACGGCGCGCCTAGCGCCCTCCTTCCTTGACAAGGGGGCGAGGGCGATGGCGGGGGGGCACCATTCCCTCCTCCCCACCCCCTCACAGTGCTCTCCCCTCGCCCTCCCCCAAGAGAGAGCAAGAATTGCGTTGCAGTTTTTTGGGGTCTGTGTGAATTGCGCCCCCCTTGGCTTGTGCCTCTAGGCCATGGCCTAGGGTGGCCTAATGGATAATCCGGGCCTGGTGTGAGGCATGCGCAAGACCGTCGGGACTGGAGTTCCCAAGTCAGCGCCTCTCATCTGCTTTCGGGCATGAGACAGGTGCAAGGTGGCTGGGACTGGAGTCCCTCCAACGGCGCCTCTGCTCCACCTTTGGTGTGCAGCATGTGCTAGGCTCTCGGGACCAGAGTCCCTGGAAACAGAGCGGGGAGTGTGCCCTCCGTCAGTGGAGGCCCTCCATTGAGTTCAGGCTATGCTAAATATGTCACTTCCAGGGAAAACTGCATTTTCTTAACCCACTGTCTATTTAATATTGTGTGGCTATAAGGGTATGACGTTTTGGAACCAATCATGTTTTTCATTTCCATTTCAAACTCTATCAAAGGAACCTGGATCTGATTCAGTTGGAAAACAGAATAAGGAGACTGGAATAGTATTTGAAAAGGCCAGACATGCACATTGGTTTGTCCCAGACAGCAGAAGAAGACAATATGTGTCATTCACACACATCCATGTAAATAGAGGCTGGGGCAACAATCCTAAACCAGTTTACCTGGAAGTAACTCCACCGAACTTACTTTTGAATAAACATGTGTAAGATTAAACTTTCATTTCCTTTTCTCACCTCTGAGCCCTAGGAAAGCAAATTCTACATAATCAAAGTGAGATACTGTATCTATGGCTCAATTTCTTAAGGTTGGCTCTGCATCTCGTGGTGCCAGAGAGCAGTCTGTTCAGTGCCTTCCAAGTCACCCAATCTTCTGTGTTGCCAGTGGGAAGTTTCTCATCTGGTATCTGCCATGGATTGAGATTCCAAGTTGTAACCTGCCACTTTTGGACTCTCACTTTGCTGATGTTTTCCTGTGAATATCTCTGGAGATCTTAGGAAGCCGTTTCTTGATTTAAGATGTTGTTTTTCTGGCTAATATCCAAATAGAGGATGGACCCGAAATGTCACTGCCTTGGTCATTTCATTACAGGTTACTATTTCCCAACTGATGGTGCAATATCAGCTAAACAGTATAATTTCTCTAGTGGTGTGGGCGTAGACACAGGGGCGGTCTAAGGTAATTTTAAATGGTAAGCTAACATTATTTTGGCACCCCCCAAAAAACATTATGGGTGGGGAAAGAGCCCCTTCTTCTGACGCAAAAGGGGTCTCGGAAGCTGCTTTAATTTTGGGGAGAAGAAGGGGCGGAATCGGGGGCTCCATGCCGAGCCAAAGGGAAGAGCCAGAGGGCAGCCTCTTTGCAGGGTGGGTTGTTGCCTCCTCCGTGCCTCCACCTCTTACCGTCGCACCTTCGGCCCCGTGCCGGGCTCCTACTTTTCCTCCCCCCGCGAGGGCGCTGCTTCCTCCTCTTCCTCGCGCTTCATCAGCGCTTCCTCTTCCTCCCTGGGGGTCTCCCTGTGCTCTTACCGCACCGGCGCCGCCGGCACGAGCAACTTCTTCCTGCGCTCCAGCATGCCGCTCTCCTCGGCGGGCTCCTCTTCGGCCACGGAACATCGGCCGGACGCTGTCTGGCGGGCGGGGGAATGCGCCCTTTACCCAGATGGCGCCCCACGCAGCGGTGTCCTTTGCCTACCGGTAGGATCGCCCCTGTGTAGACATCCTGTGATAATGCAGCATGTCAAATTAAGAGTCACATCCACTGTTTTAGCATGGTGAGATGTATTCCACACTGGACATGTGTATTCAGAAGCAGAGTAGCAAAGCGCAAGGGCAGATGTCGTCACTGTGTCTGGTTGTGATCCCCAGGTTATGCCAGTCAGCTTTCGTATGATATTATTTCTAGCACCCACTTTTTGCTTGATATTTAACTGTGGTTCTTATAAGTCCGAGCACGGTCCAGGGTAACTTTCAGGTAGTTTGGTGTGCTGCAATACTTCAGTGGGATTCCTTCCCAGACAATCCTCAGGGAAGTTTGTCTGTTCTTAATGATTATTTATTATTTATTTCTTACGATGAAAAGCACACGTCTACATTTTAGATGGATTAGGAATCAGCTCGTTTCCCCTGTAATAGGTAGTAAGAGCACCTAAAGCTTCAGAGAGCTTCTGTTGATCCATTTCAAAGCTTCCTCCTTGAGCAGTGATAGCAAGATCGTCAGCATAGATGAAACTCTCTGTTCCTTCTGGCAGAGGCCGATAATTTGTGTAAATGTTAAACATTGATGGAGCAAGCATGCTCCCGAGAAGTGATTTCCCCTCTATTTTTGAAACATGGATGCTGAGCCATTTGTCTTTCTGGCTCACCCACTGTTTCTATCCCGTGGTTCATTTTACTCAATAAGCAGAGAGAGTTTACATTGCCCATCTTAATTTTCAGTGGGCACTGAATGTGCAGAATGAACCACCTTATTGTACGACAGTGTTTCCCAACCACTGTTCCGCGGCACACTTTTGTGCCGTGAGCGATCACCTGGTGTGCTGCAGAAAAACCTCTCTTCCTCCCTTTCTTCCCCCTCCTGCCGAACTCCTGCTGCTGCTGCTTGGGGGAGGAGGAGGAGGAAGAGGAGGAAGGGCCGGGAGGCGGCGAAGAGGACGCCCCAGGAGCACCGCCTCCTTCAGCCGTTTCCCCAGCCAGCCAGCCTCCAATTGAGGGAGGGCGGGGAACGGAAGCGGAAGTGAGGAGCGCAGTCCAAGGCAGGCCCACCGGCTTCTTCTTTCGAACTGCAGGAAAGAAGGAAGGAAGGTGGGAAACCACGGACCGAGTGAGTGCCTTCCCTTCTGGTGTGGAAGAGGGAGAGTTTCTGTGTGGGAAGTTTGGCCCAGTTCTATCATTGGTGGGGTTCAGAATGCTCTTTGATTGTAGGGGAACTATAAATCCCAGCAACTACAACTCCCAAATAGCAAGGTCTGTTTCCCCTGAACTCCATCTGCGTTCATATTTGGGCATATTGAGTATTCATTTCAAGTGTGGTCCAGATCCATCATTATTTCAGGTGAACTACAACTTCCAAACTCAAGGTCAATTCCCAAGCAAACCCTTTCAGTACTTTCTGTTGGTAATGAGAGTTCAATATGCCAAGTTTGGTTCAATTCCATTGTTGCAAGAGTTCGGGATACTCTTTGTTTGTGTGTTAGTTATAAATCCCAGAAACTGTAACTCCCAAATGTCAAGGTCTATTTTTCCCAAACTCCATCTGTGTTCACATTTGGGCATATTGAGTATTCATGCCAAGTTTGGTCCTGATCCAACATTGTTTGAGTCCACAGTGCTCTCTGGATGTCGGTGAGCTACAACTCCAAAACTCAAGGTCAATTCCCAAGCAAACCCTTTCAGTACTTTCAGTATTTCTGCCATTCCTGCCAGGATATCTATGTTGTGTTCATTGAAACAGGCCCAGGTTTCACACTGAGTGTAGAAATACATTAAAAAAAACATATTACCTATATGTATAACTGTCATTTTGTGTCATTTTGGTGTGTTACCCCAGTTTTGTAAATGTAAAAAGTGTGCCGTGGCTCAAAAAAGGTTGGGAAACACTGCTGTACGAGAGCCCTTTCCCACTACAACTACACCGTCTGTTAAGAATGCTAGGCAATTGGGATTGCTGATGTTCTTGGCACGACTTTGGAGCCATTCCAAGATGACCTTACTGCATATAGACTGAGTCTGTTCACTGACCAGACAAAACCAGTGTGACAGTACAACTGTATTTTTGCAGAGGTAATCGTAATATGACATGAGTGAGAACAGAAGGCAATAATGGATTTTAAAAATGATTTAAAAACTATTTCCCACAGGGGAACATCAAAAGCACAATGATGTGATGTGGCAAGTCCCAAAGGAATACGCAATCGCAATCTGCTTGCCACACGTAATAAGATGTTCTTCCTTCCATTAATCTTTAAATTGAATCGTTGTGTCTTAAGCAGGCAATTCCTTACCTGTAGACTGATTTTCTTCTGGACTCAAGGATATGGCTTCCAAAGATGGTTGTTCATAAAGGAGAAACTGATAGCGGTGGAAACCACTTTGATATGGTGGTGTGGGTCGGCGGTAATCTGGATACCGGAAAGAAAAGGACTATGGTCAGAGGATGCTTTGCAGCTATTTATTTATTATTTATTTATTTATTTACTTCATTTCTATTCCGCCCTTCTCACTCCGCAGGGGACTCAGGGTGGATTACAATGTATACATTACATTTAGACACACAAACACACAAGACAGACTGAGGCAATTTATCATCTGGCCACCAGGGGGAGCTGTCGCACTCCTTCATTCCTCCGCGTGTTTCCTGGAGATCTTTTTATGGCCTCGTAAAGCAGTTAAATTTAGCCTCCCCACTAAGTGGTACCTTAAATTTCCTACTTGACAGATGCAACTGTCTTTGGGGTTGCAAAGGTAGACAACAGGCTACACAATAGATTGAGAGCTCACCTCGACCTGGGCAGGCCTCAAACTCATGACCTTCTGATCTATTCTTTCATATCAGCTATTATTTTTCTAATCCTTTAAAATATTCTTATTTTTCAAATTTATCCAGGTTTATTTATTTATTTATTTATTTATTTATTTATTTAGCATAATTGTATCCTTCCCTTCTTATCCCTGGAGGGAGGGACTCAGGGCGGCTCCACAACAGGCATTCATTCAATGCCAACGACAGCAATAAATGAAAAAAGCAATTAAAACAATTTGTTAATGCTTTGAAAGTACTAAAACATTGTTTGAATCACGCAGGTTTGAAATCATAGTCCAGGTCAGTCCATTGTTATTCATGCAAATTGGGTCTCAATCTAAATTGATGCTTCTACTGTTCGAACGCTTGGTCCCATAACCAGGTTTTGAGTTTCATTCTAAAAGAAAAGAGGGAGGGGGCCAATCTAATGTCAATCTAATGTCACTGGGTAGAGAGTTCCACAGGTGAGGGGCCACCACTGAGAAGGGCCTGTCTCTCGTCTCCACCCGGATAATAACTTCCCGGGAAAGTTGTTATTGTTATTATTATAATTATTATTGCACCGGGAATGGACAAGAAATGATGGGCTCCGCCAGAGGACATGGAGGCCTTTGCACTGCAGCCTTCGCACTGCACTGTGTGTGGGGGTCAAAGCAAAGGGGGTGGGGCCAAAGAAGAGGGCCACGTGACCCCTCCTAAATGGCCAATTGTTCAACGCCCCCTTAAAGGGGTTCACCGCCCCCCAAATCGCCCACTTTGAGATTCAGTGCTCTATATCAGGGCTGTCCAACATCTTTTGGCCCAGGGGCCGGACTTCCAGTCATTGATCATCTGGGGGGCCGAAGGGTCTTCCCCCTTCCCCAGCTCCACCCCCTCCCCACCCCTCCCCCTGGCTCCACCCCCTCAGCCCCTCCCCCGGCTCTTCCCCTCCCCGCCCCTTCCCCGGCCGTGACATGTCGTCTTCCTCAGAAGGGCGAAGCAGCCGAAATCGCCCTTCTGAGGAAGCCGGCATGTCACAGCTTTAGGAGGAAGGGACGAGCTGCGGGGGAGCCTCTCCCCGCGGCTCGCCCCTCTCTCCCCGCCGCCGCAGCCGGAGATCGCTGCCCGCCGCAGTGGGAAGGGAGAGAAGGAGGAGACGGGGCAGGGAGGAGGAAGAGAGCTGGCTCCTCCTCCCTGCACCGCCCCTTGTCCCTCTCTCACCGGCGCCGATGCGATCCGGTTTGTATCGGCGCCGGTGAGAGGGACAAGGGGTGGTACAAGGAGGAGGAAGAGAGCTAGCTCCTCCTCCCTGCACCGCCCCTTGTCCCTCTCTAACCGGCGCCGATGCGATCCGGTTTGCATAGGCGCCGGCAAAAGAGGGAAGAAGAGGGTGGTGCAGGGAGGAGGAGCTGGCTCCCTTCCTTCTCCCTGCCCCGCCTCCTCCTCCCCTCCCTCCCCCCTGCCGCTGCGATCTCGCAGCGGCGGCGCGGAGAGAGGGATGGAGGGGGCAGTGCAGGGAGGAGCTGGTTCCCTTCCTCCTCCCTGCCCCGCCCGCCTCCCCTCCCCCGGCTGCCATTTTGTTTTTAAAAAATATCTTTTTAATTTTTTTAAAAAAATTAAAAATGGCGGCCGGGGGCATAGCGGGGGCCGTGTCCAACAGGCTGGGGGGCCGTGTACGGCCCCCGGGCCGCCTGTTGGACAGCCCTGCTCTATATTGCTCCACATCCATTTGATTGGATTAGTATATTTCTTCAGAACGAAGGACTTTTCAGGACCAAACAAATCTTCAGGCCCTATTTGGAGAAGGCTTAAAATATCATTAGGGTTCAGTTATGGCTATGACGAGTAGAGAAGCAGATGGAGATTGGTGATAAATCTCACGTTTCCCTACAGAACACATGGTCTTGATATGTAAGCTCTGTGCACCTTCTTTCATTCTTCCCCACATTCCCGGTTGTCTCCTCCGAGGATTGGCTCTTTGCCATCCTTTCACAAGCATGCTCTTGTTTCTCCTCCTTTGGAAAAGGCTCCCTTTCACCTCACCTGTTTTTCCCAGGCTCAAGCTTAGCTGAGTCCCTCCTCTCTCCAAACTCCACCTTGAGTTACCTCTCGTAACCCATCTCTCCATGGACGGCATCCAAACCCGAAAGCATTCCCTCAAGGGTTTGCTTAGGTTAGACCAGTTTCTGTCTTTTTCTCATTACCACATACATACAATCGTGCTCAGCCTTTTTCCAGACTCCCCCCCCCCCCCCCCTAAACCATTTTCTCCTTTCTCCTCGGTTAGGCTGATAACATCTTCAACTTTCTGACTTTTTTTTTTAAGCCACCGTTTCTTCTGTTTGTTCAGATTGCACCTGATCCAATTACACCACCCATTTACACACACAGAAGCACCATGTTCATCCCTCTCCTTGAGGAATACTTTTTGACTACTGGAAACAGTTTTACAGCACTCAGGGCCGGTTCGTCCATTAGGCGGACTACGCAGGTGCGTAGGGTGACGTCACCCGAGAGGGGAGTCGCCACCTGGGAGGGGCGCCACCGCGCCAGCTCCACCCCGCCATGCCCCCCGCACCACGCTGCCCCCCGCCCTGCCGTTGCCCGCCAGGCCTCCGCAGCCGGCACCGCTGCCAGCCGCCTCCCCCCACGGCTGGGCCTTTGTTAGGCCCGTGCCTCCGCGCACAGAAGCTTCTACAGGTGCTACAGCGCCTGTAGGAGCTTTTGTTAGGCCAGGGGCACTCTCCGCACCTCCCGCTTTGGAGCCAGTGCTTCTATAGCAGTTTTGCACATGTGCACTGGGCTCCAAAGCGGGAGCTCTGGAGCCAGTTGCGCATTGGCGCATGCGCACTGGGCTCCCCTCAGGAGCAACGGGGGGCGCAAAAAATTTTCCGCATACCTCCCCGGGAACAGGTAGGTCCGCCCCTGGCAGCACTAAGAACAACTTCTCAATATGCAAACCAATACCTCGGCAAGTTATGATGTGACTTCCTACGGAGTTAATATACGAGTTCGTTGTCAAAGGCTTCCATGGCTGGAATCACTAGGTCAGTGTTTCCCAACCGCTGTGCTGCGGCACACTACTGTTCTGTGACAGATCATCTGGTGTGCCATAAAAAACGTCTCCCCCCCTTTCTCCCCCTCCTGCCGAACTCCTGCTGCTTGGGGGGGGGGGAGGAGGAGGAAGGGCCAGGCGGTGGCAAAGAAAAAGAAGAAGGGGCCAGGGCGCTGCCTCCTTTGGCTGTTTCCCCAGCTAGCCTCCAATCGAGGGAGGGAGGAGGGAAGGATGACGTCACTTGGGCCCCGCCTCCTTCCCAGCGGCAGAAGCTTTCTTGTGCCTGATTGAGTCATGGCGGGAGTCATGGCGGAGAGCGGCCCCCGTCCCCGGTGCCACTCTCCGCCATGAATCCAGCCCCTCGCTCGCAGAGGCCGTGTGGAGGAGGAGGAGCATGAGCGATAGACAGGCCTCAGTGGGCGGGGCTGAAGCCTGTCCTCCGCTCATGCTCCTCCTCCTCTGCACATCCTCAGCGAACGAGGGGCCGGAGTGTCAGATTATTGCATTTTGAATAGCAATTCATGAGTCAGCACAAGATGTATTCTCTGCAGTGTGACATGTTTGACACCAAATGGCGCTGTCTCAGGACTGATAAATGGAATCTTGGGGATTTGTCAGTTAAGAAGTGACAGTTGGGATCTGACAGTTGGGAATTGTCCGTTGAAGAGGACAGTTGGGATTAAATATCTGTGAGGAAAGGATGTTTAGAAAGGTAGCTGTGATTGCTGTTGTTTTTCCATGCTTAGCTTGTTATTGTTAAATACAATTCAATACAAAGTTATATTTTTACCTTGTGAATTGAATGAGAGTGTCATTATTCACACGAACAGAGACTGGAGTTTATTGGGCCGATGGGGAATTAAACTTCTATATTTCTGTTGCCTATCCGCTGTGGCATAAATACTCGACGCCGAAGAGGTTATGGGCCCAGATCCCAGAACACAGAACACAGAATCCAGAATTGCAGAGGCACAGAGATACTACATAACCCATAATTCATAGAAAAAGTTTTTGAATAACACTGCAAATTGCAGCAGAAGTCGCTGTTTACCCAGTGTTAGAGAAAAAGCTGAAGTGAATTTTTGCCAGGAGCATCTGTAGTGTGAAGAAAGATGGCATTATTTGGAGCACAGCATCATTTGGAGAAACTCAGAGGCAGCTCAAATTATTTAATATGGGCTACCAAAGTGCGAGCAGTTTTGGCAAAGGAGGGGCTGCTATCCTGCCTTACACATCGACCGATTTCTGATGCAGAAAGGTTGAAAGATGGCAAGGCAAGGGCTACCATCATCCTGTCAGTTGACGATAGGAACCTCATATTTAGCTCTGGAAGAAACAGCCGCTGACTGTTGGAAAGGCTTGAAAAGCTGTATCAGCAGGCTACTGGAGGCTCAAAAGTTTTATTGAGCAGAGAACTGTTTTCACTGAAGCTTCTGTCAATGGAAGATTGTGCCAGAGAGACTCATTTGAGTAAAATGCTGAGCCTATTTATTGATTTAGCAGGAAGGGGCACCAATTTTACAGAAGATCAGAGAGGCTTAATTCTACTAAGCAGTTTGGGGCAGAGCTACAACTCATTCATTGACTCCATGCAATCTGTGAAAGAAGAGGACATCAACTTCGACTTAGTTTCGACTAGATTGGAGAACTGGGCTTGTTACAGAAGAAATGCCCAGCAACTTTCAACGGAGCAGACGGTCAACAAAGGCTTCAATATGAAGAGGAAAGAGACAATCCAGTGTGACATCATCTGTTACATTTGTAATAAAAGACAGATCAACAATTCAAGAAAAGACTCTGATTCAGGCTGTCTGTTGATGAGTTTACAATGTAACAATGATTTTATTCCTCAGGTACCCTGGATTATTGACTCTGGGAGTGCAAAGAGTTTTGTTAAGGATAGTAAATTGTTAGCAGAGAAGGAACCTTTATCTGGTTCTATGCAAAGTTGTGTGAGTCTAGCCAATGGTCAAAGGTGTAAGGTTTTAACAAAGGGAGAAGTGGGCGGGGCTGAAGCCTGTCCTCCGCTCATGCTCCTCCTCCTCTGCACATCCTCAGCGAACGAGGGGCCGGAGTCATGGCGGAGAGCGGTGCCGGGGACAGGGAATTGTCGTCTTCTCCCTCTCTCCCGCCGCCCCTTTCGCCCGTGAGCCGCTACCCATGGCAATGGGAGCGGCTGAGGCTGGCGGCGGGACCCTGGGCCAGAGTCTGGGCTTGGTGGAGGCCCTCGGCCTGCTCTACTGCCTGAGGGGCCCGCTTGCCAAGTTTAGTCCAGATCCATCATTGTTTGAGTCCACAGTGCTCTCTGGATGTAGGTGAACTACAACTCCAAAACTCAAGGTCAATTAACTACATGTATTACTGTGTTAGAGTGTCATTTTGTGTCATTTTTTTGGGTGGTGTGCCCCCGGATTTTTTTTAATGTTAAAAGTGCACTAGGTTGCTGTGAGTTTTCTGGGCTGTATGGCTATGTTTCGGAAGCATTCTGATAAGACAGAGGTCCTCCAGGTCAGTCATTCGTCTGACCGGGGTATAGGGTAGCAACCTATGCTAGATGGGGTTGCACTCCCCCTGAAGTCACAGGTCCACAGTTTGGGGGCCCTCCTGGATTCAACGCTGACACTTGATACTCAGGTGTCGGCGGTGGCCAGGAGGGCCTTCGCACAGTTAAAACTTGTGCGCCAACTGCAACCATACCTCGTGAAGTCTGACTTGACCATGGTGGTCCACGCCTTGGTCACCTCTAGACTGGATTACTGCAATGCACTCTATGTGGGGCTACCCTTGAAGATGGCCCGGAAACTTCAACTTGTCCAGCGATCAGCAGCCAGATTAATAACTGGGGAAGGTCACAGGGAGCGGTCGACCCCCCTGTTTAAAGAACTGCACTGGCTGCCATTTATTTTCCGGTCCCAATTCAAGGTTCAGGTGATCACCTATAAAGCTCTAAACAGTTCGGGACCCGCCTACCTTCGTGACCGGATCTCCCGCCATGAACCAGCTCGAACCCTCCACTCCTCGAGGGAGGCCCTCTTGTCGCCCCTGCAAGTCTCACAGACTCGCCTGGTGGGCACAAGGGAGAGAGCCTTCTCCTCTGTGACCCCCCGACTCTGGAATGCCTTGCCCGGAGAGATTATGAAAGCCCCCACTTTGGAAACCTTTAAAAAAATCTGAAAACCTGGCTTTTCCGCTCTGCCTTTGGAGAGGAGCTATTTAATTTCTACCATTGCTTTCCTCAATGCCCCCGTTTCTGGTCCACCCCCCCTCTCTGAAAAGGATGCTATTCCGCTTACCTCAGTTCGAGTTTTTAACATTTTCTCTGTGTACCTACGGCCTGCCCTGTTTTTGTCTGACAAAGTGCGTCAATGGGCAGGGTGGGCTCTCTAGCCTTTTGGCAACCATCCTAGGAGAAGGAAAACGCTGATTTCAAACCCAGGAAGGTGGTGCTCGTCTAACCCTGTAAGGTCAACCATCTAAGAGAAGGAAACTCTAATCAAACCTACGACCCGAGGACCTCGCTGCCACCGTCTAAGCTTGCTAGGCCCTGGCAGACAAGCCTTTGGTTTAAAGCAGGGGTCGGGAACCTTTTTGACTCAGAGAGCCATAAAAGCAAAATATTTGGAAATTTATTTCAGTGAGAGCCGTATACTGTAATATGTAATATATTTTAAGACTGAATTCAACTAAATGTGAGTATATACGTACATACTATGAGAAAAGGATTGCCCCGGCAGAAAGACAGGACACTTCAGACCTTGCTCTGCAAAAGGCATGCTCAGGACTCTGGTAAGGAAGAGAAGACGGAAGGAAGGAAGGGGGAAAGAAAGAGAGACAGAAAAAGAAGGAACAAAGAAGAAAGAAAAGAAGAACGAACTAAGGAAAAGGAAGAAAAGAAAAGCAGGAGAGAGACAAGGAGGGGAAAAGAAAGAAGGAAATGGGGAGGGAGGAAAGGAAAGGGCGGGGAAAAGAAAGGGAGTGAGGAAAAAGTAAAATAATGGAGGGAAAAGAATAAAAGAAAGAAGGGGAGAGAGAGAAGTGAAAAGAAAGGAAGGAAAAGGAAAGGAAGACTTGGGGGAAAAGAATAGAAGAGGAAGGAAGGAAGAGGGAGGGAGAATGGAGGAAAGAAGGAAGGGGAGAGAGGGAGGGAAAAGGAAGGAGAGAAGGGGAAGGAAAGGGTGAAGGGGGAGAAAGGAAGGAAGAAAGAGGAAGGAAGGAAGAGGGTGAATGGAGGAAAGAAGGAAGAGGAGAGAGGGAGGGAAAAGGAAGGAGAGAAGGAGAAGGAAAGGGTGAAGGGGGAGAAAGGAAGGAAGAGGGAGAGCCAGAATAGAAGAGGAAGGAAGGGTTGGAAGAGGGAGGGAGGGAGAATGGAGGAAAGAAGGAAGGGGAGAGAGGGGGGAAGGAAGGAGAGAAGGAAAGGGTGAAGGGGAGAAAGAAAGGAAGAGGAAGGAAGAGGGAGAATGGAGGAAAGAAGGAAGTGGAAAGAGGGAGGGAAAAGGAAGGAGAGAAGGAGAAGGAAAGGGTGAAGGGGGATAAAGGAAGGAAGGAAGAGGGAGAATGGAGGAAAGAAGGAAGAGGAGAGAGGGAGGGAAAAGGAAGGAGAGAAGGAGAAGGAAAGGGTGAAGGGGGAGAAAGGAAGGAAGAGGGAGAGCCAGAATAGAAGAGGAAGGAAGGGTTGGAAGAGGGAGGGAGGGAGAATGGAGGAAAGAAGGAAGGGGAGAGAGGGGGGAAAGGAAGGAGAGAAGGAAAGGGTGAAGGGGAGAAAGAAAGAAGAGGAAGGAAGAGGGAGAATGGAGGAGAGAAGGAAGGGGAGAGGGAGGGAAAAGGAAGGAGAGAAGGAGAAGGAAAGGGTGAAGGGGAGAAAGAAAGGAAGAGGGAGAATGGAGGAAAGAAGGATGGGGAGAGGGAGGGAAAAGGAAGGAGAGAAGGAGAAGGAAAGGGTGAAGGGGAGAAAGGAAGGAAGAGGAAGGAAGGAAGAGGGAGAATGGAGAATGCGTCACTTCTCCCTGCTGCATGCTGGGAAACCGAGGCCCAGGCTGCTCTGGAGAGCCAGATGCAATCATGAAAAGAGCCACATCTGGCTCCCGAGCCATAGGTTCCCTACCCCGATCTAAGGTAATACTAGGTACATTTGTGGAAAAATACGACAGAGGAAGGGTTTAAAAAAGTGTTTGTTATTACAATTTTTCATCTCACGGTTCCTCAAAGGAGCTTGGGATTGTTTGCTTAGTTCTTTACTCTGTGTTACCCTTTCCAAATGCTGTCAGGTTGGTCAACCTGAGAGGGAAAAAAGGATTAACCTAAAGTGGCTTAATGGAGATTTGTAACTGGCAATCCTAGTTGGCTTTTCCCACCCATCTGCAAAAATATCCGAGTTCATACTATCGCCGTATCCGAGTTCAGGGCAGTATTTGCTGCTAGAATGAAGATGGAACGATTTCGATGCCTGAAGGAATAGGAAAATGTATAACACTCCGTTCCTGAGGATGCCAAAGTACTTCCTAGGTTCAAAGGTCTCGAACTATTCTAGCGATTTCGGCTTCCATATGTTTTACCGGCGCACGATGCACAGGGTGCACTAGGTACTCAGCAGGTGGAAACTGCATTGAACTCCTGGAGAGCTCAGATTTAAATGCCTTTAAAGACTTAAATCAACCTTAAATGCATTGCTAATAAGGTGACACTCCCCTCCCCTCAACATATGTGAGGTGAAAAAGAGCTTTACTACCTACAGCTATTATGTGTGCAGATGCTCCCTAACTGTGCAAAGCCCCTGTTTTAGCTTCAAGGGCATTTCGGATTGGATTCCAGAGAAGGGGATGCGATGTGAAGGGACCGGAAAGGCTAACATTCCTTTGCGGCCTAATCAAATCAAGAGGAGGAAATTAATCTCCCATTGAACGACACCTTCGACTGTCAAAAAACATTTCACACAAGTGACCTTAATTCACAGCGGATGCATTTTGATCTACTGTGTCCCCTTTAGCCAACAATCGTAGCTTTCTGCCCATTTGGGCCCAAGCTTGAAAAGCTACACATTTATTTATTTATTTACATCATTTCTACCCCGCTCTTCTCAACCCCCGAGGGGGGACTCAGAGCGGCCTAACAAAAGGCAACAATTCGATGCCGATACATAATATAAATACAATATAAAACCATAGACATTCAGAATTAAAATGCAATTAGCATTGACACATAACACACATACACTTAAGTTAAAAACAGAGTTCCGTCCACCACATAAACATTGAGCCATAACCATCAACTTACCAATTACAATTCCAATCCAAAGTGCTGCATTGTGCTAATGTGCAAAAGCCTGGTCCCAGAGCCACGATTTCACTTTTTTCCTGAATGCCAGGAGGGATGGGGTTGATCGTATGTCGTTTGGAAGCGACCAAAGCGTGGACAACCGTAACCAGATCAGACTTCCCAAGGTATGGGCGCAGCTGGCGCACGAGTCTTAACTGTGCAAAAGCTCCCTTGGCCACTGCCGAGACCTGGGGTTCCAGGCTCAGCGATGAATCCATTGTTTCGTAAAATTTGAGTGAATAAATGTCATTTTTCCTATGACAAACTCTCTTTTTTATTGCTCACAACATATACTCTTATCAGTCTTATTAATATATCAAAAATGCAATGTAGTGCCTTATTATTATTATTAAAGAAATTCAATTGATATTATGTAGAATGTAGTTCAGCCTTTAGGTGCGGCCCTCCATAATATTTTTTGGTTCTCGTGTGGCCCCATGGAAAAAATAATTGCCCACTTCTGACCTAGGAGGTGTCTACAGACAACACCGGCTCTTCGGCTTAGAAATGGAGATGAGCACCAACGCCCAGAGTCTGACATGACTGGACTTAATGTCAGGGGAAAACCTTTACCTAAAGTTGGTTCCAGTGAGGATCAGCACACTGGGCACAGTGCCTAAAGACCTTGGCCTGCATTTAAATACAATAGGCATTGGCAAAATTACCATCTGCCAGCTTGAAAAGGCCACCCTACTGGGATCTGCACGCATTATTCATCAATAAATCACAGTCCTTGACACTTGGAGAGTGTCCGACGTGTGACCCAATACAACAGCCAGCAAAGTGACCTTGTTTGCGGTGGACTCATCTTTTTGTGTTTCAGATAATAATAATATTCTTAAGCAAAGAAAGGTCTAGTTTTGATAAGGGCAGCTAGTGATGCTTTACCTGACAACACGCGGCCTTTCAGCTTGCCATTCTTCAGATCAGCACCCTAAAATGAGACAGAAAATTTGGTTATGTTAATTTATTTTGTTACTCGTATTTAATACAGTTATATATTGCATAACAAAAGAATCGACCAAGCATCCACCCTCACGACGTTTAGGAAGGACTTGAAGACCTGGTTACTTAAACAGGCTTTTGACGCTGATTAGTCAATCTCTAATTATTTTTATTTATTTATTTATTCAGGGCTCAGGGCAACTTATAGATAATATAAAAACACACTCTAAGATATGGATTTAAGGCAGTGTTTCCCAACCTTTTTTGAGCTGCAGCACACTTTTTACATTTACAAAATCCTGGGGCACACCACCAACCAAAATGACACAAAATGACACTCTAACACAGTAATACACAGTAATACTCGAAGGGCTTGGTGAGTTTAGACCTTGAGTTTTGGAGTTGTAGTTCACCTATATCCAGAGAGCACTGTGGACTTAAACAATGATGGATCTGGACCATACTTGGCATGAATACTCAATATGCCCAAATGTGAACACAGATGGAGTTTGGGGAAAATAGACCTTGACATTTGGGAGTTACAGTTTCTGGGATTTATAGTTAACAGACAATCAAAGCATATCCTGAACTCTTGCAACAATGGAATTGAACCAAACTTGGCATATTGAATTCTCATTACCAACACAAAGTATTGAAAGGGTTTGCTTGGGAATTGACCTTGAGTTTGGAAGTTGTAGTTCCCCTACACCTAGAGAGCACTGTGGACTGAAATAATGATGGATCTGGACCACACTTGAAATGAATACTCAATATGCACAAATATGAACACAGATGGAGTTCAAGGGAAATAGACCTTGCCATTTGGGAGTTATAGTTGCTGGGATTTATAGTTCCCCTACAATCAAAGAGCATTCTGAACCCCACCAATGATAGAACTGGGCCAAACTTCCCACACAGAACCCCCAGGTGGCTCCCTTCCTGAATGGCTCTCTCCCTCTTTCACACCAGAAGGGAAGGCACTCACTCGGTCCGTGGTTGCCTGCCTCGGACTGCACTCTTCACTTCCACTTCCATTCTCCCTCTATTGGAGGCTGGCTGGGGAAACGGCCTCGGCCCCTTCTTCTTCTGCGCCGCCCGGCCCTTCCTCCCGCTCCCCCAAGCAGCAGCAACTGGAGTTCGGCAGGAGGGGGAAGAAAGGTTTTTCCGCGGCACACCAGGTGATCGCTCATGGCACACTAGTGTGCCATGGAACAGTGGTTGGGAAACACTGATTTAAGGTATCAAGCCTGTTAGCTCATATGAACTACTGTGTTTTAAATCTAATGTTTATAATTTCACTATTAATTGTTTTGTTATTTGATTGTGCTGTACCTTGTGTTTATACCGTTTGGATGTGTTATTAATCGTTTATTCCACTTTATGTATTTTATTGCATTGCACTCATTGTATTATTTATGTGGTAAGCCACCCCGAGCCCCCTGGGGAGAGGGGGCGGGACATAAATAAATTATTGAAGCCTCTCATGGCCAGAAGCACTGGGTTGTTGGTAGTTTTTCAGGCTGTATGGCCATGTTCCTGAAGCATTCTCTCCTGACGTTTCGCCTGCATCTTTGGCAGGCATCCTCAGAGGTTGTGAAGTCAGACCTCACAACCTCGGAGGATGCCTGCCACAGATGCAGGCGAAATGTCATAGAATCATAGAGTTGGAAGAGACCTCATGGACCATCCCGTCCAACCCCCTGCCAAGAAGCAGGAAAATTGCATTCAAAGCACCCCCAATAGATGGCCATCCAACCTGTTTAAAAGCTTCCAAAGACAGACTGTATTTGGCATTTGGCTAACTTCCTGTGGCTTCAAGTTCTCTGCCAACATCACTCTACTCTCCATCTCACTTGCTTCATCACCACCAACTCCTTGGAAAGGGGCTGGTTTTTCCAAAGAAGGAGCTTCCACCACACTCCAGGGCAGAGAGTTCCACTGTTGAACAGCTCTTACAGTCAGGAAGTTCTTCCTAATGTTGAGAATGCTTCAGGAACATGGCCATACAACCTGAAAAACTTACAGCAACCCAGGTAGAAATAATCATCATCATTATTTTCATGTCATGTTTACTTTTATGTTTGTTTTTAGGCACTTTGTGCTGTCTATGAGACATCTAAAGTCCCTTTGGGGAGATGGTGGCGGGATATAACAATAAAGTTGTTGTTGTTGTTGTTCATGTCAGGAGTGACTTGAGAAACTGCAAGGCACTTCTGGTGTGAGAGAATTGGACGTTGCCCAGGGGACGCCCAGATGATTTGATGTTTTTGCCATCCTTGTGGGAGGCTTCTCTCATGTCCCCGCATGGGAAACTGGAGCTGACAGAGAGAGCTTAACCCACTCTCCCTGGATTTGAACTGCTGGCGTGTCGGTCAGCAGTCCTGCTGGCACAACGTTTTAGCCCATTGCGCCACTGGGGGTGCCATTATTATTATTATTATTATTATTTACCATCAGCAGCTCACAATGCAACATGCAATATAATTACATATAAGAACATGCATTATAATTAATTACATGTAAGAATTATTACACATCAAATTATCCAAAAGTGCAACCGGTAACATATGTATAGCATATCCTGCAACAAAAAGAGCTTTCATTCTGGAAGAGAATTAACTACTTTTCCAGCTACAGTTACAAGATAATGTTATCAGCTGCAAACTATTTATTGATTCATTCATTCATTCATTTACGACATTTACATGCCGCCTTTCTCGACCCGAAGGGGACTCAGAGCGGCTTACAAGTAAAATGTAAATACAATATATTATATTATTGCCATAGCACAATACTAATATTATATATTACATTGTACTATAACATTATACTGTAATATTATTAGTAATATTACATGTAATATAAAATATATAATCATATCATATTAGTAGTAGTAGTATTATATTGTATTACATTATAATATTATTTATTTATTTAAAAATTTTGTACCCCAGCCTTCTCACCTCTTTTGAGGAACTCAGACCGGCATAACAGCAAAAATTCAATGCTATACAATTTAAAAACAACTACAACAACATATTAAAATACATTTTTAAAAACCCCAGCATAAAACCACATCGCCATTAAACAATTCCACTCAATCTGTAAACGTGGTCATACATTCAAACAATAGCCCATCTCAGCCTATTCTGGGAAGGCTTGGTTCCACATCCAGGTCTTCACCAACCTCCTAAAGGACAACAGAGAGGGGGCAGATCTAGCATCACTTGGTAGAGAGTTCCAGAGCCGAGGGGCCACCACAGGAAAGGCCCCGTCTCTCATCCCCACCAGCTGCGCTTGCGAAGCTGGCGGGACCAAGAGCAGGGCCTCTCCGGAGGATCTTAATGTTCTTGGTGGTTCGTAGGGGAGAATCCGTTCCGACAGGTAAACTGGGCCAGAACCATATAGGGTTTTGTAGGTTAAAACCAGCACTTTGAATTGTGCCCGGAAGCTAATTGGCAGCCAGTGGAGCTGGCGCAACAGGGGAGTTGTATGCTCCCTGTGCCCCATTCCTGTTAGTAACCTGGCTGCCGAACGTTGGACTAATTGCAGCTTCCGAGCAGTCTTCAGAGGCAACCCCATGTAGAGAGCGTTGCAGTAGTCTATTCGGGATGTAACCAGAGCGTGGACCATCGTGGCCAAGTCAGACTTCCCAAGGTACGGGCGCAGCTGGCGCACAAGCTTTAACTGTGCAAAAGCTCTCCCAGCCACTGCTGAGACCTGGGGCTCCAGGCTCAGCGATGAGTCCAGGATCACTCCCAGACTGCGAACCTGTGCCTTCAGGGGGAGTGTAACCCCGTCAAGCACAGGCTGTAACCCTATGCCCTGTTCGGTCTTACGACTGATCAGGAGGACCTCTGTCTTGTCTGGATTTAGTTTCAATCTGTTAGCCCTCATCCAGTCCATTACAGCGGCCAAGCACTGGTTCAGGACTTGAACAGCCTCCTTAGTAGCAGGTAGGAAGGAGTGACAGAGTTGGACATCATCTGCGTACGTACAGATGACACCGTACCCCGAAACTCCGGATGATCTCCCCCAACGGCTTCATGTATATGTTGAACAACATAGGGGGCAGTACTGAACCCTGCGGGACCCCACAGTACAATGGCCGTGGGGCCGAGCAGGAGTCCCCTAGCAACACCTTCTGGGGCCGATAATATTATATTAATTCTGATGTTTTGTTTGATTATACCAAGAGAAGTTTTGTAATTTTTACCTAGCTTCTTTTATTACTCCCCCCCCCTCCAAAATCCAGCTGCCTCATTTGTTTGTTTCTAACCAGAACAGGAAAGATGGGAAGGGCAAAAGTGCTGGTGGGAGCTGCAGTTTACTCACTAATTCATATGTAAAGTGTAATTGTCTTGCACATAGCGGCCCAGCACACTGTAGCGTGCCTTTGAATCGCAGGGTGTGCTGTCACCGTAGCCGAGAGGGATTGACAGACAGATCAGCTGGACCTGTTATCAGGGCAACAGGTTGCTAGAAGGCTACAAAAGCTTACTTTAAAAGCCCTGTCAGCACTGTGTGTATGGGAATTCAGGCGGTGGCTAATTAATGTTCTTTGGAATGGCAAAAAGGTCGTGGCAGTTTCAGCGGCACATGGGCTGGCAAACACAGGCAGCAGGTACAATATCGGAATGATGCCTTCAAGCCCAGGAAGGGCATTGGGTTTATTTCTGAACCACATTGTTGTAAGGCATTCATCAAGAAAGCACCAGTCATGTCAACGCCAGCATAGGGCTCTTCATACATGACGCAACCAAGTGACTGTGACCTTGGCTTGTATTTTTTGTTTTCACATGCACATGCTGTTAAATTCATGAGGATGAGAACTCAAAAAGAAATTTTAAACCTATACAGCCAAAATAGCCTTTTTGTTTGCAATTAACCC
Source organism: Anolis apletophallus (assembly GCA_030556195.1). Taxonomy (NCBI): domain Eukaryota; kingdom Metazoa; phylum Chordata; class Lepidosauria; order Squamata; family Anolidae; genus Anolis; species Anolis apletophallus. Next base: position 10,458,484 of record JARBWK010000013.1, read on the forward strand.
TCTTACATTTGTAAAAAAAAAAACCAAACACTTTCTGATTTGGGGACCAAGTAGATAATAATAATAATAATACACTTTATTTATATTCCGCTCTTCTCACCCCGAAGGGGACTCAGAACGGATTACAGGTACACATACTTAGCAGACAATCCCTGCCGTTTTCCACATACACACATATAGACAAACAGAGGCAAACTCTGGCCACCAGTGGGAACTGACACCTCATCTCTCAGTGTTCCCAGCATCCCTCGTTGTTCCTTCCGCATTCCTCAGCGTTCCTGGCGTTCTTTTATGGCCTCATAATTCAGTCAAAATTTGCCTCCCCACTTAATGTGGTACCTTTATCTCCTTCTTGACAGATGCAACTGTCTTTCAGGTTGCAAAGGTCGACAGCAGGCTACACTTAAAGGCTGAGCCCCCACCTCGGCCCGGGCAGGCCTCGAACTCATGAGCGACTGGTCAGAGAGAGCTTATGCAGCTGACACTTAGCCAGCTGCGCCACATTCCCGGTGCTTATCTGCTTTGAACTGGATTATGTCCTTTCCTGGAGGCTAGGATGCAGAACAATGCCTTTAAATTACAGGAAAGGAGATTCCACTTGAACATTAGGAAGAATCTCCTAACTGTGAGAGCTGTTCAGCAGTGGAACTTTCCACCCCAAACTGTGATGGAGGCTCCTTCTTTGGAGGCTGTTTAGCAGAAGCTGGATGGCCATATGTTGGGGTTGCTTTGAATGAAATTTTCCAGCTTCTTGGCAGGGGGTTGGACTGGATGGCCCACGAGGTCTCTTCCAATTCTAGGATTCTATGTGGCAGCATAAACCTTCTACACTGCCATATAATCCAGATTATCAAAGCAGACAATCCAAATTATGTTCTGTGAACTGGATTGTGAGTCTACCCCAGTGTTTTTCAACCCTATTTTGAGCCGCAGCACATTTTTTACATTTACAAAATCCTGGGGCACACCACCAACCAAAATGACACAAAATGACACTCTAACACAGTAATACAGATAGTTAATATGTTTTTAAATGTATTTATACACTCAGTGTGAAACCTGGGCCTGTTTCGATGAACACAACATATATATGACTTCCTCTGACATACTTATACATGACTATCACGCCTTCTCTCAGCCTTCTCTTCTTCAGGCTAAACATGCCCAGCTCTTCAAGCCGCTCCTCATAGGGCTTGTTCTCCAGACCCTTGTGAAATTTCACCCTGAGTGAAACTTGCTTCCAGTTAACTATGGATGTCATGAAGCTGTTATAAAGAGTTCCTTGTTTATAAGGGGGAGGGGGGAGGCAACTCTCAAAAAATCCAGTAAAATAGTAACAAAAAAAAGCCCCCAACATTTCCAAGTGGAGAGGCTCAATTTGTTTCTTGGAAACCTGTGAATGCTTCAGCCTCCCGATGCTCTCAGATCTATACTTTTCATAGATCTGTGTGGCCTCTTTCGCTGCCTCCCTCCTCCCTCCGCAAAAGCAGAGCACTGGGCGGAAGTAGTTGAGTTGGCGTTTTCGCGTTGGCTTGGATTTCTCGCAAGAAAAGCCAGAAGCTCCACGCCGGTGAATTGGGCAGTGAGCGAACCTGGGAGCATCGGGAGGCTGAAGCAGCCCTAAGCGGGAGCTGGAGCCATGATGAGTCGAGGCTCCTGAAGGCTTCCTCAAGGCAGGTCTGGCCCTGGCATTCGGTGGAGCCCTTCCTTTGCCTCGGGGAGGATCTTTGGGGAGGGAAAGAGGTAGAAAGAGCTGCCAGGAGGGGGAAGAGTGCCAATTTCCCACGGCACACCTGATGATCGCTCACGGCACACTAGTGTGCCACGGCACACTGATTGGGAAACACTGGTCTACCCTGATATAATCCAGTTCAGAGCAGATAATGCGGATTATCTGCTTTGATAATCTGGATTATTTGGCAGTGTAGAAGGGGGGTCCATGATTAACCTCTGGTAGATGTTGACTGTAGCATTGCACCGGACGATCTAGACCAGGGGTGCTCACACTTTTTCAGCATGCGAGCTAG